>OZ018382.1:30695349-31937803 GCA_963969555.1 Polydrusus pterygomalis
TTGAAATTTTTTCTGAAATTTCTTTATTAAAATTATCACTTAAAGCTAATGTTTCTAAGGTTTGGTTAGAAACAGAGTCAGTTGAAGGCGTTTCTAAACTTAAATTCAATAATTCGTCACAAATATTATCGATCGACATCAATATTATCAATTACACTTACAAAACTAGCAGGAACGGTCCTCGTCTGGTCATTCTATAAGGTCAAGCTCTGGTTCGGCGATTGAAGTCCTCTCCAAATCCTTGGTCCTTGCAAAGATAGGCGATTGTGGTCCTATCTTTCGATGATCGATTGAGTGATGGTAATCCACAGTTCTGCGATAGATTGGGAATTTTTCGATGTCCAGAAAAATCCACTCTGTTTCAACACCTTCACCAACGTCACAACACAAAAAAGGTTCTTTTCGGTCAATTCGATGATACGAAAAAATCGATACGTTCGATACGTATTGACTCCCGAAAATCCGTCACGACTGCGCCAGTTAACTAATGAGACCGTCGTAGACCGTTTTTAAAAATACATTTATTTTGTTAAAATACAAATATTGGTCGATTAAAGTTTTACAATAAAATATGTTAACTTAATACGGGCTTCTAACTGACTGGTGTCTTCTTCCTTGGCGGCACTCTATAATATCAGCGGAGATGCATGGTCAGCAGAATCTAGGGCTAGACGGTGATATAACTCGTACTCAAATAGAAACAGCCAAATTATTTAATGAAATCCATCCTGATCGTCCTCGCATATGTCAAAAGATGGTGAGTAGAATAGAGGCTAAGTTTAGAGAATTCGGTCATGTTAGAGATTTGCCTAAATCTGGTCGTCCTACTCGAGATGAAAATGAACAACTTGACGTTTTGCTTTCCTTGGAAGAAAATCCATGTGCCCCCGCACATTGGGGCCGATTTAGACATGCCGAAATCTGTTGTTCACCGAGTAGTTCAAAAGCACAAATATCACCCATACAAAGTTATTCCAGTGCATGAATTATTTGAAGATGATTTCGATAGGCGAAATGAGTTTTGCGAACGCATGCAAAATATGTGCAATCTAGATAATAATTTAGTAAAAAATATCATTTTTTCGGATGAAGCTACGTTCTATTTGAATGGTAATGTAAACAGACAAAATTGTCGATATTGGGCAACAGAAAATCCGCATTGGATGATAGAGGTTCACAGCCAGTGCCCTAAAAAAATAAATGTTTGGTGTGGAATCGTACGCGAAAGAGTAATTGTTCCATTTTTCTTTGAACAGTCTTTAACTGGACAAGTATATCTCGAATTTCTCCAACTTGAATTAGTTCCAGCATTAGTGGCTTTATTTCCGAATTCATTGGATCCAGACTCCCCTGACGAAGAACTGATATTCCAACAAGATGGTGTTCCTCCGCACTATGCTGCCACTGTGCGCACATTTTTTGATCAAACCTTTCCCAATCGGTGGATAGGAAGGAGAGGACCTATCGAATGGCCTGCTAGGTCGCCAGACTTAACTCCACTGGACTTTTTTTTGTGGGGTTACCTCAAATCAAAAGTATTTGTTAACAGGCCAAACAATATGCAGGAGTTGAAAGAGAGGATCCGAAGAGAAGTGCGTGTCATAACTCCGGAAATGGTTGGAAACGTGCAAAGAGAGTTTATTGATCGTCTTGGATATTGTCAAGCCGTAAATGGCGCACATTTTCAACATTTAATTTGATTTTGTTGTGTTTTTTTTAATAAACAGGTCTTACTTATAGATATGTTCAATCCTAATTTTTTCAATAACTGTTCAGTTTATGTATAAGACATGGTACAAGAAACATGCTTAGAATTCAATGCAAAATTCAAAAATGAAATAAAAAATATATGTTTTCATTTGAAAAAATGAAGTTGATGGTCGTAACTTATTTTTGAGCTACCCTGTATACATGAAATTACCACAAAAAAACACATTAAAAAATAAAAATCGACTGGTACGAGCGTTTTTTCAAAAAACTTACCGCTGAATTTTAAATGAATTTAGACATTACTTCTGGGACTTACTGTACATATTTAGTATTCATGAAATAAAAGGTAGGATGGATTACGACTACAATAATTAATATTACTAGAACTTTATTATTACGCCATAGAATGCCGTAGAATCGACTCCTCATTATCTTAAAATATTATTTTTTTAGAGATAACTGTCAAGTTCTACGGCATACTTTAAGACCGTTTGTTTATATTATATAATGCATCTGTATATGTATCTTATTTACCTGTATTATTGAATATCAAACTATGGTTTGATATTCAATGCCTGTATCCTGACTATATACAGGGTGTCTCACGGTGACCGTCATTAGAATATTTTTCAATCAATCAATCAATGAATTTATTTTCATGTTAATTAGACAGATAGGTTTACACTCGTCAGTAAATAAAGTAGACTAAGACTATATAATGACACAACATCTAGTTAAAATACGTCCCTAAGAGAGCCACAATAGATTAAAAATAGTCATTTCTTATAACAATCACAACAGATCAGAGTATACAATTAAAATATTTTTCAGTAACATATTAATGAGAAGTAATTAAAAGCATAACAATTCAAAATACGTTATTAAAATATTCCTCAAAAAAATAGAACACATTCTTAGTTTATAGATCCTTTACCCTATTCTTAAAAATATTTATGGGTAGAGCTCGGATGTTTAGAGGTAAATGATTAAAAAATTTAATCGCCGAATACCCCAGGCCGTCCTGGCACCTCCTCAATCGTCTGTATGCAGGAGCCAGGTTCTGTCTATTTCGAGTGTCATACACATGAATATTTTCATATATTCGAAAGTAATGCGATTTAAATTGTGCAAATTCAAATCGGAGACGCTCTCTTTAAATGAAATAACGGCAACTGTATACGACTTCTGGTTATACCGAGAGTTGGCTTAAACTTGCCAATATTAAATAGAGCACCCTGTATAATATATTCTTTTTTGTTCCTTTTTTTTTTAATAACTTTTATTAAAAGATTTTTTTCCTACTTTATCCGTTTCTGAGAAAAAAAAATTCTCAAACTTAAACTTTTGACAAAGATTAAATAGTAAAATTAGATGCTATCGTGATCGATAATGAATTGTCGGAATATTAAATATTTGATACGGGGAAGTGAAAAAGAACAATTTTTGATGCTTATCAAAAAATTTAAAAGAACTTTTCTAAATACGATGCTACGTTGCTGGTTCATTCAATGAATGGGCGAGAACGTATCATATCTGTCCACATAGCGTGTCCCTATGTGTATAGCTAGAATATTTAAAATCTAATTTAGGGTTTCTCGCAGTCCTCCAAATATTGAACAGTCTTATTGTTTTTGGCCAAAAAGCCGAAATAAACAAAGCAATAATATGTCCCTACAGACGCGTGTGATTGTCAGTTGCAATTATTACCGATTTTTAAAACTTATTAAGGACTTACTCTTTGAACCAAAACTAGCACTAATGCCGCCGCCGAATGTGCCTTCGCCGCTGCCTCCGTCACTGCCTTCGCCGCAGCCTATAGCTCAGCCTGCGCGGTTGACTGCCTCGCTGCCTGCTCGGCTGCCTGCGCCGTAGCCTCCTTCAAACCCTCCACCTATTCCTAGCCCTCCACCTACTCCTATTCCTCCACCTACTCCTATCCCCCACCTACCCCTATCCCTCCACCTACTCCTATCCCTCCACCTAGTCCAAATTCTCGCCTACCCCCTCCAACACTAATTCTGAAATTTAAACCAAGTGATCTATCTTCCGCTGGAGTTTCTGAACTCTTGTCTCTTAGTTGGGTGTTTTGAATTACGGAAGGTGTTTCTTGGATCTGAAATACAATAGGCACTTCTAACAAAAGCATTAAAAAGGTTTAATTCAAAAATCAATTACCCAAAATTGTTATTATTTTTACTGATATTTGAATAAGTGAACGATTAAACGAGTCCAAAAACAACTCAATAAAAATAATTATTTAATATGGTGAAAATGATAAATTTTGGCAAAATATGTAAAGTTCTCGCATCACTAGAGTCGATTCTCAGTAAACCTGCAAGATGGCCGACATGTCATATGACAAAAGTCATATTCCAGCTAAATAAAATAAATTTTTGCATTTTCAATGACTTTTGTCATATGACATGTCGGCCATCTTGCAGGTTTACTGAGTGAATCGACTATATCAGACAATGGATAAAAGAAAACTATTTTTAATTATTGATTAAAAGGGCGAAATGCTGCACAAAAAAAAATTATTCTGTCAAAAAGGTTATGGCAGATGATCAAAGTAAGATCAAAAATGCTGAATCTGAGTAATATGTTGTTTTTGGAGTGATTATTGAGGTTAAGGAAACCATTATTTATTAACATGCACAGTGTGTCCACTTTAGTTGGAATCATAATCGGAGACGGACATTTTGGCGCGGCCACTTGGGCGCGGCTGTTTGGGCGCGGCCGTTTGAGCGCGAGACCACTTGGGCGCGAGGGCACATGGGCGCGGGGACACATGGGCGCGAGAACACTTGTACACGGTGATGTTTGCTTAGTTAACACATGAGCTTGTTTGTTAAAATGCATTTTTAGTAGAAATTTTTTCTAGCCAATTTTTATAGAAAAGAACATTGAACTCTATATGATCTGACCCTAACACTATAATTACATGGAAAATTAGGTTTTAGCATGGTTCTTCCCTATTTTAATTCCTCTTAATTAGGATTATCCTTTTGTATTGATAACAAATTTATTAAACAGTTTACCTATGTAAGAGGATACTGATATTTGGCCGAGAAAAAAACATACATGAGGTAAGAATTTAAGTTAGTTCAGGTTTTTGGACTTTCAACGTAAAATGATAAATAAAAAACTGTATTGAAAATAATTAATGAATGTTTTTATTTCATTCCAGATTTTGCTGCATTCCGACCAATGGTTCGTCGATGGAACATTTTCCATTGCTCTCTTGCGATTTTGAATTAGCTGCCATCAACGCCTTCAAAGGAGCGTTTCCGGAAGCGGAAATGATGGGATGTTTCTTTCATCTGACAAAAAATATGCGAAAACATTTGGCACAACTGAATCTTCTCGGGAGATATAATAATGACGCAGATTTTGCAGCTCACGCCCGCATGGTGACATCCTTGGCTTTTTTGCCGACGGACGATTTGGACGAAGCTATCGACGAATTGTCAAATGTGTTGCCCCCAGAGCTAGAACCTCTTTTGCAATGGTTTGAAGATTCATATATAGGACGACCAAACAGACGGGGAAACGGACGCCGCCAAGCAATATTTCCTCCAGAACTATGGTCAGTACATAATAGGGTATTGACAGACATTGATCGCACAAACAACCACGCAGAGGCAGCGCACAGAAGGCTACAAACAGAGCTGTCGATGAACCGTCCAACCATTTGGAAATTTATCGACAGCCTAAAAACTATCCAAAGGGGAAGAGACGTTGTTTATGAACATTTGCTTGCAGGAAATGAGCCTACTCAAAAAAAGAAAAAATACATCCATGCTGACAGAAGGATCAAAAACCTCGTCGAAGACTACAATAATCAACGCAATCTAGTTGACGGTGCAAATAACAGGAATATTATTGAGTTTTTAAGAGCTATTTCTTACAATTATGAAATGAATCCATAGAATTAAGAATATGAAAATTTTTCTTTTTCTTTTAAATTTTGTGTATATTTAGAAAATAAAATGGCAACAACAATATTAAGATGTGTTTCATTTTGACTCGCGCCTAAGTGTCTTTGCGCTCAAGTGTCTCGCGCCCAAGTGTCCTCGCGCCCAAGCGGCCGCGCTCAAATGGCTGCGCCCATGTGGCCGCGCCCAAATGTCCTAGACCGAATCATAATATGGAATACTTTTTATTATTAATTTTAAGAAAAAAGTCATTCTTTATAAAAAGTTCCGCATGAACAAATCTAAAATTTTTTCACTGGAATACGAGATTTGTCAAATAATATCGCAGCTTCAGAACAATATCGACGTAACTGCGAAAACACCAATATTACAGGAGAGGCCAAAAACAATTCGTCATCTCACAATAACAGGGTTCTATCTGACATAACCCTGAAATCAAGTAAAGATGCGTCAAAGTTTCGGAATTTAATAAAAACTTTAATTATAAACATAATAGTTTTAATTTGAAGAAGTAGTTCATGCTTAAAGTGGAGTTGAAAGTATGGGAAAGAAAGAAAAAACTAAAAGTCTTCCTCCACAAAATTTAATAGAATAGAACTCTTAGGGGTCTCTACATGTTTCGAACGTAGAAACATTCATCATCAGGAGACAGAAAATGTATTTTAATAATGCTGATGGTTTTAGCAGGAGAGAAAATGGTGAAGGACCTTAATGGAGCTGTCATGGAATTAAAAAATGATGTGTAAAAGAGCCATAATATGAAGAAATTAATTAAAGTTAAAATATACTCAGTATGTGAGAAGTCAGTAAATGTGGTCTAAACCAACTAAAAAACTGGGGAAGAAGAAAAACCTTTCTAAAAAGAAAGTGTCAAAGATTATTTAAATGTTTTATTAAAAACATTTTTAGGTTTTTGTCAAATAGACATTGATGGGATAAAATTGGTAGTAATTATCACAAAGGTAATGAAAATTACATACAGGAAAGCCCTTAGACTTTGATCCCAGCACGTGGACGTTGAAAAACCTTTTTTCTAATTTTGACATATAAAGTGACACTTTTTAAAACTGATTGACATTATGAAACGTCTTACTTTTTGTAACTAGTTGCATAAAGTAAAATTTTATGCAATTGGTGACGAAAAATGTATTTCAAAATTAGTGACAAAAAGAATTATTCTATTTATTAAACTGTTATAATACAAGTTAAAAACATAAATTATAAATTAATTAATTATTATAAATATTGATAACACAATTATTGCAATTATTCAAATTAATTCCCGACGGCATATTTTTTTCATTGCTCGAACTTGCTGTTATTTGGGAAGCGACGCACATTGCATTAGATGTTTCACCAAATATTTCTTGCGCTATAAGTTTTTTATTATTCATGGAATTTTCAACATATCCCTCCGCAACAGAACTAGATTTCCAACCTCCGTGCCTCTTTAATTTTAAAAGATCAGCGCCACTGTCTGCTAGGAAAGTGGCAGAGCTTCTTCTGAAGCAGTGGCCAGTATATAGAACAGGATTTGAAATACCAAGAAATTGTGCAATAACTTTTGGCAGACTGCTAAATGTGTTAATTCCCACAGGATTTCTGGTACATTTTCGATTCGCATATTTTACAAAAAATCTGTTGTGTTTAAGAATCTGGGGACGCAACTTAATATATTTTCTTAATATTTCAACAAGATTCGTATTTTCAATGTCTCCAGTGGTAATTGCACACTGCCGTATAACTTTTGTTTCTGAAGGTGGGATATCAACACGAAAATGGCTTCCTTCGTCTATAACATTTTCAACTGGAAGAAAAGTTAATTCTGCTTTTCTGCATGCTCCTGCCATTCCAATTATCATTGCAACCTTAGCCATTAAGTATTCTTTGTCATCAGCTTCCAATAAAAATTTGGTAAAATCTTTTTTAATAAAAACTTTTGACTTTTTAGCACTGTACCCGTCCGCTTGCCTTTTAATATATGCTACCAAATTTGTATATTTTTTAATATCAATATTCCTTTTCAGATTTAGTTCAGACCTTAACATTGAGTAAAGTGTCCATAATGTGGAAACTTTTAGATCTTTCTTACCCTCGAAATATGCAAGTAAAACTTTCTCATTAACATGTTTAATTTTCTTCTCATCACACCACATAACAAATTTTTCGTATGCCAAATCATAAACTGCCTTTGACTTTTTGGGAATTACTGATAATAGAGCATTACCTGCTGCCTCTTCAATATCGCTTGGTAGCTCTTCAAAACTTGAATGACTCATTTTTTAAAAATAAAACCAAAAATATATCAATCTCGCTAAAAACCTTCCGTCTAGACTTTTTTACAAAATGTCAAACTGACAACTAACATGAAGTAACAGCAACAATAGCTATTTGGGCCATCAGTTATATGTCAAAATTAGAAAAACTAAATTTATGTTTTCCAAATTTTTATCAATTATATTAAATTTTATTTTTTTATTACTTTCTTCAAAATTAGAAAAAATCTTGTATGCAATACGTTACGAAATGAAATTTTGTGTAACTTGTAAGTTTTTGCGAAACTCACTTCGTTCGTTCCGCAAAAATCTCACGCGTTACACAAAATTAGGCATTTCGTAACTGATGGCATAAATAGCTATTTTGACCTCTAGAAGTTTTTTTAAAAATGTGCAATTTTCTAATTAATTCTACCGAATTTAAATTAACCTCTTGCGGGGTCACTGAGCTTTAAACCTTAGTACCCCACTAAGCGCTTTCCTGTATGTAATTTTCATTACCTCTGTGACAGTTACTACCAATTTTATCCCATCAATGTATATTTGCCAAAAACCTAAAAATGTTTTTAATAAAACATTTAAATAATCTTTGACACTTTCTTTTTAGAAAGGTTTTTCTTCTTCCCCAGTTTTTTTTTAGTTGGTTTAGACCACATTTGCTGACTTCTCACATACAGAGTACCTATGTTATAACTTTTATTAATTTCTCCATATTATGGCTCTTTTACACATCATTTTTTAATTCCATGAAAGCTCCATTAAGGTCCTTCACCATTTTCTCTTCTGCTAAAACCATCAGCATTATTAAAATACATTTTCTGTCTCCTGATGATGAATGTTTCTACGTTCGAAACATGTAGAGACCCCTAAGAATTCTATTCTATTAAATTTGTGGAGGAAGACTTTTAGTTTTTTCTTTCTTTCCCAAAATAGTTTTAGTTTTTTTTTGGTATTTCAGAAGTGTATTATAGTTTTAAAATAATGTCTTAATAGAACGTAATTGTAGATAATACGTGGTTTAAAGACAATGTCTAATTTCGTCATGTTTTTTTAAAAATATCTCGAAATTTTAAGAAAAGGGTTCTATGTAGGTACATACACATGGTCAAACAATTTAAATAGGGAAATAAATATATTTCCATTAGTATTCTTGCAATAAGGTAAAATGATATTTTTAAAATACATTAATAAATAAATTAAAATACAGCGAATTGCAAAGAAAATTGAGGTTAGATACCAGCTATTTTGTTTAGGTTTTATAATTATTATTAATGTTCCCAGGTTCTATCTACAGCAGATAGAACCTTGTTAAAAATATTATTTTCCTAAAAGGTTCTATTTGCAAGTCCTTAGTTCTATCTGCAGTAGTTAGAACTATGTTACTAATTTTAATTGATTTCGAAGTGCACATACACTTTTGTAGCATAAATATCTTCGCTACTCACTGCCAGATGGCGCTAGGAGTTTGTAATTAGGTAATAATTAACAGATAGAATTGCAGATACAACCCTGTTATTCTCAGGTGACGAATTTTAATTTATTATTTAATAATGATTTAATTTTGAAGGAAAAGATTAAAAAAATATTTTGTTTTAAAATAATTACGATTAAACAGTATTTTTTGACCACTTTGAGGCTCACTAATTAAAAATATAGTTATTAAATGCAAGGTGAATTTTGTAGTTATGTCGTTATACCTCTAAAATGAAACAAAATAAATCTTAGTTGTCTTAATACATAGTTATTAAGTCAATATTGCTCTGAAGCAGCGATACAATCGTTGATCAAGATTAAATTTAGTAAGTACCGTTATTTTTGACAATATCGCACATTGTTATAAAAAAAAGTTGACTAAAATTGAAAACTACATTTAAATATGAAATATCCGTCTACCATGAAAAATCAGGTTTTGTTGTTTTTTACATATTTTTCTACACATCGAATGAACCCTATTTTTGCCCTCCGATGTCACCGATTTTCTCCGAAACCGCACATACGATTTACTTCAATTTAAAAATATTGAAAGATCTATCTTTTTCAAAATATACCATGACCTTTACGAAAAATATTTTACTGCGCCCTATTTCTTTAACATGGTGCATTATCTTAAATAAATTAATTTTATTAAATTACTTGTAACACTAAAACAAATCTATTACGTAAACCGAGCACATAAACGAGCTAAGTTATTCGTCTAAGCACAAAATATTGGCTATATTTTAAGTTTTTTGTATTTTTTTTTTAATTAAATGACTTTTTTTCGGGGGCGCGGTTAGTTTTTTAAGGTAAAATTGAAATCTATTCGAAAATTTTTTACGCGCACCCAATTCTTCACCTCACATCGATGAAATAGTGATTTTATAAGTATCTATATAATACCACTACATGTTAAAATTCAGTAGCCTCTGACATGACATGTTCTGATTTAAGAAAACTCCTGCCTTCTGCGATTTGATAAAAATAAAAATAGGATTTTTTTTATTTTCATAGTTTCTTTTTAAAATTAGAACAATTTTTTAAATTTAATTGTCTTTTTCCATTTAATTTTCCAAATCATGAATGATAATAATAATAATATGGCATATTTTAAAACATATTTATTTTATAAATATTTAAAAGCACTAAACAAAGTTTAATTAATGAGCAATGTGCTATCAATACTTTTGAAAACTGGCTATTGTGTAATTATTTCTACAGAAAATATGTTCTATACCCCCCTATCAATAATTCATAAAGTTAGATGCACCATTAGAAATTTGTTAAAGATATTTCAGACGTTATTAAACTTAAAAAAAAAATATTAAAAAAAATATGTAAGTACTTTTTCCTCATGCTCAATTATCGTCGCTTCTTTATTACTTAGTTCCTCGATAATATTGTCACTGGGAGCCCCATAAACTAATTCGCAACTTAATGCCAATAATACTATTAACAAGAAAGGTAACCTTATCAACATTTTGTATAGAACCGTTGAACTGAGTTCAAGATGTTAATGGTCACAATTTATAGACAGCCCAAACGCCCACCTTCATTATTATATATTATATTATTTCGTGCCAGCCCCGGATCTAGGGGGGAGGGGCAAGCCGGGGCCCCCGCACCGGGTTAGTGTGGTACGCCGTCATAGAATACCCGATTATTAATCGATTAATTTGCAATAAACTTTTATCGCTGATAAACAATTTGTAATATCACCTGCATTGCGATTGGCGATTCTGCTAAAAATTTTAGCGCTGCGCTAATTCGCACCTAGCCTAGGCCGACCAAGCCCGGGCTTGAGGCGGCAATTTCTAGGGGCGGCAAAAAGGCAGAATGCTCATTTTCAGCACAAAACATTAAAATATATTTTGGATCAACTATGGAAAAGGACCTAATTCTTTAACGATTTTACATATTATTATAGAATCAGAACTTTTACGTGATCTTGATTACAATGAAGTTAGTTCGCTAAGCAGAAAGTTCTTTTTTACGGAAGTAGTCCATTATCTCAGAGTTGAAATATGGGGAAAAAACTCACAGTTATCTCCACAAATATATTATAAGTCAGTTTATTTGGATGTACATGATTCGGTACTAGAAAGTACCATAATCATCACCGAAGAGCCCAAGTGCCACTTACATAAAGGAATGTAAAAAAATATATTAAAACAATGAAAAGGACCAGAACATTTTTTATACTTGGACGAAGACAAAGTTAAAAAATTAAAAAACTATAATAAAATAAGTGTTCGAAAGGAAATTTCTCCTTTCCATCCCGTACATAATATTATTACTGTTTTTTAATTTTTTAACTTTTTTAACTTTGTCTTAATCCAAGTAGTATACAAAATTTAATGTTCTTGTACTTTTCATTATTTGGATATATTTTTTTACATTCCTTCATGTAAGTGGCACTTGGGCCCTTCGGTGCTGATGATGGTACTTTCTAGTACCGAAACATGTACACCCCAATAAACTGACTAATAATATATTTGTCGAGATGACTGTGACTTTTTTTCCCATAAAAAGTACTTTGCAAACCCTTGTGGTCTTTTGTTTGCATCTTTTTGTTAAATTTATAAAATATTATAAATATAAAGGAAAGTAAGGCAAAATGACATAGAAGGCCAAACGACATACCGACTGTTTCTCGGCTCTTTCTCGAGGAATATATTTTCTGTGGATGGCAACACTGCGACTGTAGTATTATCCGTGTCATGAGTTACGCTAAAGACATTAGAAGTGATTTCCGTTGTTGCTACATTAATGTATTAAAAAAATACGTTTCAAGATCAAGGTAAGTTGAAAATTGCCACCATTAATTTCATATTAACTATTCTAGAAAGTTATTTCTTTGTTGTGTGCAACAGCTGTTATTGTATACCTTTCAATTGCCATTACATACAACCACCTGCTTAAACATCCAAACATACAAATTGACAGTATCGTGTCTGCAACGCGTTTGGGCAAAATGACACACGAGGTGTGTCATTTTGCCTTACATCAATACGGAGCGTGTTGTCTAGCCTAGGGTACGTTAATTTCATACCCTTTTGCTTCAGATTGTGTCTAATTACAATAAAAAATCAAATCGACAATCCTGGTCCAGTGAAGACATGCAGAAGGCAATGGAAGCGGTGAATGATAAGAGGATGGGATGGAAAAAAGCATCTGTTACGTTTAATGTTCCTCAGGCGACATTGCGGAGACGCGCCAAGGGACAAATATTTATGCCCGTGGTGTAACAAAACGTCAGTTCTTTTGTGAAGCGTGCCGGGACTAGTGTCTCAACAAATAAAAATATGATAATATAAATAAAATGAGTGTGTCATTTTGCCCACCGTGTTGGCACAACGACATACTTGGACTTTTTTTTTGTAAAATTTGTATTATTTAAATACACTCTTTTTTTGTAAGTTAAAATGTTTACTTTGTTTACCAAATAAATAAAGCATTAGAAAAACCCAAAGCAGTTTTTTTAATGTAATCCAAAGTAAGTATTTATAGGCGATATTTAGAAAGTATGTCATTTTGCCTTACTCTCCCCTACAGTTCCTAGCTTCCAACAATGGCTTTGTCAATTTATACTTTATATTAGCTTTCATATTTTTATATTTACCTACTAGTATTATGCACATAGGAACATTCTTTGTTTCTTTTATATGTAATTCGTGTCCCCTTGGATTACTGTATTTCTTGTTATACAGTGACCGGCAGAAAGTGCGCAGCATATGGGAAAGTTTTTTATCTTTAAGTTTAGAAAATTAATTTTATTTTAGATAGGTTCTGCATGTTCTCAAACCAAAATAACACCCATTAAATCCGGTAAAAGTCTTATGGTATACGAGGTAGGATCAAAAATGTGAAATTCCGCTAAGATTAAAGTACCTCCATCTTTCATTTTAGAATATTTTTTTTCTAAGAATTATTGTTTAATCGTATTTTCTGCATAACCCTGTATAAAAAATAAATGGCAACCGAATAGTACGAAAATAAGATTTTCTGCAGACTTTGTTAGAGATAACCGTCGATCATAAGTCCGATTAGTTTGTTTCATAATATTATGGCTTTTTAAAATAAAAACATAAAAATATTAAATATTTTTGCTGCACACCGTATTTTATTTTCTAAGGGAACAAGTTAATTTCATCTAACTGATATTTTTTGATATACATTGACTTAAAGCATCTCCTAAATAGTTTTTATACATTGAAGTATGCATAGAAAGTTTCCTTTTAATTTATAAAGAAAAAAATTTTAATTAAAAATATATTTTCCTCCTTATTTTGCGTGACGAATAAAATCCGTTTAAAATGTATTTTTAATTTAAATTTATTTCTTTATAAATCAAAAGGAAACTTTCTATGCATACTTCAATGTATAAAAAACTATTTAGGAGATATTTTAAGTCAATGTAAATCAAAAAATATTAGTTAGATGAAATTAACTTGTTCCCTCAGAAAATAAAATACGGTGTGCAGCAAAAATATTTAATATTTTTATGTTTTTATTTTTAAAAGCCATAATATTATGAAAACAAACTAATCGGACTTATGATCGACGGTTATCTCTAACAAAGTCTGCAGAAATCTTATTTTCGTACTATTCGGTTGCCATTTATTTTTTATACAGGTTTATTCAGAAAATACGATTAAATCCATTTTTTTGTTCAAGATAAGCGAAATTTGGAATTTGGGTATAACTTTGAAATTAAAACAATGATTCTTGGTAAAAAATATTCTAAAATGAAAGATGGAGGTACTTTACTCTTAGCCTCTAAGACTTACCGGATTTAATGGGTGTTATTTTGGTTTGAGAACATGCAGAATCTATCTAAAATAAAATTACCTTTCTAAACTTAAAGATAAAAAACTTTCCCATATGCTGCGCACTTTCTGCCGGTCACTGTAGATAACCCCTTGAATATTAAATTTTCTACAAGAATAGAAGTTAAAAAATATGGTAGGTACTAAATCGGAAATTAATTTGACGCAAACGGTCTGCGTCAAGTTAATTTTGGGAAAACCACCATGTAAATCTAGGAACTTTACTAGAAAGTTTATAATGGAAATATATGAAAAATACTTTTGGGCCTTATAGCGCCAACTTCAATCGCAACGCCAGACTATGACGTCACCTTATTTTTCCCTTATAAGAAAATCCTAAATTATAAACTATCATTCATTACGAATAAAACTTCTAATTCAACAACAGCTTACTAGAAAAATTTACAGCACATGTGCACCAGGTAACAAGATGGCCGCCAGCTTTTAGACAGTGGAGACGGGAGGGGTTTATCAATACTCGGAGGCGCCACGTAATTTAATTGTTTTACATCTTGGCCTGTCGTAAGGTTGTAATAATATGAGCCCGACAAAAATTACAAATTGTCTTACCCACTACTGCAATCTATGTAGTAAGCTTCACCCTATATCCAAAAATCAAAATACCAAAAAAACAGTAACAACGACGATATAAAATCAAGAATGACTGTTCCTTGATTAGCAGTTCTCAAAAATATATAAAAATATATAACAAGAACACCGATGAAAATATATTGCTAATAAATTGTCAATTATTATGTACAAGTGATTATACAGTGTGTACATAAAGTAAGGAACAAATTCATTATTTAATAATCTAAAAACATTTCGTAAAAATCCTCGGACACGTATGTAATAATTTTTGATTGCGCATATTTTGACATATACACATATTATACAGGGTAGCTCATGTAGTAGATATGACATTACACTGGACAACAAATTTTAGGTTATTGGTTGTATCGTGTATCAAAATGCATTTTTTTTGTTAACTTTGGGATGCTGAATACAAAAATGATAATGAAATTAAAAACTTAGTTGCCGTTTTAAAAAAAAAGTGGTTATATTTTATTTTTGATAAAATAATAAAAACTACATAATTTTACACTTTAGAGTCACTAAATGCGCTGTCGCTTTGCTACTCTTTTGTGAACTGTTTCTGGAGCATCTCTAACAAGAGTCCAAGAGTAGTCGGCAAGCATGGAAGCATTCCAGTGTCCCTGGTATCTGTTTTCCATGGTTGATATGTCCTGATGGAAGCGTTCGCCGTGCTCATCACTTACAGCTCCGCAGTTGTCAGGAAAAAAGTCCAGGTGAGAGTGTAGGAAATGGATCTTTAGAGACATATTGCAGCCCATTTTTTGATACGACGACAGCATATTTTCAACCAGAGTAACGTAATTGTCAGCTTTTTTATTTCCCAAGAAATTAGTTACCACGAGGCGAAAGTCTTTCCAGGCGTTTTTTTCAATATCTGTTAGAGTGCTGTCAAAGTGTTCGTCTTTCAGAATATTTCGAATTTGTGGCCCAACAAAAATACCTTCTTTAATTTTTGCCTCACTTAGCCTCGGGAATTTCTGACGTAGGTACTGAAATGCTGGCCCATCTCGATTCAGTGCCTTAACAAAGTTTTTCATTAGGCCCAATTTGATATGCAGTGGTGGTAACAAAACCTTTTTGGAGTCTACCAATGGCATGTGTTGTACATTTTTTTGCCCTGGCTCTAATGATTGTCGAACGGGCCAGTGTCGTCTATTGTAATGAAGTGACCTTGCCCGACTGTCCCATTCACACAAAAAACAGCAAAACTTGGTGTAGCCTAGCTGCAACCCAAGTAAAAGTGCAATAACCTTTAAGTCACCACAGATCTGCCATTGGTGCTCATCATATTTTATGGTTGTCAATAGGAACTTCATATTGTCGTATGATTCTTTCATGTGAACTGCATATCCGACAGGAATGGACGGAAGAATATTGCCAATATGTAATAGTACTGCCTTTAAACTTAATTTTGAACTGTCTATAAACAATCTCCATTCCACTGGTTTGTAGTTTATATTTAAAGCCTCCAATAAACCGCCAATATTATTGCAGAAAACTAAGTTATTTTCCATGTCAAAAAATGGCGCTAGACCTTTATGGCGTTTACGAAAAACACTTACAGAGACATCTTCTTCTAACAGGTTCCACTGCTGCAATCTTGATCCTAGTAACTCAGCTTTACTTTTTGGAAGTTCTAGATCTCTCACAAGATCGTTTAATTCTGACTGGGTTATTTTGTGCGGTTGGCGGTATGATGTGCTGGGTGCGAAATCGGGATCTCTTGAAGTTGATGGCATATCTTCTTCTTGGAATAACGCTGTATCGCTGTCTGATTCGTAAGTGACTGTTTCTGGGGGTTCTGGAATAGGAAGGTCGTCACTATGCATATACGTTGTTGTTGGTAATATCACGCACAGCAGCACGTTTCTGAAAGGTCTGTTTATAAAGTGTTTTGCTGTGTTTACTGGTTTAAAATAAAAGTTTGAGTATACTGAGTTTTCCACCTGATAGTGACCTAAAGCTGTGTGCATAAGGTATGTAAAAAAGAACATTTTCAAGCTTGTAATAATGCATTTTACACTCTAACCGCTGTTCTAAATGCACCGCAATAAGGGTCATATTCCTGTGAAGCTGTGGACCACAAAAAAAACTCTATATAGTTACAATACTTTATATAGTCCTTTCCCATCGATAAAATAGTATTGTAAGATGCCTATGACTATTGACGAACTCTATGCTAAATTAACGTCTGCCAATGACTTACAAACTAAAACACTAACAGATAAGATAGATCTAGCGGCTGCCAAATTTGACAGTGGAATTAATGACTGCCACGCTCGCATTGATAAGCTGGAATCCAGAAATTTGCAATTAGAAAGGAAACTTCGTAGAAATAACATCGTTATCTTTGGACTTCCTCAAGCCAATAATATTTTGGAAGACACGCTTGCCCATCTTAATAACTTGCTTGGTTTAAGTCTTACTTCTGGTGATGTAAACAATATTTATCAGATTAAGGATAACACTAAAAAGTCTCCTGTTATCTTAGAATTTGTTTCTTATTTAAAGAAGTCGACCCTGTTCCAAAACGTTTCCAAATTAAAGGGTAAAAATATATCCATTGCCAATGATCTATGCCCCGAGGACAGAGAAAATCATAGGATTTTAGTAAAATATTTAAAGGAAGCCCAAAGTAGAAATCTCAATGCTAAGATTAAGGGACACAAGCTCCTGATTGACAGTACCATCTACACTTCCAAGGAACTCATAGAACTCGAGGAGAAATCGGGGAGTGAAACTGAATTATCTGAGACGGAAGGTGAAGAAGTTCCTTCAGCTAACGTCAAGAAACTGGCATCTGCGTCGGGTTCAAAGCAAGCAGAAAAGAGCCCCAAACAGCCAGAAAAAAAGAGGAAACGTGATAAGATTATTAAAAGTGATAATATCAAAAACGCTGTAGATAGAATTGTGACACGCAACTCCGCTAAAATCCACTTTAATAAATAGTTGATTATAATGTAGGCATCTGTAAACTCTTAAGAATAACTGTAGATATTAGAATGGTTACAGTAGTATTTGTTTGTTAATTTTTGTCTCTTTTCTTGTCTTCACAGATTTTGCATATAACATGTCCTTAAGTATTTGTCATATCAATGCTCGATCTTTAGTCGCCAACTTTGATGGATTTAGAGATGCTGTTTTTAACAAATTCGATATAATAAGTGTGTCGGAAACATGGCTTCACGCTGATGTTCCTGACGAGATGGTACGTCTTAATGGGTATAGACTATATCGTCGTGATAGGACTATCGGTCGAGGTGGGGGAGT
Organism: Polydrusus pterygomalis; assembly: GCA_963969555.1. Classification (NCBI taxonomy): domain Eukaryota; kingdom Metazoa; phylum Arthropoda; class Insecta; order Coleoptera; family Curculionidae; genus Polydrusus; species Polydrusus pterygomalis. The sequence continues at coordinate 30,713,443 of OZ018382.1, forward strand.
CGCCGTGTACTGCAAAATTTCAGCGAAGACGCGCGCATTGATGGTTCCTGAGGTTCGCAGTACGGAGCAGCTATGGATTTCGGTTAAACATTTTACGAGTCATTTTATTATTGGTACCCTTTACCGGCCTCCGTGCTTCTCTGCTGCTGACTTCCTTGGCGAGCTCGAAAGCGTGTTATCAGTTTTGGACCCTAAATGCGATTCGCTAATTTGCATGGGTGATTTTAACATTGACCTACTTGATTTTAACAGCACTCAATCTAAAAATCTAATTAAAATTTTTGATTCGTTTGACCTTTCCCAAATTATTAAAGAGCCTACTAGGTATGGCCCAACAAGCTCCAAATTACTTGATATTATAGCCGCATCAAATACTATACCTAAATTAAATTCTAAAGTCATAAATACCGAGAATATATCTGACCATTGTCTTATAACTTGTCAAATTTTAAAATCTAAAATAAAAACTAAGCCATTTCTTTATACTTTTCGCGACATTAAAAACATAAACCTGGGACGATTTAAAATGGATCTTGATATAATTGACTTTTCTCGTGTCTATAGTGCCCGTGATATCAACACTAAGACAGATACATTCAACACAATAATCTTAAGTTTATTTGATTTTCATGCTCCCATCAAAACTGTTCGAATAACAAAAAACCAAGCACCGTGGTTAACTGGAGCTATCAAAATACTAAGAGCCAAAAGAGATAAAGCCTTACTAAAATTTAAAAGATCCAAAAATATAGTTGATTGGAATTACTATAAAACACTTCGTAATGAAACAAACTATGCTGTCAAACGAGAGAAAAAAGCCTATTTTGAATTTAAAATTAATAATGGAAATAAAAATAACTTATGGAAAGAGCTAAAAAAACTAAATCTTAGATCTGAAAATAGTTCATCACTTCCAACACATCTTTTAGATCCTCAGACAATAAATCATTTTTTTTTAAATATGCAAGGAAACAGGTTACCTGATCCGGAAACACTAAATTTTTTAAGAGCTAACAAGCTCTGTGAAAATGTAAAAGAATTTAAGTTAAGACCCACTAACGAAGACGAAATTTTTAAGTTACTTCTCTCCATCAAATCTAAATCTGTTGGTCCAGATGGTATTAGTATTAGCATGTTACTTATGAGCTGTCCTCGTATACTTCCCGTTATAAAACATATATTCAATTTTTGCATTTCTAGCAATACTTTTCCTTCTGTTTGGAAAAAATCGCATGTTGTACCTATACCTAAGACTGCAGCGCCCAACGAATTCAAAGATCTAAGACATATCAGTGTTTTATGTGTACTTTCCAAAACTTTAGAAAAGATAGTTGAGGGGCAAATGACAAAATTTATTGATGACAATGACATCCTTCCCGAGCAACAGTCTGGTTTTCGAAAAGAACATAGCTGTGTAACCGCCTTAACTAAGGTTACTGATGATATCCTTACAGACATTGATAACAATAAACTGACAATCTTAGTGCTGCTTGACTATTCTAAAGCCTTTGACCTTATAAATCACCAACTATTGCTTGTTTTATTAGGTTATTTGGGGTTTTCTACGGATGCAACTAGCTTCTTTGCTGCTTACTTGACAGAAAGATTCCAAGCAGTAAGAATTGGTGGAAATTTGTCTGATTTTGCTCCTGTTCTTAATGGAGTCCCTCAGGGCTCGGTCCTGGGGCCTCGTTTATTTACCTTGTACACATCTCAATTTTATAAGGTACTTCGTTATTGTCTTTCCCATTTTTACGCAGATGACGCGCAACTCTATTTGTCATTCTTTATTAATGAAATACTTGCGTCCTGTAACCTAATTAATCGCGACCTCGAGGCTCTCTGCGATATATCTAACAAGTACGGTCTAACGCTCAATCCTTTAAAGTCACAAGTGATGTTGTTTGGTAGAGCTCTTGCCCGTTCTAGATGCTTAGAAAATGTTAATATAATTCTTAATAATGAAAAGCTTACCCTTACCGATGAAGCAAAGAATTTAGGCGTTATTGTGGACTACAAACTTAAGTTTTCGAAACATGTAACTACTATAATTAAAAGAGCATTCTGCAATTTAAAACTAATACATTCAAATCGCCATTTACTTAACAAAAAATGTCGAACCATGCTCTGTGAAATGTTGGTCCTGTCGCACCTTAATTACGGAGATATAGTCTACGGCCCAAACTTGCTTAATGTAGATGCACGTAGACTGCAGCTCGTTCAGAATTCCTGCGTTAGGCTTGTGTGCGGTTTGAAAAGAAAAGACCATGTTACTTATTCTCTCAAAAATATAGGCTGGCTAAATATGGAGAAGAGGAGACTTCTACACTGTTTGATATTCTATCATAAAATTATTACCAATGAAAAACCTGCTTATTTATTTAAAAAACTGAAATTTAGAACCTCTGTCCATAATCTAAATGTTAGGTATCGAAATCTTTTAACTCCGCCACAACACAAAACCACCCAATTTCGTGGATCTTTTTCTTATAACGTCACCAAGCAATATAACCAACTTTCTGAATCTCTAAAATCCTTGAATTTAGTCAACTTTAAACGTAAACTAAAACAAATGCTACTGAAATAAATATACTATTCAATTAATAGTTAAAATAAGATACCTTTACTGTTAATATGCCATATTTAATGTTAATATGTTATATATATATATATTTTTTTTATTAGTTATAAGCCTTTCCTTTTGATAAGAAATCTAAAATAGTTTTCTATTATATAGTACTGGGTTGAGTGTAAAAGCGCTGCTCACTGTTCAGACAGATGAGTGCGAACTCTGCCCTTGTGGGAAAATTGTATAACTCTTTTTTATATATCTTTTTGCCTTAAATGATTTAATGTATTTTACTATTTTCCACAATAAAAACAATTATTATTATTATTATTATTATTATGTGGTACAGGTCTGATGGCAGATGGTATATTTGGATAGTTAATAACAGACTTTTTCTTCTTGGATATACCGGTGCCTTGCCCAACAGGAGGTATCATGCAGAAATAGCAATCATTAACATGATTTGTAGGCTCTCTCCAGACCATTGGAACAGCAAACCGCATAGATCGGTTTTTACGATTTAACCAGCTTGTCAAACTTGAAGCGCATGCATTACAGCATATATGTGGCGCCCACTGTTTGTCTTGATCTCCTATTCTGCAACCGAAATAAAGATGATATGCTTTTTTCATCAATGGAGTCATAGATCGCTTCTGAGACGCAAAAGTCACTTCACCACAAACATAACAGAAGTGATCTGGATTGTTTACACACTTTCGAGGCATTTTACAATCTTAACTATTCGACTTGAATTACTAACTTCGACTGACTAACCTCTCCGCTTACCTACCTGTTTATATCCCCAAATATGGATTATAGATTTTTAAATACATTTCATTATAATTATACTTATAAGTAGTCTATATACAATTTTAAGAAACCAACATAATGAGTTTTTTATTTGTTATTACCTAAATAGGGATAAAGGACACAATGCGACTGAGCAGGTACTAATGGATTTATTGGCCTACATTATAGTACTGTGCTCAGGTAAACCATAGAAATGAGGATAAATAAGGGTCCTTTTATCCGTTTAGTCGTTTATTTATTTAAAATCGGGTAGTAAAGCATTATTTATTTGCCGCTTAATTAAATATTTCAATATTATCCCTGTTTTAGGGTGGTCCCGGCTAAGTCGCCATTGTGTTAATATCCCTATTTAGGTAAATTTATGTAAAACTCATTTCGTTCGCTCTCTTATTTTTGTAAACAGATTTTTATTATATAGGGACTGTTCAGTACAAGGCAGACATGAAAGTGGATTTACATGGGTTTCAATGGCTATCGCTCTTATTTTAAGCAATAGGGGGTTAGGATTTCGAATATAGGGGATCGTCCCTAAGAATCCACCATTCCTTAACTTGGTGAAAATGTAGATTTGGCAATATAAAATCCATATATTGTTATTACAATACAAATATACGAGAACGCACTCTCGCGGTTACAGTGTTAATATATTAGGGGAACATGACGTCACGTATCTCTTAAACGTAAACTAATATTTAAAAAAATCGTTTATTTTCGATTTAAGCACACCTAAAATAGTAAGATTTAGTTGATTTTATTTCTGCAACATTTTAGCTGTTGTCCAGTGTTATCGACGATTTTTTTAAATGAAAACCCCTATATTTTAGTTCAGATTTGTAATCTCCAAGAATAGCTAATTTCAAAAACATTACATACTTAGGGTCTAAAGTTGATAGTTTCGTAGCTACAGGGTAGAACAAATAATTTTATTTAAGATACATTTTTTTTTAAGGTAGCCTTATTTGCTGTTATGTAACTATGGTTATTTAGATAATGATGATATTATGCTGTGATTACAGTGAATTTTGCTATTAAGATTAGTAGAAGTAAAAAATTAATTTTAATATTTGTTAATATGCGTTTATCTAACACACAAAGAATAGAAATTCTAATGATGATTGGATATGGTGATAGGATTCGTACTCAGCAAGAAGTGTGCATTTTGTTCAACGCTAAGTACCCAGAAAGACCAATCACTAGATCAACTGTAAGTAAACTTGAAACAAAATTTCGAGAAACGGGTTCTGTGGAAGATATTCCCAGGAACGGCCGTCCAACTATTCCGGATGATAAAAAATCAAATATTTTATTGGCTATAGAAGAAAATCCCCATAACAGCGTCCACCAGATTGGCATGGATCATAAGGCAGCTGCTATGACCGTACATAACCTATTAACAGTAGAAAAATGGCATCCGTTTAAAATCCGACTGGTTCATGAGTTGAATGAAGATGATCCAGATCGTAGGATGGAGTTTTGTCAAATATTAATGGAATGATGTAAAGTAGATCCTTTGTTTGTTAAAAATATACTATTTTCGGATGAATCTACTTTTAAATTAAATGGTGAAGTAATCCGGCAAAACTGTAATTATTTTGCCATATTTCTTTGACAATAATGTAAACAGGCTAAATTACCTTCAGTTTCTTCAAGAATTTCTTATCCCTACGCTAGTTAACTTATACCCGAGTAGAAATAATCCTGGAATTCTAGATGAAAATTTATTGTACCAACAAGACGGCGTACCCCCACATTATGCAGCAGTAGTGCGCCATTATGTCGATCAAGTTTTTCCGAACAGGTGGATTGGAAGACGTGGGTCTATTGAATGGCCGCCTAGGTCTCCAGACCTTACACCACTGGACTTCTTCTTGTGGGGTCACCTGAAAAATGTCGTTTATAAAATAAGACCTGCCAATATTTATAAGATTTAAAAAATCGAATCACAACAAAATGCAGGAATATTTCAGAAGAAACCATAATAAAAGTCCAACAAGAGTTTATTGATCGCTTGGGGTACTGCCAGGCACAAGAAGGAGGACAATTTTAACACTTAATTAAAATAGCCTATTTAATTTTATTTAAATTTTTTAAAATTAAAAATACTTCACATTTTTTTTTCTTGCCCTGTAGCTACGAAACTATCAACTTTAGACCCTAAGTATGTTATGTTTTTGAAATCAGCTATTCTTGGAGATTACAAATCTGAACTAAAATATAGGAGTTTTCATTTAAAAAAATCGTCGATAATGTCATATCTACTACATGAGCTACCATGTATAATATGTGTATATGTCAAAATATGCGCAATCAAAAATTATTACATACGTGTCCGAGGATTTTTACGAAATGTTTTTAGATTATTAAATAATGAATTTGTTCCTTACTTTATGTACACACTGTATACAATAGGCACCTGTCAATAGCATTCGACGTTAATTACTAATTAAAAAGATAATAATAATAATAATAATAATAATAATAATAATAATAATAACAGTCTTTATTAGGAATATAAATTATAAATTACAATTCTTAAAGGGCGAGGTCTAGCTGATAAATATCAGCTACTCAACCCTTTTTAAAGAAAATAAATAATTATTGTTGCGTAATCCGACAATATAATATATAGTAAATATAGTGAGTCACAAATTATATAATAAAAATAATAATAATAAAATGAGCCATAATAGTAATAAATATGCACCGTTGGCACACATAATGTGCACTACAATACGTTTTAGTAAAAAAAAACAGCAGTTCTAGATTTAGGTAGATAGGTATTGAAACTGTCAATGAAAATCAAAATCACAGAAACTAGCCTTCAGCGTTAGGATTTGCCTGCTTCTCCAGAAGTGAGTTTCTTATTCTATTACGAAACAACATTAAAGAGGGGCAAGTGAAGTAATTATTAAAAATATTAAAATATTTTACCGCCTTGTAGGTAAATCCTCGCTGAAAAATAGTTTTTTTATGTTGGGGCATTGTGAGTGTATTTGATCTAACTGAAACGTTGTGAATATCTTTTCGAAAAACTAACTCAGATCTTAAGTACATAGGTGTTGATGTTTTTAATAATGTGTATACAAATGTCAATAATAAAAGTTGAAATATATTGGCCATATTCAACCAATTGAGTTCACATATTTTTAGCGAAATATGGTCATATTTTTTTAAATTAAATATAAATCTACAGCAATTATTCTGCATTATTTGTAGATGTTGCTTGTCCTCTTGAGTTAAACAATGATAATATAAGATAATACAAAATGAAAAAATCATAGACAATATATACGCTTCACATAACTTCTTACGCACTGTAAAGTTAAGAATATGTTTTTTTGCATATAATATTTTTAACACCATGTAAGTCCTTTTACGTAAGTTTGATATATGTCTACTAAACCTTAATTTGTCATCAAACAGCACCCCTAAATTTTTGGCAGTATCCGTTAAGTGAAGACGCTCCCCATTACATTGTACATTGATATAGTTTCAAAAAGTCATAACACCCTTCAGGTGCAAAAAGTAAAACCTGTGTCTTTTGAGCATTTAATCTAAGGTTATGTTTACTGCTATATTCAGAAATTCGACTTGCACTGTGTTAATGTTTGCTTCGATATCGTTTTAGATTTTTTAGATTTAATCTCATTCTGACTGTTTTCCTATGATGCGGTATATTTCACTGCCAGTAAAAAAATTAAGAGGTTTTTAAAAACAATGAATCTACATATTATAAAAGCATTTTGACCATATGCAATTTATGCACAATTTAATCAGATATCCCTTAAATAAAATACAGAATAAAAACCCGAATTATTATATGTCATAAACATTAAGATGGTTTGTCTCCCATAATTTAGCCCATTTGTACCAACATCTGTCTGCAACAGAATGGTGATACCTCTCAGATATTACCTATTAATATGTCTGCGACAATAATAAGTAATGCTTTACCTTTGTTACCAATTACGCCTGCAACGGTAATGGTGACACTTTACCTTCCAAAAATACCCACTTTATTTTATGATTACCTTTGGTCTGCGACCACACTATCTTTTAATTGGTTCCCCGTTAATCTGCAATTTATTTTGTTACATATCGCCTTATTTTCGTGTACGTAGGTATTATTATTAACATTATTTGTCATTTCAGTTACCTAGTATTGTAGATTGACGTACACTTTTTTGGTATAAAGGTACTACGTAGTTTAGTGAAAAGCCGACTGAGGGCATTCAGTAGGGGACATACAAGTCATTCCTACTGGCGGACATTTCTAACATATAATTTATAAAAGTGTAATAAAAGTTAGGAGCCCGCCCACTTTCCGCATGTGTCACTTTTCTTCTCAAGTGGGCGTTGTTTTTCATATTGTCCCCTTAAGAATATCAATTCTGACCGACAATATTACCAGAAAGCCGAACGCCTGAAAGACTACAACATTGGCCACACAAGACTCTCATGCTGCCGGACATTATTTTTTAGGAAAAACCCATCAGAGCATTTTATGTACACAAATTATAAATTAACGTTCTACAGGCAACATCATACCAAATAATTATAACCCTTCTGATCACTTCACTTGTATATTGTCAATTAAATCTTGCCCTTAATTAATCCTCCCCCATTTCCTTACCTAGCATTGCAGATTATTTTTAACTTTAGATGGTGGCCTTATTACTGCATAATAACGTCCACTGTTCTTAAAACCACAAAATAAAACACCCGGGAGACCAAACAACATCTGTTACAAGTTACCTAAACAAAAAGGTCAGTGTCAACGACTTCACCATATTTTACGACCCTTAGAAAGCAAAAGTGTATTGATTTTTGTTACAGTTATAAATAGTACCGTTATGCTTTGGCCCCCTTTTTATTTTAAAACCATTAAAGCCAATGTTGTCTGCGACAGTTTGGCAGATCACCACCTTTTTATTTTAAAACAATTATTAAAAAACCAACTTTGTCCTGCATACATTTTAGATGATTTGATTTGCAATCTAAACCGCCCATTTATTTATGTTTTGAATATTTTCTAATTAGAACCTTGAGAGAAATAATTGTAAGAATGAAATTGAAGTAATAAAATATTTAGAGATTTTTTTATATGTGCCGCGAATACACCCGCGCCAAACCGAACAATTCAAACCCGAACTACGCGGACTGGCAGCAAAATCACCTTAACTGGTGCTTGGGAAAATACCGAATCTCCTGCGCGTCCCTTTTTTCTCTCTTTTATAACCTTGCTCCCGCTTTCAGCTTAGTAAAGCGTCGCGTGGCCACCTGTTTTTTCTAGACTCAAAGAATTTTACCTCTCCTGAACCATTTTTCGATAAGCGGGTAAAATTTTACAGTTTTTGTGGCTTTAAAGCTCTTTTAAAACGAGGGTTCCTTTGCACATATTATTGGGCCCAAATATATTAGTTATTTTATTTTACCCTTAAGAAATTTTATGGAAAATTTTAAATGAAAAATAGCCCCGGGTCTGGGTCCTTTTATAACCATAATATTAAATATAAGGCCGCAAAGCATGATCATACTCTGTTTACAGTGCCATGGAAGACAAAAATCATAAATTACCTTAATATATTACCCTTGTGTACCCTAAATAAGCAAATACCAGTTTATTAAAATTATTAACATTTGCATGGATAACTAATGTTCTATTGACTTATTACCAAAATAATATAGAATAAGTTTACCTGACCTGCAGTCATTATTTAATATCGTACACGGTTGCCAAATAAAATTATTTACTAAATAAAGTTTACCAAAATTCTATGTGAAAAGCTACTCAAAATAAATATCAACCGTACTACACGTATACTAACAGTTCTTCATACAACCCGTGGATTCTTCAACACTGATTATTCGACACGGATAAGCTTCAATCGAAATTAGAGACAAATGCACTGCATGCATCATCTTAGATTCTCTACACCATAATACCTCTACTATCACGTGGGTATTTTGATATCATTCTTCAACACGGATCATTCGACACGGATTACTCAACAGGAATAAGTTTCATTCAAAATTAGAGATGAATGCACTGCATGCATCATCGTAAATTCTCTAGACTATAATACTTCTACTATCACGTGGGTATTTCGATATCAGGATCTACTGTAATAGATAGCATCATCGGCGTAGCTAGCCTTAGTTTTCAGGGGGAGCCTGGGCCCCTTGTTTACATTATTGTAATTGCAATTTTTTGTCTATTGACTGTTTCAGGGGGGCCCAGGGCCATCATGGGGGAGGCAGGGCCCCCCCCAGCCCCCCCCTAGCTACGCCGGTGGATAGCATACGTATACGGTTTATGAACACGACTATTTAACACGAGAATTTTCAATATTATATATACAAAATATACAAATTGTTAACTTGCGTGTCTGGCTAGACGTTCTTCACAGGTCAAATCGGATGTCCAACCAGCTGTCAGACGATAGAAGTTCTATGGTCACCATGCGTCAGACGCCCAGACCCAATCGCATAGTAACCGGACTGTCAATTATACAGTGGTCTAAAGAATAGATCGGTTACGAAAGATCGACGATATATACTTGCTGCAACTGCTACAATCCAGTGCAACCTCCAAAATCGTACACAAATCCACCAAATCGACCAAACTGTATCGAATCGACCCAATTGCCCAAATCGTAACGCCAAAACGTATCGTCAGGGTACCCAAATCATAACGGAATCGTAACGCCCCTGAAAAGGAAAAGGGCAATCAGTAAAATTCCCAACTTACCTTCTCAGAGCACTAACACACCACAAAAAAAATCTAGCCAAATAATATCCTACATTCTAGACTTCTTACCTTAAGTTGTTAAACGAGGCACAGATGCGTTCTCTTCAAGAATTATGATCCACACGTGTGAATGGAAATCGGCCACCAAAATCCACAAAAACTATCCCAAAACTTCCAGTAGAATTAGGGCGAACTTATCCCGTACTAAACGGTACTACACTATTAGTAATAAATGCCCAAAATTCCAAAAATTCTTTGAAGAAGACCGCTGGGTAAGGTACATTCCAAAGACCAAAGCAGACAAAATTCATGGAAAAAGTCTGGACAAAATCTAGAAAATCTGTATCTACCCATCTCACTTCGTTACACATATATCTATCCCTTGTCCTTGTCACAAATCGAGGCTTTGCCAAACGTATGGTCATTTATCATGACCTGCTACACTCATCAAATAATCTACTACAAAATCACCACAAGGTTAGGCAACCAAACAATCTTGTCAATCCATAGAGTAAAATCTAGAATACATACATTCACCGGACATCTACTTTTCAATCCTGTCCTTATAATTCGGCCAATATCCTTCAATAATATATATTCTGAATAACTCCCAAAGCCAAATAATCATGTCCTAAATAAGGTGTTTGTCGAATGTCAACAATCAAAACTATTGCTTTACTTTTTTTAGATAAACCCTGTTAGAAACCGATCCGAACCACTCCCAAATACACAGCATGTCCACTCCAACATGACCAGAACCTACAGAAACCATAACGTACAGAAATGCAGTCAGGAATATCAAGAACAGCCAAAAGGCCTACAATGAAACAAACGACAGGAGCCCCACATACACAAGCTAGGTCAGTAGTGATAAGAGTTCACAGAAGAAGTGGCTTGTCGACATAATAAAATATTTGAATATTAATAATAATAATGAATGAATGAATGAATATTTATTTGCTCAAGTTTTTTACAAAAACCAACCCGAGAGGGTGTAGAACAGTGTCATACGTGGTTCACAATAATTACTTAATTATCTTAGTATTTGGTTGAGAATTACAATTCACAAAATAACATTTATAATAAAATAAACCTAAACGTTAAATAAAAAAGTTACATTAAATAATTTTCAAATGCTTAATAATACTTAATTAGACTAAAAATTAATTGACGATATAAGAGACAATAGACAAAAGATATGCAAACAGAAATGAGAGACACATAATTTAAAATTTCAAAAATGGTAGCGACAGGATTAATGCCTAGATTTGATCTGCTTAAAAAACATAAATCATATAAACATATAATAAAAACATTTTAGTGATTTGTACTGCTACAAAAACATTTAGAATTTTGTAGGCATTGAATTGACTGTTTATCAGGATCATTATAGAATTCGTTAATATTATAAAACGCCTTACTGACTAGATATTTTTTTAAGGTACATTTAAGTTTAATCTTTGGTAAGTTTCTAATTCTATCTGGAAAGCAGTTAAAAAATTTTATAATACAATATTTGTCGTTTTTTTGCAAGTATGTAAAATTGTACTTGTCAGGTACTAAATTACTTTTCTGGCGAGTGTCGTGATCGTGCTTTACGTCGCAGTCTGCGAAAAGATCTCGGTTTTCAGACACAAACACTACCGAGTCCAGAATGTACATTCCTATAATTGTCAAAAAATTTTTTCAATAAAGATGGGTTTACACCTTTCCCGTTGTTTTATTTTAAATATACTTCGAATGCACCTTTTCTGCATGACCATGATTCTGTGTATGTCAGGCGAATCACCCCAAAATATCACACCGTATCTCAATCTAGACTGGATATATGCATAAAAAGCAGTCACGGCAACCCCAGTACCTACTTGATCCGAAATTACACGTAGAGCATAACAGTATCTAGATATACTGCTTGCTAAGTTCTGAATGTGCGCCTTCCAATTCAACCTTTCATCAATCTGCACTCCCAAGAAACGCATACTGTTTTGTGCCCTCAACTCCTCACCATTAAAGTTGAGTGTAATGTTATTTTCTGTCCTGTTCCCAAAGACAACAGTCTGCGTTTTTGTCACATTCAGCAATAGATCATTCTCAGAAAAATATACATCTAGGGCCGCCATAGCAGTATTGACTCTATAAATAAGGATTTAATTATTTTCTTCACTAAATATGAGAGATGTATCGTCGGCATACATTACAGTTTATTCATCAGAGACATTCGGGAGCTCATTCGTGTATAAAATATACAGAAGAGGTCCCAAAATTGATCCCTGGGGAACTCCTCTAGATACAGTTATTTCTTGTGACCTGTACAAGACCCCATTCTCATCATATTCAACCACCCGTTGGACTCTCTCTTTTAAATAGGATTCTATGAGACACAGAGCCGTACCACGCACCCCATACATCTCAAGTTTTCTACATAACAAATCGTGATTCACAGAATCGAAGGCTTTTGAGAGGTCCATACACATTAACATTGTTTGATTTTTGTTGTTTAATAAGTTTAAAACCTTTTTCAGTGCTTGATAAATTGCTCTTATTGTGGATTTTCCCCTTCTAAAGCCATTCTGTTTATCAGTGATTATTGAATGTCTTTCGAAAAAAGACATCATTCTCTCAGATATAACCTTTTCAAAAACTTTACCGACATTTAACAAAAGGGAGATAGGTCGATAATTTTTTCTTCGTCCATTTCTCCCTTCTTATAAATAGCTTTTACATAAGCGGTTTTAAGCATGCTTGGAAAGACACCGGTAGAAAAACACAAATTTATAATATGGGAGAGAGGACTAGATACTTCATTAGCCACTTGTTTCAATACAGAGACGGGCACCTCATCTTCCCCTACAGATTTTTTATTTTTAAGACCATTAATGACTCTAATAATTTCGATGCCCGTAACTGGGTTCAAAAATATTGAGTTTCCAACTCTACTTTTAATAAAATCTTTATTCTTGTCAGAATTAAATGTTGGACATGCATTTATGAAGTATTTATTTAGCTTATTTAGTATTTCAGTTCGACTATCATATTTATTAGCAAAGTTTTCAAGTACTGTTCTTTTTCCCGAATTTGCCTTCGTGATGTTATTTACTTGGTTCCAGGTAGCTTTTGTTTTATCTACAGAATTCTTTAAGTAATCACAATTTGAAATATATTTTGCTTGTTTGATGACCTTTTTTAGGATTCTATAGTAATTATTAAAATTTATTAAAATATTCCCCAGTGACCTGACCCTTGATTTTTTTATGATACAATACTCTTTTGTTTCTACAAGATGTTTTGATTCCACAAGTGATCCAAGACTTACCTTTTTTTGTTGTATTAATTTTCTTGAGAACGAATATTTGGTTAAAGTAGTTCTTGAAGATAGTGATAAAAGAATTATAGGCCCCATTCACTCCGTCACATTCATACACTGATTCCCAATCCACACTTTGGAGCTCATGCTGAAAGTGAATCATTTTAGTTTTGGAAAACAACCTTTTTAAAACAAAGTAATTTTTATTACTGTAACCTTTGGTGATATCAACATCGTGCATATACAGAACCTGGGCATGATGATCGCTGAGTGCTGTGCCTAGTACATATCCCACGGCCTGGAAGGTAGAACTAAAATTACAAAACATATTGTCAATAAGAGTAGCAGAGTCTTTGGTAACTCTTGTAACTTCAAAGATACTAGGCGACAGATCAAAGCTATTCATCAAATCCAAAAATAAACTTGTTTGGTTGTTTAAATCATACAAATTCAAGTTAAAGTCCCCTGAAATTACCACTTTATAGTTAAAGAAACTCAGATGTATGAAGTTCAGTACTTTTTCCATTTGTTCCATAAAAACATTGAAAGTTCCTAGAGTTCGCCTATACAGGCACACAATCAAAATTTTTTGTTTTTTGTCCACAGTCGCAGAAAACTCCACTTCTCCCTCTACAGACATTCTTACTATGTTGTTTTCTTCCACAAAGGCAAGATTTTCTTTCTAATAATAATAAGATGTTTATTAGTCCTCTTAGTATTACAAAAGTTGATATATAACAAAAAAAAAACAGATAAAAAGTAACAGTTATCAAACTTTAGATAAAATAAGGAATAGGCCGTTGTATCAGCTTTCCCAACAGGTTGTCGGGGGGCTGTTGTGGCCTTTGTACACCTAAATCTATAAAATAACTATAACTAGTAATTATAATAGTAACATAGAAATATATAAAAAAAAAATACATAAAAAAACATGAAAAAATTAAATAGGCAACGCGTACTATCCATCACTAAAATAAGAGATTATAGATAAGTTATATTTTATATACTATTGCATTAAAATAAAAAAAACAAAAAGTCTGCAAGCAAAGAAAAGTAAAAATGAAAGATTGGTTGTTTAATGAAAAGAAAAAAAAGAATAAGAAAAACCAGGCAACTCTCAAGACACATGATCACCAAAAAGAAAAAGAAGAGAAAAAAAATCACACTTGAGCTGATAACAATTTGAGTTTTGTTTTCTTTTTGTAAGTCTGGCAGCTCAGCGAGAGGTCGGTTGGGGTATGGGTGTTCATTAGGTTGGCAGCGTAATACGAGAAAGATCGCTTAAATAGCTCTCTATGATGTAGGGGAATATCAAGAAGAGTCTTAGGTAGGTCTGATGTTTAGTCTATGGACGTCGGTTCGGAAAGTTAATTTTCGATATAAATATAGTGGAGTTTTTTTTTAGAAATATTAATTACAAAACAGGAGCCATGCAGCACCCGTCGATTGTACATGTTAAGCCAGTTAAGCTCCGCAAGTTTGTAAGTAATTCTCTCACGGCGCCTTTTTTCAAATATTGTATACCTAAGGCAGGAATTTTGTAACTTTTGAATTCTTCGAATATCCAAACTATCCAAGCAAGGACCGTATACAGTATCACAAAAGTTAAGATGTGACAGTATAAGTGATTCGCATAGTTAGGCCTTAACACTAGAATCGAGGGTGTGACGCAGGGAGAAAATGTTCTTTAAAGCAGCATAGGCATCTTAATTTAAATGTAATGTGCCCTTTATATCTTAATGTGTTGTCAAGTATAAGTCCTAAATTTCAAGCGTTTTTCTTGATTGGGATTTTTACGTGGGACATTTTTATATTAAGACTGTTCATAATATTAATTCTTGACGGCTCACTGCAAAATAGAATAGCCAATGATTTGTTCGGATTAAGTTTAAGTAAATATTTTTTGGAGATCGACTGCAATCGTTCAAGATCATCATTAATCATTTCATTAGCCATTAGACTCTCGGAAGGTTTAAATGATAAATAGAGTTGTGTATCGTCCGCATATATGTGATGATTACAGTATTTTAATTGTTTAACAAAAGTGGAAGTATAAATTGAGTTTAGGATTGGGCCCAAAATACTGCCCTGAAGAACACCGTGATTAACATTCAATACAGCAGATTGTTTGCCATTTATATCTACGTGCTGTACCCTATCATTTAAAAATGATCTTACAAGATCACTGGCATTTTTTGAGAAACCAATGTAGTGCAACATGGCAATAAGGGTTTCATGATTTAACATATAGGCTTTTGAGTAGTCTAGTAATATTAAGATAGTTGCATTGCCTCTATCAGAAGCTGTAAGGATGTCGTCTGTCACATCAGATAGTACCGTTGAGCAGCTGATACCAGGACGGAAACCAGATTGCTTTTCGGGAATAATGTCATTAGCATGCAGGAAAGATTGTATTTGTTTTTCCAATACCTTCTCTAATATTTTTGATAGCACAGGCAATATTGAGATTGATCTTAAGTGTCCAAATTCTGTAGGATTCTTAATTTTGGGAATAGGGATAACCTTTGCTTTTTTCCAAAGTAGGGGAAAATATGACTTTTTAATGCAAACGTTTATTAAATGTCTAATGTAAGGGATTAAGAAAGGACAGCACAATAAAAGCAAGGTTATATTTAACTTATCATGACCTATAGCTATTGATTTAATACTCTGAATTATCTCCATAATCGTGATATCATCAACGGGTTTAAAAGTAAAGATATTATTTACTAAAATATTGTTAGATTAATATTGAATTAATTCAGGATCGGGTACATCATTGGGACTAGTGACATTAACAAAGTGGTTGTTTATTTTGTAACTATCATGTATTAGAAATGTAACAGTTGATCTCGTTACTAAATAACTTTTACTCGATTAAGTATCTAACTTCTTACTCTTGTTCTTTTCCAGGTTGGAGTACTAGAGTCAACCACCACTAAGGCGTAAACTATACCATACTACGAGAATGACTCCAGTGATATGACTAAACTCTCATCGAGGGACCCATTATACGTCAAGTACCCTATATTAGCATTTCATTGTAGTCTTATCTAACGGTACTGTATTTCATTTAGTAGCCATTAAAGTATTTAATCGTGGGTTCCTTTACCCTCTAGTGTAGTTTTATTATTATGGATCAGCAAAAATAAGGGATTGCTTCTTCGCCAACGGAGCTAAATATTTTTCTTGCGCATTCGCCATTCTGTCAGTAAATAGGCATTCGCATAAAAATTAATTCTAAGGGGAAATTAACACGTTACAGCCTGGCACAGGCAAAATATCAAGAAAGAAGTAAAAATAAAATATTCGAACAATCAACTTTAATGCAATTTAATTTAAGAAATTTTATAAATTTTTCAGTAGTTGGGTGTACGGTCCCTAAAATTTAACACCTGCGGCGCATTTTTTGTACTAAGGGAGGGGCTTACCCTTAAACTAGCCACACTGCGAGGAGGCGCAGCGAAGGCATGGAGCAAGAAATTACAAATAAAAAATTTGTTACTTTGTTAATATAAAATGGATTTTACGTTTGATCTGGGGCTGATTTCTTGCGTTTGCAGTAAAAATTAGAATCTGTTGTTACAGTCTATTATAAAAAATAAAAAATAAAAGTCGTTTTAAAAATGTAAACTACCACTTTCGAGAGGCTAATGCATGCTGTACCAGGACTTATATAAAAGCAACAAGAATAATATACAATTTGTTTTTATTATCTATTTTCAAGCTTAAAGGGTATATTACGAACACCTAAATTTCATTTTAAATTTGTAGCTTCCGCATAGCTTTCATAATTAGAAAATTAAGCATGGGTTTATTTATAACAATAATGAAATTTATTTATAAAGTTAATATTAAAACGCTTGAAGGTAAGTTTTTTGTATCTCGTACATATACAATAACAAATAAAATAGAGTTTGCCACTTGGTAATATTTGTTTAGTTAAGTAACAATTAGATATCAGAAGGTGCATAAAACAGTAATGTGATTACAGGGAGGAATGAATGTGAAATGCATATATATGCTTTTTTTGCACATGCACATTTTATAGTAAAATGTACTTATATTTTTTATAAATTATTATTTTAAGAGCATATTTTTATGTTTTCGGCTTTATCAAAAAATTTAAAACGTTAAAGGTTTAATATCCTGTTCGGTACTTATTTCAGGGATTTTCTAATCTAAAGATTATAATAATTATATTTACATTTTAGTTATTATCAAGGTATTTACTGGGGATTTACAGGTATATTGTTAGGGGTTGTTTATTGTCACTTAATAATGCGTTATTATTACTTGATTGACAAATTGTATTTAAATTAAAATAAATTAATTTCAAATGTAAAAAAGGGATTTCTAAAAGCACCTCTAAGGGGAGATTACCAGGAGTTAGTTTACCTCCAGAACCTGTAATTGCCCTGTGGGAAACATGGATTAAGGCCGCAATATTCTACGCAGAGCATTTCAAAGCGATTATAGGACTAATTTTGGATTTAGATGACGATTCGCAGTGTGTTGTGCAAAATAAAGAGTTGTTATAAAGTGTAAGTGTAGCTAAAGATCTAATTTTTATTAAGGTTATTTTCAGTTTTATACCGGGCATAATATCCTCGTTGAAGAGTAGACATTTAAGTTTAAGAGACTCAATTAGTATTGTTGAAAATTTTTCCGCTAAATGTTATAACAGTAACGTAGTAGGAGCAGTAGGATGTCAAATAAGGAACAAATTGGATGTAACTGTAAAAAAGAATGAAGGATTTAAATACTTAACTGTAGTAAAAAGCATTTATAAGGGTAAACTATCCAACGAAGTTATATCTTGGCTTTATACCGTGCGAGCAAAAATTATTTGCATGTTCCATAAGATCTTCCCACTTCTTGGGACAGGCGTCTAATACAATTTGTTGGCGTATTTTGCATTATTTCACGAACATTTGCAACAAGTTCTTCTGTTCTTACAGATGATCTTCTTGCTCCTTTTTTGTACTGCATAGAACCTGTTTCCCTAAACACAGCTACGGTTCTTTTCAGGCAATGATAAAAATATCCAGCAATAAAAGCAACGTTAGGAAAATGTTCGTGAAAATCGTCCATGCACAAACCCGGATTGTATTGCCACTAACCATTTACTCTAACCCTGTTTCGAAAATATGCTTCAACCACGAATGTTTTGTGCTGTTCCGTAAAGCCAATTGTATGAATTGTTCAAGAAATTGGAAAAATTAGCGATGAATCAAATTACTTGTAACGACTGTCAAAGATGGTGGAATAACTGATTGATTGTTAATTCACGTAGTTACTGACACACAACAGGTTTAAGCTCTACGGCTAAGCATTACGTCCTTAGATGCAAGACCCTCTTTGATGCAAATAATTTTAGCTCGCACGGTAAATATGACCTAGTGATGCAAGATAGCTAATTTACACCATTTAGTTACATCCATGAGAAAACGATGAACTAGACGATTCCCTGGCCAACCTTTCCGAGAAGCCTTATCTCTTGATGAATCTAGTTTTTTTACAAATGTTAATGTAATAATTTAAAATAAAATATTCTTTGACTTGAGCTCGTAAAAGTCAGACGCTGTATTGTCCGAACTAAAATAAAATTGTTTTTAAAAATAGTTTTTTCTGTTTTTTAAACTTAACTGGCGCAGTCGGTAGGATAGTGCGTGTTTAATCGAACGAATATCGATCGTACGCGTCGATTGCGGTTTCAACCCTTAAGTGCTATCCAAAAGAACCACCCCGGAGAAGCCACGTCTGACAGTCAGCCACCAAGCAGACAACCAAGCAAACAGCCAATCAAGAATCGGGAGAGGAAGACACTACGTAAGTGCCAATTTCCTCTTCGCCCCTTTTATCTTCTGTTTAAGGTATTTTAGGGATAACCATAGTTTATGTGCATCGCGCCTATCACTTAGCTTAGGCATTCTATTGGAGACAAAAAGTAATTTTAGGCAGTTTATTGAAGAGAAAGTAATTTTAGGCAATCTATTGGAGACAGAAAGTAATTTTAAGTAGCAAATACATTTTTTGTCGGTTTATTACTGGCAAAATAAAATTATAGATAGTTTATTTAATTTAACATTTAAAATTTATTATTCTAAACAAAATGAGTAAGTTACAAGTGGCACCAGCGGTACTCTCGGCACAAGGCCCACTAGCTGTCAATTGAGACCTATTTAAATCAAAAATCGAAAATATAAAACCCTTTGATGGCAATAGTAATCATTTAAAAAAGTTTTTAAAAAGATGCGACGACCTAGTCGCCAAATATAAACCGTTTAACGATGATGATTTAAATGCGCATGTACTAGAGTGTATATCTGAAAAATTGACAGGTAGAGAGGAAACCATCATTGCAAATCGAATGGAATTAGATGACTGGGAAAAATTACGCGCAGCGTTATCCCAGGCTTTTTCTGATAGGAAAGATTTAGATTGCCTAGTTCAGATCCACCTGAGGATCTGATGCCTAATACAGCTTCAATTGATAGTGCGGTCAATAAGCTAACGGAAAGTCTTATGGAAGCTTTTGTCAAAAGCTGTCCGATAAGCAGACCAGCCAAGAAGTAATATCCACCATGGTGGAACGCAGACTTGAGTGGGCTACGACGGGACATGCGAAGGCTGGGATAATGCAAAGAGCACGACGTACGGAAGACGAGAGCGCCTATAGGGAGGCTCTAAAGACGTATAAGAAAGCTATTAGAAAAGCTTAAAGGAATTCCTGGCAAGACTACAGCGAGCGAGTGGAGAGCACAAGCGAGGCCGCTAGGCTCAGAAAAGTTTTATCGAAGGAGCCGAGTGCTCCTTCCTTCCTAAAGAAAAACGATGGGGCCTTTACAGAGAGCAGCGAGGAAATCCTTGAACTGCTAATAGACGCGCATTTTCCTGGAAATACACCGGCAGTGGAAGCCCCCATTGATCAAGGAGAACCCCCGGATTAAAACAGCATTAAATCGGTGGTCACTAGCGACAAGCTTGAATGGGCAATTGACTCATTCGACCCGAAAAAAAGATCCTAATACCTTGGCTCCTGGTGATATACAGAAGAAGCTTGTATTATACGTATTTACCTGCAAATTGGAACAAGATTAAAATAGTCTTCATACCAAAGGCTGGCAAAAGCAGCCACACGACTGCCAAGGACTTCAGACCGATTAGCCTATCTTCGTTTCTTACAAAAACGTTGGAGAGGCTGCTAGATATACAAATTAAGAATTCGGTACCAGAGGAAGGGCTGAGCTCGTCTCAACACGCCTATACTAAAGGCAAATCAGTGAAAACAGCGCTACATGAGGTTGTAGGCGTAATTGAAAAATGAATTAGAAATAAAGAGTATACTCTTGAGGCAGAATTTCCTTAATTCTTACCTTTGGTTTGGCTTTCCTTGTTTTATAAGCCTGGACAATGTTTGTTGGCATTTTGCTTGCAAATATACCGTTGACTTGTTTTGTTTTCTACCATTTTGAACTAACGTCAAGTTATAGTGAACAGGAATCTACTATCTACTTTCTGTTCACTTTGCAGTTTTCGTTTCGGTTAACAGGTAGGATTTCTTTTTAATGTTTTTCAAGGTTTAACTACTCTCTTCTAGGGGGCGTTGTTGCGGATAGCTAAAATTACACCGAGTTTGTAGGTTACCTTCTGGAGTATTTTTGCGCTTGAAAGGTTTGTCACTAGAGGGACCTAAGGGTATTAACTTTGAATATTCAGTGTCGAGCGCGTTTAATCTCACCTTATCTTGTATTTTTTTGCGACTTTTTTTGCGCTATTTGTTCATGGCGAGTACTACGTTGGTACCTACCAAAATAGACAAATTCCTTTCTTTCTTGAACCTTTGGCAAAGCTAGTAGCTGTTCGGCTTTGAAAACTTATTTAATTATTTACCCTAATTAAAAGTTACACGCCAAGTACCAGGTAGGTGAATTTCCTTGTAATATCTAATTCTCAAATAAAATGTTACAGTTCATAATACTGAGGTATTTTATTGAGTTTTTGATTTCTCTGTAATTAAGTTTATATTAAAAATACTTACTCTTTATTATGCTTAGACAAATAATTACCTATCTGGAACTTACCTTATTTTTATATGTATTTTCAGATTTGCAAAAACAGGTAAAAGAAACAAGAAAGCCTGTCTCAATAAAAAGTAAATTTTCTGGCATGCTCAGAGTTTTATTGGTCTTAACCCACGTAAAATATACCCTGAGAAAAAATCGTCACATCTTGGCACCCAATCAAGAGGCCAGAAAATTTGACATGCCAAATTTACAACATTCGCCAGAGGCAGAAAATAATCCATCTTCGGGTGTAGGAACACCTAGGTTCACCAGAAGTGGTAGAAACATCCGTCTTCCTTCCTACTTGGACCAGTTTGAGATGTCAAACTCTAGAAGGCAGCCATCTTCAGAGCCTCGTCTTCTGCCTGGAAGAAGCAGATGGTCTCTGGATCCACCAACTGAAAATATACCGAATATCAATATTCAAGGTAGGATCCAACCAAATTTAAATCGAACTAACCCAACTTTTCGTATGGAGCCCTTCACTGCGGACTTCAACCATTCTGGGCCGATCAGCGCAGCTGGACAGTCTGCCCAGAACGTGCCGCCACCTCCATCATCGTCTATGGAGGTTCCACCTCCACAACCACATATGTTTTTTTTGCTCCTGCTAATCCATTAAATGTTCAGAACGAAGATATATTAAGAATAGTAACACAAGGGGTAGCTACAATGCAAAATTTAAATATAAATAATAATTGTAACAATAATTTACCTCAATCTCAGTTAAATAACATAAATATTCCATTCGATATTAAACAGCTGCCAGTTTTCGAAAACAATGGTTCATTGCATCCCATGGAGTTTTTGAGTAGGATTAAAAGTAGTTTAGCAGTCAATCAATTGCCTTATCACGACATTTATAAGATACTAATTAATTCTTTTAAGGGGCCCGCACGCCTATGGGCGGATGCCTTTTTACATACCTTTCAAAATTATATAAATTTTAAACAAAATTTCTGTGAGCATTTTTGGGGGGCAACAAAGCAGTTGCAGGTTAGGTTACAATTAGATTCTGGTAGGTACAGAGAAGGATACTCCCTAGTGGACCATTTTAATTATAATGTAAGCCTAGCTAAATTTTTAGACCCACCATATCCTATTGAATTATTAATTTCCACTATTTCTCGTCATTTTTCGCCCAGTATTTCTGTATTATTGGTGGGAGCTAATACGTTAGAGGAAGCCATAAGGAGGCTACGACAGGCCGAGTACTATTTTACGGGTCATGATGACGTAGTCACACCGGTTACGATACCTTCCAAAAATTATTCTACTCAGCCTAAAAAATATTTTAACGATAAGAACAATAAAAAACAAACTTTTAATCTGGAAGTGTCAGAAACCGTCGACGAGTCGGAAAACTGTTAATTTTCTCGGAAAATCTAGGTCCTCTCCGGGAAAATTTAATAAAAAGGACCGTACTAGAAACTTTTTCTGATGAAAAAATTTACCACGATAATGTTTTGAAAGCTTGTGAGAACTTTAAATCGCCTATCATTACAGTAACTTTTTTTAACTTTAATTTCCCTGCTTTGGTTGACACTGGCAGTGAAATTTCATGTTTTTCTTCAGATGTTTGGGCTCAACTAGAGCCTAACCATAATTTAATTCCCTCTTTTTCTTGTGCAGGCGTTAAAGTTGTTGGGGCTTTTAAAACCAAACACAAACGTGTAGAAAAACAAGTTTTTATGTCTTTTTCCATTGAGAAAGAGAAGTTTACACATGATTTTTTAATAATTAATGAATTAAATTACCCTGTTATATTGGGTATAGATTTTTTGCGTTTAGTAAAAGCAAAAATTGATTTAGGAAAAAATTGCCTAATATTTTTTTTAAAAGATAAAACGGTTTCAGTCCCTGAAATTCCTACCATTACTTTCATGGGCGCGCCAGAAAAAATTTGTGCTCGTTTGGTTTCGGAAAAGGTCAATGAAATCGTTTCTCCGGCGTCTTTTCCTGACAATACCTTTGAAGAGCAAGTAAATGCTGTCTTAAGGGATAGTCAGCTTTCTGAAAAGCAAAAAATAATTTTTCGGGATTTTTTACAAAAAAATAGGGAGGTTTTTTCTGAGACTCCGGGTCTTACTAAAATTTATTCGCATAAAATTAAATTAAAAGATGAATCAGAATTTTTTATAAAACCCTATCCCATACCTTTTGCACATAGAGAAGCTGTGGAGAGGTCTATTGCCGATATGGTCAAGTGGGGTATAATTGAACGTGCTAGTACACCCTAT
This sequence comes from Polydrusus pterygomalis, assembly GCA_963969555.1. NCBI lineage: Eukaryota > Metazoa > Arthropoda > Insecta > Coleoptera > Curculionidae > Polydrusus > Polydrusus pterygomalis. Next base: position 30,737,186 of record OZ018382.1, read on the forward strand.
ATTTCACCCTTAAGTACTGTGGTTAAAAAAGATGGATCTGTAAGAATTTGTCTGGATGCTCGTCATTTAAATTCAGTTATGTCCAAAGACTTTGAGTTGCCTCGACCAATTGAGTATATCCTAAGGAGCCTCCAGGGTTCACAGTTTCTGTCTTCTCTAGACTTAACCATGGGTTACTGGCAGATTCCTTTAAAAGAGGAATCTAGAAAATATACAGGTTTTATGGTAGGTACTAAAACTTATCAGTTTAAGGTTCTTCCTTTCGGTCTCAGCACAGCCGTCTCTTCCTTTACTCGATGTTTAGATCTGGTTTTCGGTGAGGGTTTTGAAGATTTTTTAGTAAAGTATTTGGACGACTCTTTAGTTTTGTCTCCAGATTTCAACACTCATTTGCTACACCTGCAAAACATTTTTGATCGTTTATGTCAGGTAGGACTTAAATTAAATTTAAAAAAGTGTCGTTTTTTTAAACAAGAATTACCTTTTCTTGGTTATATTTTAAACCAAGAGGGTGTCAAGCCTAATCCAGACCGCGTCTCAGCTGTTAAGGATTACATCAGTCCTTCTAACAAAAAAGAGGTACAAAAGTTCCTGGGACTCGTCAATTTTGATAGGGGTTTTTGCCCAAACCTTGCTGAGGCTACTGAGCCTCTTACTCGTTTACTTCACAAGGGAACAAAATGGTCTTGGGGGGAGGAACAGAAGCAAGCTTTTGCTAAAATAAAAGAAATCCCAATGGAGTCTACGCTTCTTTACTTTCCGGATCCTTTATTACCTTTTCACGTGTCAGTTGACAGTTCTGGCACCGGGTTAGGTGCAGAGTTATTTCAGGTAGCCGGAAATGAAAAGAGGGTTATAGCTTGGGCAAGTAGGCTCTTGCTGCCACGGGAATCCAGGTACCACTCTAACGAACAAGAAGTACTTTGTGCTGTCTGGGCCTTAAAAAGATGGAGGACTTTTTTATTAGGAAAGCATTTCTACTTGCATACTGACAATCGATGTCTTACCTTCATTAATTCCTGTCGTTTGTTATCTCCTCGTATAAGCAGGTGGGCACTTTTACTGCAAGAATATGATTTTACAGTACAATATGTTCCAGGTCCCCAAAATGTTGTGGCTGATGCCCTTTCACGCTTTGCCTGTGTCCGTTTACCTGTACCAGATAATAAATGTTTTAAAATTTTGAGCTTCACTCTCCCTAGTAATATCAAGAAAAAATTAAAGGATATCCCTCGTCTTCAAAGGGAAGATAAAAAATTAGGAGATATTATTACCAAACTGCAAGTTGAATCCAATGAGTGTTCTAACCTGCAAAGTCGTTTCTTGTTGTTTAACGATACGCTGTACATAAGGCACTCCGATGATGAACCTTATCGGCTTTGTGTGCCCAAGACACTGACATCAGATTTTTGTGTGGCTTATCACGAAACCTTGGGCCACTATGGCGCTTTTAAAACTTGGTCAACCTTGAAACACGAAGTTTGGTGGTCTAATATGTACCCTAAAATTAAAAAAATTATCCGTAGCTGTGATATTTGTCAAAAAAGTAAGACTGTTTCCTTACCAAAGCCAGATATCCATCCCATTATTCCAAATTCCAAGGGTGATTTAGCGGCCTTGGATCTTTATGGACCTTTAATTCGTAGCCGTGGTGGAGCTACCTATTTGCTTGTCATTCTAGACGTTTACACCAAATATACGGCTCTTTATCCTCTTAAGAGAGCTACTACCCGAGCAGTTTTGAGTAGACTGACTCTTGACTATTTTCCTAATATGGGAAAAACATTGAGAATCCTTAGTGATCATGGTACATAATTTATGGCCAAGTCCTGGAGATCCACCTTAGAGTCTCTGGAAGTTCAAGTTATTTTTTCGTCCATCCGGCACCCACAGGCCAACCCTTCTGAAAGGGTTATGAGAGAATTGGGTCGTTTGTTCCGGGTGTTTAGTAATGAAAAACACTCCAGGTGGGCATTTGAGGTTAATAAATTTGTTTTCTTCCTAAATAATGTTGTGCATGACTCCACCGGTTTTACACCCACTGAATTGCATCATGGTACCTCACCGCTAAAATTGTTACCCGAGGATTTTTTGATACCAGGTACCGAACTTTTATCCACTGATGTAAAGTTGGTTCTAGCCAAGGAAACTTTGGTTAGTAAGGCCGCTCGACGGGCGGTATTATACCTTTGTAGGCCCTACCCTGCATTTGTCGAGAGTGACTGGGTACTTTTACGTTCCAACTACATATCTTCCAAACTGAAGTCGGAAACAAAAAAATTTCTTCTTCTGTTTGAAGGTCCGTATTTAATTAAAAAGAAAATCAGTTTTTCTATTTTTGTTTTGACTTCTACAGACGGTAAAAAGGAAAGAGGTTCTTTTCATGCAAGTTTATTAAGGCCGTATTTTAAGAGAGAAGGTTAATGTTTATTTTTAGGTTTCACTGGAGCTTTGACCTTTCATATTAAACCTAAAAAGGGAGGCAGTTGAGGCAGAATTTCCTTAATTCTTACCTTTGGTTTGGCTTTCCTTGTTTTATAAGCCTGGACAATGTTTGTTGTCATTTTGCTTGCAAATATACCGTTGACTTGTTTTGATTTCTACCATTTTGAACTAACGTCAAGTTATAGTGAACAGGAATCTACTATCTACTTTCTGTTCACTTTGCAGTTTTCGTTTCGGTTAACAGGTAGGATTTCTTTTTAATGTTTTTCAAGGTTTAACTACTCTCTTCTAGGGGGCGTTGTTGCGGATAGCTAAAATTACACCGAGTTTGTAGGTTACCTTCTTGAGTATTTTTGCGCTTGTAAGGTTTGTCACCAGAGGGACCTAAGGGTATTAACTTTGAATATTCAGTGTCGAGTGCGTTTTATCTCACCTTACCTTGTACTTTTTTGCGACCTTTTTTGCGCTATTTGTTCACGGCGAGTACTACATTGGTACCTACCAAAATCGACAAATTCCTTTCTTTCTTGAACCTTTGGCAAAGCTAGTAGCTGTTCGGCTTTGAAAACTTATTTAATTATTTACCCTAATTAAAAGTTACATGCCAAGTACCAGGTAGGTGAATTTCTTTATAATATCTAATTCTCAAATAAAATGTTACAGTTCATAATATTGAGGTATTTTATTGAGTTTTTGATTTCTCTGTAATTAAGTTGGTATTAAAAATACTTACTCTTTATTATGCTTAGACAAATAATTACCTATCTGGAACTTACCTTATTTTTATATGTATTCACTGGAGCTTTGACCTTTCATAATAAACCTAAAAAGGGAGGCAGTTGAGGCAGAATTTCCTTAATTCTTACCTTTGGTTTGGCTTTCCTTGTTTTATAAGCCTGGACAATGTTTGTTGTCATTTTGCTTGCAAATATACCGTTGACTTGTTTTGTTTTCTACCATTTTGAACTAACGAACGTCAAGTTATAGTGAACAGGAATCTACTATCTACTTTCTGTTCACTTTGCAGTTTTCGTTTCGGTTAACAGGTAGGATTTCTTTTTAATGTTTTTTAAGGTTTAACTACTCTCTTCTAGGGGGCGTTGTTGCGGATAGCTAAAATTACACCGAGTTTGTAGGTTACCTTCTTGAGTATTTTTGCGCTTGAAAGGTTTGTCACCAGAGGGACCTAAGGGTATTAACTTTGAATATTCAGTGTCGAGTGCGTTTTATCTCATCTTATCTTGTACTTTTTTTGCGACCTTTTTTGCGCTATTTGTTCACGGCGAGTACTACATTGGTACCTACCAAAATCGACAAATTCCTTTCTTTCTTGAACCTTTGGCAAAGCTAGTAGCTGTTCGGCTTTGAAAACTTATTTAATTATTTACCCTAATTAAAAGTTACATGCCAAGTACCAGGTAGGTGAATTTCCTTATCCTTCTGAGACCTGGCGTCCATTTAAATGGGCATTCCCTTTATATTTATTATTTTGGTAACAGCCGCAATTACAGCGTGAAGTCCCACGGTCCACCGTGGTGGACATACATATGAACGCGTCAACACCGCGACAGCTTCATTCCAAGAATATTTTAAGGCATCTACTGCTGTTGTAAACAGGTGATAAAATGGCTTCATTTCGCAGAGAAACAATTGATGGTAAGTAGCTAGTAATATTGAGTTATAATTGCATTTTTTTTTTATTAAACTTGTTGTTTAGGATATAGTGAATAGAGACAAGCAGTATTAAGGTTATGGCAAAATATTATCTATTTTTTTTAAGCCTAAAACTACTACGTCCATTTTAGTGGACGTCAGGTCGTTTAGCATACAAAAATTATACTAGTATTTTTTTTTGTTTTAGCTATCTTTGGTAAGAAAACCTATTTAAAGTCTGGAGAGGATGACGAAAAGCTTCTAGAATGCTTAGAAAACTCTGACTTGTCCGATTGTGGAAATTTTTCAACATTTTCCACTTATTTGACATGACGATTGCAAATTCTTGGATATTTTACAGAGATGATCGAAAGCAACTTGGGTATACCAACAAATCCGTTATGAAATTTTTGGAAATTAAAATAGGTGTGTCTGAGTGGTTACTCAAGGATACCAATAATGAAAATTTTTGGCTTTACCAATACTCTCCCTTTGGTCACAAGAAGCACTTCAAGTACCAGACGATTACCTCAAAGCCGTTCGTCAAAAACAAGTATTCAACACTTTCCTGCAATGGCTTCTGACTTAAAGAACTCTGTTAGATGTAAGAATCCTGGGTGCAAGCAAAAAACTAAAGTTTATTGTGAAGCATGTGATGTATTTTTATGTTTTACAGGAAACAAAAAGAATTTCACATAAAATAATTTGTAACGATACCATGTCCATTTAAATGGACTTAATTTTTTTTCAATAAAGGAACAAAAAAAAATTTGAAAAAATGCACATGTGTTTTTTTGACCATAATTAATAGAAATACTAAACTTTTATCGAAAAATTTTAAAAACTAAAGGCTCGGGTCTCAGGAGGTTAGAATATCTAATTCTCAAATAAAATGTTACAGTTCATAATATTGAGGTATTTTATTGAGTTTTTGATTTCTCTGTAATTAAGTTTGTATTAAAAATACTTACTCTTTATTATGCTTAGACAAATAACTACCTATCTGGAACTTACCTTATTTTTATATGTATTTTCAGATTTGCAAAAACAGGTAAAAGAAACAAGAAAGCCTGTCTCAATAAAAAGTAAATTTCCTGGCATGCTCAGAGTTTTATTGGTCTAAACCCACGTAAAATATACCCTGAGAAAAAACCGTCATACTCTTGGAACTTTCCTAGACATTGAAGGGGCCTTTAATAACGTCACGACTGAGGCAGTGTACGACGCCCTAACAAAATCAGGGATTGACAACAACATCTGCCGTTGGATTAACATGATGTTAAAAAGCCGTCAAATCTGCTTTAAACTAGGAAGCAGCGAGATAGCCAGGACTGCCGGAAGAGGAACCCCGCAAGGCGGGGTACTGTCGCCAACTCTGTGGCTAAGAGTAATGAACAAAATTCTTATAGCGTTAGAAAGGGCTGGATTTAAGGTGATTGCATATGCCGGCGACTTGATTATACTCGTATCGGGCAAATATTTGAATACCATCAGCGATCTAACAGAAGCCGCGCTACGAAAACTCCAACGGTGGGCTGCGAGATGCGGTTTGAGAATCAACCAAGAAAAAACGGAGCTGGTTCTATTCACACGCAGAAGGGTGATTGAGAACTTCAGGCTCCCAGTCCTGGACAACAGTACTTTAGTGCTGAAAGAAAAGGCAAAGTATCTAGGATTGATACTCGACTCCAAGCTTAACTGGGGCACGAACATACAAGAACGAGTTAAAAAGGCGTCAGTTGCGTTCTATGCCTGCAAAAAAGCTATTGGTAAGAAGTGGGGATTGAAATCCCACATAGTTCACTGGATTTATACAGCCATTGTAAGACCTATACTAACCTACGGGGTCCTGGTCTGGTGGACTGCTTTGGAAAAAGCAATAAACATGAATAAACTAACGAAGGTACAACGGGCAGCTTGTTTAAGAGTGACCGGTGCCCTTCACTCAGCACCGACGGCGGCACTGGAAATGATGCTGCATCTGATACCCATGGATATTTACGGAAAAAGTGTGGCTGCAAAAAGTGCTCTGCGACTGAAAGAGTTGAAATGCTGGACCAGCACCTACTACGAACACAGCAGCATACTAAGAATATATCCAGGCCAAAATCTGCGAGAGCCGACCGATTATACTGTTTCGCTGCCAGACTTTGGAATGGGCTGTTCTATGCTCATTCCGGGTAGGGAGGAGTGGGAAGGCAATCAAGTAATAATGGAGGCGGATTATTCGATCTTCACAGACGGTTCAAAAATGGACGTCAGGGTTGGAGCTGGTATCTTCTCCGAGAACATGCAAATACAGAGGTCGTACAGACTCCCTGACTACTGCAGCATTTTCCAGGCAGAAATTTTTGCAGTGGATAAAGCAGTCAACATCCTGCGGCATCACCGTGGCTTAAAAGCAGCTGCGTCTAAAGCAATCTATATAGACAGTCAAGCAGCCATAAAGGTAATTTGCTCCAGCAGCACTAAATCAAAACTAGTAAGGCGTTGTCGAAACAATCTCTGCACACTGCACAACATCAAATCACTCTGTGTTGGGTTCCTGGATATAGCAAAATACAGGGCAACGAGACTGCTGATGTGCTCGCCAGGGAGGGCGCAAGCAGGTCTGCCGAACTAGCAGAGAATACTGTGGCTAGACCACTGGGATCAGTCAAAGAGGATATAGATCAAATAGCTAAACAACTTACACAAAGCAGATGGACAGGGCTGGCAACTTGTAGCATCTCCAGGCAATTGTGGCCCCTTCTCGACGACAAGAAAACTGCAGTGCTATTACAACACGGTCGGAAGGACCTAAGAAACATCACTGCCGTAGTCACCGGACATTGCCTGTTCGGTAGACACGCTGAACGTATGCAAATACCAACTAACGATTTCTGTAAAAGTTGCCGAGATGAAGAAGAGGAGGAAAGTAATGCAACTATCTTAATACTACTAGACTACTCAAAAGCCTTCGATATGTTAAATCATGAAACCCTTATTGCCATGTTGCACTACATTGGTTTCTCAAAAAATGCCACTGATCTTGTAAGATCATTTTTAAATTATAGGGTACAGCATGTAGACATCAATGGTAAGCAATCTGCTGTATTGAATGTTAATCATGGTGTTCCTCAGGGCAGTATTTTGGGCCCAATCCTATACTCAATTTATACTTCCACTTTTGTTAAACAATTAAAATACTATAAACATCACATATATGCGGATGATACACAACTGTATTTATCATTCAAACCTGCTGAGAGTCTACTGGTTAATGAAATGATGCAGTCGATCTCCAAAAAACATTTACTTAAACTTAATCCAAACAAATCGTTGGCTATTCTGTTTTGCAGTGAACCGTCAAAAATTAACATTATATACAGTGTTAATATAAAAATGTCAGACGTAGAAATCACAATCAAGGGAAACGCTAGAAATTTAGGACTTATACTTGACAACAAATTAAGATATAAAGAGCACATTACATATAAATTGAGATCTGCCTATGCTGCTTTAAAGAGCATTTTCTCCCTGCGTCACACCCTCTATTCTAATGTTAATGCCCAACTATGCGAATCACTTATGCCGTCACAGCTTAACTTTTGTGATACTGTATACGGTCCTTGCTTGGATAGTTTGGATATTCGAAGAATTCAAAAGCTACAAAATTCCTGCCTTAGGTATATATTTGGAATAAGGCGCCGTGAGAGAAATGTTTACAAACTTGCGGAGCTTAACTGGCTTAACATGTACAATCGACGAGTGCTGCATGGCTCCTGTTTTGTATTTAATATTATTAAAAAAAACTCCACTATATTTATATCAAAAATTAACTTTCCGAACCGACGTCCATAGACTAAACATCAGACCTAAGACTCTTCTTGATATTCCCCTTCATCATAGAGAGCTATTTAAGCGATCTTTCTCGTATTACGCTGCCAACCTAATGAACACCAATACCCCAACCGACTTCTCGCTGGCTGCCAAACTTACAAGAAGAAAACAAAACTCAAATTGTTATCTGCTGAAGTGGGATTTTTTTCTTCTTTTTCGTATTTGTTGATCACGTGTCTTGAGAAATGCCTGGTTTTTCTTATTCTTTTTTCCCCTTTTTATTCAACAACCAATCTTTCATATCTCAGTTTTTCTTTGCTTCCCGACTTTTTTTTTTATTTTAATGCATATTATAACTATCTCTTATTTTAGTTATGGATTGTACGCATTGCGCCTATTTAATTTTTTCATGTTTTTTATGTTTTTTTTTTAATATTTCTATGTTACCATTTTTATTACTAGTTTGTTATTTTTTAGATTTAGGTATACAAAGGCCGCAACAGCCCCCCGACAACCTGTGGGGAAAGCTGACACAACGGCCTATTAGTCCTTAATTTATCTAAAGTTGTGATATAACTGTTATTTTTTATCTGTTTTTTCAACTTTTGTAATACCAAGTGGACTAATAAACGTCTTATTATTATTATTATTATTATTATTATTATTATTATTATTATTATTATTATTATTATTATTATTATTATCATTATTATTATTATTTCTTGTGTGAATGCCCCGGCCTCGCTAGAAGAAGGTTCAATGCCCTGGGCGAACCATTCTTTAATGATCTGGAGGAAGTGAGCAGCCTGCAAGGGGGTCGACTTACGAAGTTTATTAACAGCAGTGGCTGGTTTGAATGAGCTGTCAAGATTCTTCTACGATCTACGTCACGTCGCGTTAACCATCAGGAAGCTGATGCAGATAGGTTCCGCGGAACACGTGTGGTACCACAACGGTCCTACAGGACTACGTGTGACTGTTTGGTCAATGCCAGAGGTCTGCCACTCTAACCTAACCTGACCTAGTTCAGAAACTGACCCGTACTAAACCCCTTAAAGGAGAACATCTTCTAAATTTTGGTAATAGACTACAACTACTGCGAAGTTATGTCATTCAAAGAATAAGCAATAATAACCAGTTAGCCGAACCCGAAAAATTGTGTCATATAAAGTATCATGAAAGCACAGCTTTAAATACATTTATTGCAGGGTGCGCCGGCATATTAAAAAATAACATGCATATAAAAAAAACCAGAAACCCTTGAAGATGCTATGGCTTTTGTAAGTGAATTTAAAAATTTTGAAAAATTATATGATAGCTTCGGCGAAATGCAAAAAATACAAAAAACTAATAATTGGCCCATGCAAAAACCAAGACAGTTTTAAATTTTTCAGAATCAAAATCAAATGTATAATAACTTTCCCGTATTACCGAATAATACACCGAATATGAATACGCAAAACCATTTTCAGAGACCTTATTTCCCGAGTCAACCTATAAATATACAACACCAGTATTTACCCCCGCGAAATTACCCCACTAATAGCCAAGTTTTTGGGAAACCACAAAATGTTTTTTAACCTAACCAAGTTCCACCCAAACATTTGTCTCGCTCAATACCAATGTCAACGACCTCTAGAAATCCGACGGTAAATACAAATCGCCAAAATTCATATAATAATCAACAGAATTATTTTAGAAATCAATACCCAGATCAAAAACCAAACTTTACCTTTCAAGAACTTTATTTTAGTAAAGAAGGAAATGACTACCTATATACAGGGTGAAAACACATACGATAACAATCTCGACACGTATGGTAGTTATGTTGCTAACTATTAAGACTACCAAACCACCCCTGAACAAATATTACCTGACCAAAGTTACGACGACACCCCATATGCAGGGTACAACCAATAACCCATTCACGAAAATGAACAAACTACTACACACGAACGAGCATCGGTCCAAAATGAAATTTCAGAGAAAAATTACGAATTGCATAACCAAAATTTTTACGAAACGGGGCCAACAAAAGAACAGATATGATCGAAATCAATATATCATCTAACAACGCACTCCCATATGTCAAAATTTGAAAAACTAAACTTAAAGCTTTTAATCGACACCGGTAGCTTACGGTCTATTTTAAAGCCATCGGTTGCGAAACAGTTTTATGCTAATTGTATCTACTACTCTAACAATACGTGTAACATTTAATATTCTATATGAATATTTAGGTTATTCTAAAGAAACCCAAACCCGAACAAACCCGCCCGGTAAAAAAAGGGAAACAACAACATCGTTCCCCCCTTCTTAAGGATCAGGCGTCCGGCTCCAGGACTGCCGGCGGTGGGTCACACGGAACCACACCACAGGCGACTAAAAAGAAGAATCAAGTCGCCTTTAGATCCAGCCGACCAGGCGGCAATGTACTGGAGGAGGAAGTAGATGGTCTGAGAAGCCACTTGGTGGAAAAGATGCTTGAGGCCATGGCAGGACCTAGCGGGGAGCCGAAAAGGCCGGAGCTTTGATTTAGGAACTCTGGCCGAGTAGATCCTGGCTGGTTTCTGGTTACGGCGCAAGACGAGGATTCGATGAGGTGGCTCATCGAGGGTCCCCAACGCTCAAGGTGGGCGATGTGACGTTTACGGCCACACGGGCTGCCGATGCCCCCTGGCCTGAAAGGATCGGCTTCTGGCTGCGAGGCCTGGAAGTCGATCTGGACAGACTCAGGAGGACATTGGCGCTCCAGAACAGGGCCCTAAATGTCAATCAATGGAGGCACCTACAAACTACAGGAGGGCCAGGAAGTTGGTTTACAATCTTCCTGGTAGATGGAGAGGTCGTCAAGCGTCTGGAGGAGTCCGGGTGGACCCTCTACTTCGAGTTGGTAACCCTTGCAGCGCGCAGGGTTCCATCTTGTAGTGGAGCAGTCCGCCAAGGGGCTTCGAAAGCGCCGGCAACCGAAACTAAGGAACAATAGGCTCCTCGCCCGCTCCATGTCTAGTCCCCTCATGGAACCTCTGCGTGTGAGTCAAATAAATCTCCAACACAGTCGGGACGCTACCGGGGAACTGGTGAGCGTCCTGACTGGTAAACACGAGATTGTTTTGATACAGGAACCTTATGTTTTTAGGAATCAAGTCAGGCGCTTAGGAGGTAGCGGCCACAAACTGGTGGTCGGTAAAGAGGATGATGACAGACCAAGAACCTGCATTCTGGTGTCCAGCGAGACCAACGTGATCCCTCTGCCACAGCTGGGATCAAGCGACCTCACGGCTGCGGTTCTTGAATATAAGGTGAGTGAAGGTATTCGTAAGCTCTTGATATGTAGTTTTTACTTACCATATGACAATGCGCGATTACCTAACACAGAGGATTTAGAACACATAATTGCGTTCGCAGGGGAAAAGGGTTTGCCAGTCTTAATCGGGTGCGATGCAAATGCGCATAGCGAAACTTGGGGTAGCACTGACACTAACGCCCGGGGTGAAGCCCTTAGTCAGTTTCTAGCGCATACTAACCTTGAGGTACTAAATAAAGGTAGAGAGGCGACGTTTGTAAACAGAATTTGCGAAGAGGTAATTGACATCACGTTAGCCTCGAGAGGTTTTTTAAACCATATATCGGACTGGCGCGTATCGAACGACATATCCATGTCTGATCATCGCATGAGCAGAATGGAGCTAAGATCCGATAAAAAGGTTGCTACTTTGCGGAGAAACCCCAGAGCCACGGACTGGGTAAAGTACATCTCGGTCCTTGAACGCGACATGGGTACTCCTCTCAGTAAGTTACATAGCAGAGAGAAAATAGACAAGGAAGCGGATGCATTAAGTAAGCTGATCGTCTCAGCGTATGAGCTGTCCAGCCCGCTCGTGGCAGTTAAGGAAAAGAGGGTTCGCTGGTGGAGCAACGGCCTCGCGAAACTGCGCGGACGAACCAGACGGGCCCTTAACCGAGCCACTAGGGAGGGAACGCAAGACGCATGGGACGCTTACACAGGTGCTCGAAGGAATTTCAAGCGGGAGGTAAGGCACAGAAAGAGAGAAGCCTGGCGGGCGTACTGCGGGGAATTAGATTCCCTACCAGAGACTGGCCAAGATACTCAGCTGCGAGAGTAAAGGGATAATTGGATCCCTAAAAAGACAGGATGAGACATGGACTACCTCCAGCGAGGAGTCACTTAGACATCTGCTGGAGGTTTACTTCCCAGGCTGTGAAGCAGCGCCGGTTGCTGAGGAGGCTGATCCCCCGATCCAAAGAGCGGATTGGAGGACGGCCAACAAAATTGTGACTAGTGCTGCGATAGCCTGGGCGGTGAATGAATTTAGTCCATATAAGGCAGCGGGGCCAGATGGCGTTTTCCCGGCTTTGCTTCAGAAAGGCCTGGAAATCCTACTCCCAAGGCTGGAAAGAATTTTCCGGGCTTTCCGGCAAAGAACAGAAGGACGGACTACTCCATAGCCAAAGCTTTCAGGACAATACGTTTAACCTCCTTCTTGATAAAGACACTAGAGAAGTTGGTTGATAGGTATCTCGTGAAGGTGGTGCTAAAAACGCGTCCTATCCACGATAATCAACACGCCTACAGGCGCGGACGATCAACAGAGACCGCACTGCACGCTGTAGTAACAAAGGTGGAGAGGGCCCTACATTATAAGGATTTTGCCTTGGCAGTATTCTTTGATGTTGAAGGGGCCTTCGACAAGGCAAAACCAACGACAATTTGTGATTCGTTGAGAGCAAGGCGGACGGCTCCGTCCATTATAGAATGGGTCAGAACAGCATTAGAAGAACGGACGGTCACTGCCGCCGTCGTGGACGTTCAGCTGGACATCGGGGTGAGGGGCGGCTGCCCGCAGGGTGGCTGCCTATCTCCACGCCTATGATGCCTGGTGATGGACGGTCTGATGGTCAGGCTCGCCGAAGCCGGCTTCTACGCACAAGCATATGCGGACGATGTCCTCGTACTGGTTACGGGAAAACATCTGAACGTGGTGTGCGACAGAATGCAACTGGCCTGCAGGATAGTAGAAAGGTGGTGTAGAGAGAATGGACTTTCTATCAACCCAGGTAAGACTGAGATGATTCTCTTTACAAAAAGGAAGAAAACAGACGAGTTCAGAGCGCCACAGCTTTACGGAAAATCCCTATACTTGGTGCAGAAGGTCAAATACTTAGGAATTATTCTAGACAACAAGCTCACATGGACGGCGCACGTGGACCACGTAGTGAAAAAGTATACGGCGACCTTCTTTCAGCTTAGACGAGCGGTGGGAGCCAGTTGGGGTCTCAACCCCCGCATTATGCACTGGCTCTTCACAGCGGTCATTTGACCGAGAGTCGCCTATGGCTCGATAGTCTGGTGGCCCGCGGTTGAAAAAACCACTGCTAGAGCAAAACTTTCGAAATTGCAGAGATTGGCTGGCCTCGGTATAACCGGAGCTATGAGGACGACACCTACAGCCGCGCTTGAAACTCTACTTGAGCTGCCTGGGCTCCCACTCTGGATATAGAAGGAGGCAATGGCGGCCTACATGAGAATGAGATGCACTGACTGTTGGAAAGGTATTGGAGACGTAGGACATACGAGGATAGCTCGACTAGCGGAAGCAGAGGTTCCGATACTGAACCTCGCAGCGACCCTGACAGAGGACCCGTTAAGGTTGAACAGGAAGTACTCCCTTACGATCCCTACCAAGGAACAATGGAAGAGAAAAGAGGTTCTATTCCCAGAGGATGCCCTGGTATGTTACACCGATGGGTCGCGCATGGCCGGAACGGAATCCTCAGGAGCCGGAGTATATATTGAAAAGACTGACACTCGAGAGAGCTACCAACTAGGACGGCTCGCAACAGTCTTTCAAGCAGAGGTGTTGCCATCTTAATGACGGCCAGCATGGCAGAGGTCAGGGACTGCGAAGAGCGTGCGGTATATGTATGCTCCGACAGCCAAGCTGCCCTAAAAGCCATCTGTAAACCAAGGGTCACAACCAGCCTCGTCAGCGAATGCGTCGATGCCCTGGAGAGACTCTCGAGGAGGAAAGAGATAAACCTGGTCTGGGTCCCCGGACACCAAGGGGTTCAGGGTAACGAGCTGGCAGACGAACTTGCCAGAGGTGGAGCTGAGACCCCATTCCTTGGACCAGAACCGGCTATAGGAATAACAAAAAAGCAGGTAGGATCCGCACTCAACGAGTGGGCTGAACGCCGCTCTAAGGAGCAATGGCGGACGATCCAAGGGTGCAGACAAGCTAAGAACTTTATAGCTTGGCCGAGCAAGGCTAAGCTAGATTGGATTCTAAATAGAAGACGATGTGTCCTAAATCCCTTGATTGGGATACTGACAGGACACTGCAAGCTGAGGAAGCACCTATCACTGATTGGTGTCGAAAACGACCCAATCTGTGCCGGATGCCTGGAGGAGGAAGAGACCCCGCTGCATTTTCTGGGTACCTGCGAGGCCCTGAGAAGACTCAGGCACCAGGTCCTGGGATCAGCGGCTCTCCAGAAGGAAGAAGTTACGGCCCTGGCCTGGAGCGACATACTCAACTTCATAAAGAGGTCGGGACGCTTTGGCGGGGGCCAAGGTGGTTAGCGTGATTGGGGGAAGACTCTGGGGTAGGCAAATAGGATTGCGATTGGTCTACTTGCCAGGTTTTTCGGAACCTCCCCTCAATTACTGCTATTACTATAGAATACCAAGTCCATACTGATTTTCTTTAAATTTTGTATAAAAGCTAGAAAACATAAATAAATCTACGCGAAATAGGTTATAGGTTGGTAAGCATGTTGATACTCCCACCTTAAGCCGCGTACAGACCAAGTTCCAATGCAAACCAACGCCAACTCAACCGAATGTGTCCGTTGGCGTTGGGATTGGAAAGGATTGGGATTGATTGAATAACAACAAATTGCAGTCGTCCACACCGAATTTAGTTTTAAATTGGAGGTCGTTGGCTACGGTTCGGTTTTCTGCCCGGCCAAAGTGAATTGTATCTATAATGTCATCAAGTAGTGATGATGATTTAATATGTGCAAGTGCCGGATTTTTAGTTGTGAATTCTTTACTTAAAAAGAAGAAACGTAAAAGACGCTGGTGAATGACAACACCATTTAAAAGTAGAAGTACCTATAATGCAAGTAATTTATTAAATGAACTGCGTAATGAAGACAGTAATCATTTCAAAGCCTTCTGCAGAATGACTCCAGAAATATTTGATGAACTACTAGAATCTATAGCACCCAAAATCAAAAAACAAGACACAAATTACAGAAAATCTCTCACTCGCTAGGTACGATGCCTTCGAATGTTTACCAACGACTAAAAACGTTAAAATCTCGTCCACATCAAATCAAACATTCGTTTGATGTACCGACAAGCGGTCGAACCCAGGCAAACGCCAACGATCGCCTTCGAAAGCGTTGGAATGCATTGGAGCGCGTTCGCCGCTGCTGTACACACCGAATTCAACGCATCCAAACGTCTATTATATAAACATGGGTTTACAACGGCTTGGTTCTTACTGTAGGTACTCTTACTATTTGTCGCTGAATGTAGCTGTTTTGAAAAAAAAACTGGATTAAAGTTAAAACTACGTTGGAATTTTGTAAGTCAAGTGCTTTTGAAGATAAGCGAATTATAATAATAATAATAATAATAATAATAATAATAATAATAATCGACTTTATTAAAGATAGTAAGTGATACAATAAATATTGTAGTATAGTAAGGCGAAGTTTAGCAGAGACCATGGGAATCTGCTATTCTTACACTTAACCTTTTCCTAGTAATAATCAAAATAATCAAAAACATCAATATAAATCTATGGCAATATAAATTTCTAATAACAGTGTGTTAACCATAATATAAAAGCGGGCACACACACATATAGATATATATAACATATCATATAATAATACGCATTAACATAATTTAAAGTGAACACAACAAATATATATATTAGGCCCAAATTAGGTGGCTAGCAGTCAAGACTGAGTCAGTAATAATTCACGTTTCAATTTCTTCTTGAACGATTCAATACTTAAATTGTTTGGAACAAAAATGTAAGTTTGTTGTAGAGATTTACTGAACAATACGAAAAGCATCTCTGAAACATAGCAGTCCGATGTCGAGGAATGTAAAACAAAGAGCGGGATCTAACGTTAACAGAGTGGCAATCCCGTCGTCTAGAAAGTCTACTAATAAAATAAGGTGGATTGTTTGATTTTATTATTTGATGCACAAACGTTAAGAACAGCATTTTTCTCCGATTCTCCATACTAAGCCAATCAAGTTGTGCTATGTACGGCGAAAAATGATCAAATTTGCGAAGACCAAAAATATAATTACAGCAAGCATTCTGAACTTTTTGTATACGATATTTGTTAAAAGCGTTTAAATAGTTGCCGTACACAACAGAACCATAATTGAACAGAGACAACACCAAAGTATCACACAACAATTTTCTAAGTTTTACATCAAAACAATGTCTATTTGCATATAGAAGCTTCAGGGAAAGATATGCACGCGGAAGTAGACCAGTTATATGCTGAGTAAACTGCAGTTTCTGATCCAAAACCAATCCCAAACTTCTGGAACTTATTTGTGGTTGTAAGACATTATTATCAATAGCAATATTAAAATCAACGAGCAAATTATTGCTATTAAAAAGGATTAAGTTGCACTTCGTAGGAAGTTTCAAGTTGTGTCGTAACGATAGGATTCTAAGGGTTTCCAAGTCAGCATTTAATTGAGCACAAGCAGTGATGTTACCACCTGGATCAAATCCAATAAATAAATTAATATCGTCTGCAAACGCTTGGATGTTTGAGTAATTTACGCTGTCTACAATATCTGCAGTGTATATTGAAAAAAGTAAGGGACCCAACACAGATCCCTGGGGAACACCTGATAGAACTGCAGACAAGGGAGAATACTGGGAATTAAATGACACTTTTTGAGTTCTTTGGAGGAGGTAAGATGTTAAAATAGAGATTGCATCAAAAGAAAATCCATAGTATTTTAGTTTGGATATTAAAACTTTATGACTTATAGTATCGAAAGCCTTAGAAAAGTCAAGCGACACCAAGGCTGTAACTTTCTTTATATATCCTTTTTCAATACATGAATTTATTATGTGGGTAATATAAGAATCAAGAAATGGACTAGAGTATTGAAGCATCAGCGGAGAGATACTATCAATACCGGAAGCATTAGTTCGAAAGTTCGAAATAAGTTCTGAAATCTCTTGAACAGTGGCCATAGTAAAATTAAAGGAAGACGGCCCAAACGTACTGCTATTGTAGAAGCTTACCAAATTATTATCAGCACCTTCTTTGAATGCTGATACAAAAAAATTGTTAATATCAGTAGCATTACCAACGCTGATGGGTATTTCAGAGTCACATTTTTTTACATTAAAATCCTTAAGTGTTTTCCAAATTACCTTAGAATCGCCAGACCTACAAATGTTTTGCATGTATGTTTTTTTGTCTCGACGAATCAATGTTAAAGTCGAATTACGTAGTCTCTTATATACTACAAGGTCATTGTTGTCCCTAGTGTGTTTGTATTGTGATAAAGCCCAGTCTCGTCGCCTCATGATTACCTTAGTATCCTCAGATAGCCAAGGGCATTTTGGTCTACTTACGCGTACCGTTACTATTGAAGCATGAGCGTTAAATAAATTTATTAAATATTCGTTAAAGAGCTGAACTTTTTCATCTATGTTGGGCACTCTAAAAATATCATGGAAGGGGGTCTGGTGCAAATCAGTTAAAAAGTTAGGAAGGTCAAAGTTTTTGAAATTTCTGTAAGTAACCAGTTTTTGCTTAAATTTAAATTTTTCCACTTTAATCTCGCAAAAAACACAAGAATGATCTGATATGTGATCAGTATTAATAACTCCAGAGGTGGTAACTAAATCTTTATTGGAGATAAAAATGGGATTAAGAAGAGTAGCGGTGCCCTGAAAAGAGATTCTTGTAGCTTCATTAACAACCTCACAAAATTCGTCAGAGTCAAAACATTGAGATAATGGATTATTGGAATTAAATAAGTTAATATTAAAATCACCCAGACAAAATACCTTATCATATAAAGGGGTTATATAGGATAAATGGTTATCAACACACTCTATGCACTCAGTAATATTGCACTTAGGAGGGCGATAAAAAATCCCAACCGCATAACTTCTCCCATCAAGCTTAAAGGATATCCAAATATACTTTTATTAATATATTTATAATTATGGTACAACACTGTATGTGGCACCCTCTTACATGAATCAAAAAACGAATAACCTACTAGAATTAAGTTTGTCATCATTAGGACTTCCAGTATCCCGCATTTTATCAAATTCCCATGGTTTTGAGCAAAAATATTATAAAAAATTAAATAAAAATTTTTTTTTTGACGTCCTGTATCTCAAGAACCGTTGCGGTCCCAGGTTCATATGAACAATTTATCTTAAATTTAGTCAAAAAGTCCCCCTTTAAAGCTTGTACAAGTACTTAATAGTCACCCTGTCCCTGTATATAACTCAGAAATTTACATGATCAAAGAATTAGAAGTGGCCCGTCACGATATGGCTTAACTTGGATTACATTAAGTCGGTCAACCTTAAAAAAATTTGTTACATAATAGATATTATAAAAAACATGTTAATTATAAATTATAACTAACAGATAAGATTTACCTTCTTCTGTACCTACTTACATGTAGTAAATAACTACTTTTATTAGACGAACTTCGATTATAAATTATTACAGATATTGAAAGTCGTAGTATCCTGGAATAGAATTATACCAAAGAAGAAACTGATACTAGACTTGACTAGATGAAAATTCCTTTATTTCAAAACTTATTCGGTCAATGGTTAATAGATAGAACGAGAAGGTCTGCCATCTTCCAGGTTGTTATTCCCTGAATTTATAACAATGCCATTTACGTACAAGGTGTGAAAAAAAATGTTCAAGAAATGGAATGCATTGTATGTTGATAGCATATTATAACTGTTTTTTTAAAATAAAGTAAATCTAATACCTACTATTATTAGACAAGTAATGTTAGTTGCATTTTCAATTTAAAATAAAACAGGTGTATAACTTAATGACTTTACTGGCCATCTGAGAAAAAATACAACCGAACCAAAAATTATTATATTACTGAATTGTCAGAATTCATTAAATTAATGTTTTCTCCCCATTTTGTCAAGAAATATAAAATACTTTATCTAACATAAGGTATATTATTATACTAACATTAAAAATACTGTCAATGAAAAGTTTCGGCTCTGACAAACGATTTCTTCAGGTGCCTAGGTCGCATCGAATTTTCCACAAAGCTTCCCAGCTAGCAAGATTACGTGAAAATTTTTTGACAGTTCAAACAGCCAATTAAATTTTGTTATTCTTTATCATCTTACATAAATCACCCAATCATATCAACATTTAAGTGAATATTTCTCCCATGTGTAAAAACTACCATATGAAGCGGGAACTTTTCGACGAAAATTGCCCAGTAGGTGCGAAAATGTCCCTCCGAAAATTTCCCAATAGGTCCGTATCTAAGTAACAATAATTAATATTTACAATAGCACCTTGTAGGTGTATTATTGTGTTGATATTATGTATTTGTCATTTTGACATACATAAATCAAATTTAAAAAGTCGTAAAAATGTCGCGATTTGGAAGTGATTCATTAAGTTTAATTTTAGAGAAAGTTACCGAAAGTAAACCTAAAAATACATTACTAAACCACCAGTATATATGGATACAGTTCATGGATTTTATTAAAGAGAGAAATTATAGTTTAAACGAAAATAATTTAATACCGACGCTGGCCAATATTCTGACTGACTGGGCCTACAATACGAAAAAGAAAAATGGTGAGGATTATAAAGATTTTACTGTAAAGACTATTTGGAACGTTACGTCAAAATTATTAATGGAAAAATATCAAAACGAATATAACATTAAATTTAATCCCTTTACTGATACGGAATTTAAAACAGCCCGCGAAGCAAAAGGTGCCAAAAGGAAGCAGTTGCAGACAGACCCGCAGAAAAGAAAGGAAAGCGCTGTATCACTTAAATGCAATGAGTTTAAAAATATGGTACATAATTGTGATGAAACGCCTGATGGCTTGCAAAAAAAATTGTTCTTTGTTTTGTCATACGAACTAGCATGGCGAGGAGGAGAGGGAGTAAAATGTTTAATTTCGTATTTCAAAGACGATATTAATAACGCAGGAGAAAAAACAGGCAGAATGGAATACAACCCAATATTCGACAAAACAACACAAGGAGGAGAAAAACCTTGGGCACGATCCAAGTGGCTAGTTAAAAACAAAATTAATCCGAATTTGTGTCCAGTAAGGTTGTTTAAAAAGTTCTTAGAAAAAAGAAATAACATAAATATTCCGCGATTGTTTTTAACTGTTAATCCTTTCTGGAAATTGGGCAGGTGGTATAAGAATATCCCTGTCGGAAAAAATATAATCACTCGGTGGACCTCAATGGAAGCAAAAAAGTCAGGTTTAGCGACTGAAAAGGTTAAAATCACCAACCATTTACTGCGTGCAACAGCTGTTTCGAAATTAGCAAAGCAAGGGGTTGAAAAAAATACGCTAATAAAAATTACTGGACATTCCAACCCAAAATCCATAAAGCCGTATCTTCAACTAGACGAGGAACACCACTCTAATATAGTAGAAAAAATGAGGGAAGACCATGATAAGACTCCAAAAATAGTAATTTTTACAATAATTGTGTTTTCCACTGCAATTCATGCAATTTTTAATTTGTTTATTTTCATAAAATTAAATATAACCTTTAAATAAAAATATTAAATTTTGTGCTTTTATTTCACGTACTCGAGAAATATTCTACCGAATTATATTCGTGCATCAAAATAGACCTGATAATTTTTCATTCAAGCATGTTGTCAGCATAGACAAGCGAGTTGCGCACTCTCAAGGATAGATAGGCAACTTAACATACTAAATTTGGTTCCCTGATAGCGCCACCCGCGACCGAAGGCGAAACTAAATATAGTCGTAGTGGGGGTAGGCGCCAAGCATAAAAATTTAATTTTGAAGAAGTAGTCCATACTCAAAGTGGAGTTAAATGATACAGAAAAAGAAAAGCACGAAGTCTTTCTCCACAATCTTTATTCATCGAAAAACTAGGCGAACCTAGTATCACATGATCGACATGTTTCGAGTGTAGAAACACTCATCATTAGGAAACAAAGTGAAAAGTAAAATTCTGATGTTTTTAGCAAAAGAGAAAATAATGGTGATATGGAGCCGTAATGGAGCTTTTAATGGTGTACAAGAGATGTAAAATTGAAAAATCAGAAGGTCGACAATCAAGACTCCAGCATACTGAAGAGTCGAGGGTTAAGTGTAGAAGCACACTGTGCCGTGCAGAAAATTATAGGGTAGTAAAAATTAGGAAGTTTTGAAAAACATATCTGTAAAAAGCATTATTAAATTACTGAAACATCCTGAGTTTTATTAAGCCCAGTCAGAAACATGTGAAAATGTTGGGGTGAGATGTAAAGAAAAGAAAAAGAGAAAAGTTGTTTTTTGGGTCAAAGCATCTTTTGGTTAAAAAGTAAAAACTGTTGGGGTACCAGGCTTTTTACGGCCCAGTTACCCCGCCGGAGTCAGAGCAGACACATTTGGTGCAAAAAAGTGTTTAAGAAATGTTTTTTAAAAAAATTGTGTTCCCGTTATAGAGAGGTGCTACTGCCACCATTTCCCATCCTACACGTGCTGGCTACAGTAAAGACTATGTGGAACGTTTCATGCAAAATTTTACAAGAAAAGTACTATAATGAATATAAGATTATGATTGACCCGTTTAACAGCATAGTATTTAAACCAGCCCGAGATGTCCGCGATGCAACCAGAAAGAAATTACAAGCAGATTCATGTAAACGTAAGACCAGTTCAGTTTCGTTAAGTCTGTCTGAAGTAAACCAAATAATATTGTTCTGGAATAAAAATACACCTGAAGGTCTTATGCGTAAATTCTACCATATTGCTGCAGTAGAATTAGCGTGGAGAGGAGGCGAAGCAGTTGCATGTCCCTGGATTTTTTTTCAAATCGAAAAAAATAACGATGGTTCTCCAACAAATCGTATTTAATATAATACAGTGCTTAGTAAAACTTGCCAAGGCGGTTCAAAAAGCTGTAAGCGAATGTTAAGATTAAGAAGATACATAATCTTAGGAATGCAGCACTTACAGAAATAAAATCATGTTTGTTATTCAAGCATAAAGTTTTTAGTGCTTTTTCTTTGACAGTGACAAAGTATTAATTTTTATTTTGCGGTTCTATATTATATTAAACAAAAAGGTTTTGAAGTCCATTTATTGTCGGGCTAAGGAATTAAATTCGTTTACAAACGCTACTTTTCCAAATTTTTATATTGTGATCAATTTAAACACGTCCAATCAGGCCAAACGAGATGTTTAAGCTCGGACCAATCTATTTTACCCATTCGCTAAATGATAGATTAGCAAAGCGCATGACTATTCCTGTGTTGTTTTGTATACATGCGCAAGGTCATAAATTTGCACTTCTTTCCCAATTATTGTTTGCTTATGCCTATGCTAGTATCTCTATATATAAAAATACAGAAAGTCCTTCAATAAATAACTTTTAAAACATTCGTGGTCGTCGACATTTAAGTATGATTGTATTTATCTTAATATTATAATAATAATAATTTTCTCAATTAATGTAATTTCCAATATATTTTATAATTGAATAACGAAATTAAATTTTTACCGCATTGTTTAATTGCTGCAATAAATTTTAAAAAATGACGAAACACTTATTATATACCAGTTGTTAAACCGCCATCTGTTTTACTTTCTGAGATACAGAAATTCCTGTAAAACTTTTAACCTCCGTTTTTAACCCCTTAGGGGTTAATTTTTGAAAAATCCCTTCTTAGGGGATTTCTACGTTATAAGGAGAGGACATGCTCAAAATTTTATAATTCTAGGATTAGGGGTTAAAAAATGATTAGGTTAAGGATTGATGAATCGGTCAATCAATCACTTTCCATTTGTATATAACAGTATAGATATCTACATTAAAAAATGTATATAGTACTGACAAACTCCAAGTTACAGTAGCATTTTATGTGAGTATGAAAGAGTAAATAATATGTTGAGATGCCGGCAATTATATTTTCAATGCGATGTATCGTTCTTAAGCCATGCATCGAAGTATTTGAATTGTGTTAAATGTATCGAAACAATTGTTTTGGTTGATACCAATAAGAATAAATGAAGACCTTACACGTTTGTGTTATTTTCTCAATAGTCTCTAAGTTTTTGTCTTTTTTATTTCCAACGAATCCAATTTTTTGAAATTTTGAAACCTGTTATGTAGACGTGGCTGACGTTTTTGTCAGAGTTAATTTTGTTATAGAACGCAAAAATCTATCTTTTTATTTTAAGTTATTTTTATTTAAAGTGCGTTCTCAGGCAAAACAAGATGTCTCCTTTCTAAAATTCAAAGAAGGGCTCTAAAAGCTTTGTTTGTAAAGTAAACATGATAATAAAACCAAATTTAGCCAACTATTTTAAACCAACGGTTTTTCTTAAGAAAATAACCAATGCCCAAGTTATACAAAACTATCGTTAAGTCATAAAGTTTATTTTTCTATATCCTAAAAGTGGCCTGTTAGCAAAAACTCAACCATAAGCACGTATTGTCAAATTTAATATAAACTTATAGACCGGGAGGTGGTGTCACATTTGGACTAGTGATCGATCTGCACACGAATTTTTTACCATGCGTAGTTCTCCACATTAACATATACGATCCGCGCGTCAGTCAGTCCAGTAGCGGTGGGTGTGGGCGTGGGAGGCTGTGAAACCCGTCGGAAAAACTATGAAAAAAAGTGATAAATCTGGTGATGAAAATTTGTTAGATTGTAAATGATTGATTATTAAACGTGAAAATATTCGTCAGTCACTTTCCCGACGGGGGAAACATCGTCAGTCAGAGGTTTGAAGCCGTCGGAAAAATTGGAAAATTCAAGTGATCGATCTTTACTTGAAATTTTGTGGAATGATTATTAATATCTAATCAAGCATGAAAATGAACGTCAGCCACGTTTATCGTGGTGGATTCTTTGTCAGTCGGCTTTCCAAAGTCGAGAGTGCTGACCAGGTTCTTCTGGCGCGCTGCATCTTATGCAGCTCGACTGACGAAGAATCCACCGGCGTCGTGCCGACTGACGATTGTTTGTTTGAAGTGTGAAACAACTTAATTTATTAATTTCAAGTCAATATACAGTGTGTCCACGGATTGACTATCGAAGATCAAAAACTTTTGTATTTGCGGGTTTATGAAAAAAAGTTATTTTTCATAAAAACTACTGCTTGTTCTTAAACGACCAAAAAGCATATTATTTTTTCAAATTTATATACCGGGTGTTCAGAATTTAGAAAAATATGAAAAAAGCTCAGAACAAAGTACCCTTATGTTTAAAGATATAAAAAGTAATTAGTAAAAGTTGTTGTGGTTGAAAACCTACGTCTCATTACCAAGTTTTTACTTATTAGCTAAATTAACAGAAAACGGCAAAAAGTTGAAACTCATAAAATATGATTTGCTTAAAATTAACGCATTTTGCAAAAAGTTAAAACACTGTTTGTCTTTAGACGGTATTTATTTGTAAAAGCTTTAGGGTATACGTTTCGATGACAATTGACGGACAGAAAGTGTATGCATCTTAATTGGAACCTGATCTTGATAATTTAAAAATTAGAATTAGAGAAGCGATTCAAGCAAGAGATACGAAACGCATATAAAGCATTTATTAAGAAAGTCCAACGATGCGAGGTAGTTGGTGAATTTTGAACCTTTGAATATTTTTTTTTTGCTGATAACCTGCCTTTTTTCACTAACATTTCTTTAAGAAAAATTTTTACTCCTAATTTTTTGTTTTCTAATAAATTCGTTTAATTATGAATAGTGCATGGTTTTATTTTAAAACGTATTGATTTTTTAATAATATGGGTTATATTATTACTAGTATACAGTTATTATTATTATTATACAGTTACTTAGCCATTTTCGACAATTCCTCGTATAAAGATAAAGATTTTACATAATAATACCTTCTAAAGACAAACTAATTTGCAAAATGCGTTGATGTAAAGCAAATCATATTTTATGAGTTTGAACTTTTTGCCGGTCTCTGTACATTTAGCTAATAAGTCAAAACTTGGTAATGAGACGTAGGTTTTCAACCACAACAACTTTTACCAGTTACTTTTTATCCTATCTTTACACGTAAGGGTACTTTGTTCTTAGCTTTTTTCATATTTTTCTAAATTCTGAACACCCGGTATATAAATTTGAAAAAAAAAATATGCTTCTTGGTCGTTTGAGAACAAGCAGTAGTTTTTATGAAAAATAACTTTTTTTCATAAACCCACAAATAAAAAGTTTTTCATCTTTGATATTCAATCCGTGGACACACTGTATATTGACTTGAAATTAATAAATTATGGAGAACTTGTTTCACACTTCAAACAAACAATCGTCAGTCGGCACGACGCCGGTGGATTCTTCGTCAGGCGAGCTGCATAAGATGCAGCACACCAGAAGAACCTGGTCAGCACTCTCGACTTTGGAAAGCCGACTGACAAAGAATCCACCACGATAAACGTGGCTGACGTTCATTTTCATGCTTGATTAGATAATAATAATCATTCCACAAAATTTCAAGTAAAGATCGATCACTTGAATTTTCCAATTTTTCCGACGGCTTCAAACCTCTGACTGACGATGTTTCCCCCGTCGGGAAAGTGACTGACGAATATTTTCACGTTTAATCATCAATAATTTACAATCTAACAAATTTTCATCACCAGATTTATCACTTTTTTTCATAGTTTTTTCGACAAGTTTCACGCCCACACCCACCGCTACTAGGCTGACTGACGCGCGGATCGTATATGTTAATGTGGAGAACTACGCATGGTAAAAAATTCGTGTGCAGATCGATCACTAGTCCAAATGTGACACCACCTCCCGGACCATTACTAAAATAGATGGGAATAATAAATAAGGGGATCTTCGTTGGTGGTCGGTCCATTATAATGAGATAACATGAACCATATATTGAGAAAAAAATGGAAAATATAGGTAGCAACCTGGATTTGTATTTTGACCGTTCTATGTATGTGAAAGTCGGATCAGATTTATTCTTTTATTTTCCCTAGATCAGCTTAAAAGGTTTTTTTTTAAGTAAATCTGATTGCTGTACTTTAAATTTAAGGTTATTTAGAAATGTTATTTGTAAGACCGTTTTTACGGTTATTTTATACGTCCTATGCTATGTATTGTTTATCTATAGATATGATTTTTAAGTTGAAATGTCCATAAAGAGAGAAAAAGTTTTAATTAAATATCGAGAGGGTATAACTAGAGCCACCAAGCGGCAATCTCTACAGGCATATATTCGTTCTGCCTATTTTTATGACCTAGACAGAGTTTTATAGAGAAATGAACTCTGATTGGTTGCATAGAATAAACTATTTACACTGTAAGATGTGGTACCGAGGGATGATACTGATTTTAGTACGTTCTATAGGGTGGAATAGCTAAATATTTGTAGTAGCATAATTTAAGGGGGAGAAGTTAGATGCTTAATTCAAGCAATTTCACAATTCAGTTCCTGAAGTTCTTTTATCGGGTTCGGTTCAGCAAGTTCCTAAGTTTATATTTTCGGGTGTAGTCGCGCGGGTTTTAAGGGGATATACTTTCGGGTTAATTGGACTAAGTTTTCAAAGTATATATTTTCGAACACATTTCTTTCTTTGATATACCTCTTGTGTAGTGAATCCTTTGTTTCTTAAAAGGGTAAAGTTAAAGTGTGGGTCTAAGTAAGATTGTTGTTTTTACCTATAAGTTTCATGGTTTTAGTGTTTTTATAAGACTTTTCAGTTTTTGGGGATTATCATAAATTAATCTTTGGGTGATTAAATTACAGGGTTGTATTGAATTAAAAAATATTAATTTAATCTATTCACAGGGTTTTAAACATCAAATGGGTAATTTTCTGAATCGTGCAGTAAACGCATGTCAATAAAAAAATATCTCCTTATTAGTTAGCATAATACATAATTTGTATTAGTTTTAAAGTATTTCTTTTCTTGTTCAGTAACTTTTCTTTCTACCTTTCTTTATCATGTTTGTTAATAGATTTATAAGTTGTTGTTTAAACTGGGTGTGGTTTTATTGTAACAATCAATATAAAGGGTTTCATTAACAAAGGTTAAACGGTTCGCTCTCGCGCCCTAAAGACCCGTCGCTGCGACGTTATTGTTAACATCATCACCTGGATATTGCTGTTTGGTCGACATTGGTAAGTCGTTTGGAATTAACAGTAGATACAACTAACAGAACAAAACGACGTTGACGTTATCATGAAGAACTCCATCATCTCCAAGAGTGCTCTTGCCATAAAATTGTCTTAGTTATTAGTAATTCTACCCTTATGTGAAAGGAACAGGTCTGGTATTCTCGTTCAGAAACGCTACCATTGATAATGAATAATCTTTATTATAGTCAGAACGCTACCGCATTTGTAATTAACTAGTGATTAGTGATATACCAGATCAATCCTGTCACGATTTCATTAAAAGTAATGGTAGTTCTCAAATAGCATAAACCTACCTTGATGAGCACAATTTCCGAATTAAATTAAATTAAAAAAAAATACAGACACAAGTGAGTTTTAGGGTTTCCTTCTTTATCGACATTATATAAATACACACCAGAACCAATCTATTTTGCTCCAATTACGTAAGTGTTCTTTGAGTAATTTATTTAACTGTTTATTGTGTAAATTTTGTTTAATTCTTATTTTGGTCACAGTTGTCTATTAAGTGGAAATTGATTCTTAAAACTTGATGGAATAACATCTTCCTAAAGTGAATTAAAAGAGACAATCTCTCCCCTAATTAGAGAACTATTTAAATTCACCGTTTTATACTCTTAAGTCGGTAATTTGTATTTTATTCGCACTATTTATTGTAACCTTTTATTCTTTCATTGCTTTGCTGTATTGCTATTTATCAAATAAATATCTTAAAAAATCCTTAGTGTTTCAGTGATTAGAAAGCACACTAAATAATAAAGAATCACTCTTAGTAGAAAATAAAAACATAAATAAAAACCATCTAAGCTACACAATATCTCGTTTATATAAACGTATTTCGAATTGCCTATTTGGATTGTTTAATCTATTTGAAAAATAGATTTGTCTACTCATTTGCTACCGTATCAATAAAACATGAAATTGATATTTTTACTACTTTATTTAAAGGTAAAAACTTAAAATGCAGGATTCAACGAATATTTAAATATGCAAAAACATTATACAGAACACTGTGCTTGGATGCGTATATTAAATTCCATGCTGTTTTCTTCTCTCCATTGTTATAAAAGGCTGAATTAGTTATAAGCTAAAAATAGTAAATCAAAATTAGTCATCAATAAATAGTATTTTTTTTTAAATGCATTTACGTCAAAAAATTTATTTATCCCCTTTAAAAAATTACTTTATTATATCATATCCACTAATATCCAGTCATCCTGTATTTTATTCTTTTCTATTTAAGTTATCAAAAAATCTGTGGCTACCGGCAAATAAAAAAAATGTTTGAACTTTACTCTCATGTATTCAAACTTGATGTTTTATTGGAATCTTTGTAATTGTTTCTTGGAAAGGTTTGTTACCCTCTTGGAAGTTTTTTATTATTGAGATGTATTTATCAACAGGTTTTAACACAGGATTTCAGTTCTGAATATGATAAATTTGGTTATAATGAAAACGTCCGTTATAACGAAATTCTGTTTTCTACTTTGGCACAATAATCGAAATTTCAAGAAGTTCGATAAGATTACTATTATTATGTTTCCTTAAAACCCACTTTGATTATACATCTCTGACTCAATTGACTGGAGTTTCCGTGATTACTATCAATTTTATTATTTGACGATTAACTATTAAACAACTAAATGGTAGAGCAAAGTTACCCTTTCCTACTACTTGGGATTATAAAAAGCCATTGTTTTTGGGGTAGGATAACTCGAATCTATACAACAGGGTATTAGATTAATAATATTTGTTTGTATCTTTGGGGTAAGCATGCTGCCGGTTCATTTTGTCTTTGTGTGTGACACAATAAAAGGATTTTGATAGAAAAAATACTCTAGAATGTAAAGTTTTCGCTTTTGACAACCCATCAGCAAATGTACTCTTACCTTACAACAAAATAAAAACGTTTTGGTTTCTTATAATGCTGTTCTCTTCCTAGCGTTCATCATAACTGACACCCTACTCAGAAATCTCGGAGAGAAGATATTTTGCGTGCTATGCCGATTAATGCTTGCAAATTCAACAGGAATTTAAAACTACTTTGTGCAAGTTTAGATATAGAAGTTCAGGTTTAAAATAATTCTTACATTAATCCGTTTTGAATAAGACGGCTTAATCACGGCCTTTTTGATTTTAATTTTTTTAGTGTGTAGGTAATATTGATGACACACAAAACTATATAGTTGTAAATACCTTTTTACCTAATAGCATCTTCCGTAGTAGTCACAATATGTGGGCACCAACGAGGGCACCATCATGGATCTTGCGCCTAAAAATATAGAAAGAATATATTAAAATATATATAAAAAAAGAAATTATTTAATCAATAAAAAATATTTGAACAAACAAAAGCATGTTATCAAAATAACTGATATAAAATAAATATATATTGTACATTCAATAAAAGGTAGGATGGATTAAGAGACTACAATTAATTTTAGAACAACTTTATTATTATGCCATTTTTCTGGGGAAGTATGCCGTAGAATCGATTACTAATATCTTAAATTATTATTTTTGAGAGATAACTGTCAAGTTTTATGGCATACTTTGAGACCGTTTGTTTACATCGTATAATATACACGTAGGGAAAATGTTTGTCCGCCCATCTCTTAGTAATAAGTTAGAATAGTACAAATATGAAGTATCGCAAAGTAAACAGAAATGGGTAGATTATGTTTCCCCGACTCCATCGCATCGGATCTGGCTGGCTCGATGCATTTTGCTTGATCCTGATCCTTTCATTTAGGCAGCAACGTACGAAAGAATGAATATTAATTTGATATTAACCCATTAACGCCCAGTGATATCGTTTGGTATCGCTAAATCAGCCGTTACTAAGACATCGGCCATTTTGTATGTGGTAGTGGGATAATAATTCTGACCACTGCGTTAGTTGCGGAAAGCATCTTCGGTTGTGTTTTAACTGTCTGTGAGTACCATTTTCGATTTGTGAACAAAAAAACACGTATTATTTTACCGTTCATTTTACGTCAATAGAAAAAAATTCGCTTGAAGTAAGTATAGTTTTTCAGTGATAATATATATATTTTTTTAATACAAGTATTGTTATTGACTAAGTAATATATATAAAGCCCTCTATAACGTATATCTTATTTTTCAAAATTCCCCTGACTTAACAAAATGGGCGCAAAACATACTGATACCATATGGTATCACTGGGCGGTTTCACTATATACAGGGTCCTGCAATAGTGCATCAGGCTTCCATAGCTCCTATACGAATGGGGTTACGAATTTTATTAATATGCCGACTTAAACCGCATAGTACGGGGTACGTCCGGAAAATATTTTCTCATATACAGGGTGGCCCAAAAAAGTGTGGTCACATAAAGTTGTGATTTTTTAAATGGAATACCCTGTATATTATTAAATTTTCACACTCTACATAAAATTATAATAATTTTTTTATAAATGCATTACTGGTCTATATTTAATAGTTTCCGAGATATCGATATTTGAAAAATGAGGTTTTTGAACTTTGACAGCTTCCAGCTTTCTAACTGTACGTCTTAGAGCAAAACGGCTTACATGTTCATATCTTCGATTTTTGTTATCTTTCCAAAAAAATTAACTTCCGGTCAAACCGGAAGTACTATATTTCCTGCTTTCGAGTTACATCCGGTTTGACCGGAAGTTGACACTATTGGAAAGATAATAAAAATCGAAGATAGGAACATGTAATCCGTTTTGCTCTAAGACGTACAGTTAGAAAGCTAAAAGCTGTCAAAGTTCAAAAACGTCATTTTTCAAATATCGATATCACGGAAACTATTAAATATAGACCATTAATGCATTTATAAAAAAATTATTGTAATTTTATGTAGAGTGTGGAAATTTAATAATATACAGGGTATTCCATTTAAAAAATCACAACTTTATGTGACCACACTTTTTTGGGCCACCCTGTATATGAGAAAATATTTTCCGGAAGTACCCCGTACTATGCGGTTTAAGTCGGCATATTAATAAAATTCCTAACCCCATTCGTATAGGAGCTATGGAGGCCTGACGCACTATTGCAGGACCCTGTATATTTTTTTTTGACAGGCGTGGATTTTCATTGTCTGAAACTTTAGACATGGCATTAGCTAATGACGATGCGGATAGTCAAATAAAGGAGTTTCCCCAATGGGAACAGTAAAGCAATACTCCCAAAAAGAAAAAAAATGTTACGGTTAATCGCCCTTATTGTATTGCTCAATACAATAGTAATATGGGAGGAACTGACCTAATGGATGAACGTATTGCCAATTTATAGAATTGGTGTACGCAGCAAGAAGTGGTACTGGTCAATCTTTACCTGGATTATAGATGCAGCAGTAAACAATGCATGGTTTCTGTATAGGAAGAATCACAACAAAACCTTCAACATAGAGTTTAGAAGGGAGTTAGTCAAAGTATACTTAGCAAAATTAGCAGGTCCTGCAAAAGCGTCGATTTCACGCACACTTCTGCCAGGTATTCGATATGACGGATGCATCATTACGTTGCTTCATATAATAGACACCGTTGCGCAGGAACTGGCTGCAAGAGTTTTGGTAGAACAATGTGTTCTAAGTGTGATATAGGTCTTTGTGTAGTCGGTTTTGCTAATTATCACACAATGTAAAAATTTAATTTTAATAGGTCCATAAATAAATATGTATTTTAAAGTTGGAAATACTTGTATTTTATATAGTATCCTATGCGCCCAGTGATACCATATGGTAGCAGTCATTTTCTCAAAAACTGACGTAAGATATTTTGTAAATTTTTTTTTTTTGGTGAATTCCTACTCATATTAACTCAGAAAAGTAAAAATATCTAAAATAACGAACAGAAAATAATTCTGGGCGTTAATGGGTTAATAGAATCGAAGCGGCGCGGCGTGACACCAGCGAGTGCCATGAGCGAGATGCAATACGATGGAGCGGGGGAAACATAATCTACCTACCTCTGTCTGCTTTGCGATACTTCATATTTGTACTAGTCTAACTTTTTACTAAGAGATCGGCGGACAAACATTTTCCCTACGTGTATCTGTATATTATGTATCATATTTTTGATGCCTATCAAAAAATTGAAAAGAAGTTTTCTCATCATCATCTCTGTCCACATAGGGTGTCCCTGATTCTAACTAAAGTATTTTAAATCCGATTTACGGTTTTTCGCCAAGTTTTACAAATATTGAACAGTCTTATTGTTTTTGGCAAAATGGCCTTGATACAGACGCGTGTGATTGTCAGTTGCAATTAATACCGATTTGTAAAACTGATTAAGCACTTACTCTCGCCGCCTCCGCCGCCGTGGCCCCAGCCTCCGCCTTGGCCTCCGCCTCCGCCTTGGCCCCAGCCTCCGCCTTGACCTCCGCCTCCGCCTTGGCCTCCGCCTCCGCCTTGGCCCCAGCCTCCGCCATGGCCTCCGCCTCCGCCTTGGCCCCAGCCTCCGCCTTGACCTCCGCCTCCGCCTTGGCCTCCGCCTTGGCCTCCGCCTCCGCCACCGCCGCCGTAGCCCATGCCCATTCCTCGGTTCGCTACACCTATTCCTATACCTATACCTCCTGGAGTTGGTGATCTCTTTTCCCTTAGTTGGGTGTTTTGAATTACGGAAGGTATTTCTTGAATCTGAAATACAATAGGCACTTCTAACAAAAGCATTAAAAAGGTACAAAGCAATGACCAAAAAGTGTTGTTATTTTTACTGATATTTGAATAAGTGAACGATAAAACGAATAAACTTCAAAAACAACTCAATAAAAATAATTATTTAATATCGTGAAAATGATAAAATTTGGCAAAATATGTAAAGTTCTCGCATCAGTATTAGAACATAATATATAGAAAAAAACTATTTTTAGAGGGTTAAAGCGGAGAAATGTTACACGGAAAAAATTATTCTTTTAAAAGGTTTTGGCAGATGATCAAAGTAAAAAATTAGCCAATTTTGTCCGATAAATGTTTTTTAAAGTTAATGGGGGTTGTCAGAAAGGGAGTGAAATAATAATAATAATAATCACATTATCAAAAATGTTGAGTCTGAGTAATATGTTGTTTTTAAAGCGGTTATTGAGGTTAAGGAAACCAATTTTTATCAGTATAAAGAGTATGTATACTTTAGTTGGGATCATAATATGGAAAACTTTTTATTAATAATTTTAGCGAAAAAAGACATTCTTTACAAAAAGTTCTGCATGATCAAATATAAAATTTTTGCACTTGTATACGAGGTTTCTCAAATAATACTTATCGCTGCTCCAGAACAATATTGAGGTAACTGCGAAAACACCAATTTTACGGGAGAGGCAAAAAACAATTTTAATTTATTATTTAAATATTTTTAAAGGAAAAAATATTATGTTTTAAAATAAAAACGATTAAATAGCATTTTTGACCACTTTAAGGCTTAATTAAAAATATAGTTATTAAAATTCATGATGAATTTTTTAGTTACTTACGTCTTGGTATCTCCAAGATGAAACAAAATAAATATCAGTTGTCTCAATACATAGTTATTAAGTTAATATTGCTCTGGGATACCGATATAATCATTGATCAAGAATAAATTAAGTAAGTATAGTTATTTTTGACAATATCGCACATTGTTATAAAAAAAAGTTGACTGAAATTGAAAACTACATTTAAATATGAAATATCCGTCTAACATGAAAAATCAGGTTTTGTTGTTTTTTACATATTTTTCTAAACATCGACTGAACCCTATTTTTGCCCTCAGATGTCACCGATTTTCTCCGAAACCGCACATACGATTTACTTCAATTTAAAAATATTGAAATTCTTATCCTTAGACTCTATTTCTCTTGTAGTAGCAGATTTTCTGATTACCATTTGGTTTTATATTATACTATGACCTTTAGGAAAAATATTTTACTGACGCCATATTTCTTGAACATGGTGCATTATCTTAAATTAATTTTGTTAAATTACTTGTAACACTAAAACAAATATATTACAAAAACCGAGCACATCAACGAGCTAACCTTTTCGTCTAAGCACAAAATATTGGCTATATTTTAAATTTTTTGTATTTTTTTTTTTAATTAAAAGACTTTTTTTCGGGAGCGGTTAGTTTTTTAAGGTAAAATTGAAATCTACACGAAAAATTTTTACGCGCACCTAATTTTTCACCTCACATCGATGAAATAGTGACTTTATAAGTATCTATATACTACCACTTCATTTTAAAAATAAATAGCGTCTGACATGACATGTTCTGATTTAGGAAAACTTCTGCATCCTGAGTTTTGATAAAAATAAAAACAGATTTTTTATAATTTTATAGTTAGAAAAAAAAAGAATAATTTTTTAAATTTAATTGTAATTTTCCACTTTTTCCATTTAATTTTCCAAATCATGAATGATAATAATAATATGGCATATTTTAAAACATATTTATTTTATAAATATTTAAAAGCACTAAACAAAGTTTAATTAATCAATTAATAAAAGCACAACACGAAATGTTTTTGCAAATATTCCTTTTCTACTTTTATTAATACTTTATAAATAAGGTAATTATTTTATTCCAAAGATGGGTATCTTTCCGACTTTTTTATAAATCGAAGAAGTAACGAAATATTAAAGAAAAAACTAAATGGCGAATGCGCACTGGTGTTTAGTGCTCTTAATAATTTATATACCATTTAGGCACTTTTTAAAAACATTAGTAACACCAGTTAATAAAAGCATCGCATTGTTAGGTACCGAATTACTCTTTATTGTTTTGGCATTATTTATTTGAATTAGTACTATTTTTAATTTGACTAAACTGATACCCGTTGTGGCCAATGTGCATTGTGCTATCAATATTTTCGAAAACTGGCTATTGTGTAATAATTTCTACATAAAATATGTTTTATACCCCTTATGAATAATTCCCAAAGTTAGATTCACCATTTGAAAACTGTTAAAGATATTTAAGACATTATTAAACTTAAACAAAAATATTTAGAAAAAATATATAAGTACTTTTTCCTCATGCTCAATTATCGTCGCTTCTTTATTACTTGTTTCCTCAATAATATTGCCACTGGGAGCCCCATAAACTGATTCCCAACTAAATACCAATAACACTGTTAACAAAAAAGGTAACCTTAACGACATTTTGTATAGAACCGTTGAACTGAGTTCAAGATGTTAATGGTCACAATTTATAGACAGCCCAAACGCCCACCATCAAAGTTTTATATTATTTCGTGCCAGCCCCGGATCTAGGGCGGGGGGGGGGGGGGCAAGCCGGGGCCCCCGCTCCGGGCAAGTGTGGTACGCCGATCGAATACCCGATTATTAATCAATTAATTTACAATAAACTTTTATTGCTGATAAAACTATTTATGTCACCGGCATTGCGATTGGCGATTTTCCAAGAATGATACCGCTGCGCTAATTCGCACCTCAAAATCGCCCAATCTGCAGGGCCGAATTAGGCCTAGGCCGATCAAGCCCGGGCTTGGGGCGGCAATTTCTGGGGGCGGCAAGCGGGTAGAATGTTAATTTTTAGCACTAAACCGAATTAAAGTATATTTGAGATCAACTATGGAAACGGACTTAATTCTTTAGCAATTTTACATATAGAATCAGAACTTTTATGGTCATCTTGATTACATTGAAGTCATTTTGCCGAAAAGAATGTACTTTGCAATCCCTTGTAGTTTTTTGTTTGTATTTTTTTGTTAAATTCATAAAATATTATAAATATAGAGTTCCTAGACTTTGTCAACAATGAGTTTTTCAATTTATATTTTATACTAGCGTGTACCCTGCCTGCGTTGTAGCCAGTCATTATACGACGTGAGATAATAGGGCGAACCTCAAACTCAACCGTTTGCCGGCCCGTCCACAATTTCCATGCATAAAACAAAGTCTGTCTTCGTCTATTCCGGCTTCGGATCGATCGTTGAACGGACCGGGGACCGGTTAGGTTGGGTCGTTCGTTCTCCCTACTCTAATTTATCAGTGTTTCTCTATAATATTATGCATGTATTATACATAAAAACCTTCCCCTTGAATCACTCTATCTATTAAAAAAAACCGCTTTAAAATCCGTTGCGTAGTTTTAAAGATTTATGCACATAAGGGGACATGAACAGGATAGCGACTTTGTTTTATACTATGTTAAGATTAGTTTTCATATTATTATTTTTACCTATTAGTTTTATACACATAGGAACACTCTTTGTTTTTTTTATATGTAATTCTTGTCCCCTAGATAACCCCTTGAATATAAAAATTTTTCACAAGAATAGAAATTAAGAAATTTGGTACTAAACTTGACGCAAAACAGTCTGGGTCAAATTAATTTCGGAAAGACCACCACTTGTAGATCTAGAAACTTTACTAAAAAGTTTATAATAGAATTATATTATAAAACAACATTTTTGGTCCTGGCACAGGCAAAATATCAAGAAAGAAGTAAAAATAAAATATTCGAACAATCAACTTAAGAGCAGTAACCCCTTTTAACACAATGAAAATTGCCGAACGTTTTGCTGGTTAAACGAAAAGAAAAAATAAAAATTGATATTTAGAAAATAAATTCTACTTTAAATACCCCATCCAGAAAAGTAAATGACGATCGAAAATATTCCCAAAATTTTTTTTAGAAATTTTTTTTTATTTTTAGTAATTTTGTAATATCTTAAACAATTCTTTATTGGTCAAAAGCAAAATGACTTTCCCGGGTGTAGAATGTTGTACCAAACAATTTTTCTCAAAGCCATTTTTCAATATCGGCTTTACTTTTTTCTCAAAAACGTTGGGCGCGTAAATCCACTTTACACGCTTAAATTCACTTTAGTATCAATCAGATATCAGAAGGTGCATAAAACAGTAATGTGATTACAGGGAGGAATAAATGCAAAATGCATATATATATATATATATATATAACTGCTTTTTTTGCATATTTTGTCAATTTTATAATAGAATGTATAATAAATTATTATTTTAAGAGCATATTTTTATGTTTTCGGCTTTATCAAAAAATTTAAAACGTTAAAGGTTTAATGTTCTGTTCGGTACTTATTTTAGGAACCCAGGCAACCAAATCACGTTACAGAAACGTGAGAAATACGTCATCAGTTGCCTATAATCACGTTTCTAAATGACGTTTTATTGCCGTCAAAATCACGTGAATAAGTCCCACCACAATCACGTGATATTGATGACGCCGATAAGACGTTAGCACCTGACGCCACTGCTGACGTATTTTCGACGTAAATGTAACGTTTATATGACCGGATAACATAAATCATCCTATACAGCGTTTTTGCGTGTATGGTAACCAATAATAATATAAGTATAATTTTCAGTTTTTTAAATTAAAAAAAATTAAATATATTTTCGTTTTTTACAAGGTTTATTTAAAAGCATTTTACATTTTTAGCCTATACTCCTCTAGACATAAAATATAATTCATTTACTTTTAAAACTTACTTATTTTCTTCTGTTAGTTTCTCTTCTAAAAGACGTAAATCATCTAAACTTTTTGCAGAAAAGTTGGTGTTCAATTTAGGTGCAGATATGATTTTTTCTCTAGTTTGCTGCTTAAGTGCGGTTAATATTTGTCCATTTGTACAATGTTGATAAAAATATAAAAAAAAATCATCTTTTACCATTACTGAATATTCTAACCGCTATTTCCTGCAGACAAAGTACTTGAGGTTCTCAAACGACCTGTGATAGGAGATAGAAGAGCTAGATCCTAAAAAGAATTAAAAATATTATATGAAATTTCTGGTGTTGAGGCTTTCTCTAAAACTAATATTACTAGAATTAAAAAATATTCAATATAGCGCCTGCCTAAACTATATATTTACTCAAAACATGAGGTTTTTATATTTTTAAAACGAGTTCGAAAATTTAAAATAGACAATTTAACATTACCACAGACATTACATATCTATGTTTCTTTTATTAAAACAACAAAACATAACCAACAAACATTTAAAAAAATCAATGCCTATAGTATTTACTTTTATTATTAGTTATGTTCCAAAGACATATAATTAAATAGCCACGATTTAGCTACTACATTAGGTGCATAAAATGCAAATAAACATGTTTTGATTATAAACACAAATAAAACTTAAAGTTACTTACTTGTTTTTATCGAATAAGTCCACACTTTTAAAAATAAAATTATTGCCTGGCGTCCCAAAATGGCTACCACGAAGTTACAAGATTTACAACACAATCACCAGTCACGTACCACAGTCGAGTCCCGGGCGCACTTGAAGCGATCGATAGCGGTACCTAAAGGGTCTAATGGCACGTGATCAATGTTCTGGTGTTTCTATTGGCTCGAGAGGGGTTAGGTTCAGCAAAATTTATGCCTGTCGTAGACAACGCTTTATTGGCACTTTAATTCAAAATTTTAAGGACCTATACAAAACATCCAATTATTCTTATAGGCCCGATCTACTTTTAATTCTAATAAATACTTTGAAAAAATTATATGTGAGAAACGAATAACAAAATTTTAGTTGAGACAAAGTAAAGATAAAAAAAAGTGTTTTTAATATTTTTTAAATATTTGGTAAAACTTTTGCAATTTTAAGTCACTTTATTGACGTTTTTTTGACGTGTTAAACACGGTTCACAAGTGACGTTTCTTTTTGGGCACCGTATGACGTTTCTTTTAGGTCATATTTCGGTGACCTTGCGACCTAACCCATTTTTGGACGTCTTTATCACGTCTTTATCACGTCATACGTCATCTTGTGGTTGCCTGGGGATTTTCCAATCTGAAGATTATAATAATTATATGTACATTTTGGTTATAAACAAGGTATCATTTTCATTTTAAAACATCTTTATTGTTTATAACAACATGTCATGTGAATTTGCAATATAGTTTTAGTTAATTCTTGGTATAGTTACCAAGGAAACGTACCAGACAACGCCGGCGGGCTGATGTTTGTCCTAAGGTAAGTTTAACATGGCTTGGAGTCCATCAGATCAGCCAGTTCAGCCAGTTCCAGTAAGTTTTACGGCTATGAGGGGATTATATTTGTTTGAACTTGAACTATTTGTTTTTGTAGAATTTAATTTGTAAATTGTAATTATTGACTTTAAAACTTTATTTTGGCCAATTTAATTTGTTAGCCTTTTTAAGTAGTGGGATTGGCTTTAGAACACGTAAAGTGGTGAATATTTTAAGTAATCTTGAATTTTGTGGTTAGGTTTCATAAAATTTTATTGCATTGTCATGTACATCTTGCATTTATATGGTGTATTTTTTGTCTGGTGCCGGTATCTTATTGGCGTGTTTCTTGGAGCTGATAGTACAAATCTCAGCATTTTATTTTGTAATGTTTGCAACTTTTTAAAATGCCTCTCCGCCATACTGCACCAGACTGGTCCCGCGTACGTTAGTATCGGTCTGATGATTTGATTGTAAATAATTAATTTGTTCGTCAGTGAAAGTGGGGATTTACCTATTATTTAATAATTTATACAGGGTGTCCCAAAAGTACCCAATTGGACACAGAGCAACAGGAGACTCCTTAAGCCAAAATAATGCGATTTATTTAAACTTGCCTTATCCCAAAATTGATAACAACCAAGTTACAGGGTGTCAAAGTTTTAATTTTGTTTTCGTTTATTTTGCGATTATTTCTTAACGAAACGACATAGCAGCACAAAATTTTGGGTTTTGGTTTTGGGGTTTTTTGAGGTGAGGAATTTAAAATTATCCATAGTTTTTGTGTAACCAGTAGAGGGCGCTGCCTACGGCATGGCCCACTTCTTTTAGCTGGCATAACTTTGATTAGGCTTCTTATATCGATCCGACTATTAAAAAAATAAGTTATTTTACTTCTTTTACATCAAAAACGTATAAATTATTGAAGTCGCTAGGAGCAACCATTTTCGAGATAATCGCATTCTTTCATCTTCGTTGTTATCAATTTTGGGATAAGGCAAGTTTAAATAAATCGCATTATTTCCCCTTAAGGAGTCTTCTGTTACTCTGTGTCCCATTACTTTTGGGACACCCTGTATAGTTTCTGTGTCGTTATAAAATATTTTAGAATTAGGTATATAAGTATGTTTTGAAAATCTTAAAGTCTTGTCGTACTACACCTAAGTATTTCAGTTTGTCTTTTGGTTCTATTTGTTTGTTGTTTATCATTATGTGTTAGAAATATTGCATACCAGTATGCATATTTGGTAAAAAATGCAAATAACTGCATATTTTATGGCAAACAAGGCATATATTATATGCGCATATTTTGGCTGAATATGAGTGCATATAATCCGCCCTTTAAATGGGTTTCTTACTTAGTAAGTAGACAAGTTTTTTTCTATTAAAATGGCTTTAATATTTTCATTATTCATTTTATATAAATTTAGAAAATATTTTTACGATGAAGCTAAAAATATGCTTTTGATTTTAACAAATTTGTCTGATATATGTAATATGCAAAAACAATATGACTTTTATGTTGCCATTTTTCATTTTTTACCCTCATGTTCGATATACAAAGTGTAAACATTTTAATTTAATAACTGGATTTCGTGAATAATACGCGTATTTAGTAAGATATTAATTTCAAATTTGGTACCTACATTGCTTCAGCATAAACAGTAACATGTTTT
This sequence comes from Polydrusus pterygomalis, assembly GCA_963969555.1. NCBI lineage: Eukaryota > Metazoa > Arthropoda > Insecta > Coleoptera > Curculionidae > Polydrusus > Polydrusus pterygomalis. The sequence continues at coordinate 30,778,159 of OZ018382.1, forward strand.
GAAAGAAACGAAACAAACAACAATGTTCAAATATTCAGTACCTGCAGTACCGACTGACACCACATTTTTTTTGGATTTGTGCCAGTGAACTCCGAACTATATTTTTTTGGTGATAATTTAAAAAGTATGGTTCCTTAACTGATACTAACGCGGCTTATAATTTGCAAATGTTAAATCAAGTCAGCCGTTGCGGTATTACCATGGACACAAGATATAATTAAGGGAAACTTTGCAATAATAGGTGACAATACCGAAAGCAAAGGACTAGTTATCGACTATAGTAGGGAATAGTAAGCGTTTCTAGACCACCATGGATATGGATATACAGACACCCCCCCCCACCACCACACCCAAACCTACCAATACAACACTCCCCCCACTCCTCCCCCCACTCCTACCACCACACCCAAACCTACCAATACAACACTCCCCCCACTCCTCCCCCCACTCCTACCACCACACCCAAACCTACCAATACAACACTCCCCCCACTCCTCCCCCCACTCCTACCACCACACCCAAACCTACCAGTACAACATTCCCCCCACCACCACACCCAAACCGATGGGTAAATTGCAATCCTCCTTCCACCACACCCAAACCTACCAATACAACACTCCCCCCAACACCACACCCCACTTTGTTGTTGTAAAAAGCAGTCGTTGTTCAGTTTAAAAAATAATAGTTAATAGTAATTTTCGTACAGTATTGTTAAGACCAGTTACACAAGATGTATCAGTGTAGCGATTGCAATAAAACATTCAGCCATCAATCAAACGTGTATAGACATAAGAAGGAAACTTGTCCTAATAGATCACCCCATATTAAAAGGAAGAATAACATGCAATTATGTGACGATTGCAATAAAACATTCAGTCATCAATCAAACGTGTATAGACATAAGAAGGAATCTTGTCCTAATAGATCATACCATATTAAAAGGAAGAATAACATGCAATTATGTAAGATACCAACAAAGAAACTTAAAATAGAGGAACCCCAAAAATCAGAACATCAACCATCAATTCCTAAACTTATTCTATCACGATGTAAGGAAATAATTATTGCTGTCCTTCTGTGGTTATTATATTGGCACATATAGAGAGAAAAATTTAGGCAACCTTTCCAGTGATGAATTAAAAAATGTCAGCTTTGAAAAATATTTAATAAAACATTCAACTTCCTATGAACTTCTAAAAATATGGGGAAAAATTACCTAGTGCCTATAAAAATAACATCCATTCAAAGTCATTAACACATTTCATTGAACTCACGACAACCGCTGCTAACTCAATAGACCCCTAGGCAAAACAAGTTTTATTTCCGTACTTCATTTAAAAATTACAAAATTCAGAGAGGTATTAGATATAAGCTAATTTATACTAACATTAAACTTAGTAACATAGAAAAAAACACACCCTATTATAACTATTTCCTTGTTAGAAGCGATATGAAATCATAATAATATAATATCTTAAAGATGTTGATAATGACCGGTTTTATTATACGAACGTGTTTGTTAGTCGGTTAAGTAGAAACTGGGCCAATAAAAATAAAGAATGAATGAAAGAAGAATACAGTTTGATTTTTTTTACACTGTTGTCAATACTTCCTTAATTTCGCATAGCTCAAATTATTATAAACAAATAAAATTAAATACTCTCCTGCATGAAACGATTACAAATTATTCAATGCATTTCCTAGTTCATTATCTGATCACCGCAGCGAGTTGTATTTTTTAATAAATACATACAACTTCCCAGTTCATTGGATGGTCAATCGGCCAACTCAGTTCAACTACTGCATTTTTTCGCAAAGTCATTAACACATTTCATTGAACTCGCAACGACCACTGCTAACTCGATAGGCTCCTAAGCAAAACAAGTTTTATTTCCGTACTTCATTTAAAAATTACAAAATTCAGAGAGGTATTAGATATAAGCTAATTTATACTAACATTAAACTTAGTAACATAGAAAAAAACACACCCTATTATAACTATTTCCTTGTTAGAAGCGATATGAAATCATAATAATATAATATCTTAAAGATGTTGATAATGATTGGTTTTATTATACGAATGTGTTTGTTAGTCGGTTAAATAGAAACTAAAATAAAGTATGAATGAAGAATACAGTTTGATTTTTTTACACTGTTGTCAATCCTTCATAGCTCAAATTATTATAAACAAATAAAATTAAATACCCTCCTGTATGAAACGATTACAAATTATTCAATGCATTTCCTAGTTCATTATCCGATCACCGCAGCGAGTTGTATTTTTTAATAAATACATACAACTTCCCAGTTCATTGGATGGTCAATCGGCCAACTCAGTTCATCAACTACTACATTTTTTGACTTTGGTTAAAATATATAAGCTGGTTGGATTTGCTTCCGAAACATTCACAATCTCTAGCTCGCCTAGAGAGTATAAATATATATATAATTCACCGTTACAAATTAATTTTTTAAATGTCGCGAAAACCAAATATCACAATATTAAAAAATATTATAGTTAAATCAAAAGATGCTTTTGAAGACGTTGTTCCCAAACCAAAAATGGAGTTTTATTTTGATCGTCCAAGTACACCCGAAGAATTTAAAACTCCTATTAATTCTCCGTCGCTGTCTGAAACCCATCAAGCAACAACAAATCTACAAGATTATTTAAATGGAGAGGAAGAGGATTGGGAAACGCTACTTCAACCCTTTTCTCCGGACACACAAGTTCCTGAGATGCAAGCAGCCGAGACGGAAGCAGCCGAGACGCAAGCAGCCGAGACGCAAGCAGCCGAGACGCAAGCAGCCGAGACGCAAGCAGTCGAGACTCAAGCATCTGAGACGCAAATTCCAATAGTTCCAGACGATTCAATCACTCCAATGGATCAAGTCGAACCTTATCAACCAGAAGAGAGAAATCATAGATGGCTGATTCACCTCAAAAAAATCAACGAAGTTAACAAACTAATTCAGGAAGTAGAAAAAAAGAAAACCTTGGCTAAAGAACAAATCGAAGATTATGAAAATCTCTTATCAATATTTAAACAAAGAAAAACGGCAATGGTTTTAGACTATGTAAACAATACTAAACAAAACAATTTAATACATCAAATTTCAAAAAGAAGAAAATTATTTTAAAAATAATTTGTAACGGTAAAATATATATATAAATAAATAAATAAATCTCTATACGAGTTAGAGATTTTGAAACAAAGTTATTGTTTTATTTATTAATCTAATATAGTTCTCTGTATAAAATTAACAGAACGTAGAATCATATTAAGACAAAACCTTAGGTATTTATTAAAAATAGAATTATATAGTGCGTTTTCCCTAGTAAGATACATCCTAAAATCAAATGTTATTGATTTGCAGCAACAAATAATATTCAGAATTTAGATAGAGAAAGTTAAAAGAATAGGTGAATCAAGTTAGTTGTTAACTTAAATCAGTAGCGACTCATGATACTTAAAATAGGTGAGATCCAAAAAAAGGCATACATTTTGTTATTTTTGATATTGGTCGACTATCCAAAAATTTATCGCTTTTCCACTTCAGTGCGTCTCGAAAAAAGGAGTTTCAAGTAAAGAGGAAATTAATATTATCAGAGGGTTTTATTTTTTATTTATCTAGACAGAACACACAAAACAACTATTTTATTACCTTAAAAAGCGAGCATTTGACAACATGTATGTTGCTTTTAACAATGTAAGGTTGTTATATATATATATTTTTGTATAAAAGTGAGAGTTTTTGAGATATTACAAATTACATTTTTTCGCTTTGTTAGACTATAGCATGTTAACGAATCATGAATTTAAAAAAACTGGTTTTAGTATGTCTTAGTTTTTAATCATGGTGGACATTGAAACTAAAATATACTCCCACTCTTAAAAAATTGATAGGAACCAAATATTAAACTATATAACTTTTGGATTAAAGCTTAATTCTCTAGTTCTAGTACATAACCTTACTCGCTGAAAGATGAAGGATTTACAGGAAAAAGGGGAAATGTAAATTTTTGATATTTTTAAGTTTGGCAACGCTGCATGTTCTTTTCAATGCATTCTTATTTGCTATCTACGCTAAATTGCAATAAGGCGAATGGACAAGATTTTATTGAGCTTCTAATAAACACCTTACAACGGTAAAAGGGAGACCGTTACAGCGAAACAGCGAAAGAAGGGAGGATGTCTTCGATGTATTATCATTATATTATTATTATAATTACGTAATGTTGCAAGCCGTTTAACTAATGACTATTAAGGAAACTGGCATGTATGAGATAGAAGAGGATAGAATTAATTAGAACATTAATAAGACGTCTATAATAATATAGGAGGTAGTGACAGATACACAGGATATAGATGTATAGGTCTTAAAAAAATATAGAACCTTGACTTTGTTATTGTTATATAAATAATTTGTGGTATCTGTCGATTAAGCATTATAAAAGACGTATTACATTAAAAAGATAGTCGTTGGTAATACTGTGGCAAGAAAATGTGTATGAAAATCAATTCTAAATAGAAAATAACCTTATAACTACCTCACCGTTTTATTTGTATGTTAGACATCTAACACTTCATATTAGCAATACAATTGTGGCCCCTATTATAGGTTAGTTAACCAAGGGTCCGTCCTATGGCATCTGTCACCTGTCAAAAACGACTGAGGATACAGTAACTAGATAATATTAAAATGTCACGAGACATGAATAATTATGTATTGCAACAGAAATATATAAAAATTATCCTTATTTCCAAAAAAAAAAAAAAAAAAAATGTGATATCTGATACATGCGAATATAAGATAGAAAAGGACAACACTAACTAAATATCAACCCAATTAGCACACTTAGAAAAACCAATGTTGATCGGCCAGCAAGGTTAAAAGTTATAGTTTCACCATTAACATTCATATATCTAAAGGGGAAAGACGAGATTGGGAAAAAAATGAGTAGACAATAAAACAACCTTAGTAAAAAAATAATCTCTAACAAGTTAGAGACTTAAAAATTATAGGTATTATGTTTAAATTATGATAACATTCCTATGACAAGGGATCGCTTATAATAGACAAACTACGAAAAATTGGTTGCCCCCCCCCCCCCTTCCCTAAACGAGAGAACAATAGATAAAAATTAACCTAAACATATCTATAAATAAAACAAATTTGTTAATACCTATACAATCTACAGCAGGTATGGTTTAAAGATCGCCGAGCTGTTAGTGAGAAAAATCTAATAAACAACCAAAAACTACAAAAAATGACCATTGAATCCATAAAATAGCTATTTAACAGTCCTTAAGAAAGGTATAAAACGTTAAATACAACACTAAAATAACACAAAAACGGTCTTTGAATTCATAAAAAAAGTCTATTAAACAGCTCATAAAACAAGGTAAAAATATACATATTAAATAACTAATCAAACCAAAAAGCAGCTTTTGAATATATAAAAACTACTAATGAACGGTTGATAACTACTAATAAACGGAAAACTCTAAAAAAAAAAATACTCAAAACGAGATATTTGACACGTATCAGATAGTAGTTTCAGTAAAATTAAGAGGAGAGAAGGAGGTTATCATAGATACAGATGTGGTATCTGATTAATATATATACGCGAATATAAGATAGAAAAGGACAACACTAACTAAATATCAACCCAATTAGCACACTTAGAAAAACCGTTGTCGATCGGTCAGCAGGGTTTAAAAGTTATAGTTTCATCATTAGGATCCATATGTCTAAAGGGGAAAGACGAGATTGGGAAAAAATGGGTAGGCAATAAAACAACCTTAGTAAAAAAATAATCTCTAACAAGTTAGAGACTTCAAAAATTATAGGTATTATGTTTAAATTATGATAACATTCCTATGACAAGGGATCGCTTATAATAGACAAACTACGAAAAATTGGTTGCCCCCCCTTCCCTAAACGAGAGAACAATAGATAAAAATTAACCTAAACATATCTATAAATAAAACAAATTTGTTAATACCTATACAATCTACAGCAGGTATGGTTTAAAGATCGCCGAGCTGTTAGTGAGAAAAATCTAATAAACCACCAAAAACTACAAAAATGACCATTGAATCCATAAAATAGCTATTTAACAGTCCTTAAGAAAGGTATAAAACGTTAAATACAACACTAAAATAACACAAAAACGGTCTTTGAATTCATAAAAAAAGTCTATTAAACAGCTCATAAAACAAGGTAAAAATATACATATTAAATAACTAATCAAACCAAAAAGCAGCTTTTGAATATATAAAAACTACTAATGAACGGTTGATAACTACTAATAAACGGAAAACTCTAAAAAAAAATACTCAAAACGAGATATTTGACACGTATCAGATAGTAGTTTCAGTAAAATTAAGAGGAGAGAAGGAGGTTATCATAGATACAGATGTGGTATCTGATTAATATATACGCGAATATAAGATAGAAAAGGACAACACTAACTAAATATCAACCCAATTAGCACACTTAGAAAAACCGTTGTCGATCGGTCAGCAGGGTTTAAAAGTTATAGTTTCATCATTAGGATCCATATGTCTAAAGGGGAAAGACGAGATTGGGAAAAAAATGGGTAGGCAATAAAACAACCTTAGTAAAAAAATAATCTTTATCAAGTTAGAGATTTAAAATTATAGGTATTATGTTTAAATTATTATATACCCCCACTCCACCACTTTTCCACTATTATAAAAAGATCTAACCAAAGATGTTAATTTTGTTAATGTTAAAAAATTGAAAAAGCTAACTATTTTTAGGAAATATTGCACCAAACCTATCTTCGAACTTAATGAACAACCAAGTTTACTAAAATCGATACCTAAATGTCGTTTTCATTATAATTCACCATCTATGTGTACACTTTCCAATGTATTTTATTTGTGTGATAATTTTTCATGAATGAATAAACAGATTTATTTAATTTATTATTGTTTTATTTCATTATATTTTAATTTTAATACATTTACATCATCATATAATTCTAATTTAACTAATTCTGTCACTAACTTTAAAAAGTTTTTAGTCTTTAAATAGTCTAAACAAACTTTGACTGCTTTTTTACATAAAAGCGAATGTTCACTATAGTTTATAAACAGCGATAAATCTTGAGCATCATTGTTCGTTTCAGTTAAATAAGTATGATATCGTGAACAAGCTTCTGAAATAATAAAGTCTTCACACATCTCACGAACTATGGTCTCCATATTTACACACAATCACTATCAGAATCTCCAGTGTGTTCTATATCATTTTCTGCAAATTTAATTATGAGCAATGCATCCTTTTGATCCTCTGGCACATATGGTTTTAAAGAGCACTCGCTGGTCTGCTAACCATAGCACTTTTTGTATTTATATTAATTTCTTTTATGAAATTACGTTCAATTTTTTTAACAGCCTCATATAAACTTACTGCTAATATTTTTGACATTACTATTACTATTGTTTGAATGTTTGTAATAAAACTAAATATTGAACTAGCACACAATAATATATTATTATTATGAATTGGCTTTTTCCCCCTTTTTAAGTCGGGCGAGGAGACATCCCTCCACCATTCCCCCACTCCTCTACCACTCCTCCCCCCCCTCCCCATTCCAGGAGTGGGGGAATGGTGGAGGGATGTCTCCTCGCCCGACTTAAAAAGGGGGAAAAAGCCAATTCATAATAATAATATATTATTGTGTGCTAGTTCAATATTTAGTTTTATTACAAACATTCAAACAATAGTAATAGTAATGTCAAAAATATTAGCAGTAAGTTTATATGAGGCTGTTAAAAAAATTGAACGTAATTTCATAAAAGAAATTAATATAAATACAAAAAGTGCTATGGTTAGCAGACCAGCGAGTGCTCTTTAAAACCATATGTGCCAGAGGATCAAAAGGATGCATTGCTCATAATTAAATTTGCAGAAAATGATATAGAACACACTGGAGATTCTGATAGTGATTGTGTGTAAATATGGAGACCATAGTTCGTGAGATGTGTGAAGACTTTATTATTTCAGAAGCTTGTTCACGATATCATACTTATTTAACTGAAACGAACAATGATGCTCAAGATTTATCGCTGTTTATAAACTATAGTGAACATTCGCTTTTATGTAAAAAAGCAGTCAAAGTTTGTTTAGACTATTTAAAGACTAAAAACTTTTTAAAGTTAGTGACAGAATTAGTTAAATTAGAATTATATGATGATGTAAATGTATTAAAATTAAAATATAATGAAATAAAACAATAATAAATTAAATAAATCTGTTTATTCATTCATGAAAAATTATCACACAAATAAAATACATTGGAAAGTGTACACATAGATGGTGAATTATAATGAAAACGACATTTAGGTATCGATTTTAGTAAACTTGGTTGTTCATTAAGTTCGAAGATAGGTTTGGTGCAATATTTCCTAAAAATAGTTAGCTTTTTCAATTTTTTAACATTAACAAAATTAACATCTTTGGTTAGATCTTTTTATAATAGTGGAAAAGTGGTGGAGTGGGGGTATATAATAATTTAAACATAATACCTATAATTTTAAATCTCTAACTTGATAAAGATTATTTTTTTACTAAGGTTGTTTTATTGCCTACCCATTTTTTTCCCAATCTCGTCTTTCCCCTTTAGACATATGGATCCTAATGATGAAACTATAACTTTTAAACCCTGCTGACCGATCGACAACGGTTTTTCTAAGTGTGCTAATTGGGTTGATATTTAGTTAGTGTTGTCCTTTTCTATCTTATATTCGCGTATATATTAATCAGATACCACATCTGTATCTATGATAACCTCCTTCTCTCCTCTTAATTTTACTGAAACTACTATCTGATACGTGTCAAATATCTCGTTTTGAGTATTTTTTTTTAGAGTTTTCCGTTTATTAGTAGTTATCAACCGTTCATTAGTAGTTTTTATATATTCAAAAGCTGCTTTTTGGTTTGATTAGTTATTTAATATGTATATTTTTACCTTGTTTTATGAGCTGTTTAATAGACTTTTTTTATGAATTCAAAGACCGTTTTTGTGTTATTTTAGTGTTGTATTTAACGTTTTATACCTTTCTTAAGGACTGTTAAATAGCTATTTTATGGATTCAATGGTCATTTTTGTAGTTTTTGGTGGTTTATTAGATTTTTCTCACTAACAGCTCGGCGATCTTTAAACCATACCTGCTGTAGATTGTATAGGTATTAACAAATTTGTTTTATTTATAGATATGTTTAGGTTAATTTTTATCTATTGTTCTCTCGTTTAGGGAAGGAAGGGCAACCAATTTTTCGTAGTTTGTCTATTATAAGCGATCCCTTGTCATAGGAATGTTATCATAATTTAAACATAATACCTATAATTTTTGAAGTCTCTAACTTGTTAGAGATTATTTTTTTACTAAGGTTGTTTTATTGCCTACCCATTTTTTCCCAATCTCGTCTTTCCCCTTTAGACATATGGATCCTAATGATGAAACTATAACTTTTAAACCCTGCTGACCGATCGACAACGGTTTTTCTAAGTGTGCTAATTGGGTTGATATTTAGTTAGTGTTGTCCTTTTCTATCTTATATTCGCGTATATATATTAATCAGATACCACATCTGTATCTATGATAACCTCCTTCTCTCCTCTTAATTTTACTGAAACTACTATCTGATACGTGTCAAATATCTCGTTTTGAGTATTTTTTTTTTTAGAGTTTTCCGTTTATTAGTAGTTATCAACCGTTCATTAGTAGTTTTTATATATTCAAAAGCTGCTTTTTGGTTTGATTAGTTATTTAATATGTATATTTTTACCTTGTTTTATGAGCTGTTTAATAGACTTTTTTTATGAATTCAAAGACCGTTTTTGTGTTATTTTAGTGTTGTATTTAACGTTTTATACCTTTCTTAAGGACTGTTAAATAGCTATTTTATGGATTCAATGGTCATTTTTTGTAGTTTTTGGTTGTTTATTAGATTTTTCTCACTAACAGCTCGGCGATCTTTAAACCATACCTGCTGTAGATTGTATAGGTATTAACAAATTTGTTTTATTTATAGATATGTTTAGGTTAATTTTTATCTATTGTTCTCTCGTTTAGGGAAGGGGGGGGGGCAACCAATTTTTCGTAGTTTGTCTATTATAAGCGATCCCTTGTCATAGGAATGTTATCATAATTTAAACATAATACCTATAATTTTTAAGTCTCTAACTTGTTAGAGATTATTTTTTTACTAAGGTTGTTTTATTGTCTACTCATTTTTTTCCCAATCTCGTCTTTCCCCTTTAGATATATGAATGTTAATGGTGAAACTATAACTTTTAACCTGGCTGGCCGATCAACATTGGTTTTTCTAAGTGTGCTAATTGGGTTGATATTTAGTTAGTGTTGTCCTTTTCTATCTTATATTCGCATGTATCAGATATCACATTTTTTTTTTTTTTTTTTTTTGGAAATAAGGATAATTTTTATATATTTCTGTTGCAATACATAATTATTCATGTCTCGTGACATTTTAATATTATCTAGTTACTGTATCCTCAGTCGTTTTTGACAGGTGACAGATGCCATAGGACGGACCCTTGGTTAACTAACCTATAATAGGGGCCACAATTGTATTGCTAATATGAAGTGTTAGATGTCTAACATACAAATAAAACGGTGAGGTAGTTATAAGGTTATTTTCTATTTAGAATTGATTTTCATACACATTTTCTTGCCACAGTATTACCAACGACTATCTTTTTAATGTAATACGTCTTTTATAATGCTTAATCGACAGATACCACAAATTATTTATATAACAATAACAAAGTCAAGGTTCTATATTTTTTTAAGACCTATACATCTATATCCTGTGTATCTGTCACTACCTCCTATATTATTATAGACGTCTTATTAATGTTCTAATTAATTCTATCCTCTTCTATCTCATACATGCCAGTTTCCTTAATAGTCATTAGTTAAACGGCTTGCAACATTACGTAATTATAATAATAATATAATGATAATACATCGAAGACATCCTCCCTTCTTTCGCTGTTTCGCTGTAACGGTCTCCCTTTTACCGTTGTAAGGTGTTTATTAGAAGCTCAATAAAATCTTGTCCATTCGCCTTATTGCAATTTAGCGTAGATAGCAAATAAGAATGCATTGAAAAGAACATGCAGCGTTGCCAAACTTAAAAATATCAAAAATTTACATTTCCCCTTTTTCCTGTAAATCCTTCATCTTTCAGCGAGTAAGGTTATGTACTAGAACTAGAGAATTAAGCTTTAATCCAAAAGTTATATAGTTTAATATTTGGTTCCTATCAATTTTTTAAGAGTGGGAGTATATTTTAGTTTCAATGTCCACCATGATTAAAAACTAAGACATACTAAAACCAGTTTTTTTAAATTCATGATTCGTTAACATGCTATAGTCTAACAAAGCGAAAAAATGTAATTTGTAATATCTCAAAAACTCTCACTTTTATACAAAAATATATATATATAACAACCTTACATTGTTAAAAGCAACATACATGTTGTCAAATGCTCGCTTTTTAAGGTAATAAAATAGTTGTTTTGTGTGTTCTGTCTAGATAAATAAAAAATAAAACCCTCTGATAATATTAATTTCCTCTTTACTTGAAACTCCTTTTTTCGAGACGCACTGAAGTGGAAAAGCGATAAATTTTTGGATAGTCGACCAATATCAAAAATAACAAAATGTATGCCTTTTTTTGGATCTCACCTATTTTAAGTATCATGAGTCGCTACTGATTTAAGTTAACAACTAACTTGATTCACCTATTCTTTTAACTTTCTCTATCTAAATTCTGAATATTATTTGTTGCTGCAAATCAATAACATTTGATTTTAGGATGTATCTTACTAGGGAAAACGCACTATATAATTCTATTTTTAATAAATACCTAAGGTTTTGTCTTAATATGATTCTACGTTCTGTTAATTTTATACAGAGAACTATATTAGATTAATAAATAAAACAATAACTTTGTTTCAAAATCTCTAACTCGTATAGAGATTTATTTATTTATTTATATATATATTTTACCGTTACAAATTATTTTTAAAATAATTTTCTTCTTTTTGAAATTTGATGTATTAAATTGTTTTGTTTAGTATTGTTTACATAGTCTAAAACCATTGCCGTTTTTCTTTGTTTAAATATTGATAAGAGATTTTCATAATCTTCGATTTGTTCTTTAGCCAAGGTTTTCTTTTTTTCTACTTCCTGAATTAGTTTGTTAACTTCGTTGATTTTTTTGAGGTGAATCAGCCATCTATGATTTCTCTCTTCTGGTTGATAAGGTTCGACTTGATCCATTGGAGTGATTGAATCGTCTGGAACTATTGGAATTTGCGTCTCAGATGCTTGAGTCTCGACTGCTTGCGTCTCGGCTGCTTGCGTCTCGGCTGCTTGCGTCTCGGCTGCTTGCGTCTCGGCTGCTTCCGTCTCGGCTGCTTGCATCTCAGGAACTTGTGTGTCCGGAGAAAAGGGTTGAAGTAGCGTTTCCCAATCCTCTTCCTCTCCATTTAAATAATCTTGTAGATTTGTTGTTGCTTGATGGGTTTCAGACAGCGACGGAGAATTAATAGGAGTTTTAAATTCTTCGGGTGTACTTGGACGATCAAAATAAAACTCCATTTTTGGTTTGGGAACAACGTCTTCAAAAGCATCTTTTGATTTAACTATAATATTTTTTAATATTGTGATATTTGGTTTTCGCGACATTTAAAAAATTAATTTGTAACGGTGAATTATATATATATTTATACTCTCTAGGCGAGCTAGAGATTGTGAATGTTTCGGAAGCAAATCCAACCAGCTTATATATTTTAACCAAAGTCAAAAAATGTAGTAGTTGATGAACTGAGTTGGCCGATTGACCATCCAATGAACTGGGAAGTTGTATGTATTTATTAAAAAATACAACTCGCTGCGGTGATCGGATAATGAACTAGGAAATGCATTGAATAATTTGTAATCGTTTCATACAGGAGGGTATTTAATTTTATTTGTTTATAATAATTTGAGCTATGAAGGATTGACAACAGTGTAAAAAAATCAAACTGTATTCTTCATTCATACTTTATTTTAGTTTCTATTTAACCGACTAACAAACACATTCGTATAATAAAACCAATCATTATCAACATCTTTAAGATATTATATTATTATGATTTCATATCGCTTCTAACAAGGAAATAGTTATAATAGGGTGTGTTTTTTTCTATGTTACTAAGTTTAATGTTAGTATAAATTAGCTTATATCTAATACCTCTCTGAATTTTGTAATTTTTAAATGAAGTACGGAAATAAAACTTGTTTTGCTTAGGAGCCTATCGAGTTAGCAGTGGTCGTTGCGAGTTCAATGAAATGTGTTAATGACTTTGCGAAAAAATGCAGTAGTTGAACTGAGTTGGCCGATTGACCATCCAATGAACTGGGAAGTTGTATGTATTTATTAAAAAATACAACTCGCTGCGGTGATCAGATAATGAACTAGGAAATGCATTGAATAATTTGTAATCGTTTCATGCAGGAGAGTATTTAATTTTATTTGTTTATAATAATTTGAGCTATGCGAAATTAAGGAAGTATTGACAACAGTGTAAAAAAAATCAAACTGTATTCTTCTTTCATTCATTCTTTATTTTTATTGGCCCAGTTTCTACTTAACCGACTAACAAACACGTTCGTATAATAAAACCGGTCATTATCAACATCTTTAAGATATTATATTATTATGATTTCATATCGCTTCTAACAAGGAAATAGTTATAATAGGGTGTGTTTTTTTCTATGTTACTAAGTTTAATGTTAGTATAAATTAGCTTATATCTAATACCTCTCTGAATTTTGTAATTTTTAAATGAAGTACGGAAATAAAACTTGTTTTGCCTAGGGGTCTATCGAGTTAGCAGCGGTTGTCGTGAGTTCAATGAAATGTGTTAATGACTTTGAATGGATGTTATTTTTATAGGCACTAGGTAATTTTTCCCCATATTTTTAGAAGTTCATAGGAAGTTGAATGTTTTATTAAATATTTTTCAAAGCTGACATTTTTTAATTCATCACTGGAAAGGTCGCCTAAATTTTTCTCTCTATATGTGCCAATATAATAACCACAGAAGGACAGCAATAATTATTTCCTTACATCGTGATAGAATAAGTTTAGGAATTGATGGTTGATGTTCTGATTTTTGGGGTTCCTCTATTTTAAGTTTCTTTGTTGGTATCTTACATAATTGCATGTTATTCTTCCTTTTAATATGGTATGATCTATTAGGACAAGATTCCTTCTTATGTCTATACACGTTTGATTGATGACTGAATGTTTTATTGCAATCGTCACATAATTGCATGTTATTCTTCCTTTTAATATGGGGTGATCTATTAGGACAAGTTTCCTTCTTATGTCTATACACGTTTGATTGATGGCTGAATGTTTTATTGCAATCGCTACACTGATACATCTTGTGTAACTGGTCTTAACAATACTGTACGAAAATTACTATTAACTATTATTTTTTAAACTGAACAACGACTGCTTTTTACAACAACAAAGTGGGGTGTGGTGTTGGGGGGAGTGTTGTATTGGTAGGTTTGGGTGTGGTGGAAGGAGGATTGCAATTTACCCATCGGTTTGGGTGTGGTGGTGGGGGGAATGTTGTACTGGTAGGTTTGGGTGTGGTGGTAGGAGTGGGGGAGGAGTGGGGGGAGTGTTGTATTGGTAGGTTTGGGTGTGGTGGTAGGAGTGGGGGGAGGAGTGGGGGGAGTGTTGTATTGGTAGGTTTGGGTGTGGTGGTAGGAGTGGGGGGAGGAGTGGGGGGAGTGTTGTATTGGTAGGTTTGGGTGTGGTGGTGGGGGGGGGGTGTCTGTATATCCATATCCATGGTGGTCTAGAAACGCTTACTATTCCCTACTGACTATGATGGTCAAAAATGAAAAATGGCATTATAAATGGCATATTATTTTTACTCAATAAATATATAGTTAATGGATTGACCTCCTTTTTCCGGACACACTGTATAGTGTGTTCTTCGAATCGCCGCATAAGTAGGTGAAACAGATGGACATTTGTTGAGTTAAAACTTTATCTTTTCGGATTCAGCCCTACTTGGGTTCAAAGTAATTGCTGTCATAATTTGAGTTTTTAAAAATCAAGTATGTCTTTACAAAAAACTTTTTTCCACTATTAAAGTGCTTTTTCTTTAGAAAATAGGAAGAAATGTTATAAAGAAACGATGTTCAGAAAGAAAAACTTAGTAAGAATGTAAGTTTTTAAAATTCTGTGCCAACCAAGATATTTTACATTATTTTCATACCATTCTCCCTCCCTCCCATAAGCATGTGTGTTGAAATTTTGCAAATTTAAATAATTTATTATTTTGAACATATTTTCTTATTCGTAACTTCAAAGAAACAGCCGCGGAAAATGCACTTTACTAGTGAAAAAAATACGTATTTTTTAAATTTTTACTTAAATTATGACATAAATTAGTTTCTATCGAAGCAGGGGTAAACCCCAGAAGATGGCGTTACAACTCAAAAAAATTGCCTTTTTTTATCTATTTATACGTCGAATCGGGAACATAATATATATTTAATACAGATACTAAAAAACCTTATTTGTCAATTATTTTTGGCTAGATATCACTGTTCAGAGGTCTCATATATCGCTTCCTGCGGATGTCGTTATATGTTAACGGGGCATGGATGAATGATAAAAATAGATCTTAAAGATCGTGAGATCATTTTCCTTAATAACCCCCTCACCAGTTTGAAATCGCAGCAAATTTCAAACTCTATAATATTATACTTAAATAAAATTATATAAGTTATCAGGCCGAGGTTAGTGAGAAAATTTAAGAGTCTCCGTGGTGCAATAGGTAGAGCGCTCGGCTGATGATCGAGAGTAATCGCAGCGGAGGCATGAACTTTTTTAAGTTTAAAAAACTTGTTAGTTATAATAGTCAATTATTATAGTTCAATTATTTTTTTGAATAAGTATAGCGGGAATGATTGCAGGCAATAAAATGTCACAATTGTATTTCTCCAAACGTTTCGTTTTATATTAAAACTTTATCAAGGGTCTGAAAAGAAAGAGAGAAGACAATTAAAATAAAATAATGCGATAAAATTGTAAATATCAATACGGTTATAGCAAAAATTAAAATGAGGCAGTAGGTCCATAATCAATACATAAATACGTCACAACTTCGGCCATTAAATAAATAGTTGTTTAGATAAAATATACATGAAAAATATGATTTAATAACAAATACACATTAGGTTTAGGTACATACGTACATACCAATAAAAAGGTCCTTAAGCCTGTATATTCATACTATAGAATATGACAACACATTTTTTCGAACACACATTGGATACCTGTATACAGGGTGTCCATTTAGTGTGTAATTTTGCGATAGCTCAAATAGGTACTATTCTATATAGAGAAAAACTTTAAATGTAATAAATAGAGGACTGTTGAAGGTGTATATTATTAAAATAATTTTAAATATACAGTGTGTTTCACAAAAGCCGGACCACTCCATATTGTTTACGTAATCTCAATTTTTTTTTCAATCTGTTGCATTGTTGCCATGATATTCATTATTTTCCCCCTTTTTTTGCTTTTGTACGGTCGCATAAAATATGCTGCAGCTTCTTAATTGATTTTAATTTAATAATTATTTTTTACAGACGGTTGCATCTGGGTCGTATGAGTAGTATTTACAAGATTTTATCTGATTTTTTTATACAGGGTGCTTCAATTTTACTTCCAAATTTCGGGAATTTAAGATTAAATTTACTCAATATTCTTAAATAAATCACCCTGTATATTTTGTCAAGAATTGAAACTTCTACTAAGTTCCCTTTTAACTGGAAAATATTTTTTTTAATTCTGCGACGTTGCCAAATTGTAACGACTTTCTCAAAATTTTCGTTATTTGTTTTTTGATTTGTTTCTATTTTAATTTTAGCTGGCCTGGATTAGTCTAATACCCTGTATTTTTTGAACATATATTTTACGCTTTATATTAGAATATCCTATACCGATTCATTAATTCTTCTCAGCATTCATTAAGTTTATGTGATTTATTTGATTAACATAATATAAAGTAGGCTTTGTTAGCCAGAGAAAATAAATAACAATTGCCGTTTACTTAATTTTTGACAGTTTGTTGTTAAACCATTTTGTATGTAATCGCCCTTAAATAAAATGAATTATTCGCAAGAAGAATTAATAAATATGGTTTACACTTTGGGAGAGAGTCATGGAAACTGTCTTTTGGCCACAAGGATATGTGCCCAAAATTTCTCAGAAGTAAGACATCCTCAGGAAATAGGATTTAAGAGGTTAAAAGAACGGTTTGAGCGAACAGGCAGTGTTAAAAGTATGAGAAAACGGAAAGAACTATGGGGTATAATTAATAACTATTTTATTGGACTTTTTTTTGATCAGCACTTAAATGGAGTACAATTTTTACATTTTCTACGAGAAGATTTGCCAGTGTTACTTCAGCATGTTCCAGTTCAAATTAAAAATAATATGTGGTTTCAGTTGGATGGCGCTCCTGCGCACTTTCATAGAGAAGTACGGGCGCATCTTGAAAAATAATTTCCCCAAAAATGGATAGGTCGAGGAGGACCAATTAACTGGCCAGCCAGATTACCTAATCTGACTAGCATGGACTATTTCTTATGGGGTTACGTAAAATCAAAAGTATATCGCTTACCAGCCACTACTCGTGATAATATGAAATAACGAATTAGAGAGGCATTTCATAGCATAACACCTCATTTCTTATCTAATGTAAGAGATTTATAATTAGAAGTCAAACTTGCATTAATCGAAACGGACGACACTCTGAACAACTTCGGTAACTAACTAAATAATTTTGGTACAATATGTAATTATTATAATTATTAGAACATCGCAGAAATATTATGATACTAAAAGAAATTAAAGATGTTATTTTTTATTTTATTAATTTTTTATTTATCTGGACGTTATAAAATTTGGTATTATGTTTAAAGGTAAGAACGTTATAATACAATAAAATACAGGATACAATTAAAATAAAAACAAATCAAAAAACAAATACTTAACGAAAATTTTGAGAAAGTCGTTACAATTTGGCAACGTCGCAGAAAAAAAAAATTCCAGTTAGAAGGGAACTTAGTAGAAGTTTCAATTCCTAACAAAATATACAGGGTGTTTCATTTAGGAATATTGAGTAAATTTAATTTTAAATTCCCGAAATTTTGAAGTAAAATTGAAGCAGCCTGTATAAAAAAATCGGATAAAATCTTATAAATACGACTCATACGACCCAGATGCAACCAAAAATAATTATTAAATTAAAATCAATAAAGAAGCTGTAGGATATTTTATGCGACCGTACAAAAGCAAAAAAACTAGGAAAATATTTAATATCTTGGCAACAATGCAACAGATTGAAAAAAAAAATTGATATTAAATAAACAATATAGAGGGGCACTAATTGCAAGAAAAAAATATAGGGTGTTCCATTTAAAAATATTTAATTTTTAGTGGTCCGGCTTTTGTGAAACACACTGTATATTTAAAAATATTTTTATAGTATACACCTTCAACAGTCCTCTATTTTTTATATTTAAGGTTTTTTTCTATATAGGATATTATTTGAGATATCGAAGAATTACACACTAAATGAACACCCTGTATATATCCGAACTGTCAGTACCAATTAGATAGTAAAACGTAAACAGTAAAGTTTAAAGGTAAAGTTAGAATTAAATTATAGATAGGTATTGCAGATGGACTCCTCGGTCAAGTTAAAAACGAGCTCCGTTACAATAATGGTATGTTTTGAAAAATCAACAATTATAACAAAACAAAACAACCTACTGTGAAGTTAGTTCTCCCCTCACCACAAGATTGGGGGGTTAATGCCTCCCGTACTCATTAAAAACATTTTTATTTTTATTTAAGATCCCAGAGTAGGAAGCAGTCAAATTATTTGTGTCAGTTCTAAAAAGTTGAATTAGTTAAGTTAATATAAATCATTTCACTAATATTTTTCTTTATGTAATTACTTTCTCTGTCGAATACTCGTGGGTGGGAAAAATCAAAGTCATGGCCCCTTATATAGTGATGGAGACTCAGTGCTGTTGAGTCTGATTTGTCTACCCTTCTACAATCATACTTGTGTTGTCTAAGTCAGTCTTTAAACAGTTGGTTAGTTTGGCCAACAAAAAAAGTATTGTTACACTGCTTACATGGAATGCCATAAACTATGTTAGATTCATAGTCCAATGGAAGGTAGTCAATCCTTCAATTTGGTGAATAAGTTATTTACTGTTTTAGTATTATAGAAAGCTATATTACACTCATTACTTTGAAACCAGTTTTTAATTTTATTAGAAAGTTGTGGAATATAAGAAAATTTGAAGAATCGACCGCCCTTAGACACTTTGTTTTCAACATTATCCCCAATCTGTCTTTGTATCTAGCTATTACGCGATTAACAAATGTAAGAGGATAGTTGTTATTATTAAGAAGTTGTTTAATTTTAATTATATTCTCTGCTTAAAAGGATACGTAAAAATTGAAATATCTAAACAATAAATTTGTAACTGTTGCGACTTTTTGTGATGCAAAATGAAAAGAATGGAAATTTAAAAGTCTTTCAGCGCTAGTTTCTTTCATATACTAGTTAGTTTTAATTGAACCGAAATCGGTTCTGTATACTATAGTATCGAAAAACGGTATCTTGTTATTTGATTCACATTCTACAGTAAACTGTAGTTGAGGATGATAATCGTTAAATGTTGATAGGAAACTATCTATCTCATCCATTAGTACAGCCGTCAAGGTATAGAGTTTGAGAAATGGTATTATGAACGGAAGTTTTTTCAAGGTAGTTTCAATCAAGTCATTCATTAGTAGATTAGCTATATCTGGGCTACCCATTGCGTTACCTTCAATCAGTACGTATAGATTATCATTAAATTAAAAGTATCTCGATTCAAAGCAGAAATTAAGCATTCTTAGAAACATGTCTTTAGAAATATCCGTATAGGCCTCTAATATGACCATTTTCTAATAACTATTTCAATCACCAATCTATTAGGAATGTTGATAAAGAGTGACACGAAATCAAGTGATACCAAAACGTAGCCCTGTCGTATACTAACAGATTCGGCGAATTTTACAAATTCAAATGAATTTTTTAAATTATATTGAAAAGTAGTAGTCATCAACGATAGAATATTGTGCCACCTTGTAGGAGGGAGAATTGATGCAACTAACAACTGGGCGCATCTTCACTCCTTGTTTGTGTGTTTTCCTCACTCCATACATACGTGGTGGAATAGTGGTGTTTCTTATATTTTCTAATTTCATCACTTGTTAACAAATTAAGGTCCTTAATCTCATCAAAGAGTTTGTTGGATTTATTCGGAAGGGAGTTAGTAGAGTCTCTGTTTAGAATATTATAAGTTTTGTGTCGGCTAACATTAAATTCATTGATTCTATGTATTTGTTCTTTTTCATAATTACTGTAGCATTTCCTTTGTCAGCTTTCAAAACAATTATATTTGGGTTTTCTTTTAGGAACTTTTTTGTATGTTGGTAGTCCCTAATTATTACATTGTTCTTAACGTTATAGTTAGGGTTGTTATAAAAGGGACTAATAATATTGGTAGTTTGGACACACACACACACAACAACTTATAAGATTCTAAACAGAGGCCCTACTAACTCCTTTCCGAATAAAGCCAACAAACTCTTTGATGAGATTAAGGACCTTAATTTGTTAACAAGTTATGAAATTAGAAAATATAAGAAACACAATTCTATTCCATCACGTATGTATGAAATGAGGAAAACACACAAACTAGGAGTGAAGATGCGCCCAGTTGTTAATTGCATCAATTCTCCATCCTACAATGTGGCAGTGTTCGTATACAATATTATATCGTTGGAGACTACTACTTTTCAATATAATTTAAAAAATTCATTTGAATTTGTGAAATACGTCGAATCTGTTAGTGTACCACAGGGATACGTTTTGGTGTTAATTGATGTCGTGTCACTCTTTACCAACATTCCTAATAGATTGGTGATTTAAATAGTTATTAGGAAATGGTCATATATAGAGGCCTATAATACTGATATTCCTAAAGACCTGTTCGAGTTACTTTCAATTTAATGATAATATATATGTACAGATTGAAGGTAGAGCAATGGGTAATCCCGCTAGTCCAGGTATAGCTAATCTAGGAATGAATGACTTAATTGAAACTACCTTAAAAAAACTTCCTTTCATAATACCATTTCTCAAACTCTATGTTGATGATACCATGACGGCTGTGCCAATGGATGAGATAGATAGTGTCCTCTCAACATTTAACGATTATAATCCTACACTACAGTTTACTGTAGAATGTGAATCAAATAACAAGATATCGTTTTTGGATACTATAGTATACAGAACCGATTCCGGAACAATTAAGACTAACTGGTATATGAAAGAAACTAGCTCTGAAAGACTTTTAAATTTCCAATCTTGTCATATTGCATCACAAAAAGTCGCAACAGTTACCAATTTATTGTTTAGATCTTTCAATTTGTCTCACGTATCATTTCAAGCAGAGAATATAATTGAAATTAAACAACTTCTTAATAATAACAACTATCCTCTTACATTTGTTAATCGCGTAATAGCTAGATACAAAGACAGATTGGGGTATAATGTTGAAATAAAAGATTCTAAGGGCGGTCGATTCTTCAAATTTCCTTATATTCCACAACTTTCTAATAGAATTAAAAACTGCTTTCAAACTAATCAGTGTAATATAGCTTTCTATAATACTAAAACAGTAAATAACTTATTCACCCAGTTGAAGGATTAACTACCATTGGACTATGAATCTAACATAGTTTATGGCATTCCATGTAAGCAGTGTAACAATACTTTTTATGTTGGCCATACTAAACAATTATTTAAAGACAGACTTACACAATAGTGACAACACAAGTATGATTGTAGTAGGGTAGACAAATCAAACTCAACAGCACTGAGTCTCGATCACTATATAACGGGCCATGACTTTGATCTTTCCCACCCACGAGTATTTGACAGAGAAAGTAATTACATAAAGAAAAATATTATTGAAATGATTTATATTTACTTAACTAATTCAATTAATTTTAGAACTGTTACAAATAATTTGAGTGCTTACTACTCTGGGATCTTAAATAAATATAAACATGTGTTTAATGAGTACGGGAGGCATAAGTATCTCCAATCTTGTAGTGAGGGGAGAATTAACTTCACAGTCGGTTGTCTTGTTTTGTTATAATTGTCGATTTTTCAAAACATACCATTATTATAACGGAGCTCCTTATTAACTTGACCGAGGAGTCCATCTGCAATACCCAACTATAATTTAAATCTAACTTCACCTTCAAACTTCACTGTTTACGTTTTACTATCAAATTGGTACTCACAGTTCGGATATATACACTATACAGGTATCCAATGTGTGTTCGAGAAAATGTGTTGTCATATTCTACAGTCTACAGTATGAACATACAGAATATACAGGCTTAAAGACATTTTTATTGGTATGTACCTAATGTGTATTTGTTATTAAATCATATTTTTCATGTATATTTTATCTAAACAACAACTATTTATTTAATGGCCAAAGTTGTGACGTATTTATATAGGTATTGATTAGAGACCTACTGCCTCATTTTAATTTTTGCTATAACCGTATTTGTATTTTGAATTTTATCGCATTATTTTATTGTAATTGTCTTCTCTCTCTCTCTTTTCAGACCCTTGATAAAATTTTAATATAAAATGAAACGTTGGGAGAAATACAATTGTGTCATTTCATTGCCTGCCCTCATTCCCGCTATACTTATTCAAATCTACTAGTAAGGGCGCTATACTTACCTAACTTTTCAGTTATAAAAATTTGATTTTGCTATTCAGTACAACCAACAATATTTTATTATAAATAATACATAATCTTAGGGATGCAGCATTTACAGAAATAAAATCATGTTTGCTATTCAAGCATAATATAAAGTTTTCAGTGCTTTTTTCTTTGACAGTGACAAAGTATTAATTTTCATTTTGCGGTTCTATATTATATTAAACATAAAGGTTTTGAAGTCCATTTATTGTCGGGCTAAGGAATTAAATTCGTTTACAAATGCTACAGGCGGAATTGACACGTACCCTAAAAAAAATTTCGTTGCTTCATATACGTGTCTATATTTATCGATTTCTTGTTTTTCTGTAGTTTAGTAAATTGTGTTTGTGCCTTTAGAGACGTGGATACAATGACTAGTAAAGGTCATTGTATGATTTTATTATGCCCAAATAAGGGTAAAATACCGGGTACTTCGTATTTTCAGTAAATAT
This sequence comes from Polydrusus pterygomalis, assembly GCA_963969555.1. Lineage (NCBI taxonomy): Eukaryota > Metazoa > Arthropoda > Insecta > Coleoptera > Curculionidae > Polydrusus > Polydrusus pterygomalis. The sequence goes on from OZ018382.1 coordinate 30,801,620, forward strand.
GAAGTAGGTAGTGATAGTTCTTGATACGTAATTTTATTTTATTATGATCAATTTAAACACGTCTAATCAGGCCAAACAAGATGTTTAAGCTCGGACCAATCTATTTTACCCATTTGCTAAATGATAGATTAGCAAAGCGCATGACTATTCCTGTGTTGTTTTGTATCTATATGTCGTAGGCTGATAGTGAAATCCGTCATTTCATGAAAAGCCTAGTCACTTCATGAAGCGTCGGCAGATTGTGTAAAAACATGAAATTACACGATCTGCCGCGTCACTTCATGAAGAGACCTTGACGTTTCGGCGTATTATGTATAACACAGTCTGCCTAATTTTAAATATCGTCACTTCATGTAGTACCTATAACGATGTCATGTCAGTCGGCAGATTGTGTAATTCCGTCTAAAAGGTATATTGGCAACTGGTTTGTTCGTTGTTCCCCAGAGCATTTTTTTTTAATTAAATTTTTTCAACTAATATTATTTTATAAATAATATATAATTATTGCTTGCTTATTTAAAGGTAAATGCCTATGCTAGTATCTCTATATATAAAAATACAGAAAGTCTTTCAATAAATAACTTTTAAAACATTCGTGGTCGTCGACATTTAAGTATGATTGTATTTATCTTAATATTATAATAATAATAATAATTTTCTCAATTAATGTAATTTCCAATATATTTTATAATTGAATAACGAAATTAAATTTTTACCGCATTGTTTAATTGCTGCAATAAATTTTAAAAAATGACGAAACACTTATTATATACCAAATGTTAAACCGCCATCAGTTTCTGAGATACAGAAATTCCTGTAAAACTTTCAACCTCCGTTTTTAACCCCCTAGGGGTTAATTTTTGAAAAATCCCTTCTTAGTGGATGTCTACGATATAAGGAGAGGACATGCTCGAAATTTTATAATTCTAGGATTAGGGGTTAAGGAATGATTAGGTTAAGGGTTGATGAATCGGTCAATCAATTACTTTCCAATTGTATATAACAGTATACATATCTACATTAAAAAATGTATACAGTACTGACAAACTCCAAGTTACAGTTGCATTTTATGTGAGTATGAAAGAGTAAATAATATGTTGAGATGCCGGCAATTATATTTTCAATGCGATGTATCGTTCTTAAGCCATGCATCGATCCCAAGTAGCAATTATAGACACAAATTGGACACAAATTCTTTGCTGAGAAACGTTTCGAAACATTTTCGATTAAAATTATTTAGATTGTGTGGAGACACATGTGTTTCGAAACTTTTGCGACATACTTTTGAATTTAGTTACTAGAAACGATTAAGAACTGTTAGTTTCGAAATACTTTTCAAACTACAGTGTCGATACATTTAGGAAACGCACAAAACAAAAATTTTTCGAAACATTTTTATATAATATTATGAAATTGTGTTTAGACACATGTGCTTCCAAATTGTGGCGACACATTTTCGAATTAAGTGATTCGAAACAAATTGGTATTCTTCTGCTTTAAAATATTTACCAAACAGTGATATCCATTTAATTACAAAACTTGCGCGGAAAATAATTTTCGAAACTGCCAGAAACCTTTACACTACCGCACCCGGACAATTATTATAACCTCGATTATAACGATTATAACCTATAAATTGTACATATTTGTTTTGTTAATATGGGAAGAAAACAACAGTTTAAACATTCTTCGAGGTTTTACAAAAGTTTTATTAAACGTTCAACAAAGTACAAACCAATTTTGTAGGTTATATGTCACAGAAAGTGTAAAGTGGTAGTAAATACCGTGACGGTATACAGAAGTTTTATGTTTCTAAGCTTAACCTTCCTCTTGACGGGACTGTGCATTTTTTACTTTAGCGACGTTTGTTTCGCATGGTTTCGGTACAATATCGAAACATTCTTCATGTTTCGACACATTTTCTATGAATTATAGCTACATGATTATCGAAACATTATAGAAACCAAATACCAGAAATTGTGTATCGACTCCATTTTAGACCAGAATAATTCTCGCTTTCTGGCGGCCATTTTGACAAATACATCTTTATATTATTAAAATGGACTTTAATTAACTTCCTGCGTCATTTGAAATGTAAAAAAAGTGGTTACATTAGTTCTATTTTGCTAGCTTAATCAATTAAAAGAAGAATTAAGTAAAATTTTAAAAATATTTAAGATTTTATTTTTTGACAAAGTATTTATTTTGTGTGCAAATGTCAAAATATCGGGAGCGTCTTAAGAATATAAAGCTAAATTACTAAATTGCACGATAAAATTTATTTCGTCAACGATTTTTGAATTCCACATAAAATTATAATTATTTTTTATTAAATGCATTATTAGTCTATACTTCATAGTTTCCGAAATATTGACTCTCGAAAAGTGACATTTTTGAACTTTGGCAGCTTATAACTTTCTAACAGTACGTCTTAGAGCAAAACGGCTTACATGTCCCTATCTTCAATTTTTATTATCTTCCCAAAAAAATCAACTTCCGGTTAAACCGGATGTAACTCGAAAGCAGGAAATATAGTTGTTCCGGTTTAACTGGAAGTTGATTTTTTTTACAAGATAATAAAAATTGAAGATAGGGACATGTAAGCCGTTTTGCCCTAAGACGTACTGTTAGAAAGTTATAAGCTGTCAAAGTTCAAAAATGTCACTTTTCGAGAGTCAATATTTCGGAAACTATGAAGTATAGACTAATAATGCATTTAATAAAAAATATTTATAATTTTATGTGGAATTTAAAAATGTAAAAATATACTGGGTGTTATATTTAAAAATATAAAATTCGTTCGAATTCCAGACAAACTAAAAAGCTGGCAACAACGCCAATATCATCATTCGGTGCGTTAGATCCTCTTACACAAATGTACCAAATTTGGTTTAAATCGGCAAGTAAATTGTGATGTTATTAAGCCGTTTCCAGACTTTATACACACACTCAGTGTTGCCAGGTCCAAAAATTTTTTTTCCCTAGATAATTTCTTAAAAATTCCCCAGATTCCCCAGATTTTCCCCAGATCTTTTAATTTGAAGAAAAAAGTAGTGATGGTGGGAAAAATCGGGTTATTTTAATAATCGACTTCCGAGTATCCAAGAAAAAATTCGGCAAAGTAGTAAAAAACCGGGTTAAAAAGGGTATTCACTTCAATATTTTTTACGCTTCTGAAAAAAAAAAAAAAAAAGGTTGCCAGTAGCCGCAATGAGTGATTGGTCATTTATGAATGCCATGCGGCTCGTTTCAAAAAATGCGTGGTTCCTCTTGTGTGATTCCCCTTAAAATACCAGCGAACGGAGGTAATAATTTTTTAAGTGATTACTTAATTTACAAATATCACAAAATCAAAAAAGAATAAAAATTCCCTAAACTATAGAAAATTTCCCTTTTTCCCTATTAATTGCAGATTTTCCCCAGATTTAGGGAAATTTCCCCAGCAATGGCAACAGTGCACACACTGTATAGCTTATCTGGTGCGCAAGCAAAAGTTAAGTTTTATCGGTAAAAAAATACGTCTGTACGCACGGTTCGCCGGTCTTATCTCTTAGCGCCCAGAGGGATGGGTATGCGCACAACCCTCTTGGTATTAGGGATTCCTTCTTTATCGACATTATATAAAAATACACCAGAACCAATCTATTTTGCTCCAATTAGGTAAGTGTTCTTTGAGTAATTTATTTAACTGTTTATTGTGTAAATTTTGTATAATTCTTATTTTGGTCACAGTTGTCTATTAAGTGGTAATTGTTTCTTAAAACTTGATGGAATAACACCTTCATAAAGTGAATTAAAAGAGACAATCTCTCTCCTAATTAGAGAACTATTTAAATTCACCGTTTTATACAGTCGTTAATTTGTATTTTATTCGCACTATTTATTGTAACCTTTTATTCTTTCATTGCTTTGCTGTATTGCTATTTATCAAATAAATCTCCTAAAAAATCCTTAGTGTTTCAGTGATTAGAAAGCGCACTAAATAATAAAGAATCACTCTTAGTAGAAAATAAAAACATAAATCAAAACCATCTAAGCTACACAATATCTTGTTTATATAAACGTATTTCGAGGTACCTATTTGGATTGTTTAGTCTATTTGAAAAATAGATTTGTCTACTCATTTGCTACCGTATCAATAAAACATTAAATCCATATTTTTACTACTTTATTTAAAAGTAAAACCTTAAAATGCAGGATTCAACGAATATTTAAATATGCAAAAACATTATACAGAACACTGTGCTTGGAAGCGTATATTAAATTCCATGCTGTTTTCTTCTCTCCATTGTTATAAAAGGTTGACTTAGTTATAAGCTAAAAATAGTAAATCAAAATTAGTCATCAATACATAGTATTTTTTTAAAATGCATTTACGTCAAAAGTACGAAGGGGTAGAAGGGCCCCAATTTATAAAAAAAAATGTACACCCAAATTTCGAGTTGTAACTCGGAATTCCGAGTTGTATCTCGAAATTCCTAGTTGCATCTCGGAATAATAATCATTATTGCACCGAAGGATTTCTCAAAGAGAATATCTGAACGCGCCACGAATTGTAAGTCAAATTTTGGGGAATCCCCGAAAGCCTACTTGTCGGTCGGTCGATTGTCGAATATCCATATCAAAGCCAGTGCCATTAAGAGGCGATAACTAGAGGAACAAATTCCGTCTAAAAGGTATATTGGCAACCGGTTTGTTAGTTGTTACCCAGAGCATTTTTTTTAATTCAATTTTTTCAACTAATATTATTTTACAAAAATAAAATTTAAATTAAATTTAAAAAAAAAATGCTCTGGGTAACAACGAACAAACCAGTTGCCAATATACCTTTTAAAAGGAATGTTCCTCTAGTTATCGCCTCCTAATGGCACTTGCTTTGATATGAACATTCGACAATCGACCGACCGACAAGTAGGCTATCGGGGAATCCCCAAAATTTGACGAACAATTCGTGGCGCGTTCAGATATTCTCTTTGAGAAATCCTTCGGTGCAATCATGATTATTATTGTGACGTTGTTTCTTTCTACGTATTGTATACAACGTGTACCTATATTCAACTTTTTCACCTGTAAAAAGTCGCCAAAAATAAGCTTTTTATTGAAAATCGCCGCCACACTCTCATAGAGACAAATCGTCGTCATTTTGGCGACTTGTCGACCAAAATGGCAACACTGCAAACATACCGACAACTCGGAATTCTGAAATACAACTCAGAATTCCTAGTTACAACTCAGAATTCCGAGATGCAACTCAGAATTTCGAGATGCAACTTGGAATTCCGAGATGCAACTCGGAATTTGGGTGTAAATTTTTTTTTATAAATTGTGGCCCTTCTACGTCTTCGTGCAAAAGATTTATTTATGTCCTTTAAAAAAATCAATTTATTACATCATATCCAGTCATCCTGTATTTTATTCTTTTCTATTATATATATATAAGTTATTAAAAAATCTGTGGCTACCGGCAAATAAAAAAATTGCTTAAACTTTACTCTCATGTATTCAAACTTGATGTTTTATCGGGATCTTTGTAATTGTTTCTTGGAATGGTTTGTTACACTCTTGGAAGTTTTTTATTGTTGAGATGTATTTATCAACATGTTTTAAGACAGGATTTCAGTGCTGAATATGATAAATTCGGGTATAATGAAAAAGTCCATTATAACGAAATTCTGTTTTCTACTTTGGCACAATAATCGAAATTTCAAGAAGTTCGATATGATTACTATTATTATGTTTCCTTAAAACCCACTTTGATTATACATCTCTGACTCAATTGACTGGAGTTTCCGTGATTACTATCAATTTTATTATTTGACGATTAACTATTTAACAACTAAATAGTAGAGCAAAGTTACCCTTTCCTACTACTTGGGATTATAAAAAGCCATTATTTTTGGGGTAGGATAACTCGAGTCTATAAAACAGGGTATTAGATTAAGAATATTTGTTAGTATCTTTGGGCTAAGCACGCTGCCGGTTCATTTTGTCTTTGTGTCTGACATAAGCAAGTGGGTGGTTGTAGAAACATCAGAAAAGCTTCCTGAGCTTCATCGTAAATGTATATTTTTATGTGTGGCATTTGCGTTTTAGTGTTTTTAAAAGTATTCATGTTTTGGTTTTGTTTAATAAAAGGATTTTGACAAAAAAAATACTCTATAATGTAAAGTTTTCGCTTTTGACAACCCATCAGCAAATGTACTCTTACCTAACAACAAAATAAAAACGTTTTGGTTTCTTATAATGCTGTTCTCTTCCTAGCGTTCATCATAACTGACATCCTACTCAGAAATCTCGGAGAGAAGATATTTTGCGTGCTATGCCGATTAATGCTTGCAAATTCAACAGGAATTTAAAACTACTTTGTGCAAGTTTAGAAGAAGAAGTACAGGTTTAAAATAATTCTTACAATAATCCGTTTTGAATAAGACGGCTTAATCACGGCCTATTTGATTTAAAATGTAATAATTTTTTTAGTGTGTAGGTAATATTGATGACACAAAAAACTATATTGTTCTACATACCTTTTTACCTAATAGCAATTCCCGTAGTAGTCACAATATGTGGGCACCAACGTGGGCATCATCATGGCTCTTGAGCCTAAAAATATAGAAATAATATATTAAAATATATATAAAAAAAGAAATAATTTAATCAATAAAAAATATTTGAACAAAGAAAAGCATGTACTCAAAATAACTATATAAAGTAAATATATATTTTACATTCAAGAAATAAAAGGTAGGATGGATTAAGAGACTAGAATTAATTTTAGAACAACTTTATTATTATGCCATTTTTCTGGGGAAGTATGCCATAGAATCGATTACGCATATGTTAAATTATTATTTTTGAGAGATATCTGTCAAGTTTTATGGCATACTTTGAGACCGTTTGTTTATATCGTATAATATATCTGTATATGTATCATATTTTTGATGCTTATCAAAAAATTGAAAAGAACTTTTCCAAATACGATGCTATGTTGCTGGTTCATTCAATGAATGGGCGAGAACGTATCATCTCTGTCCACATAGGGTGTCCCTGATTCTAACTAAAATATATTAAATCCCGTTTACGGTTTTTCGCAAAGTTTTCCAAATATTGAACAGTCTTATTGTTTTTCGCAAAAAGGCCGTGATACAGACGCGTGTGATTGTCAGTTGCAATTAATACCGATTTTTAAAACTTATTAAATACCGATTTTTAAAACTTATTAAGCACTTACTCCCTGAACCAAAGCCGTAGCCTCCGCCTCCACCTCCGGCACCGTAGCCTCCGCCTCCACCTCCGCCTCCACCTCCTGCACCGTAGCCACCCCCGGCACCGTAGCCACCCCCGGAACCGTAGCCGCCCCCGGAACCATAGCCGCCTCCGGCACCGTAGCCTCCGCCTCCGCCGCCGTAGCCGCCTCCGCCGCCCATGCCCAGTCCTCGGTTCGCTATACCTACTGCTACACCAACTCCGCCATGCCCTGCTCCAACACCCACACCTACACCTCCTGGAGTTGGTGATCTCTTTTCCCTTAGTTGGGTGTTTTGAATTACGGAAGGTATTTCTTGGATCTGAAATACAATAGGCACTTCTAACAAAAGCATTAAAAAGGTACAAAGCAATGACCCAAAATTGTTGTTATTTTTACTGATATTTGAATAAGTGAACGATAAAACGAATAAACTTCAAAAACAACTCAATAAAAATAATTATTTAATATCGTGAAAATGATCAAATTTGGCAAAATATGTAAAGTTCTCGCATCAGTATTAGGACATAATATATAGAAGAAAACTATTTTTAAAGAGTTGAAGCGGAGAAATGTTACACGGAAAAAATTATTCTTTCAAAAGGTTATGGCAGATGATCAAAGTAAAAAATTAGCCAATTTTGACCGATAAATGTTTTTTAAAGTTAATGGGGGTTGTCAGAAAGGGAGTGAAATAATAATAATATCTAATAATAACATTATTAAAAATATTGAGTCTGAGTAATATGTTGTTTTTAGAGTGGTTATTGAGGTTAAGGAAACCAGTTTTTATCAATATGAAGAGTATGTATACTTTAGTTGGGATCATAATATGGAAAACTTTTTATTAATAATTTTAGCGAAAAAGTCATTCTTTATAAAAAGTTCTGCATGATCAAATATAAAATTTTTGCACATGTATACGAGGTTTCTCAAATAATACTTATCGCTGCTCCAGAACAATATTGAGGTAACTGCGAAAACACCAATTTTACGGGAGAGGCAAAAAACAATTTTAATTTATTATTTAAATATTTTTAAAGGAAAAATAATATGTTTTAAAATAAAACCGATTAAATTGTATTTTGGACCACTTTAAGGCTTACTAATTGAAAATATAGTTATTAAAATGCATGATGAATTTTTTAGTTACTTACGTCGTTGTATCTCCAAAATGAAACAAAATAAATCTCAGTTGTCTCAATACATTGTTATTAGGTCAATATTTCTCTGGGACACCGATATAATCTTTGATCAAGATTAAATTAAGTAAGTACCGTTGGTTTTGACAATATCGCGCATTGTTATAAAAACAAGTTGACTGAAATTGAAAACTACATTTAAATATGAATTATCCGTCTACCATAAAAAAATCAAGTTTTGTTGTTTTTTACATATTTTTCTACACATCGACTGAACCCTATTTTTGCCCTCCGATGCATATCACCGATTTTCTCCGAAACCGCACATACGATTTACTTCAATTTAAAAATATTGAAATTCCTATCCTTAGACTCTATTTCTCTTGTAGCAGATTTTCCGATTACCATTTGGTTTTTAAAATATACTATGACCTTTGGGAAAAATTAATTGATTCAGCCGATACTAGGTGGAAATCCATAATAATAGTATTATGGGATACAGTCATATAAAGTTGAACTTATAAATTTTCAATATATTAGTAGTAGTAACACCCAATTTTCAGCCAAATTTGCAATAAAAAATTCTCTTGAGCAAGTAAATAAAATTAATAATATTAATTTACCTAACAATGCTAAGCTAATCTCGTTTGATGTTACTAATTTGTTTCCCAGCATACCTATCGATGAAACGATTACTTTGGTCAATCAACTTCTTAAATTAAAAAATGTAAATCTGATCAAAAAACAAAAAATTATCAATTCTCTTACAGTATTATTGAACAAAATTATTTTGAGTTCAACGACAAAATATACACTAGCAAAATTGGGTAACCCTCTTAGTCCTTTATTGGCTGAAATATTTATGGATTTTTTAGAAAATAAAATAAGCAATCATCCTCTTTTCAAACAATAAAATAAGCAATCATCCTCTTTTCAAACAATAAAATAAGCAATCATCCTCTTTTCAAACAGTTTCTTTATTGGCATAGGTATGTTGATGACGTCTTAACATGTTATCTTGGAACTGATAGACAGTTAAAAGTCTTTTTGGAATATATTAACAGCCTACACAAAAATATCAAGTTTACAATAGAACACGAAAGTGACAATTCTATCAATTTTCTTGATTTAAATATTAAGAGAGAAAGTGATAGTCACGTTTTCTCCGTTTTCCATAAACCATCTCATACTGATATTGTCATACACAACTCTTCTTGCCACCCTATACAACACAAATTAGCTTCTTTTCACAGTATGATCCATAGACTAGTAACTCCCCCTCTAAATATAATCAATTTTCAAAAAGAACTAAACATTATTAAACAATTTGCAGTTAATAACGGATATAACTCCAATTTAGTTGACCAAATACTAAAAAAAAAACTTACAAAAAGGCTATTGACTTCGTTTTTTCTAGAAGCAAAAACTCTGACCAATTTAAACTTGTCATTTTCTTTGGACAACCTAGCAAAGTAATTGGCAATTTTCTTAACAAACTTGATATAAATGTGTGTTACAAAACTAATAACTCTTTAAGTAAATTCATCAAAAACAATAAAACTAAAAGCGATAAAAACAAAAAATCAGGAGTCTATAAATTACAATGCAAAGATTGTCCTAAAACATACTTTGGCCAAACGGGTAGACAGTTTGACAAAAGACTACAGGAACATTAAAACAGTTTTCTAAAAAATAAAACATACTTTGCCTATGCTAACCATTTACTTGATTATCAAGATAATTTCGATCCTTTTTTTAAAATCTTACATACAGAAAACAAAGGCTTAAAACTGAATTTGTTAGAATCTATGGAAATAAATAAACTTAAAAATACGGACCTGTTACTTAATGATCAATTAGATTTAAATAATTCACCTTTGCTAAATTAATTCTGTTGACCATATACTTAAGATTTTGTAAATACCTACCCATATTGTACCTAATTTAATTTTATTTTTTAACCCTCTGTTGGATTTTCCCGCTATTGTAACCCTTCCACTGTTTTATTTACATCTTCAATTATTTAATTTTATGGCACCCCCTTTTTATTTTTTATTTTCAACCCTTATTAAATCATTGTCAGCTGACAAAGCTACAAGTGTTAGCGAAACATGTAATTTTCTTGTTAATATAGTGGAAATTTACAAGTTCAACTTTGTTTTACTGTATCCCATAATACTATAATTTAGGAAAATTATTTTACTGACGCCATATTTCTTGAACATGGTGCATTATCTTAAATTAATTTTGTTAAATTACTTGACTAAAAAAATTATATTACAAAAACCGAGCACTTCAACGAGCTAGCCTTTTCGTCTAAGCACAAAATATTGGCTATATTTAAAATTTGACCTGACATGTTCTGATTTAGGAAAACCCCTGCATCCTGCGTTTTGATAAAAATAAAAACAGATTTTTTATAATTTTATAGTTAGAAAAAAAAAAGAATAATTTTTTTAATTTAATTGTAATTTTCCACTTTTTCCATTTAATTTTCCAAATCATGAATGATAATTAATAATAATATGGTGTATTTTAAAACATATTTATTTTATAAATTTTTAAAAGCACTAAACAAAGTTTAATTAATCAATTAATAAAAGCACAACACGAACTGTTTTTGAAAATTATCCTTTTCTACTTTTATTAATAATTTATAAATAAAAGGTAATTATTTTATTCCAAAGATGGGTATTTGTCCGACTTTTGGATAAACCGAAGAAGTAAGGAAATATTAAAGAAAAAACTAAATGGCGAATGCGCACTAGTGTTTAGTGCTCTTAATAATTTAATTTCCATTTAGCCAGTTTTTAAAAACTTTAATAACACCAGTGATTGTAATAATAGAGACCGAATTACTGTTTATTGTTTTGGCATAGTTTATTTGATTTAGTAGGTACTATTTTTAATTTGAGTAAATTAATACCCGTTGTGGCCAATGTGCAATGTGCTATCAATATTTTCGAAAACTAGCTTTTGTGTAATTATTTCTACACAAAATATGTTCTATAATACCCCTTATGAATAATTCCCAAAGTTACATGCACCATTCAAAAACTGTTAAAGATATTTAAGACGTTATTAAATTTAAACAAAAATATTTAGAAAAAATATGTAATTACTTTTTCCTCATGCTCAATTATCGTCGCTTCTTTATTACTTGGTTGCTCAATAATATTGCCACTGGGAGCCCCATAAACTGACTCCCAACTTAATACCAATAACACTGTTAACAAAAAAGGTAACCTTAACGACATTTTGTATAGAACCGTCGAACTGACTTCAAGATGTTAATGGTCACAATTTATAGACAGCCCAAACGCCCACCATCAAAGTTTTATATTATTTTGTGCCAGCCCCGGATCTAGGGGGGGCAAGCCAGGGCTCCCGCCCCGGGCAAGTGTGTTACGCCGACATAGAATACACGATTGTTAATCGATTAATTTACAATAAACTTTTATCGCTGATAAACAAATTGTAATATCACCTACGTTGCGATTGGCGATTTTGTTAAAAATTTTAGCGCTGCGCTAATTTGCACCTCAAAATCGCACAATCAACAGGGTCGGATTGAGCCTAGGCCGACCAAGCCCTGGCTTGGGGCGGCAATTTCTAGGGGCGGCAAAAGGGCAGAATGCTCATTTTCAGCACTAAACCGAATTAAAATATATTTTGGATCAACTATGGAAAAGGACCTAATTCTTTGGCGATTTTACATATTATAGAATCAAAACTTTTACGTGATCTTGATTACAATGAAGTTAGTTTGCCAAGCAGAAAGTACTTTTTTTCGGAAGTAGTCCATTATCTCAGAGTGGAGCTGTTGAGATATGGGGAAAAAACTCAGTCATCTCCACAAATATATTATAAGTCAGTTTATTTGGGTGTTCATGTTTCGGTACTAGAAAGTACCATCATCATCACCGAAGAGCCCAAGTGCCACTTACATAAAGGAATGTAAAAAAATATATTAAAACAAAGGACCAGAACATTTTGTATACTTGGACGAAGACAAAGTTAAAAAATTTAAAAATTTAAAAAACTATAATAAAATAAGTGTTCGAAAGGAAATTCCTCCTTTCCATCCCGTACATAGTATTATTACCGTTTTTTATTTTTTTAACTTTTTTAACTTTGTCTTAGTCCAAGTATACAAAATGTAATGTTCATTGTTTTAATATATTTTTTTTTCTACTACTTACTTGAGAAATCGTCATTATTTACTTAATTCCTTTATCGAGAAGTAACATTTCTTCACCTAGGTTAATAATAATAATAATAATAATAAAAAATTTTCTAGGTCAATAATGAAAAACAGCTGTTCAATGAGGTTGTTGCAGACAATTTTATAACTTAACTCACCGTTTCTTTAACATAATATTAATTTTGAGCCTTTTTTGACCATTTTAAACAAAGAAATTCTGGAAAACAGGATTAAATTATCAATAAAATAGGACTTTTTATTATAATTTTATTGGGGAGATACTTTCAGGAATGGTTCTGTGGTAATAAACACAAACCTAATTTATTTATAATAAAATTGCAATTTTCGCTTGTAATATTTTATTTATGTGTAATGAAAAATCAACCAAATTCGTGGTGTTCCTGGTACTTTTAAATACATGAACTCAAAAAAACATAACCCAAATCAAATAAATAACAACTCTGGAGATCAGTAAACGGTTAATAACTAAAGTTCATAAATATAATTATTTAAAATTGTAATTTATTGTACAATTGTGGCAAGTCATGTGTATACCTGCATTTCTGGTATTTATGGATTGCATCATAGCAACTGGTATATTTAGTTCGGTGTTGTGAACAGATGTTGCCTCCCCAGTTGTATTGTATTCATTTTGATCTAGCACCAGATCATCAGATGCTTCAAATTGGCCTACGACACTATCCCGATGTGCATGAGAGGTTGAAGGTGTATTTAAATCTTTATTAAATAAGGTGGGTTTTTGCACTTCGTTAGCAATTCTCCTTTTATCTGCTATTGATTCCTCAATATAACCTTCAGCCACAGTAGCTGATTTCCACCCACCATGCCTTTTTAGGGATAATAAGTCTCCCCCATTTTCTGCCAGAAGGGTTGCAGAGCTGCGTCTTAAAGAGTGGCCAGTATAGGTCTCGGGATGTGGTAAGTTTAAATATTGAGCCACTACATTGGACACTTTAGCAATCGTGTTGTGTCCTATATTTTTTTTAATATGTTTACATTTACGGTATAGTATAAAAAGTTTTTGTATATCCGGTGGCCTGTTAGCTAGATATTTTTTAACAACTTCCACCCATTGCGGCTCCACAACAACAAACTTTCTGGATGTTCCGTTTTTGGATTTTAGAATTGTTATTATAATTATATCCTTCTGGATAACTACATTATCTAATACCATACTACATAATTCATCGGTTCTGCAGGTACCTGCCACTCCAATTACCATAATGGCCTACAATAAATATAATTTTTACCAAAACTAAACAAAATAGAAAAAAGAAAAAGTACCTTTTTTGATAGATATTCAACATCAGGAGCTTTAATTATAAATTTGTCAATTTCTTCCTTCGTAAATACCGATAATTTTTTGGATTTATAGGAACGGTTTTTTGTTTTAAAAATGCTGTCAGTTTAAAAAATTTCGAAATGTCGATATTGTCTTTTATTGAAAGAGTCGACTTAAGCATAGAATAGTGTGCCCACAATGTGGACACTTTTTTGTTATCGGCCTTTTCTTGAAAATATGCTAATAACACATTTTCTGATATTTAACCAGCTTTTTTTCTTACACACCAGTCCATTAATTGCGCGTATGCATTCAAGTATAGTTTCTTAGATTTCTCTGGTAACAGATCGCACTGTGCGCTATTTGCCGCCTCTCTAAGCTCGCGTGGGGTACAAATTTCCAATTCTTCACTCTCAATTTCAGACATTTTATAATTTTAACTTTATATTATTATCTAACCCGAATATTTTCTACATACTGACAGAAAATCGCATTTGACAAGTAAAATCCTAAGTGACTTGATTTTCAAATTTTTAAAAAAATTAGGTGAAAATGGGTAACAAAGATTTAAACGAATTAAAATATGTAATATTTTATTGTTAGTAGTAGAAAAAATTCTATATATACCGCAGTTGAGAAGGCTATTATATACCTCGCACATTATATCCCTCGGCGCTTCGCGCCTCAGTATATAAAAGCGCTCGCTATATAATAGCTCACTTCTCAACCTAAGTATATAATGTACTATTACATTCCTTTATGTAAGTGACACTTGGGCCCTTCGGTGCTGATGATGATACTTAGTACCGAAACATGTACACCCCAATAAACTGACTATTATTATATTTGTGGAAATGACTGTGAGTTTTTTCCCATAGAAAGTACTTTGCAAACCCTTGTAGTTTTTTGTTTGTATCTTTTTGTTAAATTTATAAAATATTATAAATATACAGTTCCTAGCTTTGTCAACAATGGCTTTGTCAATTTATATGTTATATTAGCTTTCATATTATTATATTTACCTACTAGTTTTATGTACATAGGAACACACTTATTGGTTTGTTTTATATGTAACTCTTGTCACCTTGAATTACTGTGTTTGTTCTCTGTTCAACCTCAGTATATAAAAGCGCTCTCTATATAATAGCTCACTTCTCAACCTAAGTATATAATGTACTATTACATTCCTTCATGTAAGTGGCACTTGGGCCCTTCGGTGCTGATGATGATACTTAGTACCGAAACATGTAGACCCCAATAAACTGACTATTATTATATTTGTGGAAATGACTGTGAGTTTTTTCCCATAGAAAGTACTTTGCAAACCCTTGTAGTTTTTGTTTGTATCTTTTTGTTAAATTTATAAAATATTATAAATATCCAGTTCCTAGCTTTCATATTATTATATTTACCTACTAGTTGTATGTACATAGGAACACACTTATTGGTTTGTTTTATATGTAACTCTTGTCCCCTTGAATTACTGTGTTTGTTCTTATAGATAACCCCTTGAATATTAAAGTTTTCTACAAGAATAAAAATTAAGAAATTTGGCACTAAACCGGAAATTAACTTGACGCAAACGGTCTGCGTCAAGTTAATTTTGGGAAAACCACCATGTAAATCTAGGAACTTTACTAGAAAGTTTATTATGGAAATATATGAAAAATATTTTTGGGCCTGGCACAGGCAAAATATCAAGAAAGAGGTAAAAATAAAATATTCAAACAATCAACTTAAATGCAATTTAATTTAAGAAATTTTATAGTAGTTGGGTGTACGGTTCCGAAAATTTATCACCTGCGGCGCATTTTTGATGATGATGATGATCCTGCTTAAAAGGTTACAACTTTATACAGACATTTAAAGGAGGATGAGCGAGGGCGGCAATTTAAGTTGTTGCCCCTCTTCGAAAAACTTCCTGATCTGGGGCTGATTTCTTGCGTTTGCAGTAAAAATTAGAATTTGTTGTTACAGTCTATTATAAAGAATCAAAAATAAAAGTAATTTTAAAAATGTAAACTACCACTTTCGAGAGGTGTAATGGCTAATTCATGCTGTACCAAGCAACAAAAATAATATTTAATTTGTTTTTATTAACTATTTTCAAACTTAAAGGGTATATTACGTACACATAAATATCAATTTCAATTTGTAGCTTGCACATAGCTTTTATATTTAGAAAATTAATTATGGGTTTATTTATACCAATAATGAAATTTATTTATAAAGTTAATATTAAAACGTTATTAGCTTGAAGGTAAGTTTTTTTGTATCTCGTACATATACGATAACAAATAAAATAGAGTTTGCCACTTGGAAATATTTAAACTACTTAAGTACCAATTAGATATCAGAAGAAGTTGAAGAATGACAATGAGTATAAAACCCTTAAGTCTTTGAAATCTAAAATTATTGATAACAATTTAGTTGTATCCAAGGCTGATAAGGGCAACTGCTTGGTAATTATGGAGAGACCACAGTATATTGATAAGGTTGATAACTTCCTCTCTTCCGATAACTTTTCACTTTTCTTTAATTCTCAATAATCCTTTAGATAATTTTTTTCAACTGTTCAAAACCACTTTAAAACAAACCAATGACACTGATTTTCTTTAAAACAAATAAATATAAACTCACGCCTATTAACCCTTCACCCCCTTTGCTTTATGGCCTCCCCAAGATTCAGAAGCAAAATATACCTGTTTGCCCTGTAGTGTCTTACTGTAGCTCTCCCTGTTATAAACTCAGTATCTGGCTTAATCAGATTCTACCTAACGTAACTAAATTAAAAAGTTCTTTCTCAGTTAAAAATTCTTCAGACCTTGCTAAAGACCTTACAAACATACATATTCCTGACTCTCCTTTACTGGTATCTTTCGATGTTGCAAACTTATTTCCTAGTATACCCCCAAATGAATGTTTAAACCTAATTAAAACACTTCTTACTGATAACACAAATTTGGAACACGAACATGTCAATAATATTTGTACATTAGTAGACCTTGTTCTCAAACAAAACTTATTTTAATTTACCAATCGATTTTATAAACAAATATCAGGTCTTGCCATGGGCTCAGCTTTGTCTCCCCTGCTAGCAGACATTTTTATGTCTTTAATTGAATCCAAAATAAAAACCCACCCTCTTTTTAAACATATTCTTTTCATAAGAAGATACGTGGATGATATTTTCGCAATATTTACCGGTACTAAGAAATACCTTCAGTATTTTACCCTCTTTCTGAATTCTATACATCCTGCCATAAAATTCACATCGAAAATGGAAGTGGACAACTCAATCCCTTTCTTAGATCTGAAATTAACCAAGAAGAACAATAAAATTTCATTTTCTATCTATCACAAACAAACTAGTACAGATTCTATTATTCCATACCATTCTAATCATCCACATAACCAAAAATTTGCTTCTTTTCACTCATTTTTTTCTAGACTTTTTGCTATCCCTCTTGAAGATAACGAATTTAAAACAGAACTAAATCTGATCAGACAAATAGGTACCATTAACGGCTTCCCTCTAAACCTAATCAACAAAATCTAATATAAACACTTAAATAAATTTCTTAACAAAAATCTTTTGTCTAAAGACATAACCTCAAAAAAAAATTTCATTACCTTTCTGAGGCCCCATTTCGTGCAAACTTAAGAAAATCTTCAAATCGTTTAATATTGACATTGCGATCAAAACACAACATTCTTTAAAGAAGTTCCTAGATAATTCGAAAGACAATGTTCCTATTTCGGATAGGTCAGGGGTGTACAGTATTTCCTGCTCTACTGAAGGTTGCTCTGCTATTTATATCGGTCAAACAGGTCGTAAGTTCTCTACCAGAATCAGGGAGCATTGTAAAGAATTAGAGAAAGCTCATAATCAGAATCTCTCACCCTCTAAAATTAAATCTAACTTTTCCACACACATCCATTTGAATAAACACAACCTTATACCAGACTCTCACACTAAATATTTACATCTTTGCAATAAGGGTAACAAAGTTGACCTTCTTGAGATTCATGAAATTAATAAAACTTTAAATACCTAACTAAATATTATCTGTCTTAATGAACAAATTCAACATAGTCCTACAAGTTTTTTCAATTCTCTCAATTTTTCACAACTTAACTGACCCGTTTCTGATTTTATTTGCCCCTTTTTCTGCTTTTTTATTTTTCATTCCAACTCATATTAATTGTTTTTCAGTGATTAATCTATTTTTGGGGCCATCTGTGACTAATTACTTTTCAGCTCTTCTCCTAACCTAACTTTTCTACATTATTAATACTATTTTACCGACAAAACAAGCTGTTTATTATTTACTACTTCTTACTCATAGATGGCTCTGAGATAGTTAATTTTTATTTTGTCGAAATACTGAATTATATTTTATCAATTGTTTAACCTACCAACGGAGGTCGCCACACGAATATTCAGGACACCTATTCTTTAACCCTTTGAACAACATTTTTCTAAATGTAATTTTTCTTTCTTTTTTGTAAAGATTGTTTTGATTATTTAAATAATTTTGAACCT
The DNA here is from genome assembly GCA_963969555.1 of Polydrusus pterygomalis. Taxonomy (NCBI): domain Eukaryota; kingdom Metazoa; phylum Arthropoda; class Insecta; order Coleoptera; family Curculionidae; genus Polydrusus; species Polydrusus pterygomalis. Next base: position 30,820,058 of record OZ018382.1, read on the forward strand.
TAATTGTGCTTTCCCTCTGTACCATTTTTATTAATTCAGAGGAAACTTTTTAGCATACTCATGAGTACTTTAATTTGACCGCCAAAACACTTGTCATTTGTTCCCCCCTCCTCTTACAATGTAAAGTTCAAGTTAATTTCCCGTCTGGGTATGACATGTGCTGGTTGCAGCGAACTTCTTCTAAAGATGTTCTAGAAAAACAAAACTTTATTTCCTTTTTTAAATTTTTAAATTGTTTGAAAATGTCTTAAAACCTACTTTTACAACAAATGTGTTAGTTTTGACTCCTGCTGGGCTAACTGGGTCGTAACAAGCTTGGTACCCCAACGGCATTTTATTTCAAGCTAAATGGTAAGCTAATCTACCTTATTTTATTACATTTCATTCATTACACTCCCTTTTTTATCTTTTACAGAAAGCATCTACACGACTTTTACAAAAAACATATTTTTTCTTTTTTTTCTCTCTCTCTACTTGACTACTTTCACACTTCTCCGACATAGCTGAATCAAGCTAAAGGTTTTTTTTATCACGTACACTTAGGATGACTTTAACAAAGTTCTTTCTTAATAATTCCTAATTTTTCTCTTCATTTTCCACCCACAGTGGCCTTGTACGGGTCCTTTACTTTTCAGTGTGCTGAAATGTTTTCTGTCGTTTGACTACAATAAGTTTTTTCACTCCTCATGCTCCATTACGGATTAGTCCCACCTTTTTATTTTCTCTACTGCTAACAATATCAGCTTTTCACTATTTGCTTCATTTTCCTGATGATAAGTGTTTCTACACTTGAAACATGTCTTGATGATTCTATCCTAGGTTCGCCTAGTTTTTGAATTAAAAATTGTGGAGAAAACTTTGTGCTTTTCTTTTTCCTATATTATTTAAGAATGTTCAGTGGATTCACAAAGATTTGAAGCTACCATTAAGAGACAGGAAGTATGGACATTTGCCTCAGAGCACAAGTCGAAATTAAAGAAAGAAAATGGAAAGATTATTGAAATTCGGTTTGAACGCAACGTGATTAGTCGGATATTGGCATTATCATTAGAGAATAAAATCGATCTTGCAAGTGTCCTATGTTTTCCTTTAACGCCATTTCCACTTTCACTATGTCACATAGATGGTAGCATTAATAAAACGGAGAAGTCGAGTCTTATTAAAGTTCTGGAAAAGAGGTTACTTCTATTTTACCCAGCAATATCGACTGTACTATAATTGACGGATTTTTTCTACTTCATTTACTAGGGGAAACGCCGAAAACATTTGGAAAATTAGCTGCACATGTACTAAAAAAATTTGTAAACATAAAGGAAATAATATCCACATAGTGTTTGATAAGTTTGTTAGCCCATCTATAAAAGATATTGAGCGCGATAAACGAGCAAACTTATATGAAAGAAGTGCGCAGTTTCTAATCCAGGGTCCCGATCAACAACGACCCTCAGATTTTATGAAAGCAATGCGCAATGATAATTTTAAGCAGGCATTGATTAAATTTTCTTGTGAATTTTTGCTAAATGGTATGTTTGCTGAAATAGTAAATAATAAAGATGCCAATAGTAGTGACGAATGTTACAAATTTAGTGTTGTTGAAGGAGGTGGCAGCCTAGCGCAGCGATAGCGTTCTCGCATCGCATGCCGAAGGTATCTGGTTCGATCCTAGGCAGGTTTGGCGGACTTATTTAGTTTGCTTGACCAGGCCACCGTACTTCGTAGTGTTGCATTGTACAAGACACACTGGCATTCTCAATGGCAAAAATAAACATTGCAGTAAAAAGGCGACCTCGATACGGTACAGCTGTGGAGCTCTCGGGCTACCGCCGGTATCGTTCGGGTGTTCCTTCGGCATGTTGTCGAGAAGTGAGCTACTCCTGAAGCAAGTAACGGATCTAGTGACCCACAAAAAGGGACGCATGTCTGTTACCGATCCAGATGGATTGAGGATTTGGTAATACGGACGGTGTACGGTGTGTCCCGTGGAGTGATACTGTATCCCGATGGATTAGGGGGCTCTGCGGCAACATCCTTCAAGTCGCACCACGGAGACGTAATAGGCCGCTTCCCGTCGAGGTCTGTGGTGGACAAGAGGTGTTACAACAGGACCGTAAAATCTGTGCCGAGAATAACATCTGCCAGTAAAATTGTGGTTCGGAATCGACATTACTCAGACGTTATATGGGGTTGGCAAAAAGGGTCGCACTGGCCTACTTGCTTGGCGCTAAGCATCTCCTTTACTACTACTACTACTACTAGTGTTGTTGAAGGACATTTACAAAGAGAAGTTATTGATACACTTATGTGTTACCATGAAGAAGCTGACACCCGAATAATTTACCATCTATCTAAAATTGGAGAAAACACCAATGTCGTAATTCGTGCTGCTGACACCGACATACTAGTTATCCTTTTGGGAAACCTGCACAAACTTCTTAGGTCTGTAAGTGTATGGATAAAAGTTGGAATTGCATCTAAAAATACCTGCAGGTTTGTTCACGTAAATGACATCTTTAATAGATTAGGATCTAGTACATGTAGAGCTCTGTGTGTCTGCTCGACGGAGGCGTTCAAATATCGTCGTCTGCCGAAAAAAATTATTTAGGTGTCTTTCCCTCCTATACCCCGTAAAATTTTCATCCATTTACCCATGAGGCAACTTAACCCAACTTTTTCGCCTATTTGACAGGCTGTCACTTGTTTAGTTGATCGCTTGGCCTCGGCAGACGGCCGGTTTTAGGATAACCATATAAAGCCCAAATAAATATCTCAAACCTTTGTACCCGATGAGGCAACTTATTTGCTTCTCGGCCGTAGGTCTATTAAGAAATATTGCATACCAGTATGCATATTTGGTAAAAAAATGCAAATAACTGCATATTTTATGGCGAACAAGGCATATATTATATGCGCATATTTTGGCTGAATTTAAGTGCCCTTTAAATGGGTTTCTTACTTAGTAAGTAAACAAATTATTTTCTGTTAAAATGGCTTTAATATTTTCATTATTCATTTTATATCAATTTAGAAAATATTTTTACGATGAAGCTAAAATTATGCTTTTGATTTTAACAAATTTGTCTGCAACCAGCTAAACTTTTTTTTGTTATACAGGGTGTCCGGGAAAAGGGTATAATATGCAAAAACAATATGACTTTTATGTTGCCATTTTCCATTTTTTACCCTCATGTTCGATATACAAAGTGTCAAAGTTAATTTAATAACTGGATTTCGTGAATAATACGCGTATTTAGTAAGATATTAATTTTAAATTTGGTACATTGCTTCAGCATAAATAACATGTTTTGAAAGAAAAGAAACAAACAACAATGTTCAAATATTCAGTACCAGTACCGACTGACACCCCAATTTTTTAGTATTTGTGCCAGTGAACTCCGACCTATATTTATTTAGTGATAATTTAAAAAGTATGGTCCTTAACTAATACTAACGCGGCTTATAATTTTCAAATGTTAAATCAAGTCAGCCGTTGCGGTATTACCATGGACACAAGATATAATTAAGTGAAACTTTGCAATAATAGGTGACAATACCGAAAGCAAAGGACTAGTTATCGACTATCAGTGGCGTGCAGTGACATTGGAAACAGGGTAGGTAAAAAGTTTTGGCCGGGAAAAAGGAATACCGCCGGAGGCAATGCGCCGCAGGCGAAAATTTCTTGATGCCGCGTTTTTTTTCGTTAAAAATTCGGTCAACTATTATTAAATTTTTGAAATTAAATTAGATTAAATTTGGTTGTTTGAATATTTTTTGAAAATAGTAAACACGGCCAACAGAACATTTTATTAACATGACTGCAGCCTGTAAGCCACTTATGATTATCATAAAACTTATCGCTACCTGTTGCAATTTTTCTTTTGCTGCACAATTTTAAGGGAGGGAACAGGACGCCCCGTTAAAATTATGGCTTGTTTATTTTCAAAACTTCTGGACCGAAACGGAATTGTTTTTAGCCCTTGTACGCAATTTTCATTATCAGTGCACTGACACTGCATTGTTATGGGTAACAGGGTAACAAACACTAATTATCTGTAAAATAAAAAATATAAGGGACACTAAAAACGCAAAATTATTATTAAAAAAGAAATATCTTTATAATGTAATAATTGCAAATCGCGCACGTGTCCGGACTGCGTCGCTAGGCCGCACTGGCGATAGTAAACAGTTAATTTCCGCAAAATCCCGAAAGGAACTGTAAGACTTTCTTTTAATAAAATTCCGTAAAAATATAAAAGCTGTATTACTGAACGACGGCTTTACAAAAACTAAAACTAATTACTTGTATCCGTACCCTTGATACTTCTATCTAAACCTCATAAAAATGGGTATGTTTATATACACAAAAATAATTCTAAGCATAACATGATACTTATATGCTGCCCTCATAAAGAAGAACGCGTTATGTTACGGTAACCACAAAATGAGAAATAGAAGGTTAAAGTTTATTGATTAGCCTTTGAGTTGTATGTATCCAATGAAATATTTTTATCTACATTATTTTTCCATGATGTTGTAGTTTATTACTGATCAAGTAAATTAAAAAAAAAATACAATCCTAAGCTATAAAAAATGACATACCGCAAATATTCCTATTATTTGCTATTCATATCCTAACAAAAAACGCGGCAACTTTTAATTTCTTAACATACCGCGTTTATCAATAGAATAACGCGTACCTACTTAAATGAACAGAGTAATAATAGCGGTATATAAGAAACACTATTAAAATACTTTTAATTTAAATGCAAGTTTTATACATCAGTAATTTAAACCAATGAAAAAATACTACGAACTAAGAGATTTTCTAGATCACCTCAATAGCTTAGCACCAACAATCAAATTCACCATGGAGACAGAAGAAAACAACCAATTAAAGTTTCTAGATGTCAACATGAAGAAAAATGGCAACAGCATCCAAACTTCAGTATACAGAAAACCTACGCATACAGGTCAGTATCTCAATTTAACATCAAATCACTCAAACAACACGAAACATGGCATAGTTAAAACCCTCGTGGATAGAGCAATTACAATCTGTAACTCGGAAGAAGCACTTAAAAAGGAAGCTCACCTCATCAAGACCGACCTCAACAAAAATGGCTACCCCACAAGATTAGTTGACACAATATTGGAAAATCGTAAGAATCGACCCAACGCGCAAGAAGCAGACAGAGAGGCACAACCAACACTCAATATTTCGTATGTCAAGGGAGTATCTGAGAAAATAAGAAGACTAGGACAACGATATAACATCAACACCGTATTCAACTCGAGGGACACCCTAAGAAGCCACCTGACGAAGACAAAGCCTATAAGTCAAAAAGATAGGAAAAAACTACGTCTACCAGATCCCCTGTTAGTGCGGCCAATCTTATATAGGTGAGACATTAAGACCACTCGAGACAAGGATTAAAGAACACAATAACAATACGATAAAAGGAGAGACCGAAAAGTCAGGTGCAGCTGACCATGCCTGGAAACATGGTCACCATATCATGTGGTCAGAAGCTGAAATCCTACATAAGGAACCACATTGGAGGAAAAGAAAGTTTAAGGAAGCCGCTGCTATTCACCAGAATCCAGGCTGCTTTAGTAAACCATCATTAGACATAAGAAATATCTGGAAACCTTTGTTAGATAGATGTAATCTTAGGATAAGATCGCGTGCCAACTGAACGCATGACTGCACCCACTTCAATTATGCTTCGGTGCACCTAGCTAGTATAAATAGTCTTGTAGTTACTTTACTTATTTAGTATTCACCTGAAGACGACTGGAGATACTTACCAGTTGAAACGTTGTAATTTAAAACAAATAAAGACAATGGAAGTCTAAAACTCTTTCATCATTCAAATAGTTTTTTAATACAAACAGAAATAGTCCCTTCTTGCGTTGCAAACGTCGTATACTGGCAGAAAATCTAGCTGATAATACCGAAACACGCGGTTCTCACTAAAGAAGACCGCGGTATTTTTTAGCGCGAATACCGTTTATACCGCGTTCTTTTGTATTATGCCGAAGATATCGCGCTCTTCGTTATGATTAGGGTATATTCTTAACATACGGCATGGGGAACTATGCTAAATATCATTGATTAATAAAAGATACAGATTCTTAGTATACATCTTAATATGTATATTTTAAGTACTTTTTTATCAAAAACTAAAAATCCGAATTTTTTAACATACCGCGTCCTTACTTATGAGGGCAGTATGGGCCTGAAGGCGCCAAACCTTACTTATCAATAATGTCTTTAAAAATAATAATATAAAGTCAGTTCTCCAGAACCGAAAACAATGCTACCTGTCGTTTCACACGACAAAATTAATTGCGCTACGACATTTGCCAATCGCTCTGTCTTGTTTTAACATAAGGCGCTACATCCCTGCCTTTAAATCCGTACTTAAAACCTTAAAATACGTACTGCCTTCAAACGAAGCTATAGCCTTCATAAAAAATGTTAAAACACCTTCGTCCTGCTCATATGGGCCTCCTACAAAGGAAATATTGTGCTGATTTCGGTCGGTTTTAAATGCAATTATTACGTTTATTTGATGGTTTATGTTTATGTTGGGACAATTCTTGATACTATTATAGAAATATAGCATAGACGATTAGTAGTTTCATAAAAACGTTGATAAGGAAACGCATAATAATATGTAAAAATTAAATTGGGAAATGTTATAATTTTTTTTTTTAATTTATGATTTTACTAGGGTAGGCAATGCCTTTTTGCCTACATTGACTGCACGCCACTGTCGACTATGATGGTCAAAAATGAAAAATGGCATTATAAATGGCATATTATTTTTACTCAATAAATATATAGTTAATGGATTGACCTCCTTTTTCCGGACACACTGTATAGTGTATCTTTCGAATCGCCTCATAAGTAGGTGAAACAAACATTTTTTGAGTTAAAACTTTATCGTTTCGGATTTAGCCCTACTTGGGACCAAAGTAATTGGAGTCATAATTTGAGTTTTGAAAAATCAAGTATGTCTTTACAAACAACTTTTTTCCACTATTAAAGTGCTTTTTCTTTAGAAAATACGAAGAAATGTTATTAAAAAACGATGTTCAGAAAGAAAAACTGAGTAAGAACGTAAATTTTTAAAATTCTGTGCCAACTTAGATATTTTACATTATTTTCGTACCATTCTCCCTCCCACCCATAAGCATTTCTTATAATTATTTAAATGTTTAATAGACGTATGAAAATAAACCGAACGTGTTGAAATTTTGCAAATTTAAATAACTTATTCTTTTGAACATCTTTTCCTTAAAATATTTTTCGTAACTTCAAAGAAACAGCCGCGGAAAAAGCACTTTACTAGTGAATAAAATAAGTATTTTTTAAATTTTTATTAAATTATGACTTAAATTAGTTTCTATCGAAGTAGGGATGAACCTTAGAAGATTGCGTTGCAACTCAAAAAAATTGCCTTTTTTTATCTATTTATGCGTCGATTCGGGAACATAGTATATCTTTAATACAGACACTAAAAAACCTTATTTGTTAATTATTTTTGGCTTGATATCACTGTTCATAGGTCTCATATCGCTTCCTGCGGATGTCGCTATACAGGGGTTTCAATAAAAACTTCCAGGTCAATTATTTCGAAAACTAAAAGTGACATGTAAATTCTGTAAACACCAGTTTTTAGCCTCTATGATTGGCTTCACAACTGTGTAAAAAATGTACAATAATACAAAATGTAGGTGGCGCCACGGTGCAAAGAACTTTTTTGATGACAGGAACTTTTAAATGATGTGGCTCTTAAAGATAATTAATTTTTGATCAAATTATGTCCCATAAAAATTTTTGATAAATCCAACATGAACGGGGATATTTGGGGTTAAGTTTTTTTTTTAAATAATTTTAACGAATATTTTTTTTAATTATAAATATTTTTAATATCCTTTAGCAAATTTTAATTTAATTTTGGTAATGATAATTTTAGTGATAAAACGCTCGCGTAGCGCTAAATTATTACGTCCAGTGACGTCTCAGTGGGCGCCTTAAGAAATAATATTGGCAAAAAATAAGACGCCACTGAGTTTTTGGTAATTTTTATATTTTTTCGGATTAAGCAACTAAAAATATCGTTTTCTTATCTGTTAATTGTTTTCGGGGGGTGCACAAGTGCATCAAAATTACCGATAATTTTTGAATGAAATGTGTTTTTTTATAATTGCAAGAGTTTGTTTTCATATTTTCGCGAAAAAGCCCGACTCCGCAGGAGGACATGGTGGTTGATGCAGTCAACGAGCGAGAGCTTATTTCGGCGGGGGACTCTCTTGAGCTTGACGGTTGGTCATTGTCCCTCATTTTTTCAATCAAAAGCATATGGTGGTTCTCATCCATCTGAATGTACGGCATCAGTGACTTGGTATTTGAGTTACCACTTAGTTTAATTAACTGTTTTTCTCCTACACCTTTTTTGGCAAGTTTTGATACGGCGGTTGCTCGTATAATAATAAATAAGATGACGTTAATTCTCAGAATATTAAATTTTTTGACGTTTGTTAACAATAAAATTCCGCTTTGACGTTTCGTCAACAATATAAACTTGCGATGCAATTTTCGATTTCTGGCAGTGCTGTTTTCAGCTATAATAACCCTAGGACATTGATAATGGACGAGATAATTTTAGTCGAAAGCACGTTGCCTGGTAACAACCCGACGCCGAAGGCGGAGGGTTGTTACCTTGGTTACGTGCTTGAGATAAAATTATGAGGCATTGGTCAATGTCCGAGGGATATTTGGTCAGAAAAATTTTGATAAATTTTTGATAAAAAAATAAAATTTCTCGCAACCAAACAATTATTTATTTATTAAAAGTACAATTTGTAAAGGTGCAGTTATTAAAATTTAACGTAACATTTGATTCGCTATTTTTTTCTACTAGAAGATCCATTACCACGCATAGTATTAATAATCTTATTGTGGTGTTCTTGGTCGATGTTTAAGTATGGTTTTATAGAATTTGGATTGTTATGACCAGTGATTTTCAGCAATTGTTGTTTTTGCACACCTTTTTTGCCAATTCGCTAACGGCAGTTGACCTGTTTGAATGGTTTGTTATTTTTTTGTCCTTTACACTCAGGCCGATAGCTTCAGCAGACGATTTTGTCCATCCATTAATAGTATTTTTTCCAACAGGAACATTATCGTACCAACTAGCGGTTTTCGTTTTCCAGTGTCGAATTGCTTTTAAGAACAGCCGTGGTGAGGTTATATGTACGCCTCGTTTTGATATCAATTTATGAAACAGGCGTACAGGGCATCTTTGACTTTCACTATTGACAATCAACCATTTACTACTTGTACAGCTTTTTGAACCGCCTTGGCAAGTTTTACTGAACACTGGATTATATTCAATACGATTTGTTGGAGAACCATCGTTATTTTTTTCGATTTGAAAAAAATCCAGGAGATATGCAACTGCTTCGCCTCCTCTCCACGCTGATTCTACTGCAGCAATATGGTAGAATTTACGCATAAGACCTTCAGGGGTATTTTCATTCCAGAACAATATTATTTGGTTTACTTCAGATAGACTTAACGAAACTGAACTGGTCTTACGTCTACATGGATCTGCTTGTAATTTCTTTCTGGTTGCATCGCGGGCATCTCGGGCTGGTTTAAATACTATGCTGTTAAACGGGTCAATCATAATCTTATATTCATTATAGTACTTTTCTTGTAAAATTTTGCACGAAACGTTCCACATAGTCTTTACCGTTGCTTCTTTGAATTCAGTCCCATCTGTTTTTCTCATATTAACCGCCCAATCTTTCAGTATCATTGCCAGCTCTTCCACGCTTCTATATGTTTATTTAACTCGTATTTGCGTTCACAGCAAAACTCTATAAATATTCCCCACGTGTATTTGTGACTGTTGTTTTGGCCTAACGAAATGACACTCCTTCTTTAAAGTGGACTGTATATCTATATTTAATTTTTAGTTGAAAGGATATGTTCTGTCTCGTTTGACATACATTAATTAGTATCTTTGACATTACTGGTATTTTCATTATTGTCACTTAACATACCACCCGCCTTGAAAGGACGCACCGAGAACTTTCAAAAGTCTAGAGTTCAACAGGTAACTAAAGTAGTTTTGCTAACAATGGTGCAAAACATACTCAAAATTACACAATTCTGAAAGTAAACAAAACTTCGCTCATTATTAATCATCAATGTCTACAGGTAGCACACAGATTCTATTGAGAGCTCTTTTCGTGGTACCAGAACGCACTTTAATTGTTACTACTCTTACAATACTATCACTTCCTTCATGCAGCTCAATTACACGTCCTAAATGCCAGGACAATACAGGGGCATTATCGTCTTTTATTAAAACTAATGACCCGACTTTAACACTATCCATGGAGCCTTTTCGCCATTTGGTTCTGGTCTGCAACTCTCCCAAGTACTCCTTCTGCCATCTAGTCCAAAAGTGTTGTACCATTGCCTGGATATGTTGCCATTTTGATAGTCTGTTTTCTGCCAATTCCGTGAGATCGTACTGGGGTAATACGGTCATAGTGCGGCCAATTAGGAAATGAGCTGGAGTTAGAGCGGAGCAGTCTTCTGAATCTTCAGTTAGCGGACATAACGGCCGAGAATTTAAGATACCCTCGATCTGCACCAACAGAGTGCCGAATTCCTCAAAAGTTAAAGACCTTACTCCAAGAACTCGCTTTAAATGATATTTAGTACTCTTTATTCCTGCCTCCCATAAACCTCCGAAAGTTGGTGAGTTGGCAGGGATAAAATGCCATGTTATTTTATTATCAGCTAGTTTATTACCTATATAATCATTATTTTCTTTTAAAAAATTATAAATTTGACAAAGTTCGTTATTTGCACCTACATAATTTAGGCCATTGTCTGAATATACATTTTTTGGAATACCGCGTCTACTTATAAATCGACTAAAAGCAGCTAAAAAACACTCCGTGGTTAGCTCGGATGCAAGTTCAAGATGCACTGCTTTAGTGCTCATACATATAAATAAGCAAATATAACCTTTAGAAAGAGTTGCACCGCGACCCTTCTTATTTTTAATATAAAATGGACCACCATAATCAGTACCGACATTTTCAAAAACACCAAAGGTATTTACTCGAACTTCAGGAAGATTTCCCATTAAATAATTATTACCTTTGGGGTTTGCCTTAAAACATGTTATACATTTTTTAACTACTTGTCGACATGCACTACGACCAGAGATCGGCCAATATCGCTCTCTAATCGAATATAATAATGCTTGCGCTCCACAATGCAAAAGTCTTTTATGTTCAGATTCTAAAATAAATTTTGTTAAAGGATGGCCGTTTGGTAAAATTACATGATATTTTTTCTCATCTAATTGATTTGCATTTTTTAAACGCCCTCCTACACAAATAAGTTCATCTTTTAAAAATGGATTTAAACTTAATATTTTGCTTTTAACTGGAATACGGTTTCCAGCCTTCAAATTATGATATTCGTGGGAAAAAACTTTAGTTTGTGCATTTTTAATTAGTATCCTTTGTGCTCGTTCGATTTCTTCTGGTAATAATGCACCAGTCAATTTTTTATTCTCTTTAGAGTTTTTATTTTTTAGATTATAAATAAATCTACCAGCATAAGCTAAGATATGTAAAATTTCCGAAAAAGATTAAGCTTGTCGTGATAAGTTATCTAACAAACTACACGATTCAAAATTAGTACAAGATACAGTTTTTTGGTCAGGGATTTCAGACGGAATGGTAAAATCTAACCCATCCCAATAAGATTCTTCTTTTAAAAGGAACTGAGGACCGTGCCACCATAAATCACTGTCAATAAGAATTTTTGTTGTGGTACCGCGTGATAACAAGTCCGCAGGATTTTCACATGAAGTCACATGATTCCAATCATTTTTATTTGTCAGTGATTGAATTTCACTCACTCTATTCGCGACAAAGGTTTTCCATGTGGATGACTCGCCACGAATCCAACATAAAGTAATAGTCGAATCGGACCAGTAATAAAATTTGTTAAATGTTATTTCTAAACACTGTGTTACCTTTTTTACCAAGTTTGCCAATAGTTCTGCGGCACACAGTTCAAGCCTAGGCAACGTGACATGTTTTAAAGGAGCTACACGACTTTTTGCACATAACAAATTACAAATATATTTATTAGATGACAGAGAGCAACGCAAATAAATGCACGCCCCGTATGCTCGCGTTGAAGCGTCACTAAAACCGTGTAACTCAATGGAAATGTACTGAGAACATACAGCATGCCTAGGTATTTTTACACAATTTATTAAAATCATATTACTTTGAAAATCCTTCCAAATCTTTAATAAACCTTCTGGTAATTCATCGTCCCATTCTAACTTATTTCTCCACAGCTCTTGTATTAATAGCTTGGCTATAATAATTATGGGACCTAACAAAGACAAGGGATCAAATATCTGAGAGATAACTGATAAAATTGTTCTTTTGGAAATTGTTTTTAATGACAAATTTTCTAAATTTATTTTATAATTTATCGAATCGCCCCATGGTTCCCAAAATATGCCAAGTGTTTTATTTGCTTCATTTTCACCAATATTTATGGTACTGACTTCTAAATTATTATTTACGACAAACTTGTCTAAAATATTTTTGTTATTGCACAACCACTTTCGTAGCTCCAATCCTGACTGAGCTAAAATATTTGAAACGTTTCTTTGAATATATAATATTTCATCTTCTGAATTAGATCCCGTTAATAAGTCGTCCATATAAAAGTCGCGTTTAATTACGTTACTGATTATTTTATTATTTTCATTTTGTTTTGCGAGATCGAATAAACATTTGACAGCTAAATATGGTGCGGACGCAGTCCCATATGTAATAGTGTTTAACTTATAACATTTAAGTTCATCGTCTGGATTTGATCTCCAAAATATTTTTTGATATTTTTGATCGTTATCATTAATTAACACCTGCCGATACATTTCACTGATATCTCCGGTCATTACATATTTATAAGTTCTGAATCTTACCAAAATTTCAAAGATATCTTGCTGTAATGTCGGCCCTACAAACTGTACATCATTTAAAGATAACCCAGACGTAGTTTTACACGAAGCGTCAAATACTATACGACACTTGGTCGTTAAACTTGTATGTTTCATCACTGCGTGGTGAGGTAAATAGTAACCTTCTTCATTATCATTATTATCAATATGTTCAGACATGTGATTCAATATAATATATTCATTCATAAAATTCACATAATCGAGCTTTAAACTAGAATTATTATTAAGTTTCCTTTCTAATGAATAAAATCTTTGCAATGCGTTCTCTCTAGAATTACCCAAATTTGTGACAGAGTCTTTGAAAGGAATACTGACCACGTACCTACCATCTTCATTTTTTGTCGTGGTATTTTCAAAGTATTCTTCACAATATTTTTCAGCTTCAGAAAAAATAGGTTTTTTATTACAAACCTCCTCTAATTCAAAAAATTTGATGATCTGATTATCAACAAAATTGTCTTCTATAGACGTACTAAAATAATTATTTGATTTATTATTAATATAAGAACTTATTGGCATATTACCTGCTACTACCCAGCCAAATACTGTATTCTGAAGTACAGGTAAGTTAGGTCCAAGTGATCTTTGGCCTTGATTAATTACTGACCAAAATATTTCCGATCCTAATAAAATATCAATCTCCTTTGGTATATTAAATTCAGGATCCGCAAGCTTCAAATTTACTGGTATATTTAATTGGTTTTTATTGAAAGCAAAACTAGGTAATTTGTCTGTTATTTTATTTAACACCAGACAATTAATATCTCTTTTAAAATGTTCATTAAGACACGAACCTATTTTAACCTTTGCTTGTCTGCTTATATTTGACATCATTTGTCCTATTCCCTTAACTGCATGATTTATTTTTTCGACCTTTAACTTTAATTTATGACACAACGATTCTGATATAAAATTACTTTGAGATCCACTGTCTAAAAGTGCCCGACATCTGACTACTTTATTATCATTAATTATTTGAACAATAACTGTAGACAGTAAAATATGGGATAACTCGCAACTAGCGGCAACAGCGCTTTCATTCGCGAACGTCGGCGTCGCTACGCTAGAATCGTTAGCTGGTGGCGTTTGGTTTCTGACAGCTGTCTTGCTGGAAAAGGACGTATCCGCAGCAACACTATTTTGCTGCTGCGAGTTATGATGTTGTACAATCTCGGAGTGGAGCAAAATATTGTGAGGTTTATGACATTTAGAACATTTATTTAACTTACACTTCCAAGAGGGGTGCGTAGGTCGCAAGCAATTCAAACATAATTTTTTATTTTTTACCGCTTCGATCCTTTTCTCCACTGACATCCCCAAAAACAATTCACACTTAAAAATCGAATGTTCGTTGTCACAAAAGTAACATTTATATTTTATATTTTTATTTATTGCAGGAAAACCGTGAGTACCTGGCCTTTTAGGCCTTTGCATTGTGGGTCTATCTTGGCTAGTTATTTCTAACTTTTCTAATATGTCACATTTATTTTTAAGAAATTTGCTCATATCTTTTAAATCTGGCAATTCAGCCTGATAAGTATAATTTTCCCAATCACGACGCGTTACTGAATCAAATTTTTTTGCTATAATATAAATAATAAGTCTGTCCCATGATTCGGTATTTTCGCCCAAACTTTTTAGTGATCTAAGATGACTCGTAATTGAATCGAACAAACTTCTTAAGCCAAAATGTGACTCGCCAGTCAAATTTGGATGCTCAAAGATTCCCTGAATGTGATTATGAATCATTAAGGCTTTGTTTTCAAATCTCTCGACTAAAAATTGCCAAGCTACAGTATAGTTAGCAGCTGATACTTCTATTGATTTAATAACTTCTAGCACATTCTTGTCTAATGATGATTTTTAATAGTAAAACTTTTGAATATTACTTAACGACTCATTCTTATCAACCAAGCTAATAAAAACATCCTTAAATTCCAACCAAGAACAATATTTTCCGTTAAATGTCGGTAACGTTATGGGTGGTAACCTTACATTCGATTGCGACCCATTAAAGCCTACATTGTTATGGCTTGCATTCGCTCCAGCCGCGGATCGTGTTTCAGCATCAGCATTATTAAATAATTTACACAATAACCTTGCCCGACTTATCGATTCAAAATATGTATCTTCAAAATCTTCCTCCTCTGCGAGGATTGTCTCTTTTTTAATGGTTTTTAAATTTAATAATTGTAGTACTAAATCATTAAACTGGCCAAAAATAGGTTCAACTGCTTCTAACCTAGATTCAACCTGTACTACAATTTCATCAGTTAAATTTTCTCTGTCACATTTTACTAAAAACTTGTTAAATTTTATTAATTTATTTTTAAGCGTGCTCTTTTTGGTCTTTAACTGTGATTCCTCAGACATCCTGTTAGTGCAGACCGAACAATACCCTTTATCAAATGAATTATTCTCTTACCGTCAGAGGTCCGGAAACCCGTCGTGGAACGTCCAATTTTTCCTAAAATGTCTTCCGATTTCCAGCACTATATAAACCCCGTAACGCGCCAATTTTCATCCGGATCGTATTGACCAATGTTTTGGCCTAACGAAATGACACTCCTTCTTTAAAGTGGACTGTATATCTATATTTAATTTTTAGTTGAAAGGATATGTTCTGTCTCGTTTGACATACATTAATTAGTATCTTTGACATTACTGGTATTTTCATTATTGTCACTTAACAACTGTTTCTTGTTTTTTTTTGGGATTGTTTCATTAACTAGCGCGTTAATGCAATCAAAATTTGCATTGCCAAAACGTGACATTTTGAAATTTATATAGTTGGAATATGAACTGTCAAAGTATCGGTGTCATAATAAATGATGCCTGGGTGTCATAGTGATTGAAAACTACCCGGAGTGTTGTTTTCACTTAAATGTTGATATGATTGGGTGATTTATGTAAGATGATAAAGAATAACAAAATTTAATTGGCTGTTTAAAATGTCAAAAAATGTTCGCTATAATTTTGCGAAAATTGCATTTCTCTTATGGGAACTTTAACATATGAGGGAAATATTCGTGTATAATTCGTTTTCGAGAAAAAAAAATAAAAACAATTTTATTGCTTATCTCTGAAAAACAAAAATCATTAAATAAATAATACGTTATATCTTTTGCTATTAATCGAAATACACTATTGAGAGTTTGCAGAACCGAATTATTATATCGATTTACTATGTGTGTATAAGTGTATATGAAAACGGCTATAATTTTGAACACCTCATTCGATCCCATTAAATAGTTTTTGGTATTGTTCTAATTTTCATTAATAATTTTATATAATTTTTCATCAGTTATTTCATAAAATTTAAGACATCTTTTAATTTTATTCTATTAAGCTTTAATGTTTGAACTTTGCTTTTAAGGTGAAATTATCAACGTCATTCAATTTATTGCCAACCTATCACCTATTTCGCCTTGTTTTTCTTAGTTTATTATTATATTGACTAAGATTTCAATAAAATCAATATAGTCCGTACATTATTTAGGTAATATTTGATTTATTACAAAAATATCAATTTATTTCATTGCTTATTTGGGAAGAATTGTATAGTGAAAGAACAATGACATAATAATGTTAAAAAAAATTTTAACCGATATTTTTCGATATACAATTCTCCTTAAATAACCTATGAAATTCCTTGATATTTATTTAACATGTTAATTATTACCTATAGAATGCGAAGACGATATTGATTTTATTTAAATTTTGTGTAAAAGTTACAAAAAATAAATAAATCTACGCGAAATAGGTTATAGGTTGGCAAGCATGTTGATACACCCACCTTTGATTTTTGTTTTCCAGAGATATATGCAATAAAATTGTTTTTATTTTTATTTCTCGAAAACGAAGCAAGATATGAAAATAATTTAACAGACAAGAAAAGGATATTTTTAGTTGCGTAATCCGAAAAAAATATAAAAATTACCAATAACTCAGTGGCGTCTTATTATTTGTTAAGGCGCCCCCTGAGACGTCACTGGGCGTAATAATTTAGAGCTACACGAGCGTTTTATCAGAAAAATTATCATTACCAAAATTAATTTAAAATCTGCTAAAGGATATTTAAAAATTTTATAATTAAAATACTCGGTAAAATTAAAAAAAAAAAAACCTAACCCCAAATACCTCCGGCAATGTTGGATTTATCAAAAATTTTTATGGGACATAATTTGATCAAAAATTAATTATCTTTAAGAACCACAACATTTAAAAGTTCCTGTAATTGAAAAAATCCTTTGCACCGTGGCACCACCTACATCTTGTAATATTCAAACACATTTTTTACACAGTTGTGAAGCCAATCATAGAGGCTAAAAACTGGCGTTTACAGAATTTACATGCCACTTTTAGTTTTCGAAATAATTGGCCTGGGAGTTTTTATTGAAACACCCTGTATGTTGACGAGGTATGGATGAAAAATAAAATTAGATCAAGATCGTGAGTTCCTTTTCCTTAATAACCCCCTCACCAGTTTGAAATCAAAGGAAATTTCAAACTCTATATTATACTTACATAAAATTATACAGGGTGTTTCAGAATAAGATGCTGATCCTTAACGGTGTGAATCCTTAGGTGATTTTAAGAAGAAAAGTTCAAATTAATATATATCCTTAACCTATCAACTTTCGAACTACAGGGCGTTAAAGTTTTAAAAAAAAATCGTTTTTCTATTATAACTTTAAAAACTTTCTAGCTATTTTTATGAATTTTTCACACATGCCCTCTAAGCATCAATAGCCATTTTTTGGTGTAGAATTTTTTTTAAATTTTTAACCAGAGGCGTCCTGAAAGGGTTTGGACTAGACTTTTTGGAAAAATATTATGTACGCCACTGCTTTTTCTCAAGATAAAAATTATTTTTAAAATAATCATTCATTTTAGGCCAAATTTAATATCTTGCCTTTTTATCGTCCGACAAACAGTTTCCGACAAAAAAAATAAAAAGCATTAAATCCGCATTCGCTATGTGCCTATGGTTTATTTTTAACAATAAATTAAAACAACTAACATTAAATAACGTGTGAACAAAAACGAAAATAATTTGGATTAGCTGTTGAAAGTGGCCACCACATGCAATAATGCATGCTTCAGCTCTTCTCCTCATTGAGTCTCGTACCCTTTGAAAAATTCCTGGAGTATTCCTGATAGTGTCAAAACAAACCATAGGCACATAGCGAATGCGCATTTAATGTTTTTATTTTTTTTGTCGGAAACTGTTTGTCGGACGATAAAAAGGCAAGATATTAAATTTGGCCTAAAATGAATGAGTATTTTAAAAATAATTTTTATCTTGAGAAAAAGCAGTGGCGTACATAATATTTTTCCAAAATGTCTAGTCCAAACCCTTTCAGGACGCCACTGGTTAAAAATTTTTAAAAAATTTCTACACCAAATTGATGCTTAGAGGGCATGTGTGAAAAATTCATAAAAATAGCTAGAAAGTTTTTAAAGTTATAATAGAAAAACGATTTTTTTCTTAAAACTTTAACGCCCTGTAGTTCGAAATTTGGTAGGTTAAGGATATATATTAATTTGAACTTTTCTTCCTTAAATAACCTAAGGATTAACACCGTTAAGGATCAGCATCTTATTCTGAAACATCCTATATAAGTTATCAGGCCGAGGTTAGTGAGAAAATTTCAGAGTCTCCGTGGTGCAATTGGTAGAGCGCTTGGCTGGAGATCGAGAGTTTCTTGGTTCAAATCGCAGCAGAGACATGAACTTTTTTCAAGTTTAAAAACTTGTCAGTTATAATAGTCAAACACTTTTCAATTATAAAAATATGATTTTGCTATTTAGCAAAATGTTCACATAAAAGGCGGAGCTAAGGTTTCAGTACCGGGTCTTCCACCTAAGGAGGTAATCGGCTATATCTCAGAAAGTAATAACACTAGGACTTTGGGAAAAAATATATATCCATAAAAGCGGCCAAAAGAAATTGCTGTAAATTATTTTCAAGTTCGAAAAATGACCGCTAGGGGGCGTAAGAGAACTTTCAAAATAGAAATGCCGATTTTCTCTTGATTTTTCTTAATAAAAATATGTTAAAAATATAAGCATCGAAATTAGGGATAATAATAATTAATATGGAAAAATAGGACATTTTTTAAAACATTCATTAATCAATTAAATCAAGGTTTTTTCTCTAGTTTAACAAAAGATATCACGTTGCGGTTTTCGGTTCCTTATAGTAACTTTTCCTCCTCTACAAGCTGATGGGGTTAGTTTTTTAATCTGACGTTTCGGATTCGAGCGACCATCATCAACTTTTTTATTTTAAATACAGACCTGAATTTTTTATTCCACTATTTAATAGCCTTTATAAGCCTAAAATAAAATATGATGAAAAAGTCATATCATAATATTTGATTTTTTTGAGAAAATCCTTATTCATTGAGGAATTACGGAAAAACGCCATCTAGTGGCCACCATCAGAATTAATATGATATAGTTAATAGATCTACGTGTAGAGGAAAAGCAGGGCTTTTTTTCAAGACCAAGTTGAATAAAATCGGTTTATCCAAAGCAGAGATATCAGCGTTTAAAAGAAAAAAGGTTTGACCTTCTCCCACCACTTTATTATTGAAAATAGAAAAAAACGATTTCTAACATAAAGTTGCATAATTTTATGAAGAATACGATGCTTATATTTTTAACATATTTTTATTAAGAAAAATCAAGAGAAAATCGGCGTTTCTATTTTGAAAGTTCTCTTACGCCCCCTAGCGGTCATTTTTCGAACTTGAATATAATTTCCAGCAATTTATCTTGGCCGCTTTTATGGATATATATTTTTTCCCAAAGTCCTAGTGTTATTACTTTCTGAGATATAGCCGATTACCTCTGTGACAGGATTGATCTGGTATATTACTAATTACTAGTTAATTACAAATACACTTGGTAGTGTTCTGACTATAATAAACATTGTTCATTATCACTGGTAGCATTTCTGACCGAGAATACCAGACCGGTCCCTACACATAAGTTTAGAATTACGAGTATAAATAACTAAGACAATTTTATAGCAAAGGCACTCTTGGAGATATTGGAGTTCTTCATGATAACGTCCAAGTCGTTTCGTTCTGTTAGTTGTATCTACTGTTAATACCAAACGACTTACCAATGTCGACCAAACAGCAATATCCAGGTGATGTTGTTAACAATAACGACGCAGCGACGCGTCGTATGGTGCGGGCGCGAACCGTTCAACCTTTGTTAATGAAACCCTTTATATTGATTGTTACAATAAAACAACACCCAGTTTAAACAACAACTTATAAATATATTAACAACAATTATAAAGAAAAGTTAATGAACAAGAAAAAGAAAGACTATAAAACTAATACAAAATATGTATTACGCTAACTAATAAAGAGAGATTTTTCTATTGACATGAGTTTACTGTACGATTCAGAAAATTACCCATTTGATGTTTAAAACCCTGTGAACAGATAAAATCAATATTTTTAATTTAATACAACCCTATAATTTAATCACCCAAAGATTAATTTATGATAATCCCCAAAAACTGAAAAGTCTTATAAAAACACTTAAACTCTGAAGCTTATAGATAAAACAACAATTATACAGGCCCACAATTTAACTTTACACTTTTAAGAAACAAAGGATTCACTACACAAGAGGTATAACAAAAAGAGAAAATGTGTCCGAAAATATGTACTCTTAAAAACTTAGTCCAATTAACCCGAAAGTATATTCCCTTAAAACCCGCGCGACTACACCCGAAAATAGCATCTTTGGTACTTGGTAAACCGAACTCGATAATAGAAACTTAGGAACTGCTAAACCGACAACAAAAACTTCGGAACTGAATTGTGAAATTCCCTGATTAAGCATCTAACTTCTAAACACAACCCCTTAAATTATGCTACTTCAAATATTTAGATATTTCACCCTATAGAACGTACTAAAATCAATATCATCCCTCGGTACCAAGTCTTACAGTGTAAATAGTTTATTTTATGGAACCAATCAGAGGTCATTTCTCTCTAAAACTCTGCCTAGGTCATAAAACAGGGCCGTTCCAAAGTATGTTTAAAGAGTTAGCCACAAGGTGAAGCTACTAATTCATTCTTGATATTTAATTAAAACTTTTTCTCTCTTTATGGACATTTCAACTTAAAAATCATATCTATAGATAAACAATACGTAGTATATTTATAAAATAACCGTAATAACGGTCTTACAAATAACATTCCTGAATAACCTAAAATTTAAAGTACAGCAATAAGATTTACTTTAAAAAAACCCTTTTAAGCTGATACACAGGACAAATAAAGAATAAATCTGATCCGACTTTCACATATATAGAACGGTCAAAATACAAATCCCAGGTTGCTACCTATGTTTTCCATTTTTTTCTCAATATATGGTTCATATTATCTCATTATAATGGACCACACACGGAGTCCACTTATTATTATTCTCATCCGTTTTAAATTTTTGTAAGTTTATCTTAACTACGACAATACTAAGTATTAAAGATTCTAGGTAATATTTATTTTTATGGTTGAGTTTTTGCTAACAGCTTGCTTTTAGGGTATAGAAAAATAAACTTTATGACTTAACGATGGTTTTGTATAACTTGGGCATTGGTTATTTGTTTAAGAAAAACCGTTGGTTTAAAATAGTTTGCTAAATTTGGTTTTATTATCATATTTATTTTTGGAACAAAAGCTTTGAATTTTAGAAAGGAAATATCTTGTTTTGCCTGAGAACGCACTTTAAATAAAAATAATTTTAAATAGATAGAAATAAATATGATCCAAAAAGAATGTGGAAAACTTTAAAGAATTTTGTCAAGCCAACTATAAAAAGTGAAATAAAGGAAATGATATTTAACGGCAGAAAAGAAACAAATCCGTATTGTATTGCTGAAAATCTGAATAATTATTACGTTAATAGTATTAAAGAAATAGTTGATGATATCGAGGTTGGAAATGAAATATTATGTCCTAAAATTGCTACATGTTACAATATCATTGAAGAATCCCGAGAAGTTTCATTAAAAGAATTAAAATTTAAAATTAACAAACTCAAATCAAACAATAATTATCAAAAAAAGTAATGAAAGAAACTTTTACAAGCACAGTTGACATTATATTAAGATTAATCAATACCTGCCTAAAATATGGAGAAATACCTGAAGATTTAAAATGTTCTATTATAACACCAGTTCCAAAAATTAAAAATACAAAAAAAATAAATATATTATGGGATATTGAAAAATTATTAGAAATGACAGTTTATGAACAGATACTTGCATTTATTGAAGGAAACAAAATTTTAGTAAATATGCAAGAAGGTTTTGGAAAAGGATATTCAACAGAAACGGCAATCCAGTCTGTAATTGAAAATTGGAAGCGAAGCGTTGACAAAAATGAAGTTGTATTGGCAGTATTTTTGGATTTTAAACGTGCATTCGAAACAATTTATAGGGATAAATTATTAAAAAAATTATGTCAGTATGGATTAAGAGGAGTTGTTTATAGATGGTGTCAAAATTATTTAAGTAATAGGCAGCAAAAAACAAAAATTGATAATATTTTTTCTAAAAAGGAATATAATAATATTGGGGTACCACAAGGTAGCATTTTGGGTCCATTATTATTTATTCTTTATATAAATGATATGCCAAATGTTTTAAAACAAAGTTTTATTCAAATGTTTGCTGATGATACCTTATTATACATACAGGGTAAAAATATTCTTGATTGTATAGACATTTTAAATTTTGAATTAAAAACTTTATCAAACTGGTTAAAGGTATATAAATAAATTTGAATTACATTTTGAAAATCTGGTATCTAAAATTGGAAAAAAAAATTAGTTATTTAAAAAGAATTAATCAAAATTTGAGTTTATTGTCACGAAAAACAATTTATAACACTATAATTTTACCTCATTTTTTATATTGTTCGACTATTTTATACACAGCAAATGATGGGGTCTTTAATAGACTCCAAGTTTTGCAAAATAAAGCTATGCGTATAATTTTAAATGTGGATAAATATACGAAAATAAATTTAATGTTAGAGAAACTTCAGTGGTTAAATGTTAAAAATTTAATATTTCTTTTGATTTCTACTTTTATTTTTAAAATATTAACTACTGCCTTCTCATTTGAAAGATTTTATAACTCAAAATTTTGAAAATCATAACTATTCAACCAGGTATAATAAAGATTTTTGTCTAGGTAGGGTATCAAAACATTTGACATTTAAATCGGTTTTCTATAAAGGATTAAGTGAATATAATAACTTGAATATTTTAATTAAATCACAGACCTCTTTGAAAAATTTAAAAAAATCATTGAAAAATTATTTATTTAAAAAACAAAATAGTGACTGATAAATTTTTTTTACAGATGATATTGTTAAATTAGTTCAAATATTTTATATAACTTGTTAAATTGTAGCACATTGCTAAATACATCTTGTTACTACTACTACTACTACTACTAATACTAATAAAAAGATAGATTTTTGCATTCTATTACACCTCCTTAGGTGGAACACCCGGTACAACCAACAATATTTTAATATAAGTAATACATAATCTTAGGAATGCAGCACTTACAGAAATAAAATCATATTTGTTATTCAAGCATAAAGTTTTCGGTGCTTTTTCTTTGACAGTGACAAAGTATTAATTATCATTTTGCGGTTCGATATAATAAACAAAAAGGTTTTGCAGTCCATTTATTGTCGGGCTAAAAAATTAAATTCGTTTACAAACGCTACTTTTCCAAGTTTTTATCCTGTAACTTTCTTCCTCAAGATTTTTGGAAATTCACATATAGCCGGTTATATGAAGTAGTTTACTAAAGACGATAAATCTAAATGGAAGAATTTCAATCTTCGCTACTAAACAATTAAAGATCGTTTACAAACGCTACAGGCGGAATTGACATGTACCCTAAAAAAAAATTCGTTGCTTCATATACGTTGCTAACGTCACACATATGATTTTTTTTGCTATTGTGGATTGTAGGTGTCTATATTTATCGATTTATTGATTTTCTGTAATTTAGTGAATTGTGTTTGTGTCTTTAGAGACGTGGATACAATGACTAGTAAAGGCCATTGTATGATTTTATTATGCCCAAATAGGTGTAAAATACCGGGTATTTGGTATTTTCAGTAAATATGAAGTAGTGATAGTTCTTGATACATAATTTTATTTTATTATGATCAATTTAAGCACGTCTAATGAGGCCTAGGTCATTTAAACAACAAACAAACAAACCCGAACAAACAGTCTCAGCACTAGCTAGGCTAATGCCCAATGTTGGTGGACCCAGGGCTTCCAAGAGACAGGTTTTAGCAAGTGTAATTCACTCCCAGATACTCTACGCCTCACCGGCCTGGCATACGGCGACAAAGAACAAAAAACTAACTAAGAAATTGGCTAGACTCCAAAGAACTATGTCCATAAAAATATGTAGTGCTTATAGGACCATATCTACTGAGGGGGTTGGGGTTATTGCAGAGGTCCCTCCTATAGAACTGCAAATTAAAGAAAGATATGAGAGGTATCGAGGTGTAACAAAGGAAGTAGCCAGAGCCAACCTGATGAGCGAGTGGCAGGAAAAATGGGACAACGGAACATATGGACGGTGGACGCACCAACTGATACCAGACATTCGGAGATGGGTGGAACGACCCAAGGGAGAAACTGACTATTTTCTGACACAAGCACTGTCAGGCCATGGCTGCTTTAGAAAGTACCTATACGACAGAAGAAGATCAGACTCTAGTGAATGTATTTACTGCCAACAGGAAGATGATGTGGAACACACCTTGTTTAAATGTCCCAGGTGGGAGGAAGCTAGGAGAGAATATGCATTGCAAACAGGGAGTCTCTTCAGTATGGCCAATATAAGAATAGGTTTGGTTGAGTCGGCAGAATCATGGAACAACATCTACAGAACAGTAAGAAATATAATTGAGTCCAAAGAGAAAGAAAGCGGGAACTAATCTGTAGAAGAGTGTAAAGACCACAGGCCCTCGTACTAAAGTAATGCGAAAGCGGTTTCCGGTACGAACGGTCCGAGAGAGGGATGGGTTTTAGTCCAACGAGGCTGACACTACCCGGAGTTAAGACAAAGGAGAAACAGGCAAACTCCCGGGTGTCTAGATAGAGATTTCCTAATCCTCTAATAAAAAAAAAAAAAAAAAAAAAAGGTCATTTAAACAAGATGTTTAAGCTCGGAACTGTCTATTTTCCCCATTCGCTAAATAATAAATTAGCAAAGCGCATGACTATTCCTGTGTGGTTTTGTATACATGCGCAAGGCCATAAATTTGCACTTCTTTAATAATTATTGTTTGCTTATTTAAAGGTAAATGTCTGTGCTAGTATCTTTATATTAAAAAACAAAAAGTCCTTCAATAAATAACTTTTAAAACATTTGTGGTCGTCGCCTTTTAAGTATGATTGTATTTATTTTACTTAATTTTCTAAATTAATGAAATTTCCAATATATTTTATAATTGAATAACGTAATTAAATTTTTACCGTATTGTTTAATTGCTGCAATAAATTTAAAAAATGACGAAACACTTATTATATACCAGTTGTTAAACCTCCATCAGTTTTAGTTTCTGAGATACAGAAATTCCTATAAAACTTTCAACCCACGTTTTTACCTCCTAAGGGTTTCATTTTCGAAAAATCTACGTTATAAGGAGAGGACATGCTCGAAATTTTATGATTCTAGGATTAGGGGTTAAGGCTTGGGCGTTGATGAATCGGTCAATCAGTCACTTTCCATATTTATATAACAGTATAAATTTCTACATTAAAAAATGTATACAGTACTGGAAACTCCAAGCTACAGTTGCATTTTATGTGAGTATGAAAGAGCATATTATATGTTAAGATGAAGGCAATTATATTTTCAATGCGATGTATCGTTCTTAAGCCATGCATCGAAGTATTTGAATTGTGTTAAATGTATCAAAACAATTGTTTTGGTTGATACCAATAAAAATAAATGAAGACCTTACACGTTTGTGTTATTTTTTCAATAGTCTCTAAGTTTTTGTCTTTTTTATTTTCAACGAATCCAATTTCTTGAAATTTTGCAACCTGTTATGTGTAGACGTGGCTGACGTTTTTGTCAGAATTAATTTCATCAGTGGCGGCTCCTCGAAGGAGGCAGAGAGGCTAAGCCTCCTCAGCATTCTTGCCCTCCTAAATATTTTATTTACTTAAATATTAACAATAACTTTTAAGTCTTTTAATTTACAAGGGGCAATTGTAATTTCAATATTATACCCATATTTAATACGATTTAATATTTTCTTCACAATCTGACAACAGTGCAGGAGGCTGTTTTTGAATTTAAACCATGATTTCCGAAGTGACAAAGGCGGTGTGACGAAATTGTGTCGGAACGCATACCGATTTCTAACTTTTCAGTAAAATTGGCAACATGTAAAGGCAAACAGCTCCACCAATAACAATAACGTGTCTATTTCTTCCACGTGCGACCGAAAATGACCGGATCATCCCGAAGACATGTTCGTTTTTTAGTTTTTAAAGCGCGGCTGCGTAAAGCGCTTGCTCGCCTCGTGTGATGTTGTGAGTGTCTAGAAATCCCGGGAATTTTGGCATTTTCGTTTTTTGCTAGGTTAAATATTTGAGTTTTCGCCGGGTTTGTGGAAATTGCATCGGTTAGATATTTCATTTGTTTTTAGTTATACTTTGGATAAATAGGAATAGGACAATCTATAATATAGTGAAAAATTAGTGTGACCGGCTGTAATTTAGAGTGGAACATTTCCTAACAGACTCGAAAGCGTTTAATTACCTGAATTACGATAACAAACTGTCAAACTGATAGTAAAAAATAACTCCCACAGCCAGAATTATTACGAGGTCTAGGCATTACAGGTAAAGAAAAACAAAATCGTCGATTTAAAACAGATCATTAGGTATAATAATTATTATTTAGAGTTTTTATTTGTTCTTAATATAAGTAGGTAGGTACTTTTAAATTAATATTTGAGCAAACAGATATTGTTTTTCAAATTTTGCAGCATAAGATTACTGACATTGTTTATTCACGAAACCGTTTAAAATCTCTTCTAGAAAAAATTTCCAGTTATCGCAATGATGAAGATTGTTTTAACTCCCTGTTTTATAGTTTTTTTACTGAATAGAAACCATGGTGCAAAAAGACGAAAAACTTATAATTTTGAAGATTAGAAACTTCATTATAAGCAGCTTTTCAATGATATTTTAGATACTACAAAAGGCCAGATTGAACTAATATTTTCAGATTTGCATGAATTAGGTACAATTTTTTGACTTAATGAATAAAAATATTTTTTTAAGTTTTTCAGAAAATTTCCCAAATAATCTTTTAGATAGTTTATGTCTAAGGTACAACTTTATAAAAAACAGTTTTTAGTTTAACTTATTTTTAACATTAAAAGGAAAGAAAAACACAAAGTCATCCTCCACAAAGTTTAATAGAAAAATTAATAAATCATGGGTCTCTACACGTTTCTACGTTCGAAACATGTAGAGACCCATGATTTATTAATTTTTCTATTAAACTTTGTGGAGGATGACTTTGTGTTTTTCTTTCCTTTTAATACTTTCAACTCCACTTTAAGTATGGACTATTTCTTTAAATTATTTTTAACAGTTTTTTTTATAGTGAATTTTTGAGAAATTTTAAGCGTGGTCCCGAAAATTTTTCTCCCGACACTATCCTGCTCGTTCAGTTTTTAGTTTAACTTATTTTTAAAAATTTTTTTCAGAGTGAATTTTTGATTTTGGGCGTGGTCGCGAAAATTTTTGGCCTGTGGCGCTTCATTACTAAAACTTGGCCTCCCCATCTAAATCAGTCACGAGCCGCCACTGCATTTCATTAAAAGTAATGGTAGTTCTCAAATAGCATAATATATCTACCCTGAGCACCATTTCCGAATTAAATTAAATTCAATGAAAAAATACAGACACAAGTGAGTTCAACAGCCATTGACATTTACCTTTAGATACGTACAGTAGGGATTCCTTCTTTATCGACATTATATAAATACACACTAGAACCAATCTATTTTGCTCCAATTGCATAAGTGTCCTTCGAGAAATTAATTTATTTAACCGTTTTATGTGTAAAATTGTATAATTCTTATTTTGGTCAGAGTTGCCTATTAAGTGGAAATTGTTTCTTAAAACTTGCTGGAATAACACCTTCCTAAAGTGAATTAAAAGAGACAATATCTCTCCTAATTAGAGAACTATTTAAATTCACCGTTTTATACTTTTAAGTCGTTAATTTGTATTTTATTCGCACTATTTATTGTAACCTTTCAGTCTTTCATTGCTTTGCTGTATCGCTATTTATTAAATAAATCTTTTAAAAAATCCTTAGTGTTTCAGTGATTAGAAAGCGCACTAAATAATAAAGAATCACTCTTAGTAGAAAATAAAAACATAAATCAAAACCATCTAAGCTACACAATATCTCGTTTATACAGTGACCGGCAAAGAGTTCGCAACATATGGGAAAAAATTTTATTAGCGGAATATTGAAAAATCTTTTTTGGGGGATTGGATGTGCATGTCCCATAACCTTAAAATCGATTTTGACATACGTCACGTGACCAATGGTATGGCGGGAAAGTTGAAAAAACCAATATGAAATCATCATAAATCAGATAAATGATGAGATATCGAAAAAATTCCAAGAATAAAAAGTGTTTAGAATTCCATTAGAATCTTAAATACAATATTTGGGATATCTACTTGAAAAACATAAAATCGAATATTTTTATAAATATTTTTTACCGAATTAAAAATTTCCATATTTTTCCTTTCTTAAAGCTTCATTAAAGTAAAACTGACATCTGGTGACCACAACTAGAAATATTATTTTGTTTTTCTGACAATTTGGAGCAATAATTCCAAAAATTCGTTTACACTTGGATACCAGCTGTTGCAATAGTCAATTTCTAATAACCTTATCAATATTTTTTATATCGAAATATTCTATTATGTTAAGAAATCCTTAAATTCATTAATCCAAAGCAAATTATATTTATAACCGTAAAAAGTAATTTTGAATTTCGCAGAAATCTAAAATAATTTAAATTTTTATTAATTTTTAGATTTTTTCAAAGATTTCTGCGAAATTCAAAATTATTTTTTACGGTTATAAATATAATTTGCTTTGGATAAATGAATTTAAGGATTTCTTAACATAATAGAATATTTCGATATAAAAAATATCGATAAGGTTATTAGAAATAGACTATTGCAACAGCTGGTATCCAAGTGTAAACGAATTTTTTGAATTATTGCTCCAAATTGCCAGAAAAACAAAAGAATATTTCTAGTTGTGGTCACCAGATGTCAGTTTTACTTTAATGAAGCTTTAAGAAAGGAAAAATATGGAAATTTTTAATTCGGTAAAAAAATATTTACAAAAATATTCGATTTTATGTTTTTTCAAGTACATATCCCAAACATTGCATTTTAGGTTCTAATGGAATTCCAAATACTTTTTATTCTTGGAATTTTTTCGATATCTTATCAACTTATCTGATTTATGATGATTTCATATTGGTTTTTTCAACTTTCCCGCCACGCCATTGGTCACGTGACGTATGTCAAAATCGATTTTAAGGTAATGGGATATGCACATCCAATCCCCCAAAAAAGATTTTTCAATATTCCGCTAATAAAAATTTTCCCCATATGTTGCGAACTCTTTGCCGGTCACTGTATAAACGTATTTCGAGGTGCCTATTTGGATTGTTTAATCCATTTGAAAAATAGATTTGTCTACTCATTTGCTACTGTATCAATAAAACATTAAATCGGTGTTTTTACTACTTTATTTAAAAGTATAAACTTAAAATGCAGGATTCAACAAATATTTAAATATGCAAAAACATTATACAGAACAGTTTGCCGGGTGCGTATGTTAAATTCCATGCTGTTTTCTTCTCTCCATTGTTATAAAAGGTTGACTTAGTTTAAGCTAAAAATAGTAAATCAAAATTAGTCGTTAATAAATAGTATTTAAAAAAAATGCATTTACATCAAAAGATTCTTTAATACCATTTAAAAAAATTCTTTATTATATCATATCCACTCATCCTGTCTTTTATTCTTTTCTATTTAATTTTTCAAAAAAACTGTGGCTACCGGCAAATAAAAAAGTTGCTTGAACTTTACTTTCATGTATTCAAACTTGATGTTTTATTGGGATTTTTGTAATTGTTTCTTGGAAAGGTTTGTTACACTATTGGAAGTTTTTTATTATTGAGATATATTTTCAATAGGTTTTAAGTCAGGATTTCAGTGCTGAACATGATAAATTCGGTTATAATGATATAGTCCATTATAACGAAATTCTGTTTTCTACTTTGACACAATAATCGAAATTTCAAGAAGTTCGATAAGATTACTATTATTAGGTTTTCTTAAAACCCTCTTTAATAATACATCTCTGACTCAATTGACTGGAGTTTCCGTGATTACTATCAATTTTATTATTTAATGTTTAACTTGAGAAAACACAAAACACCTTAAGCTAAATGTTTTTTTTTTCATTTTCGATACAGACATAAAGAAAGACAACTGCTGTCTTACGAAAAAAACAGATACACAGTGAAAAAATCTTTGATTAACAGCAATTTAATTATTTTAGTTATAATTTTTAATTTAAATTATGTGCTGACGCATCCGTAACACATAACAATTTAATCAGTCGGGAGTATCACCCCATAATCCTCTTGTGCCGCTGGGCAGGTGGCAGTCCAGTCAATCGTTGGTTTTAAAAGTTACGTGTCGTTCGCCCGCTGCCGGTTCATTTTGTCTTTGTGTGTGACATAGCAAGTGAATGGTTGTAGAAACACCAGAAAAGCTTCATGAGCTTCATCGTGAATTTTTATGTGTGGCATTTGCCTTTCAGTGCTTTTTAAAGTATTCGTTTATCGATATTGTTCAATAAAAGGATTTTGACAGAAAAAATTCTCTTTAATGTAAAGTTTTCGCTTTTGACGACCCATCAGCAAATGTACTCTTACCTGACAACAAAATAAAAACCTTTTGGTTTCTTATAATGCTGTTCTCTTACTAGCGTTCATCATAACTGAAACCCTACTCAGAAATTTCGGAGAGAAGCTGTTTTGTGTGCTATGCCGATTAATTCTTGCAAATTCAACAGGAATTTAAAACTAGTTTATTATATGCAAGTTAAGATTATACAGGGTGTTCTCAAAGTTGAGTCATTTATTTTACCAGGTTGTAGAACTCGTAAAAATAAGTAATTGTACCAAAAATCATTTATATCAAAGTTGCAGAATAAAGAAGCTATTAACAATTGAAAAAATGTAAAATTTAAAAACTGTAAGACCTGATTTTTTGATATTCTCGACCACTGCGTTATCAATGTTTTGTTTACTGGCGATACTGAGTATGGCTTATTTTTTTGTAGGATACAAATTACTTATCATTCATTCATTTTACGGGTTTTAGTGGTCGAGAATACCAAAGAGCAGGTCTTAAGTTTTTAAATTTTACATTTTTTCTATTGTTAATGACTTCTTTATTCTGCAACTTTTATATAAATGATTTTTGGTACAATTACTTATTTTTACGAGTTCTACAACCTGGTAAAATAAATGACTCAACTTTGAGAACACCCTGTATAGAAGTACAGGTTTAAAAGCTTTTTAAATGTAATCAAAATCCATTTAACATAAAATAAAAAATTATTAAATTATTGCACATCGAAGCCAATTTTATCATTGTTTAATAAACTAATTAATATAAATTGAGTAAAATTTAATCAGTAATAATTCTTACATTAATCCGTTTTGAATAAGACGGCTTAATCACGACCTTTTTGATTTAAAATTTAATAATTTTTTTAGTTTCTAGGTAATATTGATGACACAAAAAATTATACAGTTCTACATACTTTTTTTACCTAATAGCAATAATAGTAGCCGCAAATTGTGGGATAATAGGGATAGGCCGGATAGGGTAGATACAAGGCTCTTCCACCTAAAAATATAGAAAGAATATATTAAAATATTTATAAGAAAAGAATTTAATCAATAAAAAGTATTTGAACAAACAAAAGCATGCATTCAAAATAACTATATAAAGTAAATATATATTTTACATTCAAAAAATAAAAGGTAGGATGGATTAAGACTACAATTAATTATAGAACAACTTTATTATTATGCCATTTTTCTGGTAAAGTATGCCGTAAAATCGATTACGCATAGTTTAAATTATTATTTTTTAGAGATAACTGTCAAGTTTTACTGCATACTTTGAGACCGTTTGTTTACATCGTATAATATATTCGTATATGTATCATATTTACCTGTATACTGACTACTGATAAATTTTTGATGCTTATCAAAAAATTTAAAAGAACTTTTCTAAATACGATCCTACATTGCTAGTTTATTTAATGGGCGAAAATGTATCATACCTGTCCACATAGGGTGTCCCTAATTCTAACTAAAATATTTTAAATCTTATTTACGGCTTTTCGCAAAGTTTTCCAGTCTTATTGTTTTTGGCACAAATGCCGTGATACAAACGCGTGTGATTGTCACTTGCAATTAATACCGATTTTTAAAACTTATTAAGCACTTACCATAGCCTCCGCCCACGCCTCCGCCCACGCCTCCGCCCACGCCTCCGCCCACGCCTCCGCCCACGCCTCCGCCGATGCCTCCTCCGATGCCTCCTCCGAGGCCTCCGCCAAGACCTCCGCCGAGGCTTCCGCCGAGGCTTCCGCCGAGGTTTCCGCCGAGGTTTCCGCCGAGGTTTCCGCCGAGGTTTCCGCCGAGGCTTCCACCGATGCCTCCGCCGAGGCTTCCGCCGATGCCTCCGCCGGCGCCTCCACCGAAACCTCCGCCAGCGCCTCCACCGATGCCACCGCCGGCGCCTCCACCGGCGCCTCCACCCATGCCTCCGCCGATGCCTCCGTGGATGTTTCCGTAGACGCCTGCGCCGACGCCTCCGCCAATGCCGAGGAATCTATTGGCTTGGCCATAGCCTCCGCCTTGGCCCCAGCCTCCGCCTTGGCCTCCGCCTCCTTGGCCTCCGCCTCCGCCTCCTTGGCCTCCGCCTCCACCCCAGCCTCCGCCTTGGCCTCCGCCTTGGCCTCCGCCTTGGCCTCCGCCTTGGCCTCCGCCTCCACCCCAGCCTCCGCCTTGGCCTCCGCCTCCTTGGCCTCCGCCTCCGCCCCAGCCTCCGCCTTGGCCTCCGCCTACGCCGAGGAATCTATTGGCATGGCCATAGCCTCCGCCTTGGCCCCAGCCTCCGCCTTGGCCTCCGCCTCCTTGGCCTCCGCCTCCGCCCCAGCCTCCGCCTTGGCCTCCGCCTCCTTGGCCTCCGCCTTGGCCTCCGCCTTGGCCTCCGCCTCCTTGGCCTCCGCCTCCTCCCCAGCCTCCGCCTTGGCCTCCGCCTCCTTGGCCTCCGCCTCCGCCCCAGCCTCCGCCTCCGCCACGCGCTGCTACTCCAATACCTAAACCTACACCTAATGCTCTACTTTCCCATGGAGTTGATGATCTCTTTTCCCTTAGTTGGGTGTTTTGAATTACGGAAGGTATTTCTTGGATCTGAAATACAATAGGCAGTTCTAACAAAAGCTTTAAAAAGGTACAAAGCAATAACCCAAAATTGTTGTAATTTTTACTGATATTCGAATAAGTGAACGATAAAACGAATAAACTTCAAAACCAACTGAATAAAAAAAATAATTAAACACATTGACGACCATCGTCCAGTATACTGGACATTAGGCTGGGCCGAAAAAGTGAAAAATTGGAAATTGCAAATGGTTTATTTGCCAATATCTTACTATACATCTAAAAGTAATTTGTGGAAAATTTTATTAAAATCCGTAAATGTTTCACCGCCCCCCTGTGACCTTGAAAATTAGTAAAAAGACCGATTTTTCAATACTTAATATTTTTTAAATTCAAAATAATAATTTTTTTGTGACTTCTTGTGGATGAGGGAATGTGTATAAAATTAATTTTTTCATTAAAATATGTTTCCGTTGAATGGAAACTACAAATTTGTCCTCAAAATCTTCATTTACACGTAATTTAACGTTTTCAGAGACAAATTTGTAATTTCCATCCAACAGAAAAATATTTTATTGAAAAAATTATTTTTAAACACATTCCCACATCCACAAGAAGTCACAAAAAAATTATAATTTTGGATTTAAAAAATATTAAATATTGAAAATCGGCCTTTTTACTAATTTTCAAGGTCACAGGGGCGCGGCGAAACATTTACGGATTTTAATAAAATTTTCCACAAATTACTTTTAGATGTATAGTAAGATATTGCCAAATAAACCATTTGCATTTTTCACTTTTTCGGCCCAGCCTACTGGACATGTCTTTCTTTCCGTGGAGACCGCGTCCAGTATACTGGACACATAATATAATGCATTTAAATGAGTTTAAAATTTCGCGCGGTCCCTCAGGCTCGACTGATTTATTTCGTTGGTTCCCAAGATAAGAAAAAATGCAAAATCTGCATATAAGCGTCAGTGTAAACTGGGCTTCTGACGTATTTATTGCAGGTGGGCGAGAAACCCGTTTATAGACGTATACGCTTTGTTTCTGTCATTCATAATATTATACACGTGCTTGGCAGAAGAGCATTTTTTTTAAAATAAAAAGTTTATAGAAAAATGTTGTTTTTTGTGTAAAAAAATTTAAAAAAATAGCCTCCAGTTAACTGGATGTTGGTGCCTGACGGTAAAATTTCTTTCCAGATACCGACGTCCAGTTAACTGGACGGCATTTTGGAAAATTTTGAGTGCGAAAAAAATTATCTATAATAGCCCTAGAACTCATAACAAATATTACTTTTTTGTTATTACCCCCCGTTTTCGATGGTTTCTCAGGAAGTTTCGTATTTTGACTGTCGGTGGTCAATGTGTTTTAATATCGTGAAAATGATAAAATTTGGCAAAATATGTAAAGTTCTCGCATCAGTGTTAGAACATAATATATAGAAGAAAACTATTTTTAAAGGATTAAAGCGGAGAAATGTTATACGGAAAAAATTATTCTTTCAAACGGTTATGGCTGATGATCAAAGTAAAAAATTAGCCAATTTTGTCCGATAAATGTTTTTTAAAGTTATTGGGGGTTGTCAGAAAGGAAGTGAAATAATAATAACATTATCAAAAATGTTGAGTCTGAGTATAATGTTGTTTTTAGAGTGGTTATTGAGGTTAAGGAAACCAATTTTTATCAATATGAAGAGTATGTATACTTCAGTTGGGATCATAATATGGAAAAATTTTTATTAATAATTTTAGCGAAAAAAGTCATTCTTTATAAAAAGTTCTGCATGATCAAATATAAAATTTTCGCACTCGTATACGAGGTTTGTCAAATAATACTTATCGCTGCTCCAAAACAATATTGAGGTAACTGCAAAAACACCACATTTACGGGAGAGGCAAAAAACAATTTTAATTTATTATTTAAATATTTTTAAAAAGAAAAAATATTGTTTTAAAATAAAAACGATTAAAAAGCATTTTTGACCACTTACTAATTAAAAAAATAGTTATTAAAATTCATGATAAATTTTTTAATTACTTACGTCTTGTATCTCCAAAATAAAACAAAATAAATCTCAGTTGTCTCAATACATAGTTGTTAAGTTAATATTGCTCTGGGATACCGATATAATCTTTGATCAAGATTGAATTAAGTAAGTATCGTTATTTTTGACAATATCGCACATTGTTATAAAAAAAAGTTGACTGAAATTGAAAACTACATTTAAATATGAAATATCCGTCTACCATAAAAAATCAGGTTTTGTTGTTTTTTACATATTTTTCTACACATCGACTGAACCCTATTTTTGCCCGCCGATGTCACCGATTTTCTCCGAAACCGCACATACGATTTACTTCAATTTAAAAATATTGAAATTTCTATCTTTAAACTCTATTTCTCTTGTAGCAGATTTTCTGATTACCATTTATTTTGGTTTTAAAATATACCTTTAGGAAAAATATTTTATGTCATACCAGTACATTATTGTGTTTTTATACCTTAGATACCATCTACATAATGGATTACTTTATGCCCGTGCGGGCATAAAGTACACATTATGGCCCGCGCGGACATTAAGTGTTGCATTAAGTGTTGCATTAAGTGTGCATCTTGTTCCATTTTTGATTTTTGACTTTGACACATTAAACATTTTATTAATGTCAAAGTACTGTTGCACGTAAAAATAAAAAATTGGTAAATTAAATTAAATTAAAAAAAAATATTTATTATTCAAAACGAACTGGTATGACATAAAATTTTGTATGCACCACGGGTACTAATAGATATATACCCTCGGGCGACTTACGAACCCTCGGGCCAGAGGCCCTCGGCTTTGTAAGACTGTCGCCCTCAAGGCATAACCATCTACTTAGTACCCTTGATACATAAATAACTATTACTGACGCCATATTTCGTGAACATGGTGCATTAGCCTAAATTAATTTTGTATTACTTGTAAGACTAAAACAAATATATTACAAAAACCGAGCACATCAACGAGCTAACC
The DNA here is from genome assembly GCA_963969555.1 of Polydrusus pterygomalis. NCBI lineage: Eukaryota > Metazoa > Arthropoda > Insecta > Coleoptera > Curculionidae > Polydrusus > Polydrusus pterygomalis. Next base: position 30,856,783 of record OZ018382.1, read on the forward strand.
TTTTCGTCTAAGCACAAAATATTGGCTATATTTTAAATTTTTTGTATATAGTTTTTATTTAATTAAATGACTTTTTTTCGGGATCGCGGTTAGTTTTTTTAAGGTAAAATTGGAATCTACACGAAAATTTTTTACGCGCACCTAATTTTTCACCTCACATCGATGAAATAGTGATTTTATAAGTATCTATATACTACCACTTCATTATAAAAATAAATAGCGTCTGACAGGACATGTTCTGATTTAGGAAAACCCCTGCATCCTGCGTTTTGATAAAAATAAAAACAGTTTTTTTTTAAATTTTATAGATTTATAGTAAAATAAGAATAATTTTTTATATTTAATTGAAATTTTCCACTTTTTCCATTTAAGTTTTCAAATCATGAATGATAATAATAAGGTGTATTTTAAAACATATTTATTTAACAAATTTTTAAAAGCACGAAACAAAGTTTAATAATTAATCAATTAATAAAAGCACAGCACGAACTGTTTTTGCAAATATTCCTTTTCTACTTTTATTAACAATTTATAAATAAGGTAATTATTGTATTCCAAAGATGGGTAGTTGTCCGATTTTTGGATAAAGCGAAGTAAAGAAATATAAAACAAAAACGAAATAGCGAATGCGCACTAGTGTTTAGTGCTCTTAATAATTTAATTACCATTTAGTCAGATTTTAAAAACATTAGTAACACCAGTTAATAAGAGCATCGCATTAATAGGTACCGAATTACTGTTTATTGTTTTGGCTTTTTTTTTTGAATTAGTACTATTTTTAATTTTAGTAAATTGATACCCGCTGTGGCCAATGTGCAATGTGCTATCAATATTTTCGAAAACCGGCTATTGTGTAATTATTTCTACATAAAATATATTTAATACCCCTTATGAATAATTCCCAAAGTTAGATGCACCATTCGAAAACTGGTAAACATATTTAAGACGTTATTAAACTTAAACAAAAATATTTAGAAAAAATAGGTAATTACTTTTTCCTCATGCTCAATTATCGTCGCTTCTTTATTACTTGGTTCCTCGATAATATTGCCACTGGGAGCCCCATAAACTGACTCCCAATTAAATACCAATAATACTATTAACAAAAACGGTAACCTTAACGACATTTTGTATAGAACCGTCGAACTGACTTCAAGATGTTAATGGTCACAATTTATAGACAGCCCAAACGCCCACCATCAAAGTTTTATATTATTTTGTGCCAGCCCCGGATCTAGGGGGGGGGGGGCAAGCCAGGGCCCCCGCTCCGGGCAAGTGTGGTACGCCGACATAGAATATCCGATTATTAATCGATTAATTTACAATAAACTTTTATCGCTGATAAACTATTTTTAATATCACCCGCATTGTGATTGGCGATTTTGCAAAAATTTTAGTGCTGCGCTAATTTGCACTTCAAAATCGCCCAATCAGCAGGGCTGGATTAGGCCTAGACGAATCAAGTCCGGGCTCGGGGCGGCAAACGGGTAGAATGTTCATTTTTAGCACTAAACCGAATTAAAGTATATTTGAGATCAACTATGGAAACGGACTTAATTCTTTAGCAATTTTACATAATTATAGAATCATAACTTTTATGGTCATCTTGATTACAATGAAGTCACTTTGCCGAACAGAATGTACTTTGCCATCCCTTGTAGTTTTTTGTTTGTATTTTTTTGTTAAATTCATAAAATATTATAAATATAGAGTTCCTAGACTTTGTCAACAATGACTTTTTCAATTTATATTTTATATTAGCTTTCTGTTATTATATTTAACTACCAGATTTATGCACATAGATACACTCTTTGTTTCTTTTATATGTAATTCTTGTCCCCTTGAATTACTGTGTTTCTTCTTATAGATAACCTCTTGAATATTAAAGTTTTCTACAAGAATAGAAATTAAGAAATTTGGCACTAAACTTGAAATTAACTTGACGCAAACAGTCTGCGTCAAATTAATTTTGGAAAGACCACCACTTATAAATCTAAGAACTTTACTAAGAAGTTTATAATAGAATTATACGAAAAAACATTTTTGGTCCTGGCATAGGCAAAATATCAAGAAAGAAGTAAAAATAAAATATTCGAACAATCAACTTTTTTTTTGCTTTGGCAGGTCTGCCATTCAGCCAGCCGCTAAGTGTTTAAGGGTTACAGATAATACGTCAAATCGTAAGAAAAAGAAGAGAAAAGGAAAAACCTAAAAGGAAAGAGACAGGGTTACTCGCTTTTCGCTCTGGGCCGATCAGAGCAATTTATAAACAAACAGGAGGGCCCTGGGAAAACACATAACAATAGGAATTTAGGATATCTACATTTCTTAAGGATTCCGATATAAAATTACGATTATAACTTAATAATTACAGTTTAATATTATTTCTATGTAAGAAGGACATGATAGCCTTCTGCGCCTTTACATTGTTTACCTCCGACAGGACGTGGAGTAAGTTTAGGGGAGCCATGATATGACATTCCGTTATTAGCATATTATGTTGTTGGAATATACAGGGTGTCTCACGGTGACCGTCCATTAGAATATTTTGGGAAGTAATGCGATTTGAATCCGGCAAATTTGGATATTGGGGTTTAAAGAGATGCTCTTTTCAGAGGAAGTAACGGCGACCTTGTGCGACTTCCGGTGATGCCGGAAGATGTCTCAAACTTGCTTATTTTAAATGGAACACCCTATATAATATACTTTTTTTGTATTCCTTTCTTCATTTCCAATAACTTTTATTAAAAATATTTTTGCCCTACTCAATCCGTTTCTGAGATAAAAATTATTTTCCTCAAATTTTGACCTTTGACAGGGTGTCACCTAAATTTGAATATCTTTTCAAAGATCAAAGAGAGAAACTCGAAATTTAGGTTGTGTCATTAGATAGTATGGTGCTTGATAATGTATTGTCGGAAAATAAAATTTTATATACAGGGAAGTGGAAAAGTAACAATTTTTGATCTTTATCAAAAAATTAACAAAACTTAATTTTTTTAAATACGATGCTATGTTGTTAGTTCATTGAATGGATAGGCGATAACATTTCCTATCTATCCACATATGATATCCATATACCTAACTAGTATAGTTTTGAACTTATTTACGATTTTTCGCAGAATCCTCCAAATATCAAGCAGTTTTATTGATTTTTGGCAATGGCCATGATAAATAAAAAAAGAATACGCATCTGTACAGACGCGTGTCATTGTCAGTTGCAATTATTTATTTATCGACGTATTATTTTCCATTTTTCAGCAATATTTCTCTGGAATAAACTCGGTATCAAAACGTCGATAAATAAATAATTGCAACTGACAATGACACGCGTCTGTACAGATGCGTATTCTTTTTTTATTTATCATGGCCTTCTTGCCAAAAATCAATAAAACTGCTTGATATTTGGAGGATTCTGCGAAAAATCGTAAATAAGTTCAAAACTATACTAGTTAGGTATAGGGATATCATATGTGGATAGATAGGAAATGTTATCGCCTATCCATTCAATGAACTAACAACATAGCATCGTATTTAAAAAAATTAAGTTTTGTTAATTTTTTGATAAAGATCAAAAATTGTTACTTTTCCACTTCCCTGTATATAAAATTTTATTTTCCGACAATACATTATCAAGCACCATACTATCTGATGACACAACCTAAATTTCGAGTTTCTCTCTTTGATCTTTGAAAAGATATTCAAATTTAGGTGACACCCTGTGAAAGGTCAAAATTTGAGGAAAATAATTTTTATCTCAGAAACGGATTGAGTAGGGCAAAAATATTTTTAATAAAAGTTATTGGAAATGAAGAAAGGAATACAAAAAAAGTATATTATATAGGGTGTTCCATTTAAAATAAGCAAGTTCGAGACATCTTCCGGCATCACCGGAAGTCGCACAAGGTCGCCGTTATTTCCTCTGAAAAGAGCATCTCTTCAAACCCCAATATCCAAATTTGCCGGATTCAAATCGCATTACTTCCCAAAAAATTCTAATGGACGGTCACCGTGAGACACCCTGTATATCCAAATCACATGGAACGGCACAAGTCTCACAAAGTTCTAATTCAACAACATTAATTTTTTTAAGGTGAGGAGGATAACTTGCATGTCCAAATTTAAGTCTAATTAAAGTGGTTATGTATCTCCTCGAAACGTTAAGAGTGGAGTGCCAGTATTTTATAGGAATGTCCGGGTGGATCTGTGAAAATCTTGTTTTATTGACTCTTATGTATCTACTCCATCTATGTTGCCATTGTTCTAATGTTCTAGATTTGCAAATAAGATAAGAATCTGGTATTCCAATAGAGTAGTTCATTGGTAAGCCACTAATAATAGCGTCTTTGTCTAGTTGATCTCCAGCTTCATTATAACGAAGCCCTGTATGTGCTTTGTTTGATCTTAAAAAGTACTGGACACACACTATAGCTCCAGCTATCCAAATTTTTAAGGGCTTTTAAAACCGACAAGGAGTCCGACAGGATCAAAAACTTGTTATGGTCCAATTTAGTGCAGTAGTTTAGAGATTCTAGGATAGCGATGGCTTCGCAAGTAAAAACGGAGAAACTCCCGTTTAATTTAAATTTATATTCAATTTTGATTTTGGGGATATAAAAGGCCCCGCCACATCCCTGCTCAGATTTTGATGCATCTGTATAGATGTGAAGAAAGTTTAAATACGTTTCTAGGCTGGTATTGAGAATACACGCATTTATGCCATGGGGATCCGTGAAAGCAGGTAAAGAAAGACTTATTGGGAAAACCAAACTAAAGTACTCTATCTTGAATTGGGAGAGGTGTTTAATGTTATCTACTTCTTGCTGAAAATTTCTAAATGCTAGGCAAAAGGGAGAAGAGTTTTTATGTATCCAGTATTTATCTGTTAGATCATGAATATTCAAAACAGAAATTTTATTGACGAGATTGGTGTCCAGGTATTTATGTTTGAATATCAGTTTACTAGATAATATTTCCCTTCTTAAGGTTAACAGGGGTTCTATCGCTTCAATCAAGAGGGCTTCAGTAGGTGTAGATCTTATGGCATCAAGGCATGTTCTCAGTGCTTTAAATTGTAGGCGATCGATTTTATCTTGCAACGTTTTACACGCAGACCCGTACAATACACATCCATAGTCCAAAATAGATCTGAAGTAGGATTTATAAAAAATAAGGGATGTTTTGACGTCGCAGCCCCACCATGTCTTTGTGCCATCTTAGTTTCCTGTCAAGAACCATACCTAGGTTCTTTACTTCCATATTAACCTTAATTTGATGATTTTGAAGTACTACGTGTGAGGGGTTTGGTTTATAGTGTCGAGAGAGAGAGACATCACGTTTTTTTCTGCCGATAGTTCAAAGCCATTATCGTTTAGCCATTTTATTATTTTCGAGAAGGCAGAAGCAATAAGGTTTAAGGCGTCTATATATTTCTTACTTAAGAGGATGACTTTATGTATATCAGCAGTATACAGATTAAAAAGCAATGGGCTTAAGACAGAGCCTTGAGGTAGGCCAGTGTTATTAATGCGGAGTCCTATAAGGTTGTTTTCATTGTCCCGGATGCAGACCTGCCTATAAGAATATAGTTGGTTTATGGAGAAGGCAATGTTAGGTGGGATGTTGAAATTTTTTACGAGCTTCTGTGTAAGGATTTGTAAATTAACTGAATCATATGCATTGGCAATATCTAAGAAAAGTACTGGCATATAATTATTATTGCTAAAGGAGATGTGGATGTCAGTCACCAATGTAGCCAGTGCATCTTGGGTTCCAAAGCCATTTTTAAAACCGAATTGGTTTTCCGGAAGGAGATTATGATTTTTTAACCACCATTCTAGAAGGTTTTTTTATCATTCTTTCTAGGGTTTTCTGGACACAGGAAAGAAGAGATATGGGCCTATACGATGTAGCATTATTAGGATCTTTAGCCGGTTTTTGAATAGGTATTATGACAGTTTTCTTAAAATGTTGAATTTCAGCACCAAAATAATAAATATAGTCAAAAATACTTAGTAGAAACTTTTTGCCACCAGGGGCAGATGAAATAACATGGGATACTTAATATTATCAAAACCAGGAGCAGTGCACTGCCTTCCTTTAAGTGCAGCATCCAGTTCGGAGATCAGAAATGGTTTGCATAGGAATTTCCATTTAATTTTCCAAATCATTAATGATAATATGGTGAATTTTAAAACATATTAATTATTGTATAAATATTTAAAAGCACTAAACAAAGTTTAATTAATCAATTAATAAAAGCACAACACGAACTGTATTTCACAAATATTCCTGTTTTACTTTTATTAACATTTTATAAATAAGGTAATTATTGTATTCCAAAGATGGGTATTTGTACGACTTTTGGATAAACCGAAGAAGTAAGGAAATATTAAAGGAATAACAAAATGGCGAATGCGCACTAGGTTTAGTGCTCTTAATAATTTAATTACCATATAGCCAGTTTTTAGAAACATAAATATCACCAGTGATTAAGAGCATTAGGTAACGAATTATTGTTTAGTGTTCTGGCATTATTTATTTGATTTATTACTATTTTAAATTTTAATCAATTGATCCCCGTTGTGGTCCATGTGCAATGTGCTATCAATACTTTCGAAAACTGGCAATTGGGTAATTATTTCTACATAAAATATGTTCTTTACCCCCTTTAAATAATTTATAAAGTTAGATGAACCATTCGAAAACTATTAAAGGTTTTAAGACGTTATTAAACTTAAATGGATTTTAGAAAAAATATATATGTACTTTTGCCCCCTCATCAATTATCGTCGCTTCTTTATTACTTATGGACTGATTCCCAACTTAATACCAATAACACTGTTAACAAAAAATGTAACCTAAACGACATTTTGTATAGAACCATTGAACTGACTTCAAGAGGTTAATGGTCACAATTTATAGACAGACGAAAAACCTTCGCACTCAAACGGTACCTACCTCACGGCTTAACCCTCGCGCTTCTACCGGCTATCCAGCAAAACCACTCTCAAGGGAACCCCTACTACCTCCACGTCTCCTGACCGCTCCCCTCGGCCTACAGGCATGCCTGGCGACCGAGGCGAACAGCGAATAGTGGGGAAAGAAAACCCTTGCCCATCATGTGGGACTTTCCACGTTTTTGCGTCTTTTTAGTTTGTCTTTTATTTTTTCCATCTTTTTTTTTCTTTTTCGACGTCTTTTGTTCTTTATTTTCTCTCTCTTTTTTTTTGTTCTTTGTTTAGACAGCCCAAACACCCACCATAAATGTTTTATATTATTTCTTGCCAGCCCCGGACCTAGGAGGGGGGCAAGTGTGGTACACCGATATAGAATACACCATATTTAATCGATTTAATTTGCAATAAACTTTTATCGCATTGCATTTTGCGCTTTTGCTAAAAATTTAAGCGCTGCGTTAATTTGCACATAAAAATCGCCTAATCTGCAGGGCCGGATTAGGCCTAGGCCAACCAAACCCGGGCTTGGGGCGGCCATTTCTAGAGGCGGCAAACGGGTAGAATGCTCATTTCAGTACTAAACTGGATTAATATATATTTTAGATCAACTATGGAAAAGGACTTATTTCTTTAGCAATTTTACGTAATATAGAATCAGAACTTTTAAGTCATCTTGATTACAATAAGGTCACTTTGCCGAACAGAATGTACTTTGCAAACCCTTGTAGTTTCTTGTTTGTATTGTTTTGTTAAATTCATAAAATATTATAAATATAGAGTTCCTAGACTAAGGTACACTTTTTGTTTCTTTTATATGTAATTCTTGTCCCCTTGAATTACTGTCTATCTTCTTATAGATAACCTCTTGAATATTAAAGTTTTCTATAAGAATAGAAATTAAGAAATTTCGTACTAAACTTTATATTAACTTGAAGCAAACGGCGTCAAGTTAATTTCGGGAAGACCACCACTTTTAAATCTAAGAACTTAACTAAAAAGTTTATAATAGAAAATATATGAGGACCTTGCTGCAAGAAGGATGCAGCTCAATTTTTGGTACTTGTTGGGAAATTGAAAAAAACTGTTTAGAAAAAAATGCTTGTATTTTAAACTGAAAAAGAAAATGCCAATCGATAATAGAGAGGCTTATTCAATATTTCAGACTATTTTTGAATCTCACAATTCTTTGAGAAATGAGAAAAAAATTAGAAAAAAACTTGGAGCTGCACCCTTCTTGCACCAAACACGTGAAAATATGTACTTACCACACATTCTTTGTCAAAAAAAAAACAAAGTTGCCAGTGAAAACTTTTTTATTAACTAGGTATCAAAAATCAAAAGAGTACGGATCATAAACTACAAAGAAAAATAAAACTAAAAAAAATAAAAATAAAATAGACAGGAGGGAGCTGCACCTTTCTTGCACCGAACAACGGATGAGGCAGATAAATAAATGCGTGTAATTTCTTCATTTCTTATCGGAGCTGCATCGATTTTGTACCAGTCGATCCGCCAAATTTTTTTGCATATACTGTATATTTCAACTCAAAATGACCATAAAATAGGGCTGCATCCTTCTTGCAGCAAGGTCCTCATATAAAAAACATTTTTGGTCTTGGCGCAGGCAAAATATCAAGCAAGAAGTAAAAATAAAACATTCAAACAACCAACTTTAATGTAATTTAATTTAAGTAATTTTATACTAGTTTTGGGTGTTGGGTGAATTCTTACTGAAATTTGAGCAATTGAGCATCATCCCAAAAATGTAACACCTGTGGCGCATTTCTTGGGCTTAGGGTGAAGCTTGCCCTAAATCCGGCCACACTGCGAGAGAGCGCAGCTTTGGCACGGAGCAAAAATGACAAATAAAAAATCTGTTACTTTGTTAATATAAAATGGATTTTAAGTTTTATCTCAAACCCTATTCTGCCCAAAAGTGCAAAAAGATTACAACTTAATACAGAAATTTAAGGGAGGATGAGCGAAAGCGGCATTTTGAGTTGTTGGTCCGCATCGAAAATATCCATGACCTGGGGATGTTTTTTTGCGTTAGCAGTAAAAATTGCAATCTATATCTATGACAGTATATTACAACGAATAAAAAATAATAGTCATTTTAAAAATGTAATTTACCTCTTTCGAGAGGTGTAATGACCAATTCAGGCTGTACCAGGACTTATATAAAAAGAACAAAAATAATATCTAATTAATTTTTTTAACACTATACTTTCATGATTAAAGGGCATATTAGGTACACCTAAATTTTATTTTGAATTTGTAGCTTGCGCATAGCTTTCATATTTGGAAAATTAAGTATGGGTTTATTTATAACAATAATGAAATTTATTTATAAAGTTAATAATAAAACGTTATTAACTTAAAGGTAAGTTTGTTTGTACAGGGTTTTTCCGTATATTTTGGAGCACCCGTGGAGCTTTTATTTGAAGACCTAGAAAAAACTTTAAATTACCAAAGTTGCATGATTTGTCCTGAACTGCCAAAATTTGTTATCGGACAAAACAAATGAACATCGTAAATTTGTTTAATAATGCCAATGTCGATTTTTTTAAATGGAACACCCTGTATATTATTTTTTCTTTTAACTTCTCACTCTTTTCTGATTCCAAATATGTGTATATATTATATGTTTACTTTAGTCATTTAGGCAAAATTTCATTTCAAAATATTGCGATTTATTAATAATTATTGAATTTTTCATCTTTAGAGTAACCCATTATACCAAGACAAGACCATTCAAGGTATGAAATATTATTTTTAAGACATAAGTCAGTTGCCATAAGCGATTAATAACAACCAAATTGTTTCTCAGGGCAATCTAGATTTTCTAATCCGCAATATTTTGAAATTAAATTTTGCCTAAACGACTAAAGTAAACATATAACATATATACATATTTGGAATCAGAAAAGAGTGAGGAGTTAAAAAAAAAATTAAGATACAGGGCGTTCCATTTAAAAAAATCGACATTGGCATTATTAAACAAATTTACGATGTTCATTTGTTTTGTCCGATAACAAATTCTGGCAGTTCAGGAGAAATCATGCAACTTTGGTAATTTAAAGTTTTTTCTAGGTCTTCAAATAAAAGCTCCAGGGGTGCTCCAAAATATACGGAAAAACCCTGTACCTCGCCTCATACATATACAATAACAAATAAAATAGAGTTTGTCACTTGGTAAAGCTTAAACTACTTAAGTACCAATTAGATATCAACAGGTGCGTACAACAGTAATGAAAGTCCTAAAAAAATATTATTGGGAAAACCGAAGAGTAAGTAGACAAGTTTTTTTCTATTAAAATGGCTTTAATACTTTCATTATTCATTTTAAATCAATTGAGAAAATATTTTTGCGATGAAGCTAAAAATATATGCTTTTGATTTTAACAAATTTCTCTGCAAGCCTGTAAACTTTTTTCAGTTATGCAGGGTGTCCGAGAAAAGGATATACAGTGTCACCAGTAAAGTCCGCATCATATGGGATTTTTTTTTATTAATAGCTTTATTCGAAATTTGACTTTGGCATCAAGCTTTGCTTCGATCGAGATGAAAATTAAGCAAAAAAATAGTAGTCACGTGATTCGCATTATCTGTCAAATTTTAATTTTTTCAAAAAAATAATTTAAAAGTGGGGTTATTTTTGAAAATATCAAAAAAAGTTATTAGAAAAAGTTTTTTAAATACATTTTCTAGCACACATGCAAAATTTCAGCCGCATAAGTTAATTTTCATTTTTTACCTATATTTTGTTAATTGCACCACTTTTGCAAAATAAGACTCAACGCAACTTACATAAAACTTCTTAGTTTTGACAAGGCTTTATTTCAGATACATTTTCTTTAAAGAAGCGCCACATTAAATGTGTGTTTTTCTACAAAATCCAAATTGGGCTATTAAAATTTGGTCGTATGTGATGCAAAGTTTATTTGTTTTGGACCCTGTATAAGGTAACTTCATAAAATAAGTATTTTTGAAACGTTGTTTGTGGTTGAAAGTAATACTCGTTAACGTTATTATGACATAGCTTAATAATAAATTATAATATAGGGGTTTTAAATTAAATCGTTGAAAATAGATAAATTTTACATTGTTAAACTAAAATTTATTTTCCACTTAAAAAACACGTTACTGAAGACACTGTGTTCTTTTTGTCTTAATATTAAGGTGTATTACTTTCAGACACAAACTACCTTTTCGAAAATACTTATTTTATGAAGTTACCTTATACAGGGTCAAAAACAAATGAACTTTGCATCACATGCGACCAAATTTTAATAGCCCAATTTAGATTTTGTAGAAAAACACACATTTAATATGGCGCTACTTTATAGAAAATTTATCTGAAATAAAGCATTGTCAAAACTAAGAAGTTTTATGTAAGTTGCGCTGAGTCTTATTTTGCAAAAGTGGTAGGGGAAGGGTGTACAAAATGACATAGTGGGGTCAAATGACATAGTAAAGTTTTCCCGACTTATTGCAAACTCTCCCGATCTAAACTGTCATAAGAAAGTCCGCCATGTCGTTTACTCGCCCTTCAAACGTTTAGTCTCTATTTAGCAAGTAAAGAGGGCGGTTCGTTAAGTTCAATTTATTTTTCGCGCAATAAAGTTTTTTAAAGAAAGCAACTAAGTGGGGTATTTTTAATCGGCACAACACGCAGGGTAAGTTGTCTCATTTAAATTATGTTTTATTGATGTCTGCCCTGTAAATTCCATCCTTTAGATATTTAAAATATTCAGTTTTTTTACTAAAAAGAAATTGTTTTATAACTTCTGTTATAGTCGGGTAAAATGACATAGCCTACAGGTGGCTAAAATGACATAGTATGTCATTTTACCCGATCAATTTTTTAAGCAAAGAAAGAGGAATAAAACGACCGTGCCAAATTCTACACCAAATATAGAAGAAGCAAAAGAAAAAAACAATCAGAAAATTGTTTAGGAGAAAAGAAAAAGGACAGTAACCAGAAAAGTACAAATCGAAACTGACTCTGAAGAAGAAGATCCTTTTGCAAACGACGAAGAAGACGAATGTTCGTGCATCTATTGCACTGAGCAATATAGGATGTCAAAACCTGGAGAAATTTGGCTGAAATGCTCCACCTGTAAAAAGTGGGCCCATTCTGAATGCGCAGGTGTGGACAAAAATACCAAAGTTTTCATTTGTGAAATTTGTACAGAATTTAAGCTTAAAAAGTTGACTGTGTCATTTTGCCCACCTGGGTGGGTAAAATAAACTTTTTGTAGTTTTTCGTTTATGTTTTATGCTTTGGAAATATAGTTATTTTTTCATTATTTTTTATTTAAATACAGGCGTAGGATTGAATGGTCTTGCAAATCCATTTGTTGTTTTATAAAAAAATATATTTTTTAAATTTAAAAAAATCACTTTACAAAACCCTATGTCATTTTATACACCCTTCCCCTACAATTTACAAAATATAGGTAAAAAATGAAAATTATCTTATGCGGCTGAAATTGTGCATGTGGACTAGAAACTGCATTTAGAAAAACTTGTCCAATAACTTTTTTCGATATTTTCAGAAATAACCCCACTTTTGAATTATTTTTTTGACAAAATTAAAATTTTACATATGATGCGAATCACGTGACTACTATTTTTTTGCTTAATTTTCATCTCGATCGAAACAGAGCTTGATGCCAAAGTCAAATTTTGAATAAAGCTATTAATAAAAACTATATATATATATATATATATATGATGCGGACTTTACTGGTGACACTGTAATATGCCATTTTTCGTTTTTGACCCTCATGTTCGATATACAGAGTGTCAAAGTTTTAAATTAAAAACTGACTTTCGTGAACAATTCGAGTATTTAAGGAGGTATTATTTTCAAATTTGGTACATTGCTTCAGCATAAACATCTTTTGAAAAAGAAAACAAAAAAACAACAATGGTTAAATATTAAAAATATGGCGGTCCAGTACCCACTTAACCCCCCCCCTTTTTTTTAGTATTTGCGCCAGTGACTTCCGGACTATATTTTTGCAAGTAATCAATTATGTATTTTCGATAATTAATTGTCTCTTGTAAAATTTCGATAAAATTGTGCGTTTTGGTGATAATTTAAAAAGTATGGGTCCTAACTGATACTAACGCGGCTTATAATTTTTCAAAACAAAAGTAGATACGAAATTTTTATTTTAGTTATACAAAATACAATATCATGTCGTACTTACAAACAAAAAAAAACATTGAAGAAATCAAATAGTCACTCAACACTTCGAAAGCTTCTTTTCCGCGACATTCTTGAATGTTTTTTTAAACATTCCCTTTTTAAACTCCAGCAGTAATCTGCCATTATGTGCATGTCCCATCTTCCTTGGTAGCGGTCCTCCATAACTTTAATATCTTGGTGAAATCTTTCACCTTGTTCCTCACTCATGTCTCCTAAATTTTCTGAAAAACGGTCTAAGTGGCTGTGTAAATAGTGTATTTTAATACTCATATTGCACCCTAAGGATTTGAAACTATTAAGCATCTTGTTAACCATTTCAACATAGTTTGGAGCTTTATGTTTGCCTAGAAAATTTTCTACAACTGCAACAAATGATGTCCAAGCTTCTCGTTCAACTTGATTCATTGAATTTATGAAGGCAGGATCCTTAATTAATTGTCTTATTTGTGGGCCGTCAAATATCCCTGCTTTGAGTTTTTCTGTGCTCAACTGATGAATTTTTACCCCTAGATATGCAAAACATGACCCATTCTTATCAAGAGCCTTTACAAATTGCTTCATTAAGCCCAACTTTATATGTAACTGAGGAAGTATGATTTTTTCTCTTTCAACCAAAGCGTCGTTAATGACATTCTTTTCCCCCAACGTCCATGTTTTCTCTCTGAGGCCAATCTTTTCTAACCCAGTGGTGTGTTTTGTCCCTACTATCCCAGAGGCACAAGAAACACGGATATTTCGTGTAACCACTTTGCTGCCCAAGAAGTAAGTTTACCATCTTTAGGTCTACATAAATCATCCATTGATGTTCGTGATACTTTATCTTCTGCAAGACCAAAGCTATGGTATTATATTCTTCTTTCAGTTTCGTTGAGTGAGCTAGTGGTATTGAACCATATTTATTCCCATTATGTAGAAGGACACATTTTAAACTTCGCTTTGAACTGTCAATAAATAGGCGCCAATCATCTGGAATATATTCAGAAAGTCCCATTTCTTTCATGAGTCCCCTAATTTCGTGACAAAATTCAAGATTGTCTCCTTGAGAAAATAATGGTAGCAGATCTTTTTCTCTTGTACGGTAAAAGGTAATTTTGGTTCCTTGTTCCAATAAATTTTTGTCGCTCAACCTAGAAGCCAGTACTTCAGAAGCTTTTTTCGATAAATTGAGATCCCTGGTGAGATCATTTAATTAATTTTGATTAAAGCGTTGAGGAACTGATGACGTCCCCTCATAGTCACTGTCAGTTTCATTAGCATCAGAACTTTTATTAACATCACAACACACAGAGGGAAAATATTCGTCATCAGAGATATCTGGTAGCTGATGAAATGTTGGAATCGGTATTTCATCTGAGTGCGGGATAGGGCGTATTGCCGAGTCTACATTGGGATAAGTCCACTTACTGCGGTTATTTCGATTGATTCCATTAGTATTTACTAAACAGAAATAACAATCATTGAAGTGGTTTTTTGGTTCTCTCCAAACCATTGGTACGCCGAATTTTAGACATTTTCTTTTCCCGGTTGTCCACTGCCGTAAATGCTCTGTACAAGTTTTACATACGAGATGCGGGGCCCACGTTTTGTCCTGATCACCAAGCTTAACTCCAAAGTATCCAATATACGCTCGCTTTATAAAGTCAGTAATAGTTTGTCTGTTTTTTTGAAACATGTATTCTCCGCATATATAGCAAAACAGATCAGGTTGATTTACACAACTTTTTCTTGAACTGGAACCTGAACTCATTTTAATTCTGTTCAATAACACAAAAACACTCTTTTCTTAACATAAAATAACACGCCGAATTCGATCTACTCTCATTAGTAAGAACGCACAAACTGACGAGACATACCCGAGTTAGGAGATTAAAAGGGTCAGTTCAGGTACCTGATAGGCAATTGTTCCACTATTTATAGATTTACCTGGAATTTACTCAATTACAGACTGACAATAAAACCATTGTACCTACATTAATGAATATATAATAATTTTAGAACTCTCATAAATGAATATACTGAATGAAACCCACATTGGTAGATAAGTTGATGTATCTAAAAAAGTAGAGCTGATAGAGAAAAACGGATTGCATGTACAGATTTAGCGTCCCAAATATAGTTAAAATCAGCTCTAAAATCCCAGGCACCAAAAAAAATATTTTTTTTTGTTGCCCTGTGAATAATAATTAAGTGGAACTTTGCAATAGTTGACAATACCGAAGGCAAAGGACTAGCCAACGAATATGAGGGTCAAAAAAAAAATGGCATTATAAATGTCATATTATTTTTGCTCAAGAAATATAATGGTTAATGGATTGACCTACTTTTTCCGAGCACCCTGTATAGTGTGTCCCTAGAATCGACGCATAAATGGGTAAAACAGACGATTTTTTGACTTGAAACTTTATCTTCTGAGGTTCCGCCCTGCTTGGGTCGAAAGTAATTTGAGTCATAATTTTAGTTTTGAAAAGTCAAGTATGTCTTTACCAAAAAATTTTTCGACTATTAATCTGCTTTCTCTTTAGAAAATATAAAGAAATGTTATTAAGAAACGATGTTCAGAAAGAAAAACTTAGTAAGAATGTAAATTTTTAAAATTCTTAGATATTTTACATTATTTTCGTACCATTCTCCCTCCCTCCCATAAGCATTTCTTATAATTATTATCTAAATATCTAATAGACGGATAAAAATAAACCGATCGTGTTAAAATTTTGTTAATTTGGATATTTGGATTGTTTAATCTATTTGAAAAATAGATTTGTCTACTCATTTGCTACTGTATCAATAAAACATTAAAAAGATATTTTTACTACTTTATTTAAAAGTAAAAACTTAAAATGCAGGATTCAACTAATATTTATATATGCAAAAACATTATACAGAACAGAGTGTTTGAATAAGTATATTAACTTTCAATGTGTTTTCTTCTCTCCATTGTCATGAAAGGTTGACTTGGTTGTAAGCTAAAAATAGTAAATCAAAATTAGTCGTTTATAATTAGTATTTAAAAAAAATGCATTTACGTCAAAAGATTCATTTATTAGACCAGGGCTGAAGCCTTTGCAAATGGTAAAAAGTGAAGAAAAATAATAGTAGAATGAAACCCATTGGAAAAGAAAGAGAATATAACAAAAATTAAAGGAAAAATAAATTACGGGCGATCCGAGGTCGGGAAGTGGGGGGCGGTGAATTTTTATGGTTAGAAAACGATTTATCTCGATTTTCGGCAAAACTACAAGTCTTATGGAAAAACGTTAAATAGCAAAGTTGTAGGTAATAAAAAGGTCTACAACTTTTGTATTTACACTTTTTTCACATAACCTCAAAATTTATGTGAAAAATTCAAATAACCAAGTTTTTGGATTTTTATTTTTATGTTTTACAAATTTTTTTGATTTAAAATATTTATTTTTTAACCTTATTTTGACTTAATATCGAAAAAGCACCCTAATTTTCAATCAAAAATTCTCACATCAAAATATCTGCTTTTTTAAATAAGTCGGTAGGCTTTTTGTTCGTTAAAATCTCTACTTTCTGATGGTGTAAAAAAATATACATTACTATGGTAAATGTGATGAAATCCCCTTTAAATCCTACCTTTAATTATATTTAGAACACTATTTTCGCATATTTTTTGCGATCTTTATGTTTTATGGATTTGTAATTTTTTTGTTTATCAATGTAACATGGAATCTTACGTTTTTCGAGTAATTAAAGTATAAATTTTAATAAATAGCTTAAAATTGTACATAATGATTTAAAAAAAAAAATTCGGATTCGATTTTTATTTCGTTTCTTTGCATTTTTTGAGAATATTTACCGTAGTAATGTTTTTTTTTACAGCATCAGAAAGTGAGGTGAACAACAAGGTGAAATTAACAATATCAAATACACGAGTGTCTAGACAACGCACACTGACTGTTTCCACGTCAATACGTCGATACTGAATGCGACCGATGGCGGCATGCTCTTTCATATAACGTTCATTCGGGTCAGTTCGGATTGAATATAGGAGTCGAATTCGAACGTAACACAGCCGAGCGTAACGCGTGACGGCTCAGGTCACGCGTGACGGTTCAGTTTAATTCAGTGCCCACAAAAAGTGCTAAACGCGCCAAAAGAAGTTTTCACTTCAAAAATTGTTTGAACTTTACTCTTATGTATTTAAACTTAATGTTTTATCGGGATATTTGTAATTGTTGAAGTGAAAACTTCTTTAGGCGCGTTTAGCACTTTTGTGGGCACTGAATTAAACTGAGCCGTCACGCGTTACGCTCGGCTGTGTTACGCTCGAATTCGACTCCTATATTCAATCCGAACTGACCCGAATGAACGTTATATGAAAGAGCATGCCGCATCAGTCGCATTCAGTATCGACGTGGAAACAGTGTGCGTTGTTTGTGTGTTTAAGATCACAAGATAGACACTTGTTGCGTCTCAGGTATGTTCTGGCATTTTTTTCAAGGGTTGTTCAATTTTAGGAAATATCTTTTTTCGTATGCAGTAAAATTACAGTTGTATTTGATATTATTAATTTCACCTTGTTGAAGTTTTCACTTCTGTCGTGTGGTCTTAAGCACACACAATTTTTTTCTTGGAAAGGTTTGTTACACTCTTGGAAGTTTTTTATTATTGAGGTGTATAATCAACAGGTTTTAAGTCAGGATTTCAGTGCTGAATATAACAAATTCGGTTATAATGAAAAAGTCCATTATAACGAAATTCTGTTTTCTGCTTTGGCACAAAAATCGAAATTTCAAGAAGTTCGATATGATTACTATTATTATATTTTATTAGAACCCACTTTAATTATACACCTCTGACTCAATTGATTGAAGTTTCCATGATTACTATCAATTTTATTATTTGACGATCAACTATTTAACAACTAAATGGTAGAGCAAAGTTACCCTTTCATACTACTTGGAATTATAAAAACTATTATTTTTGGGGTAGGATAACTCGAGTCTATACAACAGAGCACTAGATTAATAATATTTGTTAGTATCTTTGGGCTAAGCCGATGACATCAGAAAGATTTATTGCCTAATATCAAGAAAATACTAAATTCATCCTCAAGTCCAGATTTTGTAAAGAAATGTCCAAAGCATGATGAACGCGTGCCTTGTACGTTATTGGGAGATGCAATCCCGCTATTGGGCAGGCGGTTTTAGGAAGAGAATGGATGACCAAGCGCGCAGACCGTACTCGATGTACCGGGTGGTCAAATAAGCGAGAACGTCGGCTTTATCTCGGAAACCATTAATCGTACAACTTTCGGAAAGATTTTTTTTATGAGTAAAGTGGTCAAGAGAAATTGCTGGAAATTACTTTTAAGTTCCTCATTTCGCCGCAAGGGAGCACAATTAAAAATTGTTTTTTTAAATTCTAAATTTCTCCGACAATTCCCATATTAAGGTATAACTCTGATTACATCACTGGAAAGCCTAGACAATTCTGCATCATTTTGGTTTAAGGTTCATTGGCGTACCGACCTTGGTAAGAGTGGGAGAAGCTATTGAAAGTGTAAACATTAAAATCGCTGTAACTTCTAAACGGCTTATTCGATTTTACTAAATTTAAGCTTGTTTGGAAGGGGAAAATAAGTATCTTCAATTGCCGTATCCAACAGTACACGATAGTGTTTAATAAAATTGCTAGAGGGCGCAATTTGTAATAATAACAGTTTTTTCGATTTTATCCCGAAAATTCAAATCATACGGTATAACTATGATATCATAATCGAAAAGTAGATGAAATTTGCAAGAAAAGATGTGAAGACAGTAGTTCGATATCTTTGTTCGTTTCAGAGTTATTGCCAAAATAATAATTTTTAATTCAAATTGCGCCCTCTAGCAATTTTATTAGAAACTATCTTATTTCACTGGATACGACAATTGAAGGAATTTCCAAACAAGCTTAAATTTAGTAAAATCGGATAAGTCGTTTAGAAGTTACAGCGATTTTAATGTTTACACTTTTAATAGCTTCTCCCCCACTCTTATCAAGTGAAAGTGTAAACATTAAAATCGCTGTAACTTCTAAACGACTTAACCGATTTTACTAAATTTAAACTTGTTTGGAAGAAAAAGGTAGGCACCTTCAATTGTCATATCCAATGGTACAAGGTAGTTTCTAATAAAATTGCTAGAGGGCGCAATTTGTATTAAAAATTATTGTTTTGGCAATAACTCTAAAACGAACAAAGATATCGAACTGCGGTCTTCACATCTTTTCTTGCAAATTTCATCTAGTTTTCAATTATGATGTCATAGTTATACCGTATGATTTGAATTTTCGGGATAAAATCGAAAAAACGGTTATTATTACAAATTGCGCCCTCTAGCAATTTTATTAAACACTATCGTGTACTGTTGGATACGGTAATTGAAGATACTTATTTTCCCCTTCCAAACAAGCTTAAATTTAGTAAAATCGGATAAGTCGTTTAGAAGTTACAGTGATTTTAATGTTTACACTTTCAATAGCTTCCCCCACTCTTATCAAGGTCGGTACGCCAATGAGCCTTAAACCAAAATGATGCAGAATTGTCTAAGCTTTCCAATAATGTAATCAGAGTTATACCTTAATATGGGAATTTTCGGAGAAATTTAGAATTTAAAAAAACAATTTTTAATTGTGCCCCCTTGCGGCGAAATGAGGAACTTAAAAGTAATTTCCAGCAATTTCTCTTGACCACTTTACTCATAAAAAAAATTTTCCGAAAGTTATACTATTAATGGTTTTCGAGATAAAGCCGACGTCCTCGCTTATTTGACCACCCGGTACATCTAACAGACCGGGGTAGCTTGATCACGCACTGGCGGTGTGAGAAGCTATTTTGCGTGCTATGCCGATTAATGCTTACAAAGTCAATAGGAATTTAAAACTAGTTTATGCAAGTTTAGACTATACAGAAGTATAGGTTAAAAAGCTTCTTAAATGTAATCAAAAACCATTTATTAACATAAAATAAAAAATGATTAAATTATTGCACATCGCAGCCAATTTTATCATTGCTGATTAAACTAATTAACATAAATTAATTAAAATGTAATCAGTAATAATTCTTACATTAATCCGTTTTAAATAAGACGGCTTAATCACGCCCTTATTGATTTAAAATTTAATAATTTTTTTAGTGTGTAGGTAATATTGATGTCACAAGAAACTATAATATAGTTCTACTTAATTTTTTTACCTATAAGCAGAAATAATAGTATAGCGCGCAAAGTGGGGGATGACGGGTGAACAAGGATCTTGCACCTAAAAATATAGAAAGAATAATTATATTAAAATATATATAAAAAAATTATTAAATTAAACAATAAAAAATATTTGAACAAACAAAAGCTTGCATTCAAAATACTTATACAGGGTGTTCCGATGATCATGTTACAAAATTCTAGGGTAGATAAAACACACGAAAATAAGAAAAAAAGTTCATGTGAACATGGGTCCGGAAACGCTTCTTCAGGGAGCTAGGGCCCTTCGAAGATGACCTTCAAAAACTACTTTTCGTTTTATAGCTTCGGTACTACTGCAGCTATCGCAACCAATTTTGGGACATGAAATCTAGTTCGTAGGTTCATCAATTTGAGCCTTCCGGATTTGACTAACTTATAATGCTCACTATCTGTACTGAACCTCATTTTCATATTTCAACGTAATAATTGGTTTAAGACCAATAATTTATTATTGATTGGATTTAGCCATTTTCGGAGGAAACTGTGACAGATAGCGATTTTTACTAAGAGTACCTTTTTTATGTAAAAGGCATTGGAGAATCATAATCAGATATAAAAATGGTAAGAAATTAAAGCCTAAGAGGAGTAGGGTCAAATTTACTCAAATACCCCCTTGGTTTGTACGCCCCTGGTTAAAGGTGACAAAATCCGGAAGGCTCAAATTGATGAACCTACGAACTAGATTTCATGTCCCAAAATTGGTTGCGATAGCTGCAGTAGTACCGAAGCTATAAAACGAAAAGTAGTTTTTGAAGGTCATCTTCGAAGGGCCCTAGCTCCCTGAAGAAGCGTTTCCGGACCCATGTTCACATGAACTTTTTTTCTTATTTTCGTGTGTTTTATCTACCCTAGAATTTTGTAACATGATCATCGGAACACCCTGTATAAAGTAACTATTTATTTAACATTTATGAAACAAAAGGTAGGATGGATTACGACTACAATAATTAATACTAGTACAACTTTATTGTTATGCCATTTTTCTGGGAAAGTAAACCGTAGAATCGATTCCATAAATCTTAAATTATTATTTTTGAGAGATAACTGTCCAGTTCTACGGCATAGTTTGAGACCGTTTGTTCATATCGTATCATATATCTGTATATGTATCACATTTACCTATATACTAACTACTGACTATATACAGGGTGTCTCATGGCGACCGTCATTACTAGTCATTAGAATATTTTCGAAAATAATGCGATTTAAATTGTGCAAATTCAAATCAGAGACGCTCTCTTCAAATGAACTAACGGCAGCCATTATACGACTTCCGGTTATACCGGAAGTTGTCTCAAACTTGCCTGTATTAAATAGAGCACCGTGTATAATATAAATTTTTTTTATTCCTTTCTTTATTTCCAATAATTTTTATTAAAAGATTTTTTTTCCTACTTTATCAGTATCTGAGAAAAAAAATTGTCTCAAACTTTAACCTTAAACAGGGTGTCCTCAAAAATTGAATATATTTTCAAAGATAAAACAGTAAAACTCGAAATTACGGTTGTGTAATTAGATACTATAGTGATCGATAATGAATTGTCGGAATATTAAATATTTGATACAGGGAAGTGAAAAAGTAACAATTTTGGATGCCTATAAAAAAATTTAAAACAACTTTTCTAAATACGATCCTACGTTGCTGGTTCATTTAATGGACGAAAAAGTATCATATCTGTTCACATAGGGTGTCCCTAATTCTAACTAAAATATTTTAAATCTTATTTACGGTTTTTCGCAAAGTTTTCCAAATATTGAACAGTCTTATTGTTTTTGGCAAAAAGGCCGTGATATAGACGCGTGTGATTGTCAGTTGCAATTAATACCGATTTTTAAAACTTATTAAGCACTTACTCCCTGAAAAAAAGCCTCTGCCTCCGCCTCCGCCACCGCCACCGCCTCCGCCACCGCCTCCGCCTCCAGCCCCATAGCCGCCTCCGCCTCCGGCACCGTAACCGCCCCCGGAACCGGAGCCAACTCCATATCCGCTTCCGCCGCCTTGGCCGACACCCATGCCTCCGCCTCCGCCTCCGCCTCCGCCTCCGGCGCCATAGCCGCCGCCATACCCACCGCCGTCGCCTCCGCCTCCGGCGCCATACCCGCCGCCGTGGCCGCCGCCATAGCCGCTGCCGTCGCCTCCGGCGCCATACCCGCCGCCGTATCCTCCGCCTCCGGCGCCATAGCCGCCGCCGTAGCCTCCGCCTCCGCCTCCGCCTCCGCTGCCTATGCCCAGTCCTCGGTTCGCTACACCTACTGCTACACCAACGCCGCCACTCCCTGCTCCAACACCCACACCTACACCTCCTGGAGTTGGTGATCTCTTTTCCCTTAGTTGGGTGTTTTGAATTACGGAAGGTATTTCTTGGATCTGAAATACAATAGGCACTTCTAACAAAAGCATAAAAAGGTACAAAGCAATTACCCAAAATTGTTGTTATTTTTACTGATATTTAAATAAGTAAACGATAAAACGAATAAACTTCAAAAACAACTCAATAAAAATAATTATTTAATATCGTGAAAATGATAAAATTTGGCAAAATATGTAAAGTTCTCGCATCAGTATTAGAACATAATATATAGAAGAAAACTATTTTTAAAGAGTTAAAGCGGAGAAATGTTACACGGAAAAAATTATTCTTTCAAAAGGTTATGGCAGATGATCAAAGTAAAAAATTAGCCAATTTTAACCGATAAATGTTTTTTAAAGTTAATGGGGGTTGTCAGAAAGGGAGTGAAATAATAATAATAATAATAACATTATTAAAAATGTTGAGTCTGAGTAATATGTTGTTTTTAGAGTGGTTATTAAGGTTAAGGAAACCAATTTTTATCAATATGAAGAGTATAAGATACTTTAGTTGGGAACATAATATGGAAAACTTTTTAATAATAATTTTAGCGAAAAAAGTTATTCTTTATAAAAAGTTCTGCATGATCAAATATAAAATTTTCGCACTCGTATACGAGGTTTGTCAAATAATATTTATCGCTGCTCCAGAACAATATTGAGGTAACTGCGAAAACACCAATTTTACGGGAGAGGCAAAAAACAATTTTAAGTTATTATTTAAATATTTTTAAAGGAAAAAATATTATGTTTAAAAATAAAAACGATTAAATAGAATTTTTGACCACTTTAAGGCTTACTAATTAAAAATATAGTTATTAAAATTCATGATGAATTTTTTAGTTACTTACGTCGTTGTATCTCTAAAATGAAACAAAATAAATCTCAGTTGTCTCAATACATAGTTATTAAGTCAATATTGCTCTGTAATTTTTGATCAAGATTAAATTAAGTAAGTACCGTTATTTTTGACAATATCGCACATTGTTATAAAAAAAAGTTGACTGAAATTGAAAACTACATTTAAATATTATGAAATATCCGCCTACCATAAAAAATCAGGTTTTGTTGTTTTTTACATATTTATCTACATATCGACTGAACCCTATTTTTGCCATCCAATGTCACCAATTTTCTCCGAAACCGCACATACGATTTACTTCAATTTAAAAATATTGAAATTCCTATCCTTAGACTCTATTTCTCTTGTAGCAGATTTTCCGATTACCATTTGGTTTTTAAAATATACTATGACCTTTCGGAAAAATATTTAACTGACGCCATATTTCTTTAACATGGTGCATTAATTAATTTTATTAAATTACTCGTAACACTAAAACAAATATATTACAACAACCGAGCACATCAACGAGCTAACCTTTTCGTCTAAGCACAAAATATTGGCTATATTTTAAAATTTTTGTATTTTTATTTTAATTAAAAGACTTTTTTTCGGGGGCGCGGTTAGTTTTTTAAGGTAAAATTGAAATCTATACGAAAAATTTTTACGCGCACCTAATTTTTCACCTCACATCGATGAAATAGTGACTTTATAAGTATCTATATACTACCACTTCATTTTAAAAATAAATAGCGTCTGACATGACATGTTCTGATTTAGGAAAACTCCTGCCTCCTGCGCTTTGATAAAAATAAAAACAGATTTTTTTTTTAAATTTTATAGTTACAAAAAAATAAGAACAATTTTTTTAAATTTAGTTATGATTTTCCGCTTTTTCCATTTAATTTTCCAAATCATGAATGGTAATAATAATATGGCATATTTTAAAATATATTTATTTTATAAATATTTAAAAGCACTAAACAAAGTTTAATTAATAAAAGCACAACACAAACTGTTTTTGCAAATATTCCTATTTTACTTTTATTGACAATAATTTATAAATAAGGTAATTATTGTATTCCAAAGATGGGTAGTTGTCCGATTTTTGGATAAAGCGAAGTAAGGAAATATTGAACAAAAAACGAAATGGCGAATGCGCACTAGTGTTTAGTGATCTTAATTATTTAATTACCATTTAGCCAGTTTATAGAAACATAAATAACAAAAGTGATTAAGAGCATTAGGTAACGAATCACTGTTTAGTGTTTTGGCATTATTAATTTGATTTATTACTATTTTTAATTTTTTAATCAATTGATCCCCGTTGTGGTCCATGTGCAATGTGCTATCAATACTTTCGAAAACTGGCAATTGGGTAATTATTTCTACATAAAACATGTTCTTTACCCCCTTATTAATAATTCATAAAGTTAGATGAACCATTCGAAAACTGTTAATGGTATTTAAGACGTTATTAAACTTAAAAGAAAAATATTTAGAAAAAATATGTAAGTACTTTTGCCTCCTCCTCAATTATCGTCGCTTCTTTATTACTTGGTTCCTCGGTAATAATGCCACTGGGAGCCCCATGGACTGATTCCCAACTTAATACCAATAACACTGTTAACAAAAAATGTAACCTAAACGACATTTTGTAAAGAACCATTGAACTGACTCCAAGATGTTAATTGTCACAATTTATAGACAGCCTAAACACCCACTATCAAAGTTTTATATTATTTTTTGCCAGCCCTGGACCTAGGAGGGGGGGGCAAGCCCGGGCCCCCGCCCCGGGCAAGTGTGGTACACCGATATAGAATACACGATATTTAATCGATTTAATTTGCAATAAACTTTTATCGCTTTGTAATATTACGCGCATTGCATTTTGCGCTTTTGCTAAAAATTTAAGCGCTGCGTTAATTTGCACATAAAAATCGCCTAATCTGAACAAACCCGGGCTTGGGGCGGCAATTTCTAGGGGCGGCAAACGGATAGAATGCTTATTTTCAGCACTAAACTGGATTAATATATATTTTGGATCAACTATGGAGGAGGACTTAATTCTTTAGCAATTTTACATAATATAGAATCAGAACTTTTACGTCATCTTGATTACAATTAAGTCACTTTGCCGAACAGAAGGTACTTTGCAAACCCTTGTAGTTTTTTGTTTGTATTTTTTTGTTAACTTCATAAAATATTATAAATATAGAGTTCCTAGACTAAGGTACACCCTTTGTTACTTTTATATGTAATTCTTGTCCCTTTGAATTACTGTCTTTCTTCTCATAGATAACCTCTTGAATATTAAAGTTTTCTACAAGAACAGAAATTAAGAAATTTCGTACTAATCTTTATACACAGTGTGTAAAAAGTCCCGGAACAGTCAATTATTTCAAAAATGGTGCACAATATAAAAAAACTTTCTGTATAAAAGTTGTTGGTCTTAAGGTTGAATTCTCAACGTCATTAATTGCCAACCTCCCAAGTAGCAATTTAACGTTGGGACGACGGGTTTAAAAAGGTTGCGCAACCAAACATAGGTTGCGTCACTAACCTTAAAACAACGTCGTCCCAACCCTCTGCTACACCAAAATGGTCAATCATTTTTGAGTTTTTAAAACGTTTGCATTTTGACTGTAGTTAACGATTTGTCGTTTGCTAAACGTTGCGAAATTTACTTTGAAACAACGACTCATCACCTGCGCCCTCTTGTGCGGCGATGATTGATTAATGTTTAGAAAATGGTAATTTTCTTAACCAAATAATTTACTGATAGACAAAATGGACACTTTCTGAAAACTAACCATTACCGTGTATTAATAATGAAAATGGCTACAAGCTAACCTGCGTATATTGCTTAAAAAGCCGATTGCTAGGCAGAAATTAGTAACGCATTTCACTTTACTGTCAAATATACTATTACTTTATGCGAAAAAAACACGCGCGCCTTAAATCTGTTAAGAATTTCTCAAAATTCAAATGTATATGAAAATAAAAAAAATAAAAAACTTGCATAAAGTGTATTTAAACTTATAATTAATTAAAACCCAATATAAATACCAATGTATTGCATTTAGAAATCTAAAATAGGGCTTATACGCCTTGTCATTATTTCCTTGTATCTCAAATTTTAATGGCCGACCACCACGTTTTATGACATTAATATGGCGTAGACGCATTATAGGCGTCAATGCGACTAATGTTATCAGGTAACAAATAATATACTAATTTTTAACCGTAGGCAGCCAGGCAACCAACATTTTACGGCTGGCACGACTGGAGTTGCCTATCCGACCAAAAACAAACTGAACCCGCCTTTCCAGCTGTTAAAAAGCAAATCAAAAGTTCTGTCATCACTTATGTCATATGTCACATTTTTCTCTATAACTCGTCCCAACATTTCTTCACGAAATAATCTCTTTTTTTGCCTATAATAGGTGGCAGAGTATTTAAACGCCCGCTTCATTTTTATTTCAAGATTATAAAGGAAACAAACGCATAAATCGAGAATAAATATTTTTTTTCTTTTAGGTTAGGTTGTCCCTTATTAAGTAGTTGTGGGTTAAGGCATAGTTGTAAGTATAACTCCGCGAAAACGTTTTCAATTTAACTAAAAAACTGCCCACTGTATTTAATAGTTCGGTTCTCCGCCAGGAAAACGTTGAATACAACTTAAGTTGTCACTTTAACGTTTTTACAACGTTGTTTCCATTACCTTAATATTAACTACTTGTAGTTGATTTGCAATCGGTTGGGTAAAGGTTGTAACAACGTCGCAGTTTAACCAAAGTCATGCCCAACATTGAAACGACGTTGTCCGCTGGTTTCGGGGGCGTCGTTTCATAAGTGACTATTTTTTACACTAGATACAACGTTTATTTTGGTGTATTATGTGGTTTTCGTCGCCAAAATGCTACTTGGGCTATAACCTATTTCGCGTTGATTTTTTAAGTTTATTATTTTAATAACTAACATTTAAAGAAAATCAATATCGTCGGTACATTATTTAGGTAGTATCTGATATATTACAAAAATATCAATTTATTTCATTGTTATTTTGGGAGAATTGTATAGTGAAAGAACAATAAGTGACAATGACATAATAATGTAAAAAAAATATTACCCGATATTTTTCGCCACACAATTCTCGTAAAATAAGTTATGAAATTCCTTGATATTTATTAAATATATCAATTATTAACTATAGAATATCAAGTCGATACTGATTTTCTTTAAATTTTGTATAAAAGCTAGAAAACATAAATAAATCTACGCAAAATAGGTTAAAGGTTGGCAAGCATGTTGATACTCCCACCTTAAAGAAATTTATTAAACTAAGACCGTTGTAATTATACAGGGTTGCCCAAAAAGCCGTGGTAACCGAAACATCATTTTTTTAAATGGAATGACCCTTTTTTGATCGCAGTTTCTGATTCCTCTAAACATTCTAAAAAACAATTATGAAACATGTCATATGGCTAATCATATTAGTTTCAGAAATAATTTCAGTGGAAGCACATAAATGCGATAGGTACGATGTTACCTACATTTTGCATTGTTTCGAGTCGGCTCAAAATGTTTTACGTTAAAATTAAAAAAAAAAACATTAAACTCGTGTTAAACGTACCTCACTCAAGTTGTGTCAAAATTTTAATATCAACTAAATTATTAAATACAAGCAGTAAAATTAACAATAACTTAAAAAGAAAAAAAATAAAATTAAGTGTAAGTCGTTATTTAATTAAATGCTGAAAATGTCCTCCTCCCACAGTTTGACAATGGGCTAGGTTATAATAAAATTTGTCGATGACGTTTTGTAACATTTCTTGGTTAATAGATGCACATTCTTTAATAATTCTTCTTCTTAATTCATTCAGATCCGCAGGTTTTGTCACAAACACTTTATTTTTTAGGTGTCCCCAAAGAAAATAATCAAGGGGCGTTAAGTATGGCGACGTAGCAGGTCATTCTATATGGGGCCTCTTCGTCCTATCCAGCGGTTAGGAAAAGTGTTGTTTACATAATTTCTAACAGCTAGCCAAAAATGAGGAGGAGCTCCATCCTGCTGAAACCACGTATTGCGTAAAAGTGGTCCTACTTCATTGTTTAACGCTGGCACAATTTCATTTTGCAGCATGTGGAGATACATTTCGGCATTCAAATTCCCCTCTATAAAGAAAGGCCCCACTAAAGTGTTGCCAATAATTCCAGCCCACGCATTTACTTTCTGGGGGTGTTGAGTATGCGTTTCTCTCATCCAATGTGGATTCTGATCAGCCCAGTAACAACAATTATGTCGATTGAGAGACCCGTTCAACATGAATGTTGCCTCATCCGTAAGAACTATTTGATTAAAAAAATTGTTATTTTCTTCATATTTTTGCATCATTACTTCGCAAAATTCCAATCTACGATCAAAATCGTCTTCTGATAATTCCTGGACAAGAGTTATTTTATAGGGATGAAAATTACTGGTTTTTAAAATATTCTCAATTGATTTAAAACAAACATCAACTTGGGTAGCAGCTTTTCTGAATGACAAATGTGGATTCTGAACAAAATGAAGTAATTTCTCTAATTTTGTTTCATCACTAGTTGCCGACTTTTTTTATATTGTGCACCATTTTTGAAATAATTTACTGTTCCGGGACTTTTTACACACTGTGTATCAACTTGAAGCAAACGGCGTGAAGTTAATTTCGGGAAGACCACCACTTGTAAATCTAGGAACTTTACTAAAAAGTTTATAATAGAAATTATATAAAAAAACATTTTTTGTCCTGGCGCAGGCAAAATATCAAGAAAGAAGTAAAAATAAAACATTCAAACAACCAACTTTAATGTAATTTAATTTAAGTAATTTTATAGAAGTTGGGTGTTGGGTGAATTCTTAGTGAAATTTGAGCAATTGAGCATCGTCCCGAAAACGTAACACCTGCGGCGCATTTTTCGGGCTTAGGATGGAGCTTGCCCTAAATCCGGAGACACTGCGAGAGAGCGCAGCGTAGGCACGGAGCAAAAAATGACAAATAAAGAATCTTTTTATCTCAAACCCTATTCTGCCCAAAAGTGCAAAAATATTACAACTTAATAGAGAAATTTAAAGGAGGATGAGCCAGGGCGGCATTTTAAGTTGTTGCACCGCTTCGAAAGAATTCATGATCTAGGGCTGATTTCTTGCGTTTGCAGTAAAAATTACAATAATATTGTATTTAATATTTATGATAATATTTACATATTGTGTTGTTATAGCCTACTAGAAAAAATTAAAAATTAAAGTCATTTTAAAAATGCAAAAAATACTTCTTTCAATAGGTGTAATGGCAAATTCATGCTGTACCAGGACTTATATAAAAGCAACAAAAATAATATTCAGTTTGTTTTATTAACTATTTTCTTGCTTGAAGGGCTTCATCTAACTGGTTTAGTACTACAGGATTTTATCTGTACGGCACTGTCCTTACATTATTTTTGGCTAGTCCTTTGCTTTCGGAATTGTCACCTATTGCAAAGGTTGATTTATTTACATCTTGTATCCATGGCAACGTCACAACGGCATTTGAAAATTATTAGCCGCGTTAGTATCAGTTAGCGGCCCATACTTCTTAAATTATCACCAAAACGCATCAGTTTATCGAAATTTTATAAGAGATAGAGAGTCATTAAATGATTACCTGAAAAAATATAGTTCGGAAGTCTCTGGCGCACGTACTAAAAATAGGGGGTCAGCAGGTGCTTGAACCCCCCCCCCCCCCTCCCCTCCCCTTTAATTATTTGACAATTGTTGTTTGTTTTGTTTTTTTCAGAAGATGTAACTCTTTATGCTGAAGCAATGTACCAAATTTGAAATTAATATCTTATTAAATACTCCGAAGTAAACTGATATGACGTTAGCGGCCAAAACTTAGCGGCCGAAATCCCGAAAATTGCCGAATAGACAGTGGCGTCGGGATATTGCTTCAAAGAAAAAAATCAAATATATACAAGATTCGTACAAGGTTCTTTGACTTTCAGTGACCGTCTTAAATAATTTTTGCCAATTGACGTCTCCTTGCAATCCGTTTCAAATACAATTTTATTTTGGCTGCTAAGTTCCTTTTGTCAATTTCTTGAATACTAGAAGCGATCACGGTTACACATTAACAAGGTACTTAAGGGGCAACCAGAACTACAGTTTGCGTCCAGTGGCGTATCATTGCAAGCCGTTTCAAATTCTACTATATTTTGGCCGCTAACTTAATTTCGTCGATTTCCACGCGCCACTAGGCGCAAACTGTAGTACTCATTGCCCCTTATGTAGCCTGTTAATGTGTGACTGTTATCGCTTCTAGTTTTTGAGAAATCGGCAAAAAAAATTTACCGGCCAAAATATAGTGGAATTTGAAACGGCTTGCAAGGCCACGCCACTGGGCGCAAACTGTAGAACCGTATGAACAGTAGGCAGACAGCAATCCAAATACTATAGTAGTAACTATGTAAATTCTAGGTTGCTTTACTTATGGGGTATAATGGAGCATGCCGGAGAGACGAACTGACAAATATGGATGTAAAAGACATTCACTTTAAGGTTGCTTCTATTACAGTACACATTCCCAAAACTAAAACACGTGTACCAAGAATGTTTCTTATAATATATCAATTATGGATTAATTTGATTAGACAATATTTTGATTTACGTCCTAAAAATCTTACAACATCAAGATTTTTTCGTATAGAAATGGGCATTGCATAAACTCACCTGTAGGTCTAAATACAATGGGAAAAGCTCCTAGCCTTATTGCAAAATACCTGTGCAAACCAAATCCAGAATGTTTTACTGGCCACTGTTTTAGACGGTCTAGTGTCACCGAGCTGGCCAACAAGGGAAGCAATTTGGTGGAAGGTTCTCTAAAAGCGAAAATGGATGTAGCGCAGAGATTCTCTTCTAGTTTAACACCTTCATTAATAGATAATATTGATAATACTGCTACACCCTTACCTGGAACATCAAAATCGACAATTGAAGGTGTAGAAACTGCTTTTCAACCAAGCCTTATTAAAATTGGATTGGATTCTGGGGTCAGCTATCACAAAGTTTCGCATACTATGTCTTTAAAAAATACTCAAACTCCGACAGCGTAGTAGGCACAGAATTTTAAATATTTACATTGGTATTTAGTTTTTCTTTCTAAAGATGGTTTTTTAATAATATTTCTTCGTGTTTTCTAAAGAGAAAGCACTGTAATAGTGAAAAAAAATGTTTGTAAAGACATACTTGATTATTTAAAACTAAAATTATGACATAAATTACTTTGGACTGATGTAAAGTTAGCGGCCAAAACTAAGCGGCCGAAATCCCGAAAATTGCCGAATAGATAGTGGCGTCGGGATATTGTTTCAAAGAAAAAATTTAAATATATACACGATTCGTTCAAGGTTCTCTGACCTACAGTGACGGTCTTAAATAATTTTTGCCAATTTTTGGAACAGTTTCCGCCCAATGACGTCTCCTTGCAAGCCGTTTCAAATTCCACTCTATTTTGGCCGCTAACCCATTTTTGTCGATTTCCCGAAAACTAGAAGCGATAACAGGTACACATTAACAGGGTACCTAAGGGGCAACTAGTACTATATTTTGCGCTCAGTGGCGCGTCATTGCAAGCCGTTTCAAATTCCACTATATTTTGACCGCTAAGTAATTTTTGCCGATTTCTCAAAAACTAGAAGCAATAACAGGTACATATTAACAGGGTACCTAAGGAGCAACTAGTACTACAGTTTGGGTTTGTTCGAGTTTGTTCGTTTGCGCCCAGTGGCGTGTTATTGCAAACCGTTTCAAATTACACTACATTTTGACCGCTAAGTCATTTTTGCCGATTTTTCGAAAACTAGAAGCGATAACAGGAGTAGAGTGCAAACCCGGATCCGCAAGCTCCTCCCTTCTGCCCTCCTATCCCCCCTTGCCGACAGCTCGCGACCTTGACCGTACAAATGTGCAGGTGTTCATTTGACCTTGAAGGACACAGGTCTTCTTTGATGATGTTACCTTGACCATACACGTGGGCGAGCAAATTGTTATTTGATGCAGGTGTTCATTTGACCTTGAAGCATGCAGCTGCTCTTTTATGATGTTACCTTGACGACACACGTGGGCGAGCAGGTGTCCTATTATTTATGACCCTGTTACGTTGCAGGTGTTTGATTTTTACACCTTGATGTATTTTTACTGCTTTATTATCGTCATTTATTAGTTCAAAAATATCTAATGGGGTACAGGTGTGTTTTAATAATGTTACCTTGACAATTATTTTTTCCCAAAAGTTTGATTTGTAATATTATTGTCGTTCAATTAGGGTATGTGCTCTTTGTTATGGGATTATCGCACCTTGAAAGAGTGCACCTGTTTTTTTGTTATGGGTAACTTTGACCGCTTGCAAACATGCGTTATTTTTCTTTTTTTGTTCGTTATTTATTAGGGTATTCTTTGATTAATTTTTTAGCGGATGCAGGTTTTCTTTTGATGACTTCTTGATACCTTGACTACACTTTTGGCCAGATGTTTACTTATGACTTTGGGTTGGGTTTATTTACGACCTTGGATGTGGTCGGATGCAGGTGTTTGTTTTCACGTTGTGTGACCTTATTAGACCTACTAAAAAAAGCGAGGAGGAGTTGGATATTTCAGTATTTGCTTGTCAATCGGTCGTGTAAGAGTTCCTATCTGTTTCCATGAATAAATACGTGTGCGAAAAATGCGGTCAATCATTTACGCGAAGTTATAATATGTTGCGTCATAAAAAATCAAATCAAATCAAAAAAAAAGAAGCATGTACATTAAGATTGGCTAATGTGGGTGGAGAGAAACGGTGCAGACTAGATGGGAGTGCTTCATCATCACATATGCAAACTTGTGCTGCTTGTAATGTTACTTTAACAGCGAATCAGATGGTAGCTCAGCTGATGGAAAGACTGGCAAGTTAGTAAAGCTTGTTCACCATTGTCTCAACATGTTCGAATTATTGACACTGCATTTAAAAACAGAATCATGACCTACCGCGTAAATAGTGATAACGTGCATATCAACTTTACAACATTCTTCGATGAATTAAGATCGAAAGTGTTAGATTTAATAAAAGAGTTGTTGGTAGTACACCATTCATTAAAAATAAATATGGTTGTGGTGGGACGACACAGTTTACCATCACAAAACATTAAAAGCCAAAAATCGTTGAGGTAGTTGTTGCAGGCAGATATTGTAGGAAAAACTCTGAAGTTTTACCCAATAACAACAAAAGGGTTAAATGATGTAATTACCTATCATTTAAATTGCCGATGTTAGCACACCATTTTTTCCAAATTCGCTGGTATTAATAAAACAAGTTTGAATTGATGAATTGAGAATAAATACGTACATTAAATTATAAAATTATACATAGGGTTTTCTTTAAACCTTTGTTCAAACAAAAAATGGACAATAGTCAACAATTATATTAGTGTAGAAAACTACGGTAAACAATATTAATGTAAAAAACGACGGTATTGATAGTCCAATACTTATTAATTCCTGAAAACTTAACCTAGGTAAATTTTTATCCGACAGGGCACTATGTTTTTTATCGTATTAAAAGTTGTCGCGGTTTCCGCCTTTCTTGGAAAAGTCGCGGGTCTCACTCTTTCTGCAAAAAGCTTAAATAAAAACGGCGAGCGCACTTATCAAGTTAGTATGATGATGCGGTCCTAACAGAACGGCATGACGGGAATAAAATGCCACGAGCTTCAAATACAATTCTAGCTCTGGCGTCATTTGATGTTTTATTTGTACTTAAACTAGCATATCTTGCTCTAGTAGAATTATACCTTAGTATAATAAAAAAAGGATACGCTGGTTTCTTTACTTCATTGGGGTAAAAATTGCATCATGTTTCGGTTACTGCACTTAACAATTATAGAAGTGGAAAGCCGAAAAAACGCTAAGTCCACGGGGAAAAGTAATCTGTACCATTTAACATTAACTTTACTTAATAACACATACTTAAGTAGGTTATTTGAGAACTTTTACGAAAGGGTTTTATAGACGCGAGAAGATGCGTCTT
Organism: Polydrusus pterygomalis; assembly: GCA_963969555.1. NCBI lineage: Eukaryota > Metazoa > Arthropoda > Insecta > Coleoptera > Curculionidae > Polydrusus > Polydrusus pterygomalis. The sequence continues at coordinate 30,891,481 of OZ018382.1, forward strand.
GCTTGACTTTTTTTTGAGACAGTATTTTTTGCGGTGGCTTTTTTAACTATCGCATTGTGACAGTGACATAATTTTTTGCTGGTTTAGCGTCTATTGTCATCTTTGTCTATTTCATGGTCGCGATGCGCGCTGTCACGGAATAGGCAACCTGTCATGTGAGTATCTAGCCAGCTGCTTTCAACAACTAGGTCAGTATGTGACGCCTGTTTTTAAATCAAGGAGGCGCGATGCATTAATTTCAATTAAGCACAGAGGCGGATTGTTTTTAAAGGGAGAGAATTATAATTTATTAAGAAGGGGTTGGAGTAGTTCTCCAACAAATATGGTGTACGGAATATTTACTGAAGCAATGAAAACCCAGTCAACTGAATTTCAAGAAAAATATTCAGGTGTGTTAAACGTTTTAGTGTAATGATGGAAAGGGTATTAATTGTGTGTTGTTTTTCTTTACAGGATGGGCATTGGAGAAAATACTCTACCTTGAAGTAAATATTAATAAGTACAATCCGATGGGGGGTCATCCTATATCGCATTACCACGTCCAATTCAAAAGAGGAATGCCATTATTAATGTAATTAATCAAGATGAGTGCTGTTTTGCATGGGCTGTAGTGTCGGCTTTGTTTCCTGCCACAACAATGTCATCGCAGATGTCATCCTATCCTCATTAGTCTATAAGTATGGTACGTGATATAAAGAAATTTGAAGAAATGAATATATTTCAGTGAATGTGTATGGTTTAGAATCTTTATTTAGGGCTAAAAAGTTAAAATATGAAATTGTCGGTCCACTATATTATTCGGGAAAAAAAAGCGCAAATCAAGTTACTGTTAATAACAAAATATTGCAATGTGAAAGACAATAATACAGAATTGTAATGAAAATTGTTCAAAAACTCATTATTGCTGGATTAAGGATTTATCATGTTTAGTGTCTAGTCAAATATCGCAAAATCATGATAAACTATTCGTTTGTGATGGTTGTTTGACCTATTTTAGTTCAGAAAATAAACAAGCATCACATCTTCAATATGACTGTAACCATACATATTCACTGACTCCCTCAGTGGATTTTAAAATTGATAAATTTGGAAAGAATGTAGCCGAAAACATTTTAAAGTTTGAAAACATTGAGAAACAAATGCGAGTTCCGTTTTGTAGTGTATGCAGACTTTAAGTCTATTTTAAAACCAGTTGTAAATATGTAACCAAACTCTACAAATTCTTTCACAATGAAAAGCTTTAAGCATGAGCCATACTCTTTTTCGTATTTAACTAAATGTTCTTTTGACGATTCAATTTCCAAGTTTGAGTTATATAGGGTTGATGCGCCTTAAGTTTTTGTTTCCCGGATTGAAAACGATTTAAGGTTTTTCTATAATACATATTTAAAGGGTATAAAAGAAATGAAACATTTAACGGATCAGGAAAAAGAAGAGTTCACAAATGCTACGATTTGCGAAATATGTGAACACCCTATAACCAATACAGATATGAAAGTAAGAGATCATTGTCACATAACGGGGGAAAAAAGATTTGGTGCCGCACACTCTATTTGTAATTTAAATTATAAATTACCTAATTTTATTCCTATAATTTTGCACAATTTAAGTGGTTACGATAGCCATATTTTTATAAAAGAATTGTGTAAACATGGGGATAAAATTGACGTAATAGCTCAAAGTAAGGAAAATCATGTGTCGTTTACAAAGAACATTTACGTGCACGATTATGTTGAAAAAAAGAGCGGTATTACTAAAAGTAAGTATTTAAAGTTACGATTTATTGATAGCTTTAAATTTTTATCATCGTTATTGGAGAATTTAGGCAATGGGTTAGATATTACTGCATTTAGAGAAACAAGAAAGCTTTTTCCCAACAATGATCAATTTAATATGATGCGCAGAAAAGGAGTTTTTCCCTATAGTTTCGTAGATTCCATTGAAAAAATGGACAATACAACACTTCCACTAAAAAACGAATTTTATGATAATTTACGAAATGAGAGTTATGAACGAGCTAATGAAGTATGGCATATGTTTGGATGTAAGAATTTGGGGGAATACTCGGATTTGTACCTCAAGTCAGATGTATTATTATTAACGGATGTTTTTGAGCAGTTTCGGGATATGTGTTTACGTGTTTATAAGCTTGACCTCGCTAAGTACTACACGCTTTCAATTTTTCCAGGTTATCATTCGATTGTATGCTGCGCATGACCAAGGTTGAGTTAGAACTACTGACTGACATAGAAACAATTTATTTTTTTTAAAAGGGTATTCGTGGCGGCTTAACTCAGTATACGAACGAAAGCATATTGCCAATAATTTATATTTACCAAACTACGATGCAGCAAAATCATCATTTATCCAGCCTATACCAAAGAAAGGCAAGAAAACCCTGCCAAACAACTATCGACCAGTCGCATTGCTTTCAGTTATATTAAAGGTGATGGAGAAAGCTATTAACCAACAACTTCTAAAATACCTAGAAGGCCTTAAAATTATCAGCGACCATCAGTATGGTTTTCGTAAGTCCAGATCAACAGGAGACCTTCTAGCCTATGTCACTCTTCTTTGGAGCAACGCAATCGAACATCATGGGGAGTCACGGGCTATTGCACTGGACATCTCTAAAGCCTTTGACCGTGTCTGGCACGAGGGGCTCCTAAGTAAACTGCGTTCTTATGGTATGCCCGGTCGATTTTTTTCATGGTTGTCTAGCTTCCTCAAGGACCGTTCTCTGCAAGTGGCGATTGACGGGTTTCTTTCAGACACCTTCACCATCAATGCTGGTGTTTCTCAAGGGTCCATATTATCCCCCACTTTCTTCTTACTGTACATTAACGACCTTCTAGCGAAAACAGAAAATCCAATATATAGCTTTGCTGACGACAGCACACTTATCTCATCTTTTACTTTGAAATCTCATGCATCGGCTGCTGACGCACAAGTTAAGGGTTGATTACATCACAGGTACTTTTTAAAAATACCTTTATTTAAAACACTTAACAATAATAGTATTCTAACAGTATAAACTTAAAACTAACTATTACAATCTTAAACCTACTATTTATATATAAATTATCGCTGGGTTTGCAATAAAATTAGAACGATGATTTGGGGTTTCGCTGATGTAACTGCTTGGCTTTGTGGGTTAATGTATAGGTTCACCGAACCGTAATTTCTCCATCCCCTGAGGAAGTTTTGTAAGGGACGAACAAAACTGGCTGCTTTGGGTCTTCTTCGTTCTGAATGCGGTCTTCTTCTGGGGTTGTTTTTGGTCCAGTACTGCTTAGCCTTGTAAAAATAGGGATATAAGAACTTCTTGTGTGCTCTTGAATGAATTTCTCAGGATAGAAGTAGGTTGATCCAGTACTTCTGTCTGGTAGATCCATATACTGGTAAAGTTCATTGTTGGAGGCTAGATAATGATCTTAGTGGGATAATTGTTGTATGTTGTAGGTTGAGGTAGTATATCAAGTAATGGATACTGGTCTGAATCCTTGATTGTCCTAGTTTGAGGGGGAGTTTCCCAGGGTTTTCTTTCAGGTCTTGGGTTAGGACTTTCCGGGCGGACGTTGAAGTACATTTGTAAAGTATTTTTCATGTTAGTGCCTTTACTTGGTTGCTTTTTGATATATTTTTTTTTATGAACTGTCGTATCCTGTGTGTCTATAGTGACGATATTGTCGTTTTTTTCTGTTTTTGGAGAGAATCTTGGTAGTAGTTTGTTACGTTTTACTGTTTTTCTTGTATATATTTTGGTACTGGGTTTATATGTTATTGAGACTTGTCTCTTTGAGTTTCTTTTTTCTATGTACTTCGCTTTGGCCTCTTGAAGTTGTTCGTTTAGTTCTTTATAAATTGTCTTTATTTTTTCTCTATGCTATTGGGTGTAATTGTTTATAAGGGTTTTTCTAATGTAAATATCAAATGGATCTTGGGCGTCTAAGTAGCCGGATAAAATGTCGATTGGTCTTATGTTGGTCATGGAATGAATAGAGTTGTTGTATCCAAGATTGGCATAAGGCATTTGTTCTTTATTATTTAGAGTTTTCTTTTTTTCTCGTAGGATTCTAACGAACATCTAGTTCGACGAGGGTTGAGTGAAATCGCTCTATCATTCCATTGGATTATGGGTTATCTGCGGTGGTATAATGGATTGAAATTTTGTGGGTGTCTACAAATTCTTGCATAAGGCCATTTTTAAATTCTGTTCCACTGTCGGCAACTATTATATGGGGTACTCCATGGTGAGTCATGAATATTAGAAGGGCATTGAGCACATTAATTGCATTTGAGAAATCTATTGGATATGCCTGTTCATATTTGGAAAATGCGTCTATGATTGTTAAGAATTTCTGGCCTCCTGCCTGGAAAGTATCTAGATGAATAATCTGGAGTGGTTTGGATGGTGTTGGTGTCAGCATAAATTTGGGCTTTGCTGGGCTTCTGTCGTATTTATTGGCTTGACAGATGTCGCAAACGTTAATCATGTCCTTAATATCTCTTTTTAGGTTAGGCCAAAAGTATTTTTTTCGATTCTGAGTTTCCGTTTCATGGATGCCTCGATGATTGGTCTTGCTCTGATGGTAGTTTAAAATGATTTCCTTTTGTCTTTCTTCGCAGTTGATGTCTTCCAATAAGGTGTTGCACTTTACAAGGTCAAATGCAGAGTTCTTAAAGATCTCTCGAATTGTGTTACACAGAAATTGGTAAAGTGTATCATCTTCAAAAAGTATTGCATATTTCTTTTTTGGTTCAATGTACTCTTTGAAGAATCGAATGATTTCATTTTTAAGGTTGTTTTTCCCAAGTTGGACATATATCCTTCTCTTGTTGGCAAATGCTTCTTCTTTTACTGTTCTTGCCAAGTTGTAGTTGACGGTCTTAAAGATGATTTGATTATTAAAGTAATTAAGAGGCTTCTCGCTGATAGGAATTCCTAGTATTGGATTTTCTTGAGTTGTATGTTGAGTGTCATCATCGCTGCTGTCATCGGTTTCGGGATTGTGCTTATCTTCGTTCTTCTTTTCTTCCGCGGTGGCTTGATCTTTGTTATGGTAGAGTATTTGAGTTCGGTTTCGTTTAGGGTCCGGGATGCATAGGCGATCGGTTTGTCATTGCCAACAGGTCCTTGTGAAAGCACAGCTCCGACTGCAAAGTTGCTTGCATTTGTTGTGAGGTTAAACGGTTTCGAAAAATCTGGATTTTGCAAGAGTGATTCGTTTGTCAGGAGGCTTTGGCAAGTTTTAACACAATTCAGGAATTCTGGGGTGTGTTCGATTTTTACGTCCTTCTTGAGACAGTTGGTGAGTGGTTTGGTAATCTTGGGCGGGTCTTTAATACATTTTCTATAGTACTCAAGTAGGCCAAGGAATCCTTTGATTTCTTTAGTTGTTCTTGGTATAGGGTATTCTAGAATGGCTTTGATTTTGCTTGGATTTGGTATTATGCCATCAGGTGTGACGATATGACCTAAAAAGCTCACTTCTTTCTTCAAAGATTCGCATTTATCGACTTGTATCTTGAGGCTGGTTTCTCTTAGTCGTTGGAAGATCTTTGACAGACAAACTAGATGTTCTTGTAGGGATGTACTGAAGACAATAATGTTGTTCATGTAGACTAGGCAGATTTCTCCTTGAAGTCCTTTCAGTACGTTGTCCATGACTCCCTGGAAGGTAGCTGCTGAATTTTTTTGGCCAAAAGGCATTCTTAAGTATTCGTAGTGGCCATTTTCTACGTTTAATGCTGTTTTCTGGATGTCTTGTGTTGCCATTTCTATTTGGTGGAATCCACTTGCTAAGTCTAAGGTGATGAAGTATTGGCACCTTCCAAGTTTGTCGAGAATGTCGCTAATATTAGGAATGACGTATCGCTCATCGATTGTTTTCTCATTAACTTTTCGGTAGTGTCGACCACAATTCGCCATTTAATTTTTCCAGAGGCGTCAGGTTTCTTCGGTACCACCCATATAGGAGATGACCAGGGAGATTGACTTGGCCGGATAATTCCTTGATCTAACATTGACGAGATTTGCTTTTTCATCTCTTCTTTGTGTATATGGGGATATCTGTAGGACTTTGTAAATACTGGAACTTCATCTTTGGTCTATATTTCGTGTTTAATCTGATTGGTAAAGGTAAGTGGAGAATATGGATGATGAAAGATGTCAACATATTTTTTGCATTGTCTTCTTATGGAATTTTCTTCTTCTGGGTTTAAATGGTCGGTTCGAATTTCAGGTTCTATGTTTGGTTCGGGATCTTGTTGAGGCAGGATATCTGCGGAGTAAAGATTGATGTTTTGTAGGTCAATCTTGCAGCTTTTTACTGGTCCTGTTAGGGCAATTTGAAGTTGGTCGTCTGTATTATTAATCAGTTCTGTCCAGGCTAGTTGGTTGCATGCTATGGTGAGGGTTTCTCGCAGGACAGCTCCTTGAACTTCTTGTTGAGGTAAGGTAATGTTGCCTTCGGTCTCTTTGACTGGAAGTCACACTTTGGTTATCGTATGAGGTTCTAGTTGGATGGAGTAGAACTGGGTTTTGTTGGTTTCGTAATATTCGATAGGAAGCACAGAATTTTCGGTACTAAGTAGGGAGGTTGGTAGGTCTAACTTGGCTTTTAAAAGTTTAAGGTTGTCAAGGCCTATGAGGCCGTCAAAAGTTTGGTAAAACTTAAAAACGTAAAATTTAAAATTATTATTGGAGTTGAATTCAGGGAATATTGGAATTGTTGCGCAATAATCTTGCGAATGATTGTGGAAAATAGAAGTAACAATAAAGGGTTCATGTTTGATGTTATTTCGGTAGTATTTAAATGCAATGTCTGGATTAAGAAAATATTTAGTAGCGCCGGTGTCAATAAGGAGTTTAAGAGGAGGGTTTGATATGGATATGTAAGGAAGTTCTTTTTTATTGGTGTAGTTGTGAAGCTCTACTATGTTTCTTCGTTTTCCCTTGGGTCGTCGTGAAAATTTTCTTCTTTTTCGTATAAATAGTGTTCTTCTTGGTTGTAGTAATTTGGGGGAACTTGTTGGTGGTAGCTTTCGTCGAAGTAGCCATAGGGATCGTAGGCAACAGCTTCGTCTCGTTGTTCTATGTTGAACAATTCTTCAACGGTGAATTTGGGGGCAGGTTGTTGTGGAGGTCTGAACGTTTGAGCCGTGTTTACGGAATCTGTGTCCATTGGTGTCGTTTTTTAAAACTGGGATGGTCCGGGTCTATTGGTTCAAACGTTTGATTTAGGGGGTAGGCTGTTTTGGAACCTCGGTGATGGTTGACTGGATTGGAATCTTGGAGGTTGGAGAATAGGTCTTGATGGTTTGAAGGGTTGTTGTGGAGCAAAGTTAAATTGTGGCCTTGGTCCAAATAGCTGCTGAGACCACTGTGAGCGATGTTGCTGTGTAGGCCCCAATGGTTGCTGTATAGGCCTGAATGGTTGCCATTGAGGAGGTGTGAAGGTCGAAGCAGCATGGGGTGCTGATTGTCCTTGTAGTGGAGGTGCAGCTTTAAAGTTGGATGAAGCTGGCGGTTGCGGGATGCTTAGGCTTTTCTGAAGTTATCTGATGTTGTTTTCCTCTTGGATGAATTGAATAGCAGTTGCTAGATCTTTGGGCCTCATTGCTCTTATTGTTGATCCCAAAGGTTCTCTTAGTCCTGTCAGGAAAGTAGTAAGAGCTTGTTGGTGGAAAAAATACTTTTTACTTGTTTTGATGTTCGCGTCTACTGTGTGCAATTCTACGTAGTTCGATATGGTGTTCAGTAGGGCCATAACTTTTTCGTAAAATTGTTGTGGGGCTTCGTTGGGACTCTGGCGTAAATTAACTAGGTCTCTGGTCAGTGAATTTTCGTTACGTTGGTCGGCAAAGTTTTGTATAAGGGCATCTTTTATTTGGGGCCACTCGCTACATCCATAAATTGAAATTACTTCTTTTGCTCGGCCTTTCAGTTTGCTGATAATACCTTGTACAAGTGCATGGTTTTGAAAGCAGGTAATGTCGTTGGTTTTCCAGTAGTGATTTAGTAGTAACGTTGCCACATGGATGAAGTTATACAATTCGTTGGGGTTGCTATCATATTCTGAAATAATACTGAGATTTTTGACGTCGAAGTCTGGTGTGGTTGCCATGGTAACGGGTATTGTCGGGGCAGTAGGTTGTTGAGTTTGTGGTAAATTAGGTACTAGGTTGGTAATGCTAAGGGCACTAAGGGCAGTAAGTAAGTCTTGTTCTGTAGACATTAAATGCTTACACTATTAAGATGATGCTTAAAAGCTTATCACTTTACTAAGCACGAGCACTAACAGACTGCACTACACTACTTAAAACAAAAAATTGTTTTCACTATCACTAAAATCTTCTTAGGCTAACTTTTCATAGTTTCCCGGAGATTGGTTCGTTTAGTGGATAAACGTTCAAAAACGACGAGGATCCTTAGGGACTCTTCCACTACTCTACAGACTGCGCCAGTTAAGGGTTGATTACGTCACAGGTACTTTTTAAAAGTACCTTTATTTAAAACACTTAACAATAATAGTATTCTAACAGTATAAACTTAGAACTAACTATTACAATCTTAAACCTACTATTTATATATAATTTATCGCTGGGTTTGCAATAAAATTAGAACGATGATTTGGGGTTTCGCTGATATAACTGCTTGGCTTTGTGGGTTAATGTATAGGTTCACCGAACCGTAATTCACATCTTCGCAGACAACATGAGGTATCAGGCCCCAATAAAGACCTGGAAGAAATTTTGTCTTGGGGTGACAGTAACCAAGTCGAATTTAACGCTCAAAAAACCCAGGCAGCAGTTTTCTCTAAGAAGGAGAAATTGGTGTAATTTAAAAATTTCTGTTCTCCAACTTTATTGATAAAATTTTTTTTTATAAAACCTGTGAAATTGTACAAAACAAAATCCATATAGATATGTAATGTAAATACTACTTACTTTTAATCCTAAATAACTGCTATTATCAGTCCCATTTATAAATTTATTAATATCATCTAAGTCTAATACAAGAAACTTTTTGGGTTTGTAGCCCACAGATTTTTTTTTAACAATAATTGCAGTCTAGCATAATCCTTTATATCTATGTTCTTATCAATATTAATACAAGCTCTTAATTTTGAGTATAAGGACCACAGGGTCGATGACATTTTGGTTTTACTTTCTTCCTCGAAATAATCTATAGTCTATTACCAAAAATATAGGCAGTGACGTAGCTCTCATAACCATGGAAACGACCAAAATACTTTATGGTCATTGGCGGTTTGCATTAGTTTCCATGGTTTCGAATAATACGTCACTGCCTATAATATTGGATTTTAAGTATAGTAAAACATTTTCAGAAATCTTACAAACGCCCTTTGGATTACACCAACTTGTGAACGTCTCATAGTCCTTTTCATACATTTTCCGGGATTTTTCTTGTAAAAGTTGATTGATAGATTTATGTGCAATATCCCTTAACTCGGGGGGAGTTAAACTTAAATTATCTTGCTCCATAATATTTTCTTAATATAAATGAAAATTTAAAACACAAATTTCGTGGCAATTTGACTGACACAATTTAAAATTTATTTATTTTCATGGCAAGCTTGATAAAAAAAAATTGTAATAGTGTTACCAATATAAATTTTAAACATAAAAATTTATAAATTTTGAAGGGTTTGTTTTCTTTTTAAATATTTGTTTATTTATTTTAAAAAACGACAAAATAGAAAAAGTAGTATAAAGCACATGTTTTATAAAGCCATTATAACACTTGTCCCCTTAAAAAACTCGCCGCAAGCGGCTCGTTTTTTAACATGGACCCGTGCTATAATATAATGCTTTATAAAACGTGTACTTTAATATACTATTTAGTAACTCCTAGAGAAATAGCCTCGGAAAAAGCACTTTACTAGTAAAAAAATAGGTTTCTTGTAAATTTCCAAGACATACCTACTAGATATTTCGAAACTAAAATTATGACATAAATTAGTTTCTATCGAAGCAGGACTGAATCCCAGAAGATGGCGTTTCCACTCAAAAAATTCAGTTATTTTCACCTATTTATGCGTCGATTCAAGAACAAAATAAAATCGCCACAGTGGATCTTTTCCCGTGCGTCATCAATCAACAATCAGGACTCAACGTGGTTAATAACTCTGCATCCTTATTTATTACAGTAACAAGTTTGAATAAAAGCATAAAAGAACGTCTCCAAGATTCCGCAATAGTATAACGTGCTAGACAAGAATAAAACTAGAAACGTCAATTAATTACTTTTTTTATTTGTTTAGTTGACTACCGTTGTATTTTAGAACGTCATTGTCAACCTTATTTTGATCTGCCAATCTAATTCGTATTTTGTAAATTTGTGTGCCTTAAAACTGTTCCTTTTTCTAAAAATATTTCTTTTTAGAGCTAATTATACCCACCATCTGTTTTGGCGGTAAGTATTTATGGATTTTTATAATACCCAATTTATTTGTTTTAAATATTCTAACCGTGAAAGTTCTTTGACAAGTTTACGGCAGTGGCTAAATTCCCTTAAATGAAAGAATATCAAAAATTTAACTTTTGCGATTTTAAAAGTCAATAAAACACCAAACTTTTCTAGATTTTAAGCTTTAAAAATATTATTAAATGTATTAACATTTGTTTCTTTTAGATAATAGAGAATGCCGGGCAAAACTTAAAATAAATAATAATTTTTCTGGATATTATGTAGGTACGTCAAACGGTAGGCAGGCACGTCCATTTTATGAACTTAGACTTAGTTTTGACTTTTTTCGTCTCGTAATTTTGATTTGATTCATACGATTTTGATGACGTGAAAGTGATGACGCACCACGGGAAAAGAACCACTGTGGCGACTTTTTATATTTTCCTACGACCACCTACGAAAATGACAATAACAGCACGGTTAACTTGGCTGGAAAGTGCTAAATATCACACGCGTATTAAAAAAAATATTTCAACACGAGTGTGGAAATACAAAGCACACTATATTTAATTTAACCCGCAACGGCTACGGTTAAAAAACATTACACTAAGACTCTTAATAAATAATACCAGATTGTATTTAAAAAACTTTATTAAACCAAATAGGTATTTAAGTACTACTACTAAACTAGAACTACTAATAAAAAAAGTGCATTAAACTTTCCAAAAGAAATTTTTAAACAAAAAAAAAGTAAATCTAATTTTTAAATTTTTCCAGGCATGGGTTACAAATTTTTTTAACATGTTCCAGGCAGATGGGTTTTTTGCATTCTCGGCACATATAAACAGTTTTTCTTTTTATTCTGGAAGGACAAATATAAAAAAATACCGCCCGAAACGTAACAAATTATAGGGTTACAGTTACCTAGTGCCACTAAATTTCACTACACTTAGACTACGAAGCGGTATCACGTACCGCAAGACCTCAAAACTCGTCTGTCACAGCCACGTCTGTACGAATTAATTGTCCAGCTGGTACTGACGATTGCGCCCCGATGCCCTTGAAAGGTACACGGATGGTCAGGATCGGCTTCAAAAATAGTATATTAAAGTATAAGTGGATATTAAGGTCTGTAAAACACGCGCGATTTTGCAAGCACGACGGCGCAGCCGGAGTGCTTGAAATAGAGCAAGTGTTTTAAAGACCAGTTATCCACGAATACTTTACATTATTTTTTTTATTGGTATTTATATTACAAAAAATGGAAATAATAACTTAGTAAGTAAGTGAAATGGTCGAATTCGCGATGTGATATACCTGTCGTTGTCATGAAAATGAGGAGAACAAAAAATACCTTCCAATCTGTCACATAAGATTCATTGTTGTCACCGTTGACATTGGTTGTCAATTGCTTAAAAAAATATTTTATTTGCCGTTAAAAGGTAATTCTGTCAAATCAATAATTCAAAAGTTGACATATTTGGACTTCACGGGTTGTTGATGTTGCCATGGTAACTTTAAAACACGCGCGTTTTTGAAAGTGAGATTTAAACACGCTGAGGCGTACTTTAAATAAGCGAAATAGGGTATCAATAAAAAAAAATATAAAAAATATTAGTGAATAAAATATCTTAGCGGTATGTGAAACCGCATAGTAGCCGTTGCGGGTTAAACAGGTATCAATTTGACAACAAAACTATTTATTAAAAATAACAAACTTTCGGGACCCGTGGAGCGAATTGGGGTGCTAGGTGGGTGCACATACACACATTATACACTACATTTTGTGTCTGTTTCTATTAATTTCTGAAAATAAGAAAAGCACCATTACACATGTCAAGTGTCTGGACACAAAGGAATAATAGGTTTACAGTTACAACAAAGAAGGTTGCAAGGCGCTCTCGCTGGACGTTTGGTAGAATATAAATGGATTGTAATATGTGGTATGGAATATCCATACAATGTTTGTTAATGATGCGGAGAAAGTAAACGTATTTTCTGAGATTAAATTTAATTTAATTAACAATGTAAGCAAACGTTCATAATTAACATGCTATCGATATTTTTTATGTCCATCTTTAATTCTCTTTAGTTATTGATTCAGGTTATGTTATTGTTTAGTCTTGAATTTTGGTGCTTTTTAGTTTTTGTTATATTATTTGCTAAAAAAATGTAAAGAGCTAAAAAAGACAGAAACTAAGTTCTATGGTACATAGATACTATCATAGTAATGAGCGTAATTAAATAAGAGAAAAGCTGATATTTTGATTTAAAACTAGGTAAATAAAATATGTAAGTTGGTCTTGTTTAAATTTGTTTTCATTTGTTTTAAAATTTTGTTGAAACATGCAAGTCTGTACTTTGTCGGCGTCACCGTCTTTATTTTACACTGATTTTGTAAAAACTGAATGGACAGCGACAGTGATACCAGTGATATTGTACTAACTCCACTGGATGTATTAGAAGCAGCACAAGATGCATTATCAAAACTACTACCCGAAAAATCTAAAAAGAGGTATGAGTATACCTACAATCAATTTTTGGAATGGCGCAAGACCAAGCAAATCAAAATATCTTTTTCGGAAAATGTTCTTATGGCCTATTTTAATAAAACTTCGCGAAATTAGCTCCGTCTACACTGTGGACACAATATTTTATGCTGCGCAGTACCTACCTTGCAAGTTAACCATAATGAGGATTTTACCAAGTACCTAAAATTAAAAGTCTTTTTAAAAAGACAATCTAGTGGATACCGACCCAAAAAGCCAAACCGTTGACGCCAGAAGAAGTACAAGAATTTCTTGTGAATGCTTCAAATCAAAAGTATCTTTTAACCAAGGTTAAGATAGTATTTGTTTAAATTACTTTTTTCAAAAAAATATTAAATTTTATATTTGTATGCAATTTAACATTTGTACTACTAATCTTAGGCATCTTAGGAGCTTGCCGGAAGCAGGAACTATGCCAACTTACCATAGATGATATAACAGATATGGGTTCGGCAGCACTGGTTAAAATTAAGGATTCAAAGAGCTACATGCCTCGAAGTTTCACAATAACAAGTAGGGGAGAGCCACCAATAGTGACCATCCTTTTTTTATTTCCACGTATTTCAAAAACGTTTAAGAAATTTATGCTTTTTCCATTATTTTTGACTACATATACGATAAGGCTGTACAAATATGACTCTATTTAATTTAAAAAAGTATAGGATCTTTTCCTCAATATTTTTTTAAAAACATACCACTATGGCCACTGTACCGAACCACATAGTGGTACAGTGGTTTCTCAGAAAAGCATACTAAATACTGTTTTTAAGTTGGTAATAAGTAATATGACTTTATACAAAATCCTTTAATTAGGAAATTCATAAGTATACACATCGAGAAACAAAAGAAACATGTATCATATAAATGCAAAATTTTTTATTCAAATAATGTAAGGAACAGTGGCCACCCCTTTATAATATATGAGAGTAGTAGCCAATGTACCCTCCGTTAAGGTGGCCACTGTAAGAAAGGGAACATAAAAAATAAAACCTAACCTAACAGAAAAACAATGCATATTCTTTAGCCTTTTACCACTGAACTTCGTACTGCAATAGCACATCCTTAAGAAGCATGCAATAAAGTGACTGAAACACTTACCAGCTTTGAATGATTAAAACGATAAGTCACTCTAATAAAAAAAACTTTCCACACCGAATTTCAATGTCACACTTATTACGACGAAGCCGGCCATTTAACTGAAAGTATTCGGCGCGCCATGTGCTGGAAACATACTTAAGCACGGATACAAGATAGGGCGCTAGCGGTGTACGTTTTGTAAGAGAATATTCACTGGCGGCCACTGTACCTGCCATGGCCACTGTTGGTGGCTCTCCCCTACATTTTATGAAATATTTCAAAAATATTAAGGACTAAGACCAGATACAAACCAAAAACGTTTTTTTTTTAAATTATCAAAATGGGAAATGTAGCCAAAAAGTGGTGGGCATAAACAAAATTGGTAGTGTCCCAAAAACTGTAGGAACATTTTTAAAACTCGAAAACCCAGAGCTGTATACAGGACATTGTTTTCGAAGGTCGTCCGCAACAATTTTTGTTGATGCTGGTGGAGACCTAGCCACACTTAAAAGGCATGGTGGCTGGAAATCTTCGGCTGTTGCAGAACAATATATCGATGATTCCGCAACAAACAGATTGAATATTGCTCATAAAATATTGGGTGGTTCACCGCAACATCAACCGCTCAGCCCAAAGCCATCAACCTCCAACCAATGCCGAGTTCCTGAGGATGAGGAACTAGAAACACCTCTAACAATTCACACTGAAAACTTACCACCAAGTACGGGAAACGAACAGAAAGCACTACACTTAACCAAAACTCTTACACAAACACCAGTACAGTTTACGAGCTGTCATAATAATAATTTTGTTTTCAATTTTTATAATAAGTAAAATATACGTAGTAGTTTTAATAATGTTAGTTTTCTTTTGTAAAAGTACATAAGTAGAAAAATATAAAAAGAAATATTTAAAACATATGGGATTTTAATTTAATGAATGGAAAACAATTTTATTGTACATAATATGCAGATGTAGGGTGCAATTTAAATACTTAGTGTGCTGTGCATGTGTAGATTGAAATGAACAAGTTAAACAACAAGGAAAAGCTTATTGACCAACTGTTAAACATAATATTAAAGAAAACAAAATCTTAAGTAATTATGATAATTTCAGCACTAAAAAATTATTTTAACACTAGTGTTGAAAAAATTCAACACTAGAGTTAAAATAATTTTTGTATGGTAGTGATTTACCTATCAACTATACAATAAATATCAAAGGATTTTTTGATAATTCTATTCTATGGTCGTAGGAAAAGTTATGTACATTAAGGCCGGGACGCAGACTTGAGTGGGCTACGACGGGACATGCGAAGGCTGTTTAACAAAGCAAAGAACAGACGTACGGAAACGAGAGCGCCTATAGGGAGGCTCCAAAGACGTATGAGAAAGCTATTAGGAAAGCTCAAAGGAATTCCTGGCAAGACTACAGCGAGCGAGTGGAGAGCACAAACGAGGCCGCTAGGCTCAGAACAGTTTTATCGAAGGAGCCGAGCGCTCCTTCCTTCCTAAAGAAAAACGATGGGGCCTTTACAGAGAGCAGCGAGGAAACCCTTGAGCAGTTCAAGGGTTTCCTCGCTGCTCTCTGTAATAGACGCCCATTTTCCTGGAAATACACCGGCAGAGGAAGCCCCCATTGATCAAGGAGAACCCCCGGATTTAAACAGCATTAAATCGGTGGTCACTAGCGAGAAGCTTGAATGGGCGATTGACTCATTCGACCCGTATAAATCACCAGGACTAGACGGAATAATGCCCGCCATGCTACAAAAAGGAAAAAAGATCCTAATACCTTGGCTCCTGGTGATATACAGAAGCAGCTTGTATTATACGTATTTACCTGCAAGTTGGAACAATATTAAAATAGTCTTCATACCAAAGGCTGGCAAAAGCAGCCACACGACTGCCAAGGACTTCAGACCGATTAGCCTATCTTCGTTTCTTACAAAAACGTTGGAGAGGCTGCTAGATATACAAATTAAGAATTCGGTACCAGAGGAAGGGCTGAACTCGTCTCAACACGCCTATACTAAAGGCAAATCAGTGGAAACAGCACTACATGAGGTTGTAGGCGTAATTGAAAAATCAATTAGAAATAAAGAGTATACTCTGGGAACCTTCCTAGACATTGAGGGGGCCTTTAATAACGTCACGACCGAGGCAGTGTACGACGCCCTAACAGAATCAGGGGTTGACAACTACATCTGCCGTTGGATTAACAGCATGTTAAAAAGCCGTAAAATCTGCTCTAAACTAGGAAGCAGCGAGATAGCCAGGACTGCCGGAAGAGGAACCCCGCAAGGCGGGGTGCTGTCGCCAACTCTGTGGCTAAGAGTAATGAACAAAATTCTTATAGCGTTAGAAAGGGCTGGATTTAAGGTGATTGCATATGCCGACGACTTGATTATACTCGTGTCGGGCAAATATTTGAATACCATCAGCGATCTAACAGAAGCAGCGCTACGAAAACTCCAACGGTGGGCTGCGAGATGCGGTTTGAGAATCAACCAAGAAAAAACGGAGCTGGTTCTATTCACACGCAGAAGGGTGATTGAGAACTTCAGGCTCCCAGTCCTGGACAACAGTACTTTAGTGCTGAAAGAAAAGGCAAAGTATCTAGGATTGATACTCGACTCCAAGTTTAACTGGGGCACGAACATACAAGAACGAGTTAAAAAGGCGTCAGTAGCGTTCTATGCCTGCAAAAAAGCTATTGGTAAGAAATGGGGATTGAAACCCCACATAGTTCACTGGATTTATACAGCCATTGTAAGACTTATACTAACTTACGGGGTCCTGGTCTGGTGGACTGCTTTGGAAAAAGCAATAAACATGAAGAAACTAACAAAGGTACAACGGGCAGCTTGTTTTAGAAGTGACCGGTGCCCTTCACTCAGCACCGACGGCGGCACTGGAAGTGATGCTGCATCTGATACCCATGTATATTTACGGAAAAAGTGTGGCTGCAAAAAGTGCTCTGCGACAGAAAGAGTCGAAATGCTGGACCAGCACCAACTACGGACACAGTAGCATACTAAGGATATATCCAGGCCAAAATCTGCGAAAGCCGACCGATTACACTATTTCGCTGCCAGACTTTGAAATGGGCTTTTCTATGCTTATCCCGGGTAGGGAGGAGTGGGAAGGCAATCAAGTAATAATGGAGGCGGATCCTGTAACTTTATTCCTCCGGGTTTTTGGAAATTCGCATATTAAACACGATAAATGCAAATGGTAGAATTTTAATCTTCGCCACTAAGAAAAATTAAATTCGTTTACAAACGCTACGTTTCGAAGTTTTTATCCTGTAACTTTATTCCTCCGGGTTTTTGGAAATTCGCATATTAAACACGATAAATGCAAATGGTAGAATTTTAATCTTCGCCACTAAGAAAAATTTAATTCGTTTACAAACGCTACGTTTCGAAGTTCTTATCCTGTAACTTTATTCCTCCGGGTTTTTGGAAATTCGCATATAGCCTGTAATTTACCCCTATATAAAGTAGTTCATTAAACACGATAAATGCAAATGGTAGAATTTCAATCTTCGCCACTAAAAAACATATAGTTCGTTTACAAACGCTACTTTTCGAAGTTTTTATCCTGTAACTTTATTCCTCCGGGTTTTTGGAAATTCGCATATAGCAGGTAATTTACCCCTATATAAAGTAGTTCATTAAACACGATAAATGCAAATAGTAGAATTTCAATCTTCGCCACTAAAAAAAAATAATTCGTTTACAAACGCTACTTTTCGAAGTTTTTATCCTGTAACTTTATTCCTCCGGGTTTTTGGAAATTCGCATATAGCAGGTAATTTACCCCTATATAAAGTAGTTCATTAGACACGATAAATGCAAATAGTAGAATTTCAATCTTCGCCACTAAAAAAAATATAATTCGTTTACAAACGCTACTTTTCGAAGTTTTTATCCTGTAACTTTATTCCTCCGGGTTTTTGGAAATTCGCATATAGCAGGTAATTTACCCCTATAAAGGAGATTACTAATGACTATCAATGCAAATGGTACAGTTTCAATCTTCGCCACTAAAAAAAATATAATTCGTTTACAAACGCTACTTTTCGAAGTTTTTATCCTGTAACTTTATTCCTCCGGGTTTTTGGAAATTCGCATATAGCAGGTAATTTACCCCTATATAAAGTAGTTCATTAGACACGATAAATGCAAATGGTAGAATTTTAATCTTCGCCACTAAAAAAAATATAATTGATTTACAAACGCTACTTTTCAAAGTTTTTATCCTGTTACTTTATTCCTCCGGGTTTTTGCAAATTCGCATATAGCAGGTAGTTTACCCCTATATAAAGAAGTTTATTAAACACGATAAATGCAAATAGTAGAATTTCAATCTTCGCCACTAAAAAAAATATAATTCGTTTACAAACGCTACTTTTCGAAGTTTTTATCCTGTTACTTTATTCCTCCGGGTTTTTGGAAATTCGCATATAGCAGAAAATTTACCCCTATATAAAGAAGTTCATTAAACACGATAAATGCAAATGGTAGAATTTCCATCTTCGCCACTAAAAAAAAATTAAATTTGTTTACAAACGCTACTTTTCAAGATTTTTATCCTATAACTTTTTTTCTTCGGGTTTATGGAAATTCGCATATAGCAGGTAATTTACCCCTATAAAGGAGATTACTAAATACGATAAATGCAAATGGTAGAATTTCAATTTTTGCCACTAAAAAAAAATTAAATTCGTTTATTTATTTATTTAGCAGTAAATAAATTACATAATAATATTACAGTAAAATAATAATAGTGTTAACTAGAAACACGATGAATTTAGGAAATTTGTGTGTGCCCCTAGCTAACGGTAACTTAAATATAGAATAAACTGTCTATAATTTATAAAAATGTAGCTTAGTGGTTTACCGAAACCAAACTATTATATTCTTTATACTTTTGTAATTATGTTTTACCCAATCTTTTATTTAACTTTTATTTGATTTATTTTTTTTAGTGATCTATTTCTGACATTTATTGGTAAAAGTTTGAGCAAAAGTAAATATTTCTTTGTGTAAAAGAAAAATACTGAATGGAAGTACAATAATTTAAATTGGTGACAGCCCTTGTTTGAACTGGGTGAGTCACAATGGATTTAATCAGTTTTTGTTGAAGGGAGAATTGAATAACTCGTATAGAATATAATTGTCGTATGCTAAGGAATCCTGATTCGGTAGGATACATTTTTGGCTTAAACAATAGTGTTTTAATAACATATTTTTGAGCTATTTTTAAAGGTAACAAAAGAAAGTCGCATGCGGAACCCCAGCACATAATACCATAATTTAAAATTGATTCAGCCAAGGCTGAGTAAACCATTTTTGTTCATTTTAATGGTAAAACATGTCTTATTTGTGAGAACCTGTACTTATACAAGTTTTCTAATTATTTTGCTATTTAACAAAGTTGCAAGATCGAATTTTTAAATTGCAATTGCAAGGCAAAGATGTATCGCATGTCGAATTATGTAGCGTTAAAAAATCCGTATTTGCCATTCCGTGCTTAGTCATAGAAAACGAGATAAACTTAGTTTTATCAATGTTTAAAGTTAACCGATTTGAGTCCAACCAATATTTAATTTTGTGCAGGTTCAATTCCGCTTTCCTGAATGCCGCATCACACGAATTTCCAGTGACCAGTAGTGCGGTGTAATCTGCATAACATACTATTCTTCCACTTACTTTAATGTTAAACAGGGTACTAATTATTAACATAATATATTGAAAACAGAATCGGACCTAACACTGAAGCCCTGTGGTACTCCCACCTCTACAGTCTGGAAATCGCTATATACATTATTAATCTTTACTCTTTGTACTCTTTGTTTTAAGTATGATTCAAATAGACTACACACCACCCCTCTGATGCCAATACTTTTAAGGCGTTCCAGTAGTATTGGATGTGCAACTGTGTCAAAGGCTTTTTTAAGATTTAAAAACGTTGCTACCGGTTTAAGATTTTTATTTAAGCCGTCTGTAATAAAGAGATTTACTTCTTGCAAAGCATTGTCTGTACTTATTTGGGGCTTAAACCCGTACTATTGCGAAGAGATAATATTATGTTTCTTAAGAAAGTTCCAAAGTTTTTCCTTAATGCATTTTTCTACAATTTTGCTAAGAACACTGCATAATGCTATTGGTCTATAGTTGTTTATATCAGTTTTATCACCGCCTTTATGAATTGCTATAATAGTTGTTTTTTTTAAATTTTTGGGTAATGGCCGGTTGAAAAGATAGTATTAATAAGATATAGTAGAGGCTTAACAAGATATTTATGGTTTTCCTTTACTATTTTAGCGGTAACTTCATTATTTCCGCATGAGTTCTTCATGTATTCTTTAAAGAGCCTATCACATTGTTAGAATTATTTTGTTAATGGGTTCGAGGAACATCGAAGTGGCACATAATATAGTCTCGTACGTTTGGGGTATTGTACTTATTTATCTTTTGCGCAAGTTTTGATCCGATCGTACTAAAAAAGCTGTTAAAATGATTAGCGATCTCCAGATCGGTTGAGACGGTCTGCCCACCGTCTTTTTTTATTCGTTTTATTAAACTTTTATTCTGTTGTTCATTTAATGCTTTTTGGATAGTAGACCATTTTTTTTAGGAACATTTAAATTTTTTTGGATCATTTCTTTATAATAATAAAATTTTGTTTTTTTAGTTAGCTTGGACAGACAGTCTTTGTAGTTGTTGAAAGATCTAACAGTGTCTGGATTGTTATTTGATCTTGAACAATATTTTTTAAGAATACATATTTCTATGTCGTATACACCGAACTAGGCTGGGAGTAATCCAGGGCTTAATGCATCTGTGTTTGTTTGAGATAACAACTTTATTTGTACTTTTTTGTATGTAATATTCAATTTTTTCAGTTAACTCTTCAGCAATATGATCTGGATCATTTTTATTTAAGATGTCTTGCCATGTATAATTTTTTAGGAAGTTTTATAATACACTTGAATTTAACTTATTCAAGTATTGTATGTTTTGTTTTGACTTATTTGGATCAATTTCCATGCTCAAGATAATAGGAAAATTATCGGTAATATCGCTATTCAAAACTGCAGTGTTACAGTCGTTCACAGAACAGGAGTTTTTCCTTGTGGCAATATTTATATATGGAAAATAACCCAAACTCGATAAGCAATTAAGATAATTAGTGACATATTCTTTCGCCCCTTCTAATATATTAATATTTGTATCACCAGTAAATACTTCTTATATAGGACATGGAGAAAAATGTCGCCGTGAAAACAACGGCAAGATCATAAACACTTGCATCCAGGGAAGGAAGTCTATTGTGAGCTACAATACCAATTTTCAAATCTTTTTTGATAATTTGAACACGTAAAAACTTGCAATTATCGATACATATTACACTGTTTTGTAAAACTAGGTTAAGCGTAAATAATGGCACCATCACACCAATTAATTGCGTTTTCATTGTAAAAAATCGAGTATTATTTTATATTAAAATCCTCCACATTTTCTCCAGGGAAGTTTTTATTTCAGTCATGTCATTACGTACTTCAGCCACTTCTGTTTTTAGCTCAAGAAGTATAGTTATTTACCTAACAAGTGCGGAAAGTGGTACTTTTTGCACGAACGACGCGAAGCGCATGTGTTAGGTACAAAAGTTTTCCTACGATCGATATAGTTCTCAGATAAACGTCAATTAGGTTCGTAATAATTTACTGTAATGACAAAAATTATTGAGCTTCTGCCAAAAAAAAAAGTTATTTTGCAAGTATTTCACTTTATTGAGGGTTTTAGATAAGCTATTCATTAATTTAACAAATCGTGCGGAAAACTTACTAGTGCTAGTAGTCCTGAAAAGTTACTTTTCCGCACGATTTACATATAAACACATATTTACATATAAATATTACAAAAATCTTTATTTTAGACTAGGAGAATAGAGAACTGAGAACAAATTAAGCATATTAATAAAGTTAAATTTGCATTTCATATATACTTTATAGGATAACAAAGAACAAGTAAAATCGTGCGGAAAAGTGGTACTTTCCGCACGATAAATCGTGCTGAAAAGTAACTTTTCCCCACGATCGTAGGAAAAAGAATAGATCGAATCTAGATCTCTGCCGACCGGAGCCGATTTACGTCCGATGTGATCAGAAAAGGAATCTCCATTCTGAAAATGATTATTGGTTAAGCCATTAATAGTAGGTTAGGTTAGGTTAGGTTAGAGTGGCAGACCTCTGGCATTGTCCAAACAGTCACACGTAGTCCTATAAGGACCGTTGTGGTACCACACATGTTCCGCGGAACCTATTTGCATCAGCTACCTGATGGTTAACGTGATCGTTAAGAATCTTGACAGCTCAATCAAACCAGCTACTGCTGTTAATAAACTTAGTTAGTCGACCCAGTTGCAGGCTACTCAGTTCCTCCAGATCATTAAAAAATGGTTCGCCAAGTGCATTGAACCTTCTTCTCGCGAGGCCGGGGCATTCACACAAAAAATGCTGAATACTTTCCTCCTCTTCTTCATCTCTGCAACTTCTACAGAATTCGTTAGTTGGTATTTTGCATATGTTCAGCGTGTCTACCGAACAGGCAATGTCCGGTGATTACGGCAGTGATGTTGCTTAGGTCCATCCGACTGTGCTGTATTAGCGCTGCGGTTTTCCTGTTATCAAGTAAGGGCCACAATTGCCTGGAGATGCTACAAGTTGTAAGTCCTGTCCATCTGCTTTGCGCAAGTTGTTTATCTATTCGATCTATCTCTTCTTTGACTGATCCTAGTAGTCTAGCCACAGTATTCTCTGCTAGTTCGACAGACATGCTTGCGCCCTCCCTGGCGAGCGCATCAGCAGTCTCGTTGCCATATATGTTGCTGTGTCCAGGAACCCAACACAAGGTGATTCGATATTGAGCACCAAGTGTGCAGAGATTGTTGCGACACCGCCTTACTAATTTTGACTTAGTACTGCTGGAGCAAATTGCCTTTATAGCTGCTTGACTGTCTATATAGATAGCTATAGACGCAGGTCCTCTCAAGCCAGGGTGATCCCGCAGGATGTTGACTGCTTTATCCACTGCAAAAATTTCTGCCTGGAAAATGCTGCAGTAGTCAGGGAGTCTACACAACCTCTGTATTAGCATGTTTCCGGAGAAGATACCAGCTCCCACCCCGACGTCCATTTTTGAACCGTCTGTGAAGATCTATTATTACTTGATTGCCTTCCCACTCTTCCCTACCCGGAATGAGCATAGAAAAGCTCCTTCCAAATTCTGGCAGCGAAACAGTGTAATCGGTCGGCTCTCGCAATTTTTGGCCTGGATATATCCCTAGTATGCTGCTGTGTCCGTAGTTGGTACTAGTCCAGCATTTCGACTCTTTCAGCCGTAGAGCACTTTTCGCAGCCACACTTTTTACGTAAATATCCATGGGTATCAGATGCAGCATAACTTCCAGTGCCGCCGTCGGTGCTGAGCGAAGGGCACCGGTCACTCTTAAACAAGCTGCCCGTTGTACATTCGTTAGTTTTTTCATATGTATTGCTTTTTCTAAAGCGGTCCACCAGGCCAGGACCCCGTAGGTTAGTATAGGTCTTACAATGTCTGTATAAATCCAGTGTACTATGTGGGGTTTCAATCCCCACTTTTTACCAATAGCTTTTTTGCAGGCATAGAACGCAACTGACGCCTTTTTGACTCGTTCTTGTATGTTCATGCCCCAGTTAAGCTTGGAGTCGAGTATCAATCCTAGATACTTTGCTTTTTCTTTCAGCACTAAAGTTCTGTTGTCCAGGACTGGAAGCCTGAAATTCTCAATCACCCTTCTGCGTGTGAATAGAACCAGCTCCGTTTTTTCTTGGTTGACTCTCAACCCACATTTCGCAGCCCACCGTTCGAGTTTTCGTAGCGCTGTTTCTGTTAGATCGCTGATGGTGTTTAAATATTTGCTCGACACAAGTATAACTAAATCGTCGGCATAGGCAATCACCTTGAATCCAGCCCTTTCTAACGCTATAAGAATCTTGTTCATTACTCTTAGCCACAGAGTTGGCGATAGCACCCCGCCTTGCGGAGTTCCTCTTCCAGCAATCCTGTCTATCTCACTGCTTTCTAATTTAGAGCAGATTTTACGGCCTTTCAGCATCTTGTGAATCCAACGGCAGATGTAGCTGTCAACCCCTGATTCTACCATCTACACAATGGTAGATGCTGGCCCATCCGGCATCGCCCGGTGAGATACCATTGCATCGGCTTAGGCGGCGTGAAGTTGCTCATGAGTTATTCTTTGAGTCAACGTTTCGTCGCTGTGCCGATGTTCCCGGTTTCCAGGGTGGGAAGAAAAAGCATGATGGAAGCTCCAGGACCAAAATACTCCGGAGGTAAACTCGCCCCCCGATCGGATCTCCGGGTGGGGGCTGATCCTGTGGCCTCATCAAGCGATATTAACCGAACATCCACTGTCTCCGACAATCTATTGGGTTCCCCTAACAACACTCAACGGAGAAATAGTGTGGCACCTACAGTTGCTGACACACCCAAAAACAGCAGCTTCAAAATTGATTTCTGCAATATCAGAGGGCTTAATACCAACATCAATTCAGTCCACCAGCACTTACAAACATCCAAGCCCCATGTGCTCGCACTGACCGAGACAAAGGTCAGATCGTCAACGAACACCGTCAGCTATTTATATCCTGGATACGATTTTCATTTCCGATTTAGACGCAACTTTGGGGTCTGTCTCTTTATCCGAGATGATCTTTGCTGCCAACGAGAGGACACACTTGAACCAGCAGAGTTTGATGTAATGTGGTTTAAAATATCAACGCAGAAAATCACCAAGTTTATCTGCTGCCTTTACCGTCCTCCAAGTGACACCCATTACAGAGCACTCTTCTCGTCACTAGCAAACACAATTGACTTCTTGCAAACCAACCATCCTAATGCCGAAGTCGCTATCTTTGGTGACTTTAACGTCCACAATATCAACTGGCTCAAATACTCAAATACCAACGATGAACAGGGTCGTGAGGCGGAATCTTTTGCGATCAGTTCTGGTCTAACTCAACTCGTGGAAGAACCAACGCGAATTCCAGACCGAGATGGAGATTTTGCTAGTCTTTTAGATCTCTTTTTGACATCCAACCCTGACCTATACACAGTCACCGTTCATCCTCCATTAGCATCTTCCGATCACAAACTTATTTCAACTCTAAGCGAGCTGCCAATTTGTTCTGAACAACCTCCTAAACCTCGTAAAATTTGGCACTACACATCAGCTAGTTGGGAAGACCTAAGGGACCATTTTCGCACTTTTCCTTGGCTGGAAGTATGCTTCTCTTCAGATGATCCATCCGCTTGTGCTCAAGAGGTCTCCGATGTCATTCTTACTGGCATGGAAGCCTTTATTCCTTTCTCCAAGAAGCGCCCTTCGAATGGCAAGCCCTGGTTTAGCAAGAACTGCGAGCGTGCTGTCAGAGCTAAAAATCTAGCTTACCGACAATGGCGTAAAAATCCTACCGATGTGAATCGCACCATCTTTGTTACCGCTCGAAACCAGTGCAAGCAAACGATAGATCAAAACAAAGAGGCTCACAACATGAGGATCAAAAATAAACTTCTCGCCAGTCCTAACGGATCTAGGTCCTTTTGGTCAGTCGCTAAGGCCGTCAGTCAAAATTTTACCAAATCAAATATTCCACCGCTAACACGTTCTGACGGCACAATAGCAACCACGGCTGAAGATAAAGCGAACTTACTCGCGGAACTCTTTGCTTCACACTCCACGGTAGACTTTCAGGGAAAAACACCCCCGAACATTCCAGCAGTTCGATCGGAAATGACTGATATCGTATTCCGTCAGCGTACTGTCAAACGAATTCTGAAGGGGCTCGATGCCAAAAAAGCTTCTGGTCCAGATGAAATTCCTATTATAGTGCTCAAGAAATGCGCCGATGAACTCACACCAGTATTTTGTAGACTTTTTAACTTATCCTACAAAAAAGGAATATTTCCATCTTGCTGGAAAAAGGCGCGAGTCCAGCCTATACCAAAGAAAGGCAAGAAAACCCTGCCAAACAACTATCGACCAGTCGCATTGCTTTCAGTTATATCAAAGGTGATGGAGAAAGCTATTAACCAACAACTTATAAAATACCTGGAAGGCCTTAAAATTATCAGCGACCATCAGTATGGTTTTCGTAAGTCCAGATCAACAGGAGACCTGCTAGCCTATGTCACTCATCTTTGGAGCAACGCAATCGAACATCATGGGGAGTCCCGGGCTATTGCACTGGACATCTCTAAAGCCTTTGACCGTGTCTGGCACGAGGGGCTCCTAAGCAAACTGCGTTCTTATGGTATGCCCGGTCGATTTTGTTCATGGTTGTCTAGCTTCCTCAAGGACCGCTCTCTGCAAGTGGCGATTGACGGGTTTCTCTCAGACACCTTCACCATCAATGCTGGTGTTCCTCAAGGGTCCATATTATCTCCCACTCTCTTCTTACTGTACATTAACGACCTTCTAGCGAAAACAGAAAATCCATTATATTGCTTTGCTGACGACAGCACACTTATCTCATCTTTTACTTTGAAACCTCAAACATCGGCTACTGACGCACATCTTCGCAGACAACATGAGGTATCACGCCTCAATAAAGACCTGGAAGAAATTTTGTCTTGGGGTGACAGTAACCAAGTCGAATTTAACGCTCAAAAAACCCAGGCTGCAGTTTTCTCTAAGAAGGTCAACATTGCAGAACCCGATATCGTTATGGCAGGACACGCAATTCCACTGACTTCGTCTATTAATTTGCTGGGTGTCAACCTGGGAGGAAATATGTCTTGGCATAATCACGTAGTGGCAATCGCCAGGGCAGCTTCTCAGAAGCTCGGTATACTTTTCCGTACCAAAAAGTTGTATACACCTCAACAACTTTTGTCACTCTATAAAGCCCAGATTCGACCATCACTGGAATACTGCTCTCATATCTGGAGTTCTGCACCGAAGCATACCCTTCGGTTGTTGGATTCCATCCAAAGGCGAGCCGTTCGTCTAATCGGCGACCACGAGCTGACTAAGAACCTCGACAGCTTAGAACATCGAAGACAGGTTGGTGATTTGACTCTCTTCTACAGATATTTTCATGGCAAGTGTTCGACAGATATTGCCCGCTCGATTCCACCTAGAGTAATGCATAGCAGAAACACACGACGAACCACTGCCGCCCATCCCTATGTGGTTCAACTTAGTACACCCCGAACATCATTGTTTCAGAACTCTTTCATTTGGAGGACGTCATCTTTGTGGAACGGCCTTTCTGAGACCGTGTTTCCAACCGAATATAACCTCCAACGATTCAAGAAAAACGTGAATCATCGAAGACAGGTTGGTGATTTGACTCTCTTCTACAGATATTTTCATGGCAAGTGTTCGACAGATATTGCCCGCTCGATTCCACCTAGAGTAATGCATAGCAGAAACACACGACGAACCACTGCCGCCCATCCCTATGTGGTTCAACTTAGTACACCCCGAACATCATTGTTTCAGAACTCTTTCATTTGGAGGACGTCATCTTTGTGGAACGGCCTTTCTGAGACCGTGTTTCCAACCGAATATAACCTCCAACGATTCAAGAAAAACGTGAATCGCTTTCTTCGCACACGCACCGCTCCCAGAGCGCCTTAAAGGATTTTCCTATAGTGCTTGTGCTCGATCATAAAAAAAAAAAAAAAAAAAAGGGCATCGCAAACCACCTCCGTCGTGACATTAATAGTAAGCCTCTTGCATTTTCTACGAGACCATGGTTTATTTTGTTCCATCAACAATCTTTCTTCTAACTCATTGAGTTTCGTGCATTGGATTCAGTGATACCACTTTTCGCATTCAATGCATTGTAAGTTAGGGGGTTGTTTTGCAGCCCTTAAGCTGCATTTCCCACAGTTTACAGATTATCGAGTAATTTCAAACTAGGAAAAACTAATAAAACACTCGGCAACGCTGCACTGTTACTAAACGGCAAAGATCACCTTGAGCCGGCGAGAATAACGAAATAACACAATTTTTTTTATCAGATAGGTACCTAGATGTTTGAAATATTAATAATTATGAAAAGGAAAGAAAAACACAAAGTCTTTCTCCACAAAATTTAATAGAATAAAAATTCTTAGTATAAAAGGTCTCTACATGTTTCGAACGTAGAAACGTTCATCGTAGGAGACAGAAGGTATGTTGCTGATGGTTGTAGCAAAAGATAAAACAATAAGTGGTAGGCGTCAAACCTTAATGAAGCTTTTATGACATTAAAATTTGTAACGATAAAATTGCATTTTTGAAGATATTAAAATGAAAGAAAGTCAAAAACATACAGGGTATGTGGAAAAGACTTATAAAGGGGTCTAAAAGAACCAAAAGGTAAGGGTTAAGAAAATTACTTCTAAAAAGAAGTTGTCCAAAAGATTTTCTTGAAAACATATCTTGTAGACAATATAAAGTGTGAAAAGTGTTTTTATATATGTTAAATGAACATTGTAGGCATCATATAATGAATTTGAGTATCAAACAGGAAAAACAGTTTGAGGCACTGAATTCTAAGATTCAGTAACCTCACGTTATATTAATTTCCAGTTAATTGAATTAACAGCACATTTAAACATTTTAAAATAAGGAAATCAAGAAATTATTCTTATAACTTTTCACGTGCAATGACGAAAGAGAAAGAAAATTCTATTCGTTGTCGCAAGTCTTCCAAAGAATTGGGTTGGGTTTCTTAAATTTTTGACTTTAAATGTCCCCACAAAAAAAAAAGTCCAGTGGCGCCAAATCAGGAGATCTTGCAGGCCATTCAATAGAACCTCTTCTTCCAATCCATTTTCCTGGAAAATTTTCATCCAGAAACTGTCTATACTCAAAACCCAATATTATAGGCAGTGACGTATTATTCGAAACCATGGAAACTAATGCAAACCGCCAATAACCATACAGTATTTTGGTCGTTTTCATGGTTATGAGAGCTACGTCACTGACTATATTTTTGGTAATAGACTATAACAGGGACCGCATAATGCGTGGGTACTCCATCTTGCTGAAAGTAAATATTTTCTGGCCGATGACGGTCATTTTCTTTTATGGCATTTGTTAAAGCGGTGTTAATAGTGGTTCCCAACAGGTTCAGGTAAATTTCACCTGTTAAATTTCCAGGTATAAAATACGGCACAATAATACGGTCCCCAAAAATTCCAGCCCACACATTTAATTTTTCGGAATGTTGAGTAAGCACTTCTCTAAAAATTCTAGGGTTGGAATCCGACCAATACCTGCAATTCTGTCGATTGACAGTACCGTGAAGAAAAAAGTGCATTCATCGGAGAAACAAATGTTAAAAATAAATTGTGTATTGCGAATGATCATTTCACTAATTAACTCGCAAAATTGCAAACGGCGATCGTCATCGTTTTCATTAAGTTCATAAACCAGTTTTATTTTATAGGGATGTAACTTATGCGTTTTTAAAGTACGCTGAATCGTTCTACGCGAAAGACCCAATACATCTGACACTTTCCTCGTGCTAAGTGTGGGATCGATGGCAATATGACCCAATACTGCAACTTCTACAGCTTCATTTCTTGCAGGATTTTCAACAATCCTTTTTTTGTTAAGCACTTATCCTGTTTCACGAAATTTTGCCACTAATTGTAGCACGCAAATATGAGACAAGTGTGCATTTAGATGCAATGCAATGCATTATAAGGCAGCTCGAGCAAGTTAAGGGTTGATTACGTCACAGGTACTTTTTAAAAAGACCTTTATTTAAAACACTTAACAATAATGGTATTCTAACAGTATAAACTTAGAACTAACTATTACAATCTTAAACCTACTATTTATATATAATTTATCGCTGGGCTTGCAATAAAATTAGAACGATGATTTGGGGTTTCGCTGATGTAACTGCTTGGCTTTGTGGGTTAATGTATAGGTTCACCGAACCATAATTTCTCCATCCCCTGGGGAAGTTTTGTAAGGGACGAACAAAACTGGCTGCTTTGGGTCTTTTTCGTTCTGAATTTGGTCTTCTTCTGGGGTTGTTTTTGGTCCAGTACTGCTTAGCCTTGTAAAAATGTGGATTTAAGAACTTCTTGTGTGCTCTTGAATTAATTTCTCAGGATACAAGTAGGTTGATCCAGTACTTCTGTGGGGTAGATCCATATACTGGTAAAGTTCATTGTTGGAGGCTAGATAAGGAGTTTAGTGGAATAATTGTTGTATGCTGTAGGTTAAGGTAGTATATCAAGTCATGGGTACTGGTCTGAATTCTTGATTGTCCTAGTTTGAGGGGGAGTTTCCCAGGGTTTTCTTTCAGGTCTTGGGTTAGGACTTTCCGGGCGGACGTTGAAGTACATTTGTAAAGTATTTTTCTTGTTAGTGTCTTTACTTGGTTGATTTTTGATATTTTTTTTATGAACTGTCGTATCTTGTGTATCTATAGTGACGATATTGTCGTTTTTTACTATTTTTGTAGAGAATCTTGGTAGTAGTTTGTTACGTTTTACTGTTTTTCTTGTATATATTTTCGTACTGGGTTTATATGTTATTGGGACTTGTCTCTTGGAGTTTCTTTTTTCTATGTACTTCGCTTTGGCCTCTTGAAGTTGTTCATTTAGTTCTTTATAAATTGTCTTTGTTTTTTCTCTATGCTGTTGGGTGTAATTGTTGATAAGGGTTTTTCTAATGTCAATATCAAATGGATCTTGGGCGTCTAAGTGGCCGGATAAAATGTCGATTGGTCTCATGTTGGTCATGGAGTGAATAGAGTTGTTGTATCCAAGGATGGCATAAGGCATTTGTTCTTTAATATTTAGAGTTTTCTTCTTTTCTCGTAGGATTCTTAGATGTTCGACGAGGGTTGAGTGAAATCGCTCTATCATTCCATTGGATTGTGGGTTATCTGCGGTGGTATAATGGATTGAAATTTTGTGGGTGTCTACAAATTCTTGCATAAGGCCATTTTTAAATTCTGTTCCACTGTCGGCAACTATCATATGGGGTACTCCATGGTGAGTCATGAATATTAGAAGGGCATTGAGCACATTAATTGCATTTGAGCCATCTATTGGATATGCCTGTCCATATTTGGAAAAGGCGTCTATGATTGTTAAGAATTTCTGGCCTCCTGCCTGGAAAGTATCTAGATGAATAATCTGGAGTGGTTTGGATGGTGTTGGTGTCAGCATAAATTTGGGCTTTGCTGGGTTTCTGTCGTACTTATTGGCTTGACAGATGTCGCAAACGTTAATCATGTCCTCAATATCTCTTTTTAAGTTAGGCCAAAAGTATTTTTTTCGAATCTGAGTTTCCGTTTCATGGATGCCTCGATGATTGGTCTTGCTTTGGTGGTAGTTTAAAATGATTTCCTTTTGTCTTTCTTCGCAGTTGATGTCTTCTAATAAAGTGTTGCACTTTACAAGGTCGAATGCAGAGTTCTTAAAGATTTCTCGAATTGTGTTACACAGAAATTGATAGAGTGTGTCATCTTCAAAAAGTATTGCATACTTCTTTTTTGGTTCAATGTACTCTTTGAAGAATCGAATGATTTCATTTTTAAGGTTGTTTTTCCCAAGTTGGACATATAACCTTCTTTTGTTTGCAAATGCTTCTTCTTTTACTGTTCTTGCCGGGTTGTAGTTGACGGTCTTAAAGATGATTTGGTTATTAAAGTAATTAAGAGGCTTCTCGCTGATAGGAATTCCTAGTATTGGATTTTCTTGAGTTGTATGTTGAGTGTCATCATCGCTTTTATCATCGGTTTCGGGATTGTGGTTATCTTCGTTCTTCTTTTCTTCCGCGGTGGCTTGATCGTTGTTATTTGTACTGGATGTAGGTCTGACATCTTTGTTTTGTCCTAGGCAGTCCTCTATAACTTTCAGTTCGTCTTCGTTAGTTATATCGGCTTCTGGGTCATAGTATATTGACGCTGGATTGTTATACAGGGATGATATGTCGTCTTCTGCATCGTCAGTTCTATTGAGTGTTTCTTTTGTATGTATTTCGATTCTAGAAAGGGCGTCTGCATTTGTATTTGATTTTCCTTTTTTATATACAACTTCATAGTCAAATTCTTCCAATTTCAAGCGCCATCTGACCAGTTTCGAGTTTGGGTCCTTAAGGGAAAATAGCCATTGAAGAGGGCGATGGTCCGAAAGGATTTTGAACTTTCGTCCGAATAAATAAGGTCTGAAGTATTTTGTAGCCCAGACGATTGCTAACATTTCTTTTTCGATGGTAGAGTATTTGAGTTCGGTTTCGTTCAGTGTCCGGGATGCATAGGCGATTGGTTTGTCGTTGCCAACAGGTCCTTGCGAAAGCACAGCTCCGACTGCAAAGTTGCTTGCGTCTGTTGTGAGATTAAACGGTTTTGAAAAATCTGGATTTTGCAAGAGTGGTTCGTTTGTCAGAAGGTTTTGGCAAGTTTTAACACAATTCAGGAATTCTGGGGTGTGTTCGATTTTTACGTCCTTCTTGAGACAGTGAGTGAGTGGTTTGGTAATCTTGGCAAAGTCTTTAATAAATTTTCTATAGTACCCAAGTAGGCCAAGGAATCCTTTGATTTCTTTAGTTGTTCTTGGTATAGGATATTCTAGAATGGCTTTGATTTTGCTTGGATTTGGTCTTATACCATCAGGTGTGACGATATGACCTAGAAAGCTCACTTCTTTCTTCAAAAATTCGCATTTATTGACTTGTATCTTAAAGCTGGTTTCTCTTAGTCGTTGGAAGATCTTTGACAGACTAACTAGATGTTCTTGTAGGGATGTACTGAAGACAATAATGTTGTCCATGTAGACTAGGCAGATTTCTCCTTGAAGTCCTTTCAGTACGTTGTCCATGACTCGCTGGAAGGTAACTGCTGAATTTTTTAAGCCAAAAGGCATTCTTAAGTATTCGTAGTGGCCATTTTCTACGTTAAATGCCGTTTTCTGGATGTCTTGTGTTGCCATTTCTATTTGGTGGAATCCACTTGCTAAGTCTAAGGTGGTGAAGTATTGGCACCTTCCAAGTTTGTCGAGAATGTCGCTAATATCAGGAATGACGTATCGCTCGTCGATTGTTTTCTCATTAACTTTTCGGTAGTCGACCACAATTCGCCATTTAAGTTTTCCAGAGGCGTCAGGTTTCTTCGGTACCACCCATATAGGAGATGACCAGGGTGATTGACTTGGCCGGATAATTCCTTGATCTAACATTGACGAGATTTGCTTTTTCACCTCTTCTTTGTGTATATGGGGATATCTGTAGGATTTTGTAAATACTGGAACTTCATCTTTGGTCTTTATTTCGTGTTTAATCTGAATGGTAAAGGTAAGTGGAGAATCTGGATGATGAAAGATGTCAACATTTTTTTTGCATAGTCTTCTTATGGAATTTTCTTCTTCTGGGTTTAAATGGTCGGTTCGAATTTCAGGTTCTATGTTTGATTCGGGATCTTGTTGAGGCAGGATATCTGCGGAGTAAAGATTGAAGTTTTGTAGGTCAATCTTGCAGCTTTTTACTGGTCCTGTTAGGGCAATTTGAAGTTGGTCGTCTGTATTATTAATCAGTTCTGTCCAGGCTAGTTGGTTGCATGCTACGGTGAGGGTTTCTCGCAGGACAGCTCCTTGAACTTCTTGTCGAGGTAAGGTAATGTTGCCTTCGGTTTCTTTGACTGGAAGTCGCACTTTGGTTATCGTGTGAGGTTCTAGTTGGATGGAGTAGAACTGGGTTTTGTTGGTTTCGTAATATTCGATAGGAAGCACAGAATTTTCGGTACTAAGTAGGGAGGCTGGTAGGTCTAGCTTGGCTTTTAAAAGTTTAAGGTTGTCAAGGCCTATGAGGCCGTCAAAAGTTTGGTGAAACTTGAAAAGGTAAAATTTTAAATTATTATTGGAGTTGAATTCAGGGAATATTGGAATTGTTGCGCAATAATCTTGCGAATGATTCTGGAAAATAGAAGTAACAATAAAGGGTTCATGTTGGATGTTATCTCGGTAGTATTTAAATGCAATGTCTGGATTGAGAAAAGATTTAGTAGCGCCGGTGTCAATAAGGAGTTTGAGAGGAGGATTTGATATGGATATGTAAGGGAGTTCTTTTTTATCGGTGTAGTTGTGAAGCTCTACTATGTTTCTTCGTTTTCCCTTGGGTCGTCGTGAAAATTTTCTTCTTCTTTGTATAGATAGTGTTCTTCTTGGTTGTAGTAATTTTGGGGAACTTGTTGGTGGTAGCTTTCGTCAGAGTAGCCATAGGGGTTGTAGGTGATAGCTTCGTCTCGTTGTTCTATGTTGAACAATTCTTCAACGGTGAATTTGGGGGCAGATTGTTGTGGAGGTCTGAACGTTTGAGCCGTGTTTACGGAATCTGTGTCCATTGGTGTCGTTTTTTGAAACTGAGATGGTCCGGGTCTATTGGTCCAAATGTTTGATTTAGGGGGTAGACTGTTTTGGAACCTCGGTGATGGTTGACTGGATTGGAATCTTGGCGGTTGGAGAATAGGTCTTGATGGTTTGAACGGTCGTTGTGGAGCAAAGTTAAATCGTGGCATTGGTCTAAATGGCTGCTGAGACCACTGTGAGGGATACTGCTGTGTAGGCCCGAATGGTTGCTGTATAGGCCTGAATGGTTGCCATTGAGGAGGTGTGAAGGTTGGAGCAGTATGGGGTGCTGATTGTCCTTGTAGTGGAGGCGCAGCTTTAAAGTTGGATGAAGCTGACGGTTGCGGGGTGCTTAGGCTTTTCTGGAGGTATCTGATGTTGTTTTCCTCTTGGATGAATTGAATAGCACTTGCTAGATCTTGGGGCCTCATTGCTCTTATTGTTGATCCCAAAGGTTCTCTTAGTCCTGCCAAGAAAGTGGTAAGAGCCTGTTGGTGGAAAAAGGACTTTTTACTTGTTTTGATGTTCGCGTCTACTGTGTGCAATTCTATGTAGTTCGATATGGTGTTCAGTAAGGCCATAACTTTTTCGTAAAATTGTTGTGGGGCTTCGTTGGGACTCTGGCGTAAATTTACTAGGTCTCTGGTCAGTGAATTTTCGTTACGTTGGTCGGCAAAGTTTTGTATAAGGGCATCTTTTATTTGGGGCCACTCGCTACATCCATAAATTGAAATTACTTCTTTTGCTCGGCCTTTCAGTTTGCTGATAATACCTTGAAAAAGTACATGGTTTTGGAAGCAGGTGCTATCGTTGGTTTTCCAGTAGTGATTTAGTAGTAATGTTGCCACATGGATGAAGTTATACAATTCGTTGGGGTTGCCATCATATTCTGGAATAATACTGAGATTTTTGACGTCGAACTCTGGTGTGGTTGCCATGGTAACGGGTAATGTCGGGGCAGTAGGTTGTTGAGTTTGTGGTAAATTAGGTACTAGGTTAGTAATGCTAAGGGCACTGAGGGCAGTAAGTAAGTCTTGTTCTGTAGACATTAAATGCTTACACTATTAAGCTTAAATTAAGATGATGCTTAAAAGCATATCACTTTACTAAACACGAGCACTAACAGACTGCACTACACTACTTAAAACAAAAATTTGTTTTCACTATCACTAAAATCTTCTTAGGCGAACTTTTTATAGTTTCCCGGGAGATTGGTTCGTTTAGTGGATAAACGTTCAAGAACGACGAGGATCCTTAGGGACTCTTCCACTATTCTACAGACTGCGCCAGTTAAGGGTTGATTACGTCACAGGTACTTTTTAAAAAGACCTTTATTTAAAACACTTAACAATAATGGTATTCTAACAGTATAAACTTAGAACTAACTATTACAATCTTAAACCTACTATTTATATATAATTTATCGCTGGGCTTGCAATAAAATTAGAACGATGATTTGGGGTTTCGCTGATGTAACTGCTTGGCTTTGTGGGTTAATGTATAGGTTCACCGAACCATAATTAGCACAATCGTTACTTTTAAAGAAAAGTGAAATAATTTCAACCCTTTCTTGAAGAGTATACGTCATTTTAATCAATTACTGAACACACGGAAATGTAAAGCAAAATGAATTTTTATTCTTACTATGAATTTGATTGAGCCAAAAACAAACTGAGTTTTTTCGACTGAATAAGTGGAATTTCAAATCCCTTTTGTTAAGATTGTATCTTTTTTTGCGTATTTTATACCATTGAATTTGTTTACACTTAAGCACAAAATGAATCTGTTTACCATTTAATTTCTCGAGAGGTACTCAACCAAATTCAGAGCCGTAGACAGAATTTTATTTTCGGCGGGGGGTTGAAGGGTTGTTTTTGGAGGGGGGAGGAAGCTAAAGGATTGGTGGAAATATTATTAAAACTTTTTAAGAATTAAGCGAGCAAGTAGTATTTATATATATATAGGGTGTTCATTTGAAAACTTCACACCACGGATTTATGGAAAACCACTGATTAAAAGAAAAAACGCCGAGACACGTCAAAAGATTTGCCAAAGAGGACAACTTTTTAACCAAAAACTACTTCACCCCCTTTTACCCTCTGCCCCCCGGGGTCATCCCCTTAAAAATTTTAAATAACAATGGGTATCAAGTAATAGCTTGTTTGAAAGGTCTTTCAAAGTGCTTTATTTTGACGTTTGATTTTTTTAAATCGGTCGATTCGTTTTCGAGAAAATTAGAAAAAGCTTTATTTATCTTAATTTGTTCAGATAGAAAAAAAACACACGAAAATATCACTTTTTATTTCAATAAGTGTTCAAAAACCAACATAAACAGCAACTCGGAAGATTAGACGTGGCAGCAACCAAATAACAACTCGAATTTTTTTCCGCCTTCTTTTTATCAACACAGATAACATGTATTTATTCTTATACCTGTTTAGTTTTTTATAGTTGCAAGGAAAATAAAGAATTTAATTTGCTGTCAGTTACCTTTGTGACAATCTTGGGATAGTGAAAATTAATTTATTGATTCAAATTATACTTTCAAAATGGTTTACACACTAGGCGAAAGAGTGGAAATGATTCTAATTTATGGTACCCAAAATCAATGTGCTCGGCAAACTGCCGTCACATTTAACGCCAGACATCCGGAAAAGATAACTTTGCATAGGTATGTTTTGGACCTTGTTACTAAATTTACTCAAACTGGATATGTTGCAAATAAAAAACGTAATCATCGTAGAGATGAAGCCGCTCAAGTTGAAGTTTTGGGTCATTTTGGCATAAATCCTAATACTTCATTACGAAAAATTGTTGATGCGACTGGTATTTCATTAGGCTCTGTACACACAGTTACTAAATTGCATAAATTTTATCTATGCAAAATGAAAATATTGCAAGAGTTAACCGAAGATGATTTCGATAGGCGAGTTGAGTTTTGTGAACAAATGACTGCAGCGATTAATGATAATACCATTCATGTAAAGAATATCTGCTTCAGTGATGAATGCACATTTTATTTAAATGGATTTGTTAATAAGCATAACTGCAGGTATTGGAGCAATAAAAATCCTCATGCTTTTGTAGAAGGCCATACTCAGTGCCCCCAAAAAATTAATGTATGGGTAGGCATTTTAGGAAACAAAGTGATTGGGCCATTGTTTATAAATGGGAATTTAAATGGAGGCATTTATTTAGATATGTTGGAAAATACCATAAATCCGCTTATCACTGAAACCATTGAAAACCAAATCGAAGACGATGGAAGCCCTATTAACTTGATGAGGCTGAAATATATTTCCGGCAAGACGGCGCTCCTCCTCACTATGTTCTTCCGGTTCGCCAATGGCTAGACGACGAGTTTCCAGATAAATGGATAGGGCGAAGAGGGCCTATAGAATGGCCTGCTAGACCTCCTGACTTGACCCCATTAGACTTTTTTCTATGGGACCATTTAAAGTATATTGTGTTCACTCCCCAGCCTGAAAGTTTGGAAGAACTTCGTCAACGCATCATCGAAAGCTGCCATGATCTCCCACAACATGTTTTTGAAAATGTCCGTCAGGAATTTAAACATCGCCTATATCATTGTTTGGCCAATAACGGGCAACATTTTGAACACTTAATGAAATAAAAAGTGATATTTTCGTGTGTTTTTTGTTCTATTTGAACAAATTAAGATAAATAAAGATTTTTCTAATTTTCTCGAAAACGAATCGATCGAATTTTAAAAAATTAAACGTCAAAATAAAGCACTTTGAAAGACCTTTCAAACAAGCTATTACTTGATACCCCTTGTCATTTAAAATTTTTAAGGGGAAGACCCCGGGGGGCAGAGGGTAAAAGGGGGTAAAGTAGTTTTTGGTTAAAAAGTTGTCCCCTTTGGCAAATCTTTTGACGTATCTCGGCGTTTTTTCTTTTAATCAGTGGTTTTCGATAAATCCGTGGTGGGAAGTTTTTAAATGAAATAAAAATTATTATACTGATTTTGAGACAATTTAATTTCTTTTAAAATCAGCTATTGCTCGTCCTTCCTTTTCATTTCAGATTTTAAGGGTGAAACCACCCCATATGCTCCATAATGTTCGCGAACATTTTGAACAGGAGGTGGACATTTTCAACATTTACTTGATTGATACAAGCGGTAATAAATTTTATTACTTTTAAATTTTCTTTTCTTTTTAGCCCTATTTCTCAGGAACTATTCACTCGATTTAACCGAGCAAGTTCGCGTTTGGAAGGCAATTCAATTCCCTTTAAAATAAGGTTCCCCGTCGTACGGGTTCCAGCAGGGAGGTGAAAATAGCAAAAAAATATGTCCCCCTGAGAACTAAGGTTCCCGAGTTCAAGCGATTTATTAACAAGAAAATAAACCTGGGTGGAAAGTTTTCAGTGCGCCACCCTGTAGGTGTTTATATTTATGGATTTCTCGTTTTAGTATGGTGAATTGTGTTTGTGTCTTTGGTGACTTGGATACAATGACTAGTAAAGGTAATTGTAAGATTTTATTATGCCCAAATAGGGGTAAAATACCGGGTATTTCGTATTTTCAGTAAATATGAAGTTGTGATAGTTCTTGATACGTAATTTTATTTTATTATGGTCAATTTACACAGCTCTAACCAGGCCTAGGCTAGGCTATCCAAACAAGATGTTTAAGCCCGGATGTGTCTATTTTCCTTATTCGCTAAATGATAATTTTGCAATGCGCATGCCTATTCATGTATAGTTTTGTATACACGCGCAAGGCCATGAATTTGCACTTCTTTCATAATTATTGTTTGCTGATTTAAAGGCAAATGTCTATGCAAGTATCTTGATAATAAAAATACAGAAAGTTCTTAAATAAATAACTTTTAAAACATTCGTGGTCGTCGCCATTTAAGTATGATTTTATTTATCTTACATAATTTTCTAAATTAATGCAATTTCCAATATAATTTATAATTGGATAAACGAAATAAAATTTTTACCGTATTGTTTAAATGCTACAATAAATTAATATAAAGACAACTATAATTAAGTATTGTGTACGTTGGAAAATATTTTTTTTATTCCATTTTAAGGTGCAATAATAGAAGTCAAGCATACAAGCATAATACTTTAGTGTTTTAATACCACATACTTACCAAATATTAATCGTTAATTTTTATAGATTTTAAAATTAATTTTTATTAATTTTTTTTCAGGACAGTAGCGTTCCTAGACAATTTCACAAAAGTATGTATCTTTAAAAGAAAATGTCCTATTGAAAAAAAATTATTGGTGCCGCCCTAAATTTCATGCTAATTGGATATAATACAAAGGGCAATCATTATCTCCGAAACTATCGACAACAGAAACAAAAATTTGTACAATAAAAAGATAAATAATATACAGTGATATAAAATATTAACATCCCAAATCTACTCCCAACAACAACCATATTAATTATAGGAAAGAAAGAAAAACTAAAAGTCTTCCTCTACAAAGTTTAATTGAATGAAACAATCAAAGGTCTCTACATGTTTCGAACGTAGAAACGTTCATCATCAGGAGACAGAAAATAACATTAAAAAGTGCTGATGGTTTTAGCAAAAGAGAAAATGGTGAAGGACCTTAATGGAGCTTTCGTTAAAATAAAAATTGATGTGCAAAGCCACATAATATGGAGAAAATATTAAACTTTAAACATACTAGGTATGTAAGAAGTCGGGAAAGG
Source organism: Polydrusus pterygomalis (assembly GCA_963969555.1). Lineage (NCBI taxonomy): Eukaryota > Metazoa > Arthropoda > Insecta > Coleoptera > Curculionidae > Polydrusus > Polydrusus pterygomalis. Next base: position 30,931,677 of record OZ018382.1, read on the forward strand.
GGTCTAGACCAACCCTATAAACTGGGAAAGAAGAAAATAAAACCTTTCTATAAAGAAAGTGTTAAAAAATTAAAATTTGTTTAATAAAACATTTTGGATAAATGTTAGAGACATAGAAAAAGTAAATTGGTAGTAATTAACATACTTAGTGCAATGAAAATTGCGTTTTGAATTGTCCTTTGGGGTACTGAGGTTTAAGGCTCAGTAACCTCTTGCGGGGTTACTGAGCCTGCTGAGCTGAAATTTTATCCTCTTTAACTTTGTATAGAACCTATTTTGTCGTGAAAGTCACCGTTTTTGAGTTATTATCAAAAAACCAAATTTTTGTACCTAAAATCCAAGATGGCGGCTCGAGCGCATGCGCCTCGAGGTCGAAAGCTTGGATTTTTCATTAGAGCAACATACTAAAAAATCGCTACTACCCCACCTTTTGCATTCAAAAGACCCCCACGTCCTGGACTAGTAATTTAAACTCAAATAAAAAGGTAAATATTTAAAAACTTCTGATTATATACGTGTTTTTACTATGTCCCGCTTTCGACGAAAGAATCCCGCTTTTTCCACTCAAAAAGTTCCAAAATCTCGACTTGGCAAAAAAATGTGGCAACGCTGCTGATTATGCAAGACATAAAATGTACGTCTTAAAATTGTATTTCAGTGTAACTACAATAAGTAGAAATTAATATAATGTAATTGCTACCGAAAGCTAATCGTAATCGAAGCTGCGGAGGAAACTAAATCTCTTTATCTACCCACGTTTATGAAAAAACAATAAAATTTTAATTTTCTACCAATTACAGTAAAACAATTCTTATATAATTTGAGATAATGAGCTTTGTTAAATATTGAAATAATAATTTTACGCGACTACAATCGATAATAAAAAAATATGGCTCCCAATATTAACTTACTATTATAACATCAAGATGCGTTTGGAAGGTGCACTTTGGAAAAATTGAGAAAAAAAAAATTTCTACCAAATGTTGTAAATCAAAATATACTATGCTTTTAAAACTAAAATTTTATTTACGTGTAATTAATAATAATAATAAAAATAATAATAATTAATATTATAAACGACTTTTATTCATAAAATTAAATGAATATAATTACGCGATATTTAGCCAGTAGGGCTATTCTTGCATATAACCTAAGTAAATAATTAAACCTATACAGTCCCAACAAACAATTGTAGTCTAAAAAAGGTGACTTTTGACTTTTACCTAAGGTTCTTACTATAAAGCCCGACAGGCACATACATAGGCAGAACTTAGTAATTTATACCACTTTATCACCTAGTGGGGAATAAAACCAAGGTAATAAACTGGTAAAAAACACCTGTCATTAGGAGAATTGGGATTCATAGACAAGGCCAAGTATAGTCTTCTTCGTGGAAATAAAGAGGTGTTTTTACCTGCATTTAACCTTTGTGGGCCCATGTTGGGCCTTTTATGGGCTATGAAGTTTATAGAAACCACAATTTTAGAAAAAAATTAAAATAGTATATTGTTTTTATTTTTATTAAAGCGCAGGCGGCAGAAGGCAGCAGTTCTCTTGAATCAGAACATGTCATGTCAGCCGCTATTGATTTTTAAAATGAAGTAGTAGATAGTATGTATATACAGTGTCACGCAGTAAAGTCCAAATCATATATGTGATTTTTTTTTAATAGCTTTATTCAAAATTTGACTTTGACATCAAGTTCTGCTTCGATCGAAATGAAAATTAACCAAAAAATAGTAGTCACGTGATTCGCATTATCTGTCAAATTTTAATTTTTTCCAAAAAATAATTCAAAAGTGGGGTTATTTCTGAAAATATAGAAAAAACTTATTAAAAAAAGTTTTTAAATGTGTGTTTTTCTACAAAATCAAAATTGGGCTATTAAAATTTGGTCGTATGTGATGCAAAGTTTATTTGTTTTTGACCCTGTATAAGGTAACTTCATAAAATAAGTATTTTTGAAAACGTAGTTTGTGTCTGAAAGTAATACACGTTAACGTTATTATGACATTGGTTAATAATAAATTATAATATAGGGGTTTTAAATTAAATCATTGAAAATAGATAAACTTTACGTTGTTAATCTAAAACTTATTTTCCACTTAAAAAACACTTTACTGAAGACACTGTGTTCTTGTTTGTCTTAATATTAAGGTGTTTTACTTTCAGACACAAACTACGTTTTCAAAAATACTTATTTTATGAAGTTACCTTATACAGGGTCAAAAACAATAAACTTTGCATCACATGCGACCAAATTTTAATAGCCCAATTTTGATTTTGTAAAAAACACACCTTCAATATGGCGCTACTTTAAAGAAAATCTATCTGAAATAAAGCATTGTCAAAACTAAGAAGGTATATGTATAGGTTACGTCGAGTCTTATTTTGCAAAAGTGGTGCAATTTACAAAATATAGGTAAAAAATCAAAATTATCTTATGCATATGCATTTTGCAGGTGGACTAGAAACTGCATTTAAAAAAACTTTTTCTAGTAACTTTTTTCTATATGTTCAGAAATACTTTTGAATTATTTTTTGAAAAAAATTTAAACTTGACTGATAAGGCGAATCACGCGAGAACTATTTTTTTTTGTAGTTTTCATCTCGATCGAAGCAGAACTTGATGCCAAAGTCAAATTTTGAATAAAGCTATTAATAAAAAAAAGTCCCATATAATGCGGACTTTACTGGTGACCCTGTAGATAGGTACTTATAATAGATATTTATGGGTTTCCACTCGGGTTTCCACAGTCATATACCTACAAACTACGCGAATACCATAGCAAACTAAATTCGGTCTTTTAACTAAACTATCTATGTGATGTTTATTGACCACTCGAAATGGCCACCTTTAAAGATCACAGTGTTGTTGTTTTGCTGTTGTTAATTTACTTTTGAACTATCTTAGCCTTGACTCTTGCTGTCTTCAAGCACCATATCGACAACAATCATTTTTTTTTTAATTGTTATTTATAATAGAGAGATTTTGGAACTCTTATTTTAACCTGTCGTTATCGCTATCGTTATTCTGAGCATGCGCAGTACTAAAACGAGTCAACGATTCCTTTATTAACTATAACGAGCTTCGTTAATTACGGAGATATAAGGAAATCTATCGTTATTGTTATTCTTATTTTGCTTAATTTGCCATGTTGCCAATACCTACCTATATAATTTATTAAGAATATATTTCGGACGAGATCATTTTTCAGAAAACACTTTAAAAAATTGAAATAACTGTACTTCAGATAAAACCGAACAGAAAAGGTTTTTTTTATACATAATTCAAAACTTTACTGTAAATTATAAAATTACGCTCTGGTAAGAAATATAATAATATTTTTTTGTAAACGACTTGGCAACAAAAAGCAGGAATCCAACATAACCTTACAGTTTTGTACCATTTCCATTGTTGATTGTTTTGTGCACCGGCGTAGCTAGGGGGGGGCATCGGGGCATTTGCCCCCCCCCCCCCCCCAAGAGCCATGAAAAAAAGTAATTATCAACAATATATCAAAAACAATATTTAAATTTAATTTTTTTGCCCTTTTAAATTTAACGTAGGTAGGCTTACTTTGAGAAACAACGGGTCTGTTTTGGTCATCACATCCCCGTCGTCTTGTTTTATGTGACATTCGCGGATCTGATGTCTGGTGGTGTAAATTTCCTTTTCTCTCTTTTATTTACGTAAATAAGACAAAGTAAGATATAAACATCGTAGGAAAACCTAGGTAATTACGTTTGGTTGTGGTTTGTTTGTAGGACTTCTAGATTATTTCAGTTGCGGATTGTACTTAGGCGATTACGTAACAGTTATAGATAATAGAAAAATTTAGCAAAATTTGGGCGTGGTCCAAAAAAATTTTCGCGGGCTTTACGCCTCTATGCAACTACTATATGCCCCCCCCCCCCCCCAAGACAATATCCTAGCTACACCACTGGTTTTGTGATTTCCATAAATAAATTAAAGTGGTGTAAAAATACCATAATTTGTTTAATTTAGAAATGGAGGTTCAGAATATATTTAAAAAACGACTAAGATTTCGGGATGAGGATGACTTGACTTTATTACGGAAAGTGGCAGGTCAAAACCCATTTGAAAATCCAGATTTATGGTAAAGTATGCAAGAAAATATTTTCATTTTAACTGGGAAGAACTTCATCATTAAAACTTTAAACGATCACTTAGACCTTTTATTAAACCAGTTTGCAACATTTTCTATTTGATCATTCATTTTAAATTCAAAACATAAACAAACAATTAAAGAAATAAAAAGGTTTTGTTTGCACCTGTCAAATTATTTTTAAGGCGTTCAAAACCTATTCTTGTAATTGTCACCGTAATCGTTATCGTTAATAAAATTAACCATAACACTGTGTTTTACTGTTGTTAATTTAAGCGTTCAAAAATCTCTCTAATAATTATTTAAACTTAAAATTTTCGTAACATTTTTTACTAGCCGACGCCGACGTCTTCATTCTTGGAATAAATAATGGACATTTGCTTTTTTTCTTTAGCATTTTTATAATGATTTTTAATTTTTTTTTATTGTCTTGTGAATTCCCTAGTTCCTCTGATGTTAAACAACATCACATGAAGAATGGAGATTTAAAGCAATTGTAAATTTCAAACTAAATATGAATCCTTTATTTTTATTTCAGAAATACCGTGCGAGCCAAAATTATTTGCTTCAAAGAGGGCCTTGCATCTAAGGACGTAATGCTTAGCCGTAGAGCTTAATACCTGTTGGGTGTCAGTAACTACCTGAATTAACAATCAATCAGTTATTCCGTCATCTTTGACAGTCCTTACAAGTAATTTGATTCATCGCTAATTTTTCCAATTTCTCGAACAATTCACACAATGGGCTTTACGGAACAGCACAAAACATTCATGGTTGAAGCGTATTCTCGAAACGGGGTTAGAGTTAATCGTGAGTGGCAATACAATCCGGGTTTGTGCATGGACGATTTTCACGAACATTTTCCTAACGTTGCTTTTATTGCTGGGGATTTTTATCATTGCCTGAAAAGAACCGTGGCTGTGTTTAGGAAAACAGGTTTTATACAACACAAAAAAGGAGCAGGAAGACCATCTGTAAGAACAGAAGAACTTGTTGCGAACGTTCGTGAAATAATGCAAAATACGCCAACAAATTGTATAAGACGCCTGTCCCAAGAAGAGGAAAGATCTTATGGAACATACCGGACTATGCTTAAGAAGCAGCTAAATTTGTTTCCTTATAAAGTGCAAGTATTCCAAGAAATAAACAACAATAATAAATTTGTATTTGTCTACTTATTTTATTACTTATTAGTTTGGCATATCATGTCATAATATGAATTTGACAACATTTTAACCTAGATTTAGTTAGATATATTGTCCCCATATCATTGTGATCTAAACCAAGCCCTACGTTTTTTTAATTCAAGCCCTCCCTCTTTGATGTAAATAATTTTTGCTCGCACGGTATCTTGAATAAGTCTAAAGAAAATTTGAAAAATGTAGGTAGTTATTAGTTATAAAAATAGGCAGGCATGGCCTAAAGTTTAAAGTCACACCTTTTAAAAAACATACAAAAATTAATTTTGAAGAAGTAGTCCATACTGGAGTTATATGATACAGAAAAAGAAAAGCACGAAGTCTTTCTCCACAATTTTTATTTATCGAAAAACTAGGCGAACCTAGTATCACATCGACATGTTTCGAGTGTAGAAACACTCATCATCAGGAAACAAAGTGAAAAGTAAAATGCTGATGTTTTTAGCAAAAGAGAAAATAATGGTGAGATTGAGCCGTAATGGAGCTTTTAATGGTGTACAAGAGATGTAAAATTGAAAAATTAGAAGGTCGACAATCAAGACTCCAGCATACTGAAGAGTCGAGGGTTAAGTGTAGAAGCACACTGTGCCGTGTAGAAAATGATAGGGTAGTAAAAATTAGGGAGTTTTGAAAAACATATCTGTAAAAAGCATTAATAAATTATTGAAACATCCTGAGTTTTATTAAGCCCGGTCAGAAACATGTGAAAATGTTGGGGTGAGATGTAAAGAAAAGAAAAAGAAAAAAGTTGTTTTTTGGGTCAAAGCATCTTTTGGTTAAAAAGTCAAAGCAGTTGGGGTACCAGGCTTTTTACGGCCCAGTTACCCCGCCAGAGTCAGAGCGGACACATTTGGTGCAAAAAAAAAAATTATTAAAAAATGTTGTGTTCCCGTTATAGAGACACACAACACGTGCGTGTTGGCTACAGTAGCACCTCTCTATAACGGGAACACAAAATTTTTTAATAATTTTTTTTTGCACCAAATGTGTCCGCTCTGACTCTGGCAAAAAAAAAATTATTAAAAAATTTTGTGTTCCCGTTATAGAGAGGTGCTACTGTAGCCAACACGCACGTGTTGTGTGTCTCTATAACGAGAACACAACATTTTTTAATAATTTTTTTTGCACCAAATGTGTCCGCTCTGACTCTGGCGGGGTAACTGGGCCGTAAAAAGCCTGGTACCCCAACTGCTTTGACTTTTTAACCAAAAGATGCTTTGAACCAAAAAACAACTTTTTTCTTTTTCTTTTCTTTACATCTCACCCCAACATTTTCACATGTTTCTGACCGGGCTTAATAAAACTCAGGATGTTTCAATAATTTATTAATGCTTTTTACAGATATGTTTTTCAAAACTCCGTAATTTTTACTACCCTATCATTTTCTACACGGCACAGTGTGCTTCTACACTTAACCCTCGACTCTTCAGTATGCTGGAGTCTTGATTGTCGACCTTCTAATTTTTCAATTTTACATCTCTTGTACACCATTAAAAGCTCCATTACGGCTCAATCTCACCATTATTTTCTCTTTTGCTAAAAACATCAGCATTTTACTTTTCACTTTGTTTCCTGATGATGAGTGTTTCTACACTCGAAACATGTCGATGTGATACTAGGTTCGCCTAGTTTTTCGATAAATAAAGATTGTGGAGAAAGACTTCGTGCTTTTCTTTTTCTGTATACAAAAATTAGTTTTTGGCAATGGCATATTATTCACCTTGGCAAGGTCTCGGTGAATAACTTCTATGCCGTGTGCAATAAACATACACTTTTTGCACTAGTTGCATAAATAACTATTGTAACTAACTTCTTGTATTTGGAATTTTTTCAATTAGTGCGATAAATTAAAAGTTATGGCGTTGTTCATTGGTAAAACATAGAAATGGAATGGAAAAAATCATTTGATATTGCGACCCTCGCCTTCGGCTAGGCCCGCAAACGTCTCATTCGTGTTTAAAAGTTGACTTAATATACTATAATATACCTGCACATAGATAACAAAATTATTTCCAAAATTTCTATGGAAAATTTTTAAGTGTAAAATTAAAAACATGCGACAAATGCATCGCATAAGTTTCGTCATCTATTTCAATAATTAATCCAATTGATAATTTTCAGGAATGCATGTAGGTTAGACCGTGATATCGTTGCATTGTGTTGTGCCAAACCTTCAAAAGAGATTATAGGTCTAGTTTTATGTTGTAATAAAGTCGTTTTAATAAAAAAATATGTGTTAAATCTTTTATTGCTATATTGATAATAAATAAATTATCTATGATCTAACTAATATTTAATTGACTTTAGTGAGATTCGTTTACTCATTAATTCTTAAGTATACTGTGCCGTGTTAGCGTAGACCTGGTGTACCTGGGGATTGTATTTTGTACCAGCAAAAATATAAGGTAATATTCCGTTGCTGTTAACTCTTTTGTAGAGAAAGATAAAATCAGTTTCAATAAAAACCATACAGCATACAGGATCGTTATGATCACATTTTAAAAATATTAAGAGATGTAATAATAATAATAATAAATATTTTTATTTCCAATACCACTCTACCATGCTTGTGTCCAATATTAATTTAATTCTTTATCAAAAATTTCTCAAGTCATTCCTTATATTCTGTGGAAGCTTGTTGAAGACAACTGGTCCTAATTGATGTGGCGAACTTTTACTAATATTTGATCTATTTTCTGCCGTATGCAGATTATATCTGCCACGAGTAAGATATTGGCAAATATCACGATTTTGTAAAAATGTTGATTTATTCAAAACAAAACTCGTAAATAAAAACCCCTGTAAGAGTAAGGATTCCGCTGGATTCCCAGTCCTGTAAATTGTAACCTGCAACTCGTGGCCGGTGGAAAGTCAAGAATGCACCTCAATACCCTTTTCTGTATTATAAACAATTCTCTTGACGTAGTGGAGGCTCCCCAAAAACAAAAACCATAATGCAGCCGACATAAGCGTTATAAACAGAAAAAAGTTCCCCAATTCCCTAACGATTTTTAAATTTCCAATTAGATGTACAGGATAGCGCAAAAGTCAAAACTCTCCCAACAAACAATTAGAGCCTAAGAAAGGTGACTTTTACCTAAGATTTTTACTATAAAGTCCGACAGGTCGCTTCACATAGTCAGAAATAAGTTATATAAACCACTTATGGGTACTTGTACGAACTTTCTCCTAACTGTAGTTTAACTAAACGACGTTTTAAGCATAAACGTTAGTTAAATTTATTTGTGTTGTACTGCTTTCAATTAACCGATTCAAGATTAGTTAAACCACAAAATTTAGGTATTTTCGACTTGTAGCTAACTTTCGGGCAATAAAAGGCTACGTTTTTAGGTTAGGTTTAGTTCTTGGTCCTTAGTTATTTTTTAAACTTTTTAAATTAAAGAAGGGCAAATAAATAATTTGAAATGGAATCGGAGAATAAAAAAAAGGGTCATCCAAGTTTACAAATAATGATAAATGCTTATCGATAAATAAATATTGTGGCGAAGTATAAAGATGTGATTGAAAACAAAAAGATGCAACTTGTCACTGTCAAAGAAAAAAGTGTCTTCTTGCCCCAGAGATGCCTTAAAAGATGTTACAAAAATGGAAAGAAACTTTTGAGGAGAGGGATCTTCGGGCATTTTTACGTACTGAGGGTACAACCTTGCAATGGCCGCAGATAGCTTTACTATTATTCTATTCACAGTACAGTGCCAGTGTCCATCCCAATATAGTCAGTCAATGAGTTTAGGTGATCACCAGTTCGATAATATCTGAGTGCTAATAAAAACCTGATTTATGGGAGGGACACTATTATTTGTAAAAAATTTAGGTAATTTATGAAATTGACTAGTCGTATGAGTCGTACTTACAGATTATTTGGATACTCTAATTCATGTTCTATGTTCTTCAGCACCATTAAAACAGTTTCCCTTATATAAACGAAATTTTCTAAAGAAGTTTTAATCGTTCGCTTCTTCAAAATAATTTCGACGTTGAAATACGCGACTGGGGAAACCCTGTTCAATAATCTCCAATATTTCCAAGTCATCGTCAAATATATCTCCATATTCAATATTCATTTTTGTGTGGACAGATTTAAAAAATAAGATAATTCTGGTAATTGACCTATCCTAACAGTGTTAAACCTGATTTTCCAAGTTAAACCATCAACTATGGGGATGGGGGTTTAAGTTAGTCTAATATTAAAACGAAATAAACTGCGTTTAAAAAGTGGTGCAAGACAATTGCAAGTGCAAGTTAAACTTAGTTTAGTCTTAAACTATAGTTAAATAGGCTTGGTGCAACTACCTATTAGTAACCTAGTGGGGAATAAAACCAAGGTAAAAAACTGGTAAAAACACCTGTCATTAGGAGAATTGGGCTTCATGGACAAGGCCAAGTAGTAGTCTTCTTCATGGTAGTAAAGAGGTGTTTTTTACCTGTTTCGAACCTTTGTGGGCCTATGTTGGGCCTATTATGGGGTATGGGGTATGGGCTATGGGGTATTGTTTTTATTTTTTATCAAACCGCAGGAGGCAGGAGTTTTCTTAAATCAGAACAGGTCATGTCAAACGCTATTGATTTTTAAAATGGAGTGCAAGTACCTATAAAATCACTATTTCATCGTAGTGCAGTAAAAATAAATTATGACTTGGGCAAAATTCCAACACAAATGATTCTTTTTGCATTCTATTGTGAAAAGTGTCTATTTTAACATATTCAAAATCCCCATAATCCAGGATTATGATCCTGGCCCCGGAAATCAGTCAAAATCCAAGATGGCAGCTGAATTTTTTATTTTTAATTACAAAATTTACAACTTTGTTGATAAGGTGTAACTTGGCAAAAATGTTTAAAATACAAAGATAAAAGTATAAAATAGGTATTGAATAGGTTAGATAGGTATTGAATCACTCAAATTGCCTATTATATATTAGAGAAACTTTATTACACATTACACTTCCAAGCAAAAAAACATTATTTCAATAAACCCGAACAAAAATTAAAATGATTTGTCTGTATTTTCACAATTCATCATAATCTTCATGTGTACTTTCCATTTCTTCATCTTCTATTCGCTGCGGACTATTTTTACAATTTGTTTCTTGACACTGACCGCATATTAGTACCTTCCAAACCATTCTTTCGGCAACTACATTTCATGGCAAAAAAGCCGGTTTTGCAGTTACATCTTACTATGTGTAATATACTTTCAGGTGCTGGTGGCAAATCCATTGTTTTCGGTACATACATATTGTCATGTACCCCAGTCTGTTGGGTTTAGGCCTTCTTGCATTTGTTTCCATATACACATTTGTAAATATGCACGGAAGCTATGGTACTTAATAGGTCATTCCGTTGGGGGAAGGTTCTGTGGCTGAACGAAACGTTTTGCCTTCGATAATTTATTACTAAATAACAGTTCTATTCCTAAGTGTATTTAGTGTATCATCTGGATTTCCACCAATAAATACATACCATTATTTTCTTTCCAAATTCCTCAACCTGACTGGGATTAAGGTTTGTTGAGCTGAACGATAGTGCAAGTTCACGAAAGTATGGATTTTCAACAACACGTTTCAAAACTGATTACTTTCCAATATGGAATATTCTGGAGATGCTGTCACATCCTGTATGCGAATGTATAAATAATAAACTAAGTCGCTAAGTCATTTCCGAGCGATGGCATTGATATCATAAATGTTATTCTGTTTGAAAGATTTTTATCACTTCTGCAAAATAGCTTGTGGTATGCTTGATTACACCAATAAATCAGGAATACCATAGGTCTTCTCCTATCACTGTTGTATTTTTATTTTTTGAAGATTTCACTGCCGTTATAGTTCTTATAATGGATCTTTATCAAGTAACGGCTACCTCTATACAAATTTTAATAACCCAATTTTGATTTTGTAGAAAAACACACATTTAATATTGCGCTACTTTAAAGAAAATATATCTGAAATAAACATTGTCAAAACTAAGAAGTTTTATGTAGGTTGCGTTGAGTCTTATTTTGCAAAAGTGGTGTAATTTACAAAATAAAGGTTAAAAATCAAAATTATCTTATGCAGCTGAAATTTTGCATGTGGGCTAGAAACTGCATTTAAAAAAACTTTTTCTAATAAATTTTTTTGATATTTTCAGAAATAACCCCACTTTTGAATTATTTTTTGAAAAAAATTAAAATTTGACAGATAATGCGAATCACGTGACTACCATTTTTTTTGCTTAATTTTCATCTCGATCGAAGCAGAACTTAATGCCAATCTCAAATTTTGAATAAAGCTATTAATAAAAAAAAATCCCATATGATGCGGACTTTACTGGTGACACTGTATATATTAAAGACAAAACGAAGTAATTTATTCTTTATTTATGGACCTAAACGATTTTTGGGCTTTAAGGTCCAATCTAAGGTAAAAAAATAACCTGCTTTGGCGTTTATTACTGACTTTCCTTCCTTTCCTATCAAATCGATTTACAAGGTAAATAATATCTCTTGGGCCTATTAGGTATATTTTCCGACTTTGAAGACGCAATAATAAGTTCGAATAATTTTCTTTTAACCAAACAGTTAGTCTGTTTGACCGTTTTATCGAAAAAGCCCATTTGGAAGTAAAAAATAGACTATTTTTTACTTAAATAGGTCATTTTCTCCAAATTTGAGGTCGCTAAGGCTTTAAACGTTTATTACTCTCATTTTCTCAAATTCATATCACTTTTACCTTTGGTTAATTTTTCACTTTTATTAGGCATATCTTAACCTAAATTCACTGCTTTTTGAGATATTGCAATACACGATATCTGAGATATAGTAATCTGGGGTAACTTGGTCACCCTTTTCAGACTTTTCCACAAATATCTTTTTATTTTTTGACGCATTTGAACCAAATTTTTTTTACAAACCGACAACAACATAAGGAAAGGTGTTAACGTTTGTAGTAAGTCATATGTTGTTTTATATTAGAAAAAAATATATATATGTGGGGTGTCCAAGTTACCCCAGGTTTGGGGCAACTTTGGGACTTTCAATGAAATGAGGGCTTTTAATGGTTTGCATGGCTAGGTTACCCCGGATTTACTTAGAAAAAAAAACAATCCCATAGCTTTTTTTCGAACAAACCCGAACAAATCCGAAATTTTCATAAACGCCCATATATTGGATTAGTAATAAAGAATGGCAACAAATGTTCAAAAAATGTATTAAACTTAACATAGGTACAGAAACAACTTTTTTAGTTATTAGTTACCTGAAATAAACGAGAGGGACCTAAAAAACCATCAAAAAAAAAACAGAACGAAAAATATAAACAAAAACAAAAATGACGTCATAGGTGACCAAGTTACCCCAGATTACGGTATAGCCGCTCCCCGCTTGAATTAAAATAATTATTTTTAGGGGCCGACCTTTATTTAAAAATAAATTATTTTAGAAATTTGTTATTACGTTCGTGTTTTTTATAAAGAGGTGAATGTAGGGTACGATATTTTCCAGAGGGATGAGGAGAATGTTTTCCTATTCCAAACCACTTTTAAAGTCTCCTTATAAGTTTACCCTTAAATAGCAAAGTATATTTTAGATAGACAGAACTTTTTTAATAAATACTGTTTAGGTATTTTAAAATATTTTTTGTTGCCATACAAATACCCTTAGAAAATAACAATAATATGTTACTTTATTCGATGAATTATTGCAGAAATCGCCATTCCGTCAAGAAACTTAATTTTTCGTAATACCGTGCGAGCAATAGTAATTTACGTTACAAGACCGGAAAGTAGTGTTCGCTCGCCTATGGCTCGCCCTGGAAGCTTGGAGAGACCTGAAAAACACTAATTTTCGGTTACGTGACGTACAATATTTTTTTTAAGACCGACACTTCGATATATTTTATAATCTACGCGAAACAAGTTTGACATAAAGAACAAAATTAAAAGTCAACGAACTGTCACTCGACAATACATCGAAATGTTGTTGTCATAATAACGAAATCAAGGTATCTTGTATTATCAAAGAGCGATTAGAAAAACAAAAAACAGGGTGACAGGGAAAAGTGACATTAGAGACCGGAAAAATCTTTTCCGGGCTCTAATGTCACTTTTCCGGTCTCTAATGTCACTTTTCCGGTCTTGCGATCGGAAAAACGTTATTTTCTAGACGAAAAATTGTCCAGAAAGTGTAAATTTTCTTGTCGGTTTAAAAAAAAAATTATTTCCATCAAAGAGGGTCTTGCATCTAAGGACGTAATGCTTAGCCGTAGAGCTAAATGCCTGTTGGGTGTCAGTAACTACCTGAATTAACAATCAATCAGTTATTCCGTCATCTTTGACAGTCGTTACAAGTAATTTGATTCATCGCTAATTTTTCCAATTTCACACAATGGGCTTTACGGAACAGCACAGAACATTCATGGTTGAAGCGTATTTTTGAAACGGGGTTAGAGTAAATTGTGAGTGGCATTACAATCCGGGTTTGTGCATGCACGATTTTCACGAACATTTTCCTAACGTTGCTTTTATTGCTGGGGATTTTTATCATTGCCTGAAAAGAACCGTGGCTGTGTTTAGGAAAACAGATTCTATACAACACAAAATAGGAGCAGGAAGACCATCTGTAAGAACAGAAGAACTTGTTGCAAACGTTCGTGAAATAATGCAAAATACGCCAACAATTTGTATAAGATGCCTGTCCCAAGTAGTGGGAAGATCTTATGGAACATGCAGGACTATTCTTAAGAAGCAGCTAAATTTATTTCCTTATAAAGTGCAAGTATACTTTGTTAATTTTGTAAACACCAAAAATAAATTTGTATCTATTTGTCAACTAATAATTATATTACTCATTAATTTGGCATATCATGTCATAATATGAATTTGACAAAATTTTAACCTAGGTTTGGTTGGATATATCGTCCCCATATCATTGTGATCTAAATCAATCCCTACGTTTTTTTAATCCAAGCCCTCTTTGATGCAAATAATTTTTGCTCGCACGGTAGCCCTAAACAAATAACTACATTGATGCTTTTTTTCTTGGCAATGCAGATCTTGTGGAAATAAATTGTTTTATATTTATGCAGGTTTTTGGCCAATCAGCGCTCGGCTTGAACTTTTTGGACGAACGCGATTCAAAACCCTGTTAGCTGGACGTATAAAGATCCTAGCTGTCAACAGTGGCGTAGCCATAGGGGTGTCAGGGGGGCGGTTGACCCCCCGCCCCCTGGCTTGGCGCCCCTTTGCTACTTAGATAAAATTAAAAAATCGATCTTATTTGAATTTTAATAAGCTTAACACAGCACAAAATACCAAAAAAGAAATGTCTTTGAAAAAACTTTCCACTACTCGTTGATCTAGTCACACTAAAGCAGTAGATTCCATTTTTCAAAATATCCAGGTTATTATTCAAACATTAGAACATATTATCAATGGCGAAATAACTCTAAATGCTAGACAAATGGCGGAAGCTAACGGAGTTTTAAAATACATTATATGACCTTTGAATTTATCTCTATTTTGAATTTTTGGAAAGACGTACTTGGTTAAATTTATTCATTGTCAAACTATCTTCAAAAAGTTGAAATTAATTTAAATACCGTCGCTACGCTAATTAAATCCACAATAGAGGATCTAAAAAAATTACGAACTGACGATAATTACTTGTTTTAATGAATCTGAATTGGGCGCAAAACAATTGGCAAGAAAATGTGGTATTTTAGATGAATATATTTCCAAAATACATAAAAAAGTTAAACATTTTCACGATGAAAAAGAAGATGCTAACACTGAAAACTGCCCGCGCAAAAAATTTAAAACAATCGTTTTCTACGTTGCTCTGGATACTTTCATACAGCCACTAGCTGTGAGGTTTGAAGATTTTCTTCAAATTGCAAATAGATTTATTTGCTTAGAGGCAGACGAATAGCTTTATAGTTATATAAAAACATTTTTAAAATTATTGATTGAAGTTGTGTAAGGTCAGAATATTAAAATATTTTTAGTCTTGTGTTGATTTTTGATTGTTTAGCACTTGTTTTTATTATAAAAGGATTTATTTTTTGTTTTATTTAAATTAAAATAGTTTAACTGTGTTAAATAAAAAAAAAACGTAATATAATATAATAATATAATATATCACAAAAAGCATACAATGCATTTTTTTACCCGATATTGAAGTCTTATGTTTTTTTAGCTGAAACTTAAAACACGTTTTAGTTTGGAAAAATATACTTCTATTGTCACTCACCAATAATTTAATAAAAGGCTTTAATGGTGCTTAATACCATGCCTTATTTTTTTGTCAATGTTTAACTGAATCACGATTTAAAAAAAACAATATGACAAAATGTGTATTTAAAAATATAGGCGCCCCAAAAGGACTTTGCCCCCCCCGCCCCAAAATACTGGCTACGCCACTGGCTGTTAAGTCAAAAATCATTTTATAAAGTATCCTATTTATTTGCTATATAAAATTACGCAGCAGATGTAATTCGCCACATAGCGATACTATAGTTTACTAAAAAGCACCACAGACAAAAAGTTTTTATTTATGTTCTTAAGACCGATCCAAGATAATGAATTTATTAAACACATAAATTCTCTGAAAAATAACAGTGCCCCTGGTTGCGATGGAATATCAGCTAAAATAATCAAAATAATTAAACCCTTACTTGCTTAAACCTCTAAAACCAATAATTAGCTTAATTTTTAAAACTGGAATTATCCCTAGACAATGTAAAACACCGATAATAACACCTATATTTAAATCTGGGAATCCAAATTTGGTTACCAACTTTAGACCAATCAGCATAATAACAAACTTTGCAAAAATCTTTGAAAAAAGTCTAAAAGAAAGACACTAAATTTTTAAAACAGAATGATCTCCTTTCCAAAGGTCAGTTTGGTTTTACAGAATGTCTTAGCACTGATAACGCTTTATCAAACTTGACAGAAAAGATAAAACAGAGCCTGGAAATTAATAGGAGGTGTATGGCAGTGTTTTTGGATCTGGCTAAAGCCTTCGACACGGTGCCCCATAAAAAGCTTCTTGAAGCTCTTAGACGAAATGTAGTGAGAGGCACTGTGTTGGACCTCTTTGAAAATTATTTAAATAGACAACAACAAGTAAGAATTCGAAACACCTTGAGTGACTCTTGCTCTATCAAGATTGGAGTCCCTCAGGGAACTGTACTGGGACCAATTATTTTTAACCTATACAGTGATGGGCTAAAATATGGAACAAATTCATTTAAAAATCAGGTATTCATTTTTTGAAAAAACGCTCGGACACGTCGATTATATTTCTTTCTTCCAGATTTTTTGCCTCAAAAAGAAATTATACCGGGTGTGTCAAAAAGTAGATGTAGCAAAATTTTTTTGTTTTTTAAATGGAACCCCCCTATTTTTACTTATTACCCTAATTCTACGTCAAATTCTGCGCATAATTTATGTAGCATACTCTATCCTTATCTCTAACGGTTTTAGAGAAAAATTACATCATAAAAAAAATTCTTTAAAAAAAGGTTAAAAAATTAGTTTATTAAGTGTTGAAAATGCAAACCATTAACTTCTTGACAATATGCTAATCTACTTAAAAACCCTTCTAAAACATTATTTACAGTATTTTCATTAATTTGCCTAATTTCATTTCTAATTTTAAATTTTAAGTCTTCCAAATTTTGTGGTTTATCCTTATACACTTTTGATTTCAAATAACCCCAAAGAAAGAAATCCATGGGTGTAAGATCGGGAAATCTTGCAGGCCATTCTATGGGTCCTCTTCTACCTATCCATCGTTCGGGAAATGCAGTATTCAAATACTCTCGTACTTGTCGAGCAAAATGAGGCGGAGCACCATCCTGCTGAAACCAAATAGACGCTTCTGGTAGATGAGGCTGATTCGGATTTGGAAAATCCGCTGCTAGTGTGGGAATTAATTCATTTTGAAGAAATTGTAAATACCGGTCTCCTGTAAGATTTCCATCGAAGAAAAAAGGTCCAATAATTCTATCATTTAATATCCCTGCCCAAACATTTACTTTTTGTGGGTATTGCGTGTGCTGTTCTCTCATCCAGCGGGGATTATTTGTACTCCAATATCGAAAATTTTGTCTGTTTACGGAACCATTCAAACAAAACGTGGCTTCATCGCTAAAAAGTATGTTGCGATGGAAAAATAGATTTAAGTTGCAAATTTCCACCATAGTTTCACAAAACTGTAGTCGGCGATCGGGATCATCTTCATTTAGCTCGTGCAGCAACCTAATTTTGTACGGATGGTACTTTTCTTGTTTCAATACCTGCAACACAGATCGTCGGCTAACATCATTATTAAGGGCTACTTCAGTGGATGCACTATGAGGATTATCTTCAACCTCTAACAAAATGTTCAATTGTAAGTTTTCACTAATTTTTGGACGACCTGGCCGTAGACGATCCTTTACATTCCCTGTTTCCCTGAATTTCTTTTCAATTTTACTTACTGTAGATCTTGTAATCGGCCGTTCTGGATACTTAGCGTTAAACAAGTTACAAACTTCTTCTTGACTTCTTGTTTTGTCTCCACATCCAATTAAAATTAAAATTTCGATTCTTTGTGTTTCATTTAAATGCACCATGATCACCGTTTTTTAAAATTATACCTAAACTAATTTTTGATTGACACATGACTTGCTATCGTAGTAACAATTCATTTAAATTTACCTGTTTACCTTTAAGTAGGTACATGTACCTTTTTTTAAAGAATTTTTTTTATGATGTAATTTTTTCCTAAAACCGTTAGAGATAAGGATAGAGTATGCTACATGAATTATGCGCAGAATTTGACGTAGAATTAGGGTAATAAGTAAAAATAGGGGTTTTCGATTTAAAAAACAAAAAATTTTGCTACATCTACTTTTTGACACACCCGGTATAATTTTTTTTGAGGCAAAAAATCCGGAAGAAAGAATTATTTTCGACGTGTCCGAGCGTTTTTTCAAAAAATTAATACCTGATTTTTAAATGAATTTGTTCCATATTTTAGCCCATCACTGTATATTAAATTAATTACGGACCTGGAAATAAACGGGACGATTTTTTTATACGCGGACGACACTTTTTAAGGGCACTACATGGCAGGAAACTAAAAAAAACGCACAGGATGGCCTTGAACTTGTGAAGGAATGGCTTGATGAGTACAAACTGTCATTGAATGTTAAAAAAACCAACTATATTGCTTTCAGTAAAACAGAAGTATACCGCCCACCCTTTTCTTTCATTAAGATGAATAGTTTAACTGATAAAATGTATGTGGTCACTAATACTAAGTATCTTGGTGTTGTGATTGACCAGGATCTAAGATGGGACTTACATAGTATATTATACCTAACTCAAAAATTGAAATATTTAATATTCAAGTTTTATAGGTACTATAAGACAAATGCTTAGTACAAGTATCTTAATAACTTTATATCAGAGTCTGGTGGAATCAATCCTGCGATATGGAATACTGGTTTGGGGTAATATGTATAATAACTCTTTAAGGCCTCTTCAAGTAATACAAAATAGAATATTAAAGATTATTTTTAAAAAGGAATTCTTATACCCAACTCAATTATTATATAATAAGACTATTAAATTTAAGAACACTATATTTTTATAGAATATGTTGCTACATGCATAAACGCGATAAAAATAAAAGTGCTGTACAACATGTATATATGCTACTAGAATAAATACTAATAAACAATTAATTATTCCAAGATGTTATAGTGAATTTTCCAAAAAATCTATTAAATATTTAGGTCCATAACAATACAATCAATTGCCTAACCACATTAAATCAGCTAACATCAAAGCTTTTTCTAGATTGGCAAAGTGTTACATAGTGATTTTTTCAAGGTACGTAAGGAGGTACCTAATGTTTAATAATAACCACTGCTAATTTAAATCTTGATATTATTGATACTTAAATATACGAAATTTTTGTATATCAATCCTTTGTAACCCATACAGGTGTTTTAAAACATCTAGGGGTTTACTAACACCATTAACATTATAAATGAACTGTACTAAGGTCAAGTGGGGTAAGTGGGTTTTAGGGGTAAGTGGGTATATATATTTTTTTAATTTTATAAAGTAACTTTCGATATCTGGGACTTCACAAAATATTTATCAGAGCTTCTCTGAGCCACAAAATATTTTAATTAATAGTTGAATTTTTTTGTACAGGTGTATTTGTCAATTTTAAAACACCCTTCATTTTATCTCACATACGTAGTTCGGTCTAAAATTAAAAAAATATATATCTTCGTTATTTATAATTTAAGCGCGGCGGTTATTACATTCCCATAACTGTAATAAGTAATGTTACCATTTATTTTTTTTTCAGATTTTTAAGTTGTAGGATACCAATTTTGGAGTCATAGTACCCACTTGCCCCGCTTTTTCGGTCAGTGGGGCAAGTGGGAACTACCCCGCAGGGGCAAGTGGGTACTACCCCTTAGGAGCAAGTGGGGAAGTAATATTTTCGGTTGAATTTTCAACCCTTTTTGTTACCATTGAATTTTTGGGTAGTGTTTTGTTGTCTATTTTTGGTTAAAGAAGTTGTTTTTAAGTTTTCTGATTTAATATGTACTAATAATAAACAACTTTTTTTTCAACTGATTGATTTTTCTTTCTTAATTAATCATTTTTTAAATAGTTCATAACTTCCGTAATTTTAGGAATTTTTTAAATCTGCAAAAATCATGTTGTAGCTTAAACCGCATATTATAAACTCACTTGCCCCAAAAAGATGCAATGCTGTGTATATGCAGTTTACCAAGAGGAAACCCACTTTCCCCAATAGCAGGGGTAAGTGGGTTGGAGAGACCGCATATATTATTATTTTTATATTTTTTTTAATATTGAATTAATAATAGCTACAATACCAGGGAATATTAACAACATAACCAAGTATTTCCTGTCCAAAAATCAAGTCCGTATCTTTTTTTTTGTAAAAGGTACATGATCTTAAAGTCAACCTTTTACATTTTTAACACCCACTTACCCCACTTGACCTTATAGGTACTTAATGTAAACAATACTCTTTGAATTATTAAATAAATAAAATAAATATTATGCCGTATATGATATATTATTTCCTGTATCGTATGGTTTTTCCGGCAATCATTTAAAAAATTTGTTAGTCGTACAGGATCTATTGAGGAGAAGACCGGCGTCCGATTCTTCGGTTTCCCAGCTGCGCCCCTTTATATACATACCTATATATAGTAGGTAGTGATAAAAATGTACAAATTTGAATATCAATATCAAAAATTGTTAACCTGCGTATTTATCTGTCGTTCACCATTATATCCAGATTTACCTTCATTTATAGGTTTTTATTTCTCTAGCTCAGCACTCAGCACCCCTCAACCAAATCTTATAATATTTGTTTAAATTCTCTCGATAATCATTAAGTCTAACGGCGACTTAGTATGAAATATTTTCGCGAAATACTTTTAAAGTGTCTACAGTGTCACCAGTAAAGTCTGCATCATTAGAGATTTTTTTTTATTAATTACTTTATTCAAAATATGACCTTGGCTTTAAGTTCTGCTTCGATCGAGATGAAAATTAGGTAAAAAAATAGTAGTCACGCGATTCGCATTATCTGTCAAATTTTAATTTTTTCCAAAAAATAATTCAAAAGTGGGGTTTTTTCTGAAAATATCGAAAAAAGTTATAAGAAAAAGTTTTTTTAAATGCAGTTTCTAGCCCACATGCAAAATTTCAGCTGCATAAGATAATTTAGATTTTTTACATATATTTTGTAAATTGCACCACTTTTGCAAAATAAGACTAAACGCAACCTACATAAAACTTTTTAGTTTTGACAATGCTTTATTTCAGATACATTTTCTTTAAAGTAGCGCCATATTAAATGTGAGTTTTTCTACAAAATTAAAATTGGGCTATTAAAATTTCGCCGCATGTGATACAAAGTTTATTTGTTTTAGCCCTGTATAAGGTAACTTCATAAAATAAGTATTTTTAAAAACTTAGTTTGTGTATGAAAGTAATACACCTTAATATACAAAAAAGAACACAGTGTCTTCAGTAAAGTGTTTTTTAAGTGGAAAATAAATTTTAGTTTAAAAATGTAAAGTTTATCTATGTTCAACGATTTAATTTAAAACCTCTATTATAATTTATTATTAAGCTATGTCTTAATAACGTTAACGTGTATTACTTTCAGACACAAACTACGTTTTCAAAAATACTTATTTTATGAAGTTACCTTATACAGGATCAAAAACAAATAAACTTTGCATCACATGCGACCAAATTTTAATTGCCCAATTTTGATTTGGTAGAAAAACACACATTTAATATGGTGCTACTTTAAAGAAAATGTATCTGAAATAAAGCCTTGTCAAAACTGAGAAGTTTTATGTAGGTTGCGTTGAGTTTTATTTTGCAAAAGTGGTGCAATTTACAAAATATAGGTAAAAAATCAAAATTATCTTATGCAGCTGAAATTTTACATGTAGGCTAGAAACTGCATTTAAAAAAACTTTTTCTAGAAACTGCATTTAAAAAAACTTTTTCTAATAACTTTTTTCGATATTTTCAGAAATACCCACTTTTGAATTATTTTTGGAAAAAATTAAAATTTAATAGATAATGCGAATTACGTGACTACTATTTTTTTGCTTAATTTTCATCTCGATCGAAGCAGAACTTGATGCCAAAGTCAAATTTTGAATAAAGCTATTAATAAAAAAATCCCATATGATGCGGACTTTATTGGTGACATTGTATAAACCTTACCATCAAATCATAATGCACAACCAATACAATCGTTCAGACAATTACAGTGAAGGAGGAAAATGCTGAACAAATTAGGCGCGCTTGATGAAAAAAAAGCTGTCCATACATATAGGGTGGGCCAATAAAACCAATGAAAACGAAATAAGACCGATTTCTCCTATTTATCGCTCTGTAGAAAAAATCGCTTGGACCCCTCGATTTTTATTTCTTCGAGGGGGACATCTTTTGCGCATATTTTCAATCTTGTCCAACCCCTCCGTAGTTGGCTTTAACCCTTAAATCTTAAATGTGGTATTAGGGGTCAAGTGATTCCTTATTTTAAAGGTCTTCAAATTCTTTACCTATCTGCATACTCGGATTTGAGAAATTTTGAAATTTGGATTTTACCACAGACATGTATTATATAGGAAGACACAACATTCCATTCATCAAAAACCATTTGTTTACAATCATACATATTATGTATAGTATTTGCAGAATTATACCGTTGACTCTTACTGCCAAAAATAAACTACCTGATTAAACCCTATTGTATACGCCTCAACTTCTTCAAAGGGGATTAAATGGTCGGCTTGAAAATGTACCTACACCACAATGATTTATTTTTATAATTTAAAATAAATAGATAGGTATTTTTAGTTTTAGGTAGGTACCTATAATAAATGTAAAATAATGATAACAATTAATGATAATTGAAAATAATATTATTTAAAAGTATAACTATTAGGATAACAAGTACAATAAAAATTAATTAAGTTCTTAAAAACTACTGATAATTTATTCAAAATTTAACTCTGTATCACTATCACCATCTTCATCTAAGCCTAAACTTATAATTAAGGGTTGAACATTTGTAATCATACAATTGTAAGAATTTTCCACCTTAAGTACATGCTGTACACAGTTTTTCCAGCTGTGTGCAGAAATTTTTCTTACTTCGTTTTTAATTAATTCTAGTACAGATGCATTTAATGTAGGAGAAATATTATTTCTCCTAATATTGGATTTTAATTGGTGCCATATTAGCTCAATAGGATTGAATATACAATAGTATGGAGGAAGACGCAACACTGTATGTCCATTTTCTGTGTTTGTCACACTCGTATTCCTTATTTATTTTAAAAGCTTTTAATACTTCTAGCAGTTCTCGTTTTTTTTAAGTTTCTTTAAAATATAAATCATTTTCAATCGTAAAATTTTGAATTTCTGCTTTTGTATTATTAGAATTGGGAATGATTTTTGCTTGCCGATATCTTGATGATAATCTAAAGAAGAATCTGCTATGTTTTTAGCTGAAAGCAACAGACAATTTGTAACAAACCCGTTCTCTGAACCAGCATGTAATATTGTGATTCTTTTGCCTTTATTATTTGATGGTGCCTTGGTTTGACATTTTTTTAGAATAATCATCCCAATCTTTTCTTGGAGTGTCATGGGTATCGAACCATGTTTCGTCAAGGTAAATAATTGGACGATTTTCTTCTCTAAATTGTTTAACAGCTGTTAAATATTTAAGTCTCCATTCCCGTAAACGTTGAGATTCCATTAATATTTGTCTTGTTTTTAAAACCCATTTTACGCAATATTTTCCTAAGGCTTGAAAGGCAACAAGAGATATTTGTTTCGTCTTTAATCAGCATCAGCTCTTTGAGGAAAATAAAAGTGGGTACAGTTTGTGCCTCATACATTTGGTAAATCTTTCTTCTTAATAAATCCATGTCATTTTCGTCAATGCTTCTAAATGTGCCAGAATCACGCCGATTTTTTCTAAGATTAACAGGTTTTAAGTACTATGTCTCTTACCGAAGATAAAGGAGTCTTTGTGAAAGTAGACGTCTCTGCTAAAGCATCCATTGAATTAAAATTTCTACTCCACAAAGATTGATACACATTTTTAGTTATTAGTTTGGCATCGGTAGATAAATGCTTTCTTTTAAAAATAACACTTGAAGATGCCCCCCTATCAGCACAATTCCAAGGACGCCATATTCTACCACTAATAAGCCTAACTAAAAATTACTCGCCGGAAAACCAGAAGACTAAGATTATTAAAAATCAGTTTGTATTTATATATGAATCAGGCATAGGTATAAATTGAATTTATACCTGGTCCGGCTCTGCTCGAAAAGGCTTTCAAATTTGGGATTTCATTATTTATTTTATGGTCAAAGGGATAATGAGTGTTTATTGCAGTCAAAAGATCAACGGTATAATCCTACAAATACTATACTTCCAAAGTTTCAGATAACTTAGGAGGAGATGGGAGATTAAAAAATGGCAACACTGTAAGCTGTAAAAACTCGCTGTTATCCTTACAGTGCATTGGCATGTGGTTTTTTAGGATCACCACTGCTTTTAATGTAAAAAAAACATAACCAGAATAACCTCACTTACCGCTGAAATAATATATCCGGGGTTGGAATATTCTCTTATAGACCACGTACTGGCGAACCTTTGTAAATAATAATAAATAGCACTAAATACCGTGCGAGCAAAAATTATTTACATCTAAAAGGGCTTGGATTAAAAAACGTAGGGCTTGATTTAGATCACAATGATATGGGGACGATATATCTAACCAAATCTAGGTTAAAATTTTGTCAAATTCATAATTATAACATGATATGCCAAACTAATTAGTAATAAAATAAGTAGACAAATACAAATTTATTTTTGTTGTTTACAAAATTAACAAAGTAAGAATATACAGAAAGAAAAATAATTACATAAATTGCTGAAATTGGCCACCGCCATGCTCCAAGCATAAATTATCTTTATATTTTCGAAAGTGTTGACCAGCATCTCTGGAGAAATGTTACCACATTCTTGGATAATCCTTTCTTGTAATTTGTTCTAAATTTGCAAATGCTGTTTTAAAAATAGTATTCTTTAAATGAGGAGAAACGAAGGAATCCATAACCGTTAAACAAGGTGATCTAGGTGGGAATTCAATGTCTGATCGAAAACTGATCAATCTGTCGTCGAAAAAATTGCGTAAGTAGTTAATTGTTTCGGCGGCTGTATGGGCGGTTGCGCCGTCCTGTTGAACCAAAACGTAGTTCGTTGTCAAGTAATTGTTCCACAATTGGATTCAAAATATTGTCTCTATACCGCTGTGCTGTAACTGTGTCATGAAAAATATAGGACCAACAATTCTTCTTCGGGAAACAGCTAACCAGACACCAATTTTTTGAGGGTGCAATATGGACTCTAGAAAAAAATGGAGATTTTCACTACTCCACATGCGTGTATTCTGAGAATTGACATAACAGGAGAGGTGGAACCAGGCTTCATCCGAAAAAAAATGTCGGGTCTAATAAATCATTTATTTGCAATAAATTTTGGGTAAACCATTGAGAGTAATTCCTGGGTCTTTCAAAATCTGCGGCTTGTATTTCTTGGAATAATTGCACTTTATAAGGAAATAAATTTAGCTGCTTCTTAAGAATAGTCCTGCATGTTCCATAAGATCTTTCACTTCTTGGGACAGGCGCCTTATACAATTTGTTGGCGTATTTTGCATTATTTCACTAACGTTCCTAACAAGTTCTTCTGTTCTTACAGATGGTCTTTCTGCTCCTTTTTTGTATTGTATATAACCTGTTTCCCTAAACACAGCCACGGTTCTTTTCAGGCAATGATAAAAATCCCCAGCAATAAAAGCAACGTTAGAAAAATGTTCGTGAAAATCGTCCATGCACAAACCCGGATTGTATTGCCACTCACCATTTACTGTAACCCCGTTTCGAAAATACGCTTCAACCATGAATGTTTTGTGCTGTTCCGTAAAGCCCATTGTGTGAATTGTTCAAGAAATGGGAAAAATAAGCGATTAATCAAATTACTTGTAACGACTGTCAAAGATGACGGAATAACTGATTGATTGTTAATTCAGGTAGTTACTGACACCCAACAGGTATTAACCTCTACGGCTAAGCATTACGTCTTTAGATGCAAGACCCTCTTTGATGCAAATAATTTTTGCTCGCACGGTATCAGTACTACCTTGACAGTCTAACGTAAACAGTGAAGTTTAAAGGTGAAGTTAGATGTAAATTATAGATAGTTATTGCAAATTGACTCCTCGGTCAAGTTAATAGAGAGTTTTCGTTGTATTGGCAAATTCAAACGGTTAACCATAACGAATACGAATACGAAGCCGCTATTTGACAGATCGTAAAAATAGTTTTCGTTCAATTCGCTTAACGTTAAGTCGAATTCGACAGTAAACATAACAAATATAACATAACCTATCTTTAATGGTTTGTGTTCATATTTTTATATACGTTTTGTGCTATCTTTTTTGCTTGGTTTTAATTTCCTAGTACCCAAAATTCTAAAACATCATGATAGACGAAAGGTTGCTTTTATTGGACTCATCCAGTAATTCGGATTTGGATGATGCCCTTCTCTTGGAGGTGCTTGATCGCCAGGAGATTCAGTATCGAGCACAGTTGTATGGATATTTCAACTTTATTTCCGATTTGGTCATTGAAAATGACCATTACGCATGCGTTCCGTTTTGGCTATGGCTTTGTCTTCCGTCCGTTAGCTCCCGCCACTTATCCGTAACGATAACGATAAATGACAGCTCAAATGTCAAAGTTGTCAAATAGCGGCTATCGGAATCGCTTTTAAAAGACAACGAAAACTGTCTATTAACGAGCTCCGTTATAACAATGGTATGTTTTTAAAAATCGACAATTATTACGAAACAAGACCACCGACTGTGAAGTTGATTCCTCCTTCGCCACAAAATTGGAGGTACCTACTAATGTCTCCCGTTCTCATTAAACACATTTTTATATTTATTTAAGATCCCAGAGTAGCAAGCACTCAAATTATTTGTGCCAGTTCTAAAATAATTGAATTAGTTGAGTTATTATTAATCATTTCACTAATATTTTTCTTTATGTAATTACTTACTCTGTCGAATACTCATGGGTGGGAAAAATTAAAGTTATGGCCCATTCGCATTAATTTATTGTAATTGTCCTCTCTTTCTCTTTACAGACCCTTGAAAAAGTTTTTATAAAAAACGAAACGTTGGGATAAATATAACTGTATCATTTCATTGCCTGCCCTCATTCCCGCTATAATTATTCGAATTAATTATCAATCTTATTATCTAGAGCAAATCGACCATTTTATAAAATTTCGCACATATTTTTCCTATACTTCAGAACTAACCTGTTCAGCCGAAATATTTTTTAAATTCAATGTTTTCTTTAAGGTTGGTTTACTTTGATGGTACGGAACAACAATTTAAAAAGGCATCAGAAAACGACCAATTGTAGAACCTAATGGGCGAACAAATTGAACCCAAGACAGAATCCAAATGGACTACGTCAGTCAAAATAATTTTATCTATATTATTGCCCAACATAGGAGGAATGTTTGGTGCCATTTTTTCAACAAGCAGCATTAATGATTGGTATCCCACTTTAGAAAAGCCCGGCTGGACTCCTCCTAATTGGTTATTTGCACCCATGTGGGTATTTTTGTATGTTCTTCTGGGCATTGCTTCATATTTAGTGTACAGAGTTGGAGGAGGACTAAAAGGTAAACATTATATTGGAAGAAGTGAGTGTTTCGCAGAAGAAGATTTTGTATTATATTAAATTATCTTCTGTCACGAATCAGTACCTAAACCATATTATTCTTCATTAAATTAGTAAAGTCAGTGTCACTAAATATCTACAGTACAGGAGTGCAAGTGGAGCACTCAGTAGTTTGTTTCGTTTATTATCAGGTAAGGGCGGATTATATGCACCTAAATTCAGCCAAAATATGAGCATATATATGTCTTGTTTGCCTTTAAAATATGCAGTTATTTGCATTTTTTTACCAAATATGCATTCTGGTATGCGATATTTCTTAATTTATTATAGTAAAATGAGATAAAGAAACACATTAAAAAAAATATGTTTATTTAAAAAAAACAGAAAAATCCATGTAAGTAAACAATTTTTTAACCTAGTGTTAGTGTATAAAAGGCATTTATCACTAAATATTTTTCACAATTTTCAACTAAAAAGGATTGTCTTCTATTAGTAAAAATATGATTATACAAAGAGAAGCTTCTTTCAACATCTAGTTACTGATGTAATTGGACAATACTGCAACTTACGTAGCAAAGTATAAGGTCAAGATACAATTTCGTTGGTTAGTTCAGCCTCATAAATACTTTTTACTGCACTTAAGTATTTAAATCCTTCATTCTTTTTACAGTGACATCCAATTTGTTCCCTACTTGACCTCCTACTTTACTGGAAATGTTGTTACATTTAGCGGAAAAATTTCAACAATACTAATTGAGTCTTTTAAACTTAAATTTCTACTCTCCAACGAGAATACTAATTATGTCCGGTGTAAAGCTGAAATGAATGAAAACAACATCTTTAGCTACACTTGCACTTTTTAAAAACTCTTTACTTTGCATAACACACTGCAAATCGTCATCTAAATCAAATATTCTTAATGGCTTCGAAATGGTCTGCGTAGAATATTTCGGCCTTAATCCATGTTCCCTACCGGGTAATTACAGGTTCTGGAGCGAAACTAACTCCTGGTAATTTCTCCTTATACAACTGCACTATTAGAAGTGCTTTTAGAAAAAAAAATTATATTTAAAATTAATTTATTTTAATTTAAATACAGTTTGTTAAGCAGGTAATAATAACGCATTTAAGTGACAAAAACAACCTAACAATATATAGTCAGATCTGGTCTTAAGGTGGGAGTATCAACATGCTTGCCAACCTATAACCTATTTCGCGTAGATTTATTTATGTTTTCTAGCTATTATACAAAATTTAAAGAAAATCAGTATCGACTTGATATTCTATAGGTAATAATCGACATATTTAATAAATATCAAGGAATTTCATAACTTATTTTAGGAGAATTGTATAGGGAAAAATACCGGGTAAGATTTTTTTAACATTATTATGTCATTGTCACTCATGGTTCTTTAACTATACAATTCTCCCAAAATTAGCAATGAAATAAATTGATATTTTTGTAATATATCAGATATTACCTAAGTAATGTGCCGACGATACTGATTTTATTTAAATGTTAGTTTAAAAAATAATAAACTTGAAAAAACAAAGCGAAATAGGTTATAGGTTGGCAATAAATTGAACGACGTTGAGAATTCAACCTTAACGTGCGGGTCCAAAGGTCACTGATCATATGCGTCAAATCAGACATCACAGAGGCTATCAAAATGTTGTGAGATTATATACCGAAGGAAGGAAAAATAGTTTCATTATTTTAGCTATCGCGAAGATAGCCACATATACCTAATATTATTAGTTTTGTAAAAATTATGTACAGGGGAGTTGAAAAAGTTACAAAAAAATTATATAATCGTTAATTATATACCTACTGTACCCTTTAATTAAAAACGACAATAATAAACAGTGCAATTTATTTTAACAATTTTACTACTAAAACCTAAAAATGCAATGGCATTTAGTCTGATAAACTAATTCGATAATTAAAGAAAAAGTGGAAATTCGCAAACCAATATGCAGGAAACCGTAATGAAAACACTGGGAATTAGTTTAAGGACTATGCAGAATAATGTGCATGAAAAAAAAGCATAATATAATACCCAAGAATACTAAAAAATGTAAACGAAAAACACCGTTTATAATTATAGCCTAAAAACTCTCATCGTCACTTATAAAATCTGAAAAGTCCTCGTCGTCTGAGTCGTCTTCGAATGGAGCAATTATCATTGGCGCTACTTCGACATCTAGTACTTGTTCTCGATCCCACCAATCCCTTATTAATATTTCTGTATGTTCCACCGATTTCCTCGAGTACTCTCGTGTGATATCTAACGAATCTTGCCAAACTATTTGAACTTGGTCGGATTTAAGACCATCACCTACATGTTTTTCATAATAAGACTTTGCACCAGCCCATATTAATTCTATCTATCTAATCTAATTAAACTGGCAATGATATGGCGGCAGTCGTAGAACCTCATGACCATAGTCACGCAGTATTTCATCTACCGCGTATATTTTGGGTTTTTTAAGAGACTTTGCTATTGATAGGAGTTCCGATTTAAGCATATTTGATAAAGGATTTTGGTTATGTTTTTCCAGCCACTCATAAATATTACTTTTCCTCCAAGATGAAGTAGGCTGTTTATATAAAATTCTTGAATAATATGATGCATTATCTAATACAATTAAAGACGGAGCATCCAAATTTGGTATCAATTGAACATTTAACCATTTTTCAAACATTTCGCAATTCATATTATCATGATAGTCAGCACTTTTTGATGTTGAAGAAAAATTAAACTCGCACCTGCAACATATCCTGTTGCAGAACCGGCATGCAAAATAATAAAACGCTTTCCCGTACCGCACCCCTTTTTCCTTTTAACACTTTTTACAGACTCATCTTGCCAAGATTTTGAACCACTTCCATTCGAAAATATCCACGTTTCGTCTAAAAATACCACTTTTCTAAATTTCGATTTGTAATTGTCCGTATATTTTTTTAAAAACTGAACACGCTGACTCACTATCTGTGGCTGCTCACATAAAAATCTTCGGTTACAGTCTTTTTTATAGCGAAAACCTAAATTTTTTATTAATTTTGATAACGCTTCAAGTCCAATTTCCAAAACACCCCGAATTTTTAATGTTTTTTGTAAAACTGGAAGAGTTACATTGGTTTTTGATTTGCATAAATCGTAAATCACATTTCGAACTCCCATTTTAATATTTTCGCTTAAATCCTCAGTCTTTGGCTTTCTTCGTTTACACTTTTTAGTATTCTTGGGTATTATGTTATGTTTTGTTTCATGCACAATTTTCTGCACAGTCCTTAAACTAATTCCCAGTACTTTGGCTACTGTTTCCTGAATATTGGTTGGCGAATTTCCACTTTTTCTTTCATTTTCGAAATAGTTTATCAGATTAAGTACCATTTTTTTTGATTGGGGATGCAAAAACCCAGAAAATTGTTTCATTTTGTCACAAACTGTCAAAGTCACAAAACTGGCATATTTAAAATAAAACGTAGCTGGTGCTATTATAAGCTTTTTTAGAATCGCTGAAAAGTAAATACATATCCTTTTTTTTCATGTAAAAATGGAATAAGTCTGTCTCATTTATCTTACGTATTTTATTTAGAGGGTAAATTAAACGCAAGTAAAGAAAACAAAAACTGAGAGTATGTCTTTCTTGAATCGTATGACCCGCACGATAAGACCAGATCCGACTATACCTGCAAACCCTGGAAACCCCCAATAAAAACCTTGTGTATAACCAAAAAGTAAATATTATATTCTTCAGATTGGAAAATCCCTGAAATAAGTACCGAACTGGACATTAAACCTTTAACGTTTTAAATTTTTTGATAAAGCCGAAAACATAAAAATATGCTCTTAAAATAATAATTTATAAAAAATATGGATTTTATTATAAAATTGACAAAATATGCATAAGTATACAGTGTGTCTACTTAAGTTGGCAACATATGGGAAACTTTTTTATTATTAACTTTACGAAAAAAAGTTATTCTTTATAAAAAGTTCGGCATGATCCAATACTTAAAATGCAACCATCAGATAATAAATTTTCTCAGTCGTATACGAGGTTTGTCAAAAAATATGAATTTTGCTCAAGAGTAAAGTACCTTTATTCTTGACAATATCGAAAACTGTAATTATGAAAAGTTGTTCGGAATGTAAAACTATATTTTAATATGCAATTACATCCTTCTACTTAATTTTTTTGTATTTTTACAAACTTTTCTCAAATTACGGATACCGAACATTTATCATTTTTAGAAATAAATTTTATTTCGAGATTTATTATTTTCTGAACGAAACAGAAAGGTTATCATGATTTTTTAAATAAACAAATATATAAAATAGATAAATGTTCGGTATCCGTAATTTGAGAAAAATTTGTAAAAATAAAAAAAAAATTAAGTAGAAGGATGTAATTGCATATTAAAATATAGTTTTATATTTCGAACAACTTTTTATAATTCCGTGGTCCCGGGGAAGAAGAAGATAAGTCCAAATTTAGCCATAATGGGATATCATGGGGTATACGTTATAAATAGTTACATCTACCTTCGTACCAAATGAGATAAGTTAATTCATGTCAATAAGAGTAATAAAGCTATGTTCCTTGGTAGGTATGTTGTAAGTTGGCCCCGCAAAGTACTTTAAGGAATAAGTAAACTTATTCCCTTTCGCACAAATATAAACCAGTAATTAAAAATTGTTCATAAAGAAATAAGTTTACATACTTACCCCCTTAAATCCCTAATTTTATTTTTATTTACTTATACATATCCCTAATTGTACCAACTAGGTTGTACTTTTTACTCCTTAGTAAATTTAAATTAATAAATACCAATTTCTAAGAAGAAAAAGGATAACCTAATGCAAATTCTTCCTTATATTTCGAATATATTTTGAGATTTTTACCAAAACCTTCCGACTCTAGAGGATACTAAGGAGACACATCCTGACTTTGTTTCGTCAGATGAAGAATATTAGTTTTCAACTTCATTTATTACGCCTAATTATTTATATTTCTTATTAGAATATTAAAGTTTTAGTTTTGACTGGCTATTTTTATTTTTGCAATAGTAAATAAAATGTTACAAATGAGATAAGTATATTTTTTCTTTGTTCATAAAGGGATAAGTGCATCTAACTTCTCAAATAACACAAAACCATAATTTTGTTCTAGATATTATTAAATACAAGGTAGCAATAATTCTAGTACAAAAATTTCAATTTTCTAAACCCTTCCCCTGATTGGCACTACTAAGCTGAACTTTAACTCAATCTACTGAAAAACTATAAAAATGAACTTATCTCCTTCTTCCCCGGAACCACGGAATTACAGTTTTCGATATTGTCAAAAATAAAGGAAAGTACTTTACTCTTGGGAAAAATTCATATTTTTTGACAAACCTCGTATACGACTAAAAAAAATTTAACATCTCATGGTTGCATTTTAGGTTTTCGACCATGCAGAACTTGGTGAATAACTTTTTTTCGTAAAGTTAATAATAAAAAATTTTCTCATGTTGCCAACTTAAGTTAGACATACTGTATATGAATATGCATTTTGCATTATATATTCCGCGTTTTAATTATTAGGTTAAAAATAAACAAATAAAAACAAAAATAAATCGTAAACCTTAACTTTTTATTAAAATAATTCTAATGTGTTAGAATCGACTTAAATATTATCGACTATGAAGCTACAGCCCCCTAAAGGGAGTACTCTGAAGATGGTTTTTTCTAAATTTTTTCGAAACCTTTGTAGATACAAATTTAAAATTTAGACAGATGTTTTGGTAAACTTTGTAAGCTGAATAGAACTACGGTCTAAAAATATCGATATTTAAGAAATGTGGCCAGAAATAACCTAACGTTTTTTACTTTATTATACCTACTTTTTTATGTCAAATTAGGAAACCTAACATATTCTACGGAAAAAAGGTACTATTGGTAAGTAATGATTGAGATGAGCCGTTTTCTAGATAAATTTAATTAAAAATTACCTTGAATTGGAAGAAATCGCTATCGATTTGTATAAATTTTCAGAAAATTTATGCGAATAATAAAAAAATTTATTTTTTAGGACCAGCTAAATGGTGCTGGGTAATTTACCTAATAAATCTGATCCTTAACTGGAGTTGGACGCCGGTATTCTTTAATGGACAAGATATATTTGGAGTAAGTATTAAGAGTAAACCTCTCATAATATGGATATTATCTTACTTGTTTATTTAATAATTTGCTTGTTGAGAATTTTATTTTAACAAAAATAAAATATGGTCGTTTAAATAAAACATGGAATGTACAAATGTACATATAAATGTTTATTTTTATTAGACGCTAAAATGTAATTAACAATTATTTTTGTTATTATGGTTTAATAATATTTAAAAACAGCACTCTCAAGTAAGCGTTAATAATAATAATAAGCAGGTTATATCTACCTATACTTACTTTAAATGTTAAATTGTACAAACATATTACCAAAAACAAAATAACAAATAAGGAAAATCGTAATTGTTGACTTTGCAGCTTTATGAAATCGTAAATTCAGCTGATGTAACTTTGATACAAAATGGTGGGCAAGCATAGTTCGAATCGGTCTTGATATTTAAGTAGAATCTGACGGTTTTAAAGTATTAGGTTGTCATTATGTGTTCATGGTTAAATATAATATAAACCTGAAGGCGAAAACAACCGCTTTAATATCGATCTAAAAAAATAACTCGATCGCTCTCTTGTCAAAGCGATCAAGGTTTCGTATAAACCACGGTTAATCTCTTTATCGAAATCGTCTTCTGTTCGGGCGTTTCCGCTTTGTCGATAAAGACTTATTATCCATTTTAAAAACATTTCCCATAATTCCTAGTTTATGATTAAAGGCCAGTAATTAACAATAAAAAGAAGAATATAGGGTATATTTTTAAGTTGTTTGGGTGTTTGTTTATGTTTACTGTTTATGGTAGTCTCTGAATTTTAAGTTCATTTTTCTTGCGTATTATCTAATAGAATGTTTTTATTTCCGCCACCTTCATTTTTGTTTTATATTGCACCCATTTATCAGGGTTTTTTCCCCTAGGCCCAACGTATTTAACTTTGTGGCTGCCTCCTTCCACAACTCCAGAGTTTTTGTTTAGCATTTTGGCACACAAAATGCCTGTAATCATTTCAGCATGCACCACTAAGATATTTAGGAGTCAATCCCAATGCCTGGAATTTACTCTCATTCTTTTTACTGCACACTACATTGTCTAAAACCTAACCTAAAACCTAATCTACTTACCGTGTTTTTTGCTTTCTCCGAAAAACTAAACCGAACTATAAATTTGTATGAACCATATTTAAATTTAGAAAAGCTTTATAAATTAAAACTATGCATTCTAATACACTCTTTTATTATTAAAGAAAAACAATCGAATATAATATTTCCTTCAACCAACATTATTCACAGCACGAGACAAAACCATGATATTCAAACACCTATGGTAAAGAGTACTTTTGGCCAACGATCAATATTATATAAAGGAATAACAGTTTACAACAATTTGCCGAAAAAATTAAAGAAATATCGAAAATATAGATTTTTAAAACTAATAAACTAACTTTAACGTATTATTATTTTTTGTAAATGGTTATTATATATGTATTTTTTTTTTTAATAATTTCGATGGAGTTATTAACAGTTACTAAACATGTTATATCTAAGGTGATTTTGTTGGGCGACAGTGTTATATAGAAATTAAAGCCAGTGTAATCTTTAAAAGAACGTTAGGTAACCTATATATATATATAGATAAGGTCAGTGTTAAGTATGCCTAAATCAGGTGTTAGGTTATGTAAAGTTAAATCATAGCCAGAGTTACCTTCAAATAAATTTAAAGACTTGAGAATGACTTTAGAGTCTGGCTTTTCGCTACCCTAGCTAGCTCAACAGGGCAGTGAGTTCACTGGGTTATCTTACCCTAGTACGGCCAATCAAGCAATGCCTGTCATATCTATCATCAGACATTCACTGACAAGAACCAATGATTTTCTTTAGGCGCCAGGTAATTTTCGTCAGTAAGAAAATTACCAAAACATTAAATGGATTGATGTTATAATGTACGCTAAATAAGTAAAACACAGGCTTACGTAAAAATTTAAGTAGTGCATTCACCCATAAAAGTGACAAAGTGAAATGGTGATCTTCAATTTAAAAGTACATTGTCATGGCAATTAAAAGAAAATGAATAATTTAAATAAAATGCAAGTAGTGTATTCACTTATTAAAAGTGACAAAGTAAAATGATGATATTCAATTTAAACGTACATTGTCATGGTAATTATAAAAGAAAATGAATAATTTAAATAAAATGCAAGTAGTGTATTCACTTGTTAAAAGTGACAAAGTGAAATGGTGATATTCAATTTAAACGTACATTGTCATGGTAATTATAAAAAAAGAAATAATTTAAATAAAATGCATTTCATGACTTCATATCATATTACCTAAATATATTGTACTCTGTACAGTGTACAAGGACGTTTGGTACTAGCTAGCGAAGAGGTTTGGTCGACTAAACGCAATTGCCTTACAAATTTGGTACCTTACAATCTGGGTTAACCGCTAAATAAAATGTTTTTAGGAAAGAAAAATTAAGGCATGAGTAAATGATTTTACTTTTATGATAACATTCCAAACTGGGTCCGTCTTTGGCCACAAGAAATACTAATAACTAATCCAATGGTATTCTAAGAAGAAATGGTAAGGCCTCCGACAGTCCCCCAGGTTAAAATGATATACACAAATAAAATAAAAGTAACTAAATCTACCACTTAGCTGTTATACGGTACTCTAGGCAGGAACTTTGCTAGTATTATTCGTCTGGATGACAACAGTAAATCAGTACTGTGGGTACTGCATGGCAGTTAAAATCTCCAGAAACAGTAGTCTTCCAAAATATTGAAAGTATAACCAAAACTTGAGTTTTCCGGGTTCAGTCAAAAGGACAGTAAAAGAAGACAGCATCAAATGAAGTAGAAATGTAAAGTCTGATGAAGTCAGAAGATTACCAAGAAAGAAGTAGAAAGAAGAAGAAACTGAAGAAAGAAATGAAGCCCTACGGAGAACAGTACAAATTAGTATAGTGTTTCTTAGGTCAATTTAATCACATTAAACTGTGGGAATTTCCTAACCATAGGCGTTCCAGACAAATAATTAATATGCGTATACATACTTATAAGTTTGTTTCACATTAGGTGTTTGTACATACTACACTTTATAAACCCACTGTATATATAATAATAATATATTAAAATAATAAATATAAGGTAACTCAAAAATTCTATATACAAAACTAAAATCAGAAAAATAAACCTGACACGGCACGACACTGCTCAGAAAATGCTTTAATTTTTTTACCAGAACTTCATTCTCGTCAACCAGACTCCGGCCCGTTCATCAAGGCATAACCACGTATATTTTATCTCCGTCTCTTCCACGCCATCGGCGGTCACTGGCCTATCTCTGTCTGGCAGAATCGATCGTTAGACGGGCCGGGTACCGGTTCAGCTTATATCCTGGCGCTTCCAACCGCAACAAATTACATGCTGTTGCCAATTCTTCAAAATTTTCGGATTTGTAAGCACAATGTAAGTACCTATATACGAGAAACAAGGGTTTGTTAATTAGTTGTTTTTAAACACTGAAAACACTTTTTGTCTTGATTTCAGTTATATTGTTTCTTAAGGACTAAAGAATGTATTATTATAACAATGAATGGCTTGTTATTTTTTTCTGTCACACTCAAAACTCCTCGGTTTAAAGTATATTTGCAAATTAGCTTTCAAAGAAAGTTACTGACTAACAATTGAATACTAATATAAATGAAATATCTTTAATAAAAAAACTTAAAGAATTGAAGAAGAAAGATCTGACAACCCTGGTTGTGCGGTCGGTCTCTTTGAGACTGTTTACTGCCGTATGGAATGATTGGAATGTCCTCAAACTGAGAAAGGATAAATAATAAATGGTACTTACAAGTGGCCCCCCGTAGAAACAAAAAAAAACCCATAGAAATTTAATCCCACAAAATTATTCTTTTATAGCTTTTATTACTGTAAAAACCCCATTAAATGTTGTGCAAAATAATCAAGAGCTTAACCCCCAAAATAGCACGTGGAAGTTACCCCAATTTAAAGTAATAAAAACGAGTTTTCCCTGTGAAAATTTCAATTTTTAACAATGAAAATACTGGCAATTAAAATCTTACTAAAATAATATCCAATATGCATACCTCATCCAATGAGAGCTTCAGGTAGTCTTGGCTTTTTGGGTCGTTGTTAAAGACCAAGAAGAAGCTTCAAAAACCGAGAAAATCTCGCTGGAACGTGAAAATTAATACTCAAAATATGCTTATAGCATCGAAACTATTTCACTTCCAAATGCCACGGAACCGCTTATCCTCAAAAATTGAGTTAGTTAATCAACCTTAACCTTTGCGGTACCGCGTGCTTCTTCTCTAGTAGTTTGCAAGAAAATGTCCAAACTCCGAAAACGGAAATACGTTTTCCAAATTTCAAAAATTTGTCAAAATATTCTCTTCTTTTCGACTCGCGAAAAACTATAAAACCTCAAAACAAAGTAAACAAACACAATTGTAATGTTTTATATTTAAGAAGGTAGAAAGGATTTTTCTTCCACAACAACCTTTTAAAACTATCCCCTTCTAGAGAGCAGCCATAACTTCGCTAATAAACAAAGTAAACAAACACGATTTCTGAGGTTAGGTTGTTCGTCGATAAGCTTTAGCGGCATCCACTTGTCAGTCGACTTGTTTCGATTCGATAAAATCGTTAAGTTCGATAAAGCGATTGTCTGTGGTGGCAATTATGTAGATGCACCTTGAGAAAAGGCGAAACGGGGAAAGACGTAAGGGGAAATTGTCGATTACGATTGTCTGTGGTTTCACTACAGGTCCACCAAAGCCTTAATTTTCTGAGAATAATGTTTAAATATGGAAATATTTGTATACATATTGTTTTCTCACTTTTATACGTCTCAAATCTGATCCCCCCCCCCCCCCCTCGTCCACGTTATTATGTTAGTGTAATTTAATTTGCATCTACTAGGCACATTTTTTTATTAAAATTTTTTGTTTTATTTTTAGGGTTTTATTGTAATAATATTGGTTCTAATTACGGCAATACTAGTGGCTGTAGCTTTTGGCCTTGTGACATGGATAGCAGGTATCCTTATCTTACCCTATATTGTGTGGTTGGTCATTGCCACATCGTTGAATGGTTGGATCTATATTAACAATAATAATTGAATTAACTAATAAAATAATATTCTTTTGTTTTGTTTCTTTTTTTACAATAACCCTTCGCATCTGATTTAATATTCTCTATTAATGAGTAGTCACGTGATAAAGGTCCAAATTAATTATTATATTCGAATAAGTATAGCGGGAATAAGAGCAGGCAATGAAATGATACCATTGTATTTATCCAATACCCTCTGAAACACAAGGCATCAGTGCTCTGCCGTGACGTCACCATTAGTAGGCTGAATATTTAATAGAGTATAATAGAATAATCATGGGTAAGGGTTATACTATTCTTTAGTAAAAGACTTAAAAAATATTTTTCTTTAAGTTTTTATGTACAGGGAGTTTAAAAATAAGTAATCTAATCTATATTTGCTATCAGTGGCAGTTCGTAGGTTAACAGCTAGGGTTGGGAAGTATTTTTGTCTCCTCAGATAACATACTAAGTAACTTATAAATAAAAATATATATTTATATAAGTAGCTACTTATATGCAATTCATCACAGGAGGTTTTTGTCTTTATAAGCTCCTTTGAGCATTGTGTGATGCATGAGTTGTTATTAGATATACCTAAGTACGAGCCTAAGTATGACACTGTAATTTGTTCTTTAAATAAAGGTCAATATATCGGAATATTATGTCACTTTATGGGTAATTATTTAGTAAGAGTATTTAGTTTTCTTTTCTTATTTTTACCCATACGATCATTTTTTTTTACCACAGTAGTTTCTTATTAATATATTTGAAATACTACTAAGTATAATTTTTGCAATAGTTACTTCTGAATGTTTATTACATCCCGCAAGAGGAGCTAGAAGTTTTTTGTCTGTAAGATGTTTAATAAGTAAATTAGAAAGAAAGGCGTTTTTATTAAAATTATCCAAAAAAATATCTTCAAAATCTTGAATCAATTTCTTAAAAATAATATATGCAGTTGAAACTATATCTACTATTGAGTCACGAGGATACAATAATCCCCCACGATTTAAATTATTAATAAGTTTGTAATTGTCTTCAACTATACATGGTTCATCATAAGCTAGGGGTTTTTTACAAATTTCACACTTTAATTTTTTCAAAGCAATGTAACAGCAGTATACGCCTAAATAGGTTATTATGACCATTTCGTTCTTTACTGCTTCAATATCACAACTTTCTATAGTAATTTTAGGAAATAGGGTTTCAGCCGGGTTAAGGTCTTCTTCAGGTTCATTCTCGGGAGGTTCATAGAATTTGTCTATACTGAACTCTGCGAAATTCCGAGATTTAAGTGTCAAGATAGACTGAATTCTCAGTCTTTTTTCTGATTCATATAACTGTCTGATTGATATATGGTAATGGCCACCAGCTAATTGCCTATATTTACCAAATCGTCTTTCCAGTGGGTCTGTCTGAAATTTTCCCAACAGTACATAGTTCATATCCAGTTCTGTTAAACAATACTTGGTGATTTCCAGTAGTCCATAGATAGTGTGACTAAGGGCAGTATGTGTTTGTCGAGTCAATTTATTTGAAAAATTACTTTCCTTCCAAGTGTCTAACCAATTTAGCATTTTATGCAAATATTCTAGCTTAGGATCGAGCACAGACTCGGCTATTTTGTCCTTGACTATTGGTTCTTGGTATACGTCTCGTAGATGTTTACCTTTAAGAGGTGTTTTTACATTCACAATTTTCCACCTTGTCCAAATAATATCAATAAAATTTGCAGTGTCCTGTGAATGGGGTAAGTGATTTCCAAAACCTCTTAGGGCTTCTATTACAAAAGGGTTGAAAATCTTTAGAGCCAACTTAACATTTTGCCTCTCCAAAGATGAAGGAAACAAAGCTTTTAAGGTTAATGAGTAACCATGTCTTAAAAATATGTCCTGTTCAAGTTCATAATTTTTTTTAATAACTGAAAACCAAGCAGTTTTTGGTTCACCCTCGGATTCACCAGTCTCAAAATCAGGATAACAAAATGTCTGATTTGGTTTAGAATTAAGCCAATTGGTAAAAATACATTTTAATAAATGTACTGGAACAAAAATGTAAAATAGTGGCCTAACTGGGTCAATAGGATGTGGATTAACAATACTAAGTTCTTCAGTGGGTAAAAAATGGGACATTGCTTTACCATTAATTGCATTATTATCACTAATTAAGCAAAAAACGATATATCCTATTTCTTCTAAATTTTCTATTAGGGTCTTAAGAAAATTGTACAACATTTCCGAGTTAATTTTTGATACAGGGGATATATGAATTACTTCTTTAAGATTCGAGCATACACTAGTTATCATAAACGCGTATGCAGACGAAGCTAAAGCGTTCTCATGTAAGGCTGTTCCTACACTATTGCCTGCCTTATAGTCTAAATAGGGTTCGATATGTATCTCATCAAAAAGTAGAATTACATATTTGTCTTTATCGGTTAAAAATTTTAAAATATTACGAGCATAGGTAAGAAAAATTTATCTTTCATCAATATGAGGATCTGTGAGATATTGATTACAGACCCCTTTTATTGTTTCGGGGTGAGGCAAAATAAGTCGTCCATGGTCTCGTAAATATTTATAGGCATGGGGGCTTATGGTGAATAAAATTGAACATTAAATCATAGTGTTGGGTGAATATATATATCTTTCTTTTGCGGTCTTAAGCAAAGTAATTTGTTCAGAAATAAAATTTAAGTTTTTTATAAATTTTTCATCACCCGAATTTTTTTAATTTTCTAAAATTTGTAACAAAAGTTTAAATGTATTTTTTAATCTGTTTGAATTATTTTTCTCGGAGTTACTCGGTTTAGTGTTGAATCATTGTTACTCGTAGTACCCTCGTTACTTTGCATGAGGTCATTATCGTTATTATTTAAAGGAATTGTCATAATCGTATCATCAATAATATCCAACAAGTCTTTTAGTTTATCTAGACTGCTACAAGTAAATGGTGTTTTTAATTTTGATCCAGAAATACTAATAGATTGGCCCTATAAAAAGGTTGCTATTTTTAAGTTATTATAGATGATAATTGCCCAAGTTATACAAGGTCCAGGATTATATTCAAGCCTGCATAAAGTTATTTTATCTTCATTTTTTACGAAGAACCAGCCGTCCTTTAGAGTAAAATTTTGAAACACATTTAAGAACTGTTCCAAATTTTCAAAATTTGTGTTGTTCTTATGGCTATCATACTTTACTCGGCTTTCTTCAATTGCTTGTAAAAAATGTAACTCCTCAAGTTCCCTTAATTTTTGGTCTTTACTTTTACGAATATGAACAGCTTCCGATAAATATTGAGGACAATTTGGAAAAATTGTTGGGATGCTGTTTTCTGCTAGTCGAGGTCTATTTAGATCAATTGAAACAATCTTGCCTGTTTTTGGGTCTTGATCTGAATGATTCCAAATTATACTACCTTTATCAAAATGTTGTTCACAAACTTTCGTGTTTTTCTTTGGGACTAAATCTTTTCGCGGAATGGATCTTAGCCATTGTTGATGTAAAAGACTGTCCTTTGGAAAGCCGAAAACGCGAACTTTTGGTCCAATATCGTAGTTTCCACTACACCCGGGAACACAGCACTTATACGGCATTTTATATGTTTCAATTCACCTACACTCACTAAAAAATCTTACAAAAATCACAAAACTTACCACTTAAAGCAAAAAAACTAACTTTCAATATTATTTGATCGTTGTTTTGTTTTCTAGTTTTAGCCGCTTTATGCCTGTCTGTCAAAAGTTACGTCAAACTTGAATTTTAAGTTGGTTGGAACTGACCACGAACTGACCCATGGTTCTTCATCCTAAGTACGCGTGCCAAAAGTAAGACAGAGACAGAACACATACTTATAAAGACAGAGAGGTAATAATTTACCTGGACGAGCAACTTCTTTTCAGCAGCAACAGTGTTGTCAGCTTTAATACAAATAGTCAATTGGTTGCGATAAAACTTAACAAAATGATTTGATTCATGACCATAATGTAATGATTTTTCTCATTTGTTTTTAAAATTTTAATTTCTTTTTACTATAAGGTTTTTCTTTTTTTTTTGTTTGACAATTTTCAGACATTGGGTTAAAATTCTACCCTATTGCTAAAAGTTTTTTTTTTAATGTTAAACGGCAACAAGGCAGTGAACCAAGGCGACCAAATAAATATAATGATTAAAACAAGACTGACAGCCGATTCATAAATTGCCTGGCGATCTTTACAATATAATTCTTATGAAGGAATATTTAAGCCTAGTATATGTGACGTCACGTTAAATTTACGGCAAAGCACTGTGGCCTTGTATTTGAGAGGGTATTGATTTATCCCAACGTTTCGTTTTATATAAAAACTTTTTCAGCGGTCTGAAAAGAGAAGACAATTACAATGTTATTGTTACTATAATATCTCTGTACTAACAGGGTTTTGGTTTTTATAGGTTGTCATCTGTCCCAGTAAATCTTTTATCTGTATGCTGGCGCTAAACAATATGAGAGTATATAGAACATTATATCAATTGATACTTGAAATACAATTAATATTATAAAGGGATCACTGCTTTATTTTTTAACTGTTTATAATAAATAGATTAAAAAAAGAAAAAGTTAATAATATAAAAAAAAATTAACTATTAGCATTATATGTGCGAAAGCGTAAAAGAACCACCAACTAACTTTTATATTTTTTCGACTTCTGAGTCGATTTTATCGAGTTACAAGTCGAAATTATATTTTTCTGACTTACAAGTCGGTTTTATCGACTTATAAGTCGATTTTATCGAGTTACAAGTCAAAATTATATTTTTCTGACTTACAAGTCGGATTTATCGACTTATAAGTCGATTTTATCGAGTTACAAGTCGAAATTATATTTTTCTGACTTACAAGTCGGTTTTATCGACTTATAAGTCGATTTTTTCGAGTTACAAGTCGAAATTATATTTTTCTGACTTACAAGTCGGTTTTATCGACTTATAAGTCGATTTTATCGATTTACAAGTCGAAATTATATTTTTCTGACTTACAAGTAGGTTTTATCTACTTATAAGTCGATTTTATCGAGTTACAAGTCGAAATTATATTTTTCTAACTTACAAGTCGGTTTTATCGACTTATAAGTCGATTTTATGGAGTTACAAGTCGAAATTAAATTTTTCCAACTTACAAGTCGGTTTTATCGACTTATAAGTCAATTTTATCAAGTTACAAGTTGAAATTATATTTTTTTGACTTACAAGTCGGTTTTATCGACTTATAAGTCAATTTGATCGAGTAACAAGTCGAAATTATATTTTTCTGACTTACAAGTCGGTTTTATCGATCAAATTTTCATACCTTTCTAAGAACCCATTGATTTC
Organism: Polydrusus pterygomalis; assembly: GCA_963969555.1. Lineage (NCBI taxonomy): Eukaryota > Metazoa > Arthropoda > Insecta > Coleoptera > Curculionidae > Polydrusus > Polydrusus pterygomalis. Next base: position 30,976,003 of record OZ018382.1, read on the forward strand.
TTACTCCACCCCTTTTTACCTATATTACCTATAATTCCTAATAATTATTTTAATCCGTTCTCTTAGATTGTATAGGGTGTATTAAAACCTTATTATGCCTGCAAAAAAACTTTAGTTACTATACATTTCAGGGAAACCGTTAATTAAGGAACCAAACTTATAGTATAAAATGCATGCCGAAATTTTTTGATACCATTATTTCCAGTGCATTTTACTAGTGATTGGTTTAACTATTTTCGCTTTGGCCATGGAATATTAAATCATTAAAAGTACAAAAGGTCGTAATATTTTATTGAAATCTGGCTACCAATACTACTTTAAAGGGGAGAACAAAAATTCGACGGTTTTTTGGATCCGCAAGAATAAAAAAATCCTGTTCTGTTAGTGTAACTACTTCACCAAAAAACGAAATTGTGCGACGAGCTATTCATCAATGTGTCCCTAATGTTGCTGACAATGATATAAGTGTCTGTTTAGATAATGATAAAAAAAGATCAAGAGAAGACGTAGCGCCAGTTACATAAATTTTCGAGCAAGAAATGGCCCCCTTAGGGATGCTGGATTGAAGTTTGTTAGTAGCCTTCCTGCATTTTCCAGTGTTAAATATACTGCAAAAAATAAGGCACTGGGTGATATGACATTCAAAAACGGGAGGATGTTTCTATTCCTGAACAGCTATCGAAATCATTTTTGCTTATAGACGACGGCCGCTTGGACAAAATTTTGGTATTCGCCTCCCCCACTGCTTGCCCAACAATCTATGATGGACTATTCAGATTTCTTTGGAGTGGTACTTTTAAAAGCGGCAGCCCACAATTCCATCAACTTTACACCATAAATGCAGATATCGGCAGCACATCCATGGAAAGCAATATCATTCCTGTTGCTGTTGCATTGCTTCCAGATAAAAGTCAGAAAACCTACCAACGGTTGTTTCAGTTAATCCAACGAAAAATTCCAAAGTGGATACCGAAAAATTTCAAAATCGACTTTGAATTAGCAACAATTCAGGCACTCCGATCATGCTTTACCAATGCGAAGATTACAGGCTGTAACTTTTACTTTAACCAGTGTTTAAGGCGAAAAGTGCAAAAAATAGGGCTTACCAATGACTACAGGGAAAATGACGAAATTCGCTTATATATAAGAATACAAGCCGATAAAACCTATTTCTAATTCGGAAAAATATAATTTCGACTTGTAACTCGATAAAATGGACTTAGAATTCGAAAAAATATAAAAAATTAGTTGGTGACCCTTCTACGCTTCCGTAGCATTAAATTATACAATAAATGAAATTAACAATTTTATAATATACTTTTGCAAACGGCCAAATTTCGAAAAATTGGAAAAGAAAGAAGGAATCCGGCCATTTGGTTTTAAGAAGCACCATAAAACACGCACACATACACATAGGTTACCATCCATTAAGATGAGTTGGCAGCATCATTCCAACTGACTGTAACTTTGTATCGATCGATTAGCGCCGACGTTGAAAATTTCAAATGTTATTTGGGTTTGTTGAAAGGTAAAAAAAATAGCTAATAATATTTGGACATCAGTTTATCATAAACAATTTTTAAAATTTTCTGTATGATATTTATAATAGGTTTTATTAAAACAATGCGCTTCTATCACTAACAATTATGCACTAAACACAGTGGCATTCCCCATAAAGAGAATAATTGTGGCATATCGGACAAGTGTGTAACTGTTTTTTATATTGAAATTCACAGGGATCCAAGCACAATGGATTCCCTGGGGCGGGTAGACCACGACGGCCGTTTTGTCCTTGTTAGGACTCTACGGGCAGCCATAACCCAAGCAATCCCGACAACAGCGGTAAGATGTATTAAAAGCCTTTTAACAAAAGCAAAGCGGCCATCAATACACATCCCAGCGGAATTAACTCCAATATAAAATGCAGTCAAATTGGTAATAATCGACAGGTAGACAACTAAATAAAACACGAAGTGCATCACAATCCAGTATAGAGAACGCTATTTGCGTTTTCACCGGAACATCTGCCGTTTTGCTGATTAGAAATAGATCAACGCAGGCACCCACTAGAATGCCCGCAATACGTTTAAGAAAAACCTTTTAATTATTTTTACGGACACTATATTATATTATCTTTTAAACATTTTTATGGCTCTCCTAAATGGATTGCGCGCATTCTAGTGGGTGCAGCAAAACGGCAGATGTTCCGGTGAAAACGCAATTAGCGTTCTCTATACTGGATTGTGATGCACTTCGTGGTTTATTTAGTTGTCTACCTGTCGATTATTACCAATGTGACTACCTTTTATATTGGAGTTAATTCCGCTAGGATGGCGCTACAGTGTATTGATGGTCGCTTTGCTTTTGTTTAAAGGCTTTTAATACATCTTACCGCTGTTGCCGGAAATGCTTGGGTTATGGCTGCCCGTAGAGTCCTAACAAGGACGAAACAGCCGTCGTGGTCTACCCGCTGCCGGGTATCCATTGTACTTGGATCTCTGTGTATTCCAATATAAAAAAAAACAGTTACACACTTGTCCGATATGCCACAATTATTCTCTTTTAATTATTATCTTCTAAATAATTTTATAATGTAAGAATGCATTTTTCAAAATTTAACTTTTTTACAAGAATATAAATGAATGAGTTTTCTGAAAACTGAAATAAATGGTATTGTCATTTTTCAGCTTTGTCATTAAATTTTGCGAATTTTCTATAGTGTCGTTTGAAACATATTCGAGGTAAAAATATAATTACCGCTACCCTTTCAGGAAATATTCACAATAACAGACACAATAAAAGAGATGTTTTTTACATGTAATAATAGGCATAAGGCACGTGTAAGCTATATAGGCATTGTTCTGCGCTAATAAAAACAGTATTTTATATCTGATGTAAACACGGTGAATGTTTTGCACATTTTCTAAACATTTCTCGTATTTATAGAACGCGATTCATTTCAGATTTTAGATATATAATTATATTTTAATCGCATCCCCCAGAAACTACAAATGTCATCACTCTATTAATATAAATAAACGTAAAACAATACACTTGTCCTAATACATAAAACTATAAACCGATCAAAGCGTTGGCATATGTTCCGCAAACTCGCCATTATCCTCTGATTAATAGTATTCTATTTTTTTAACTTGATGTAACTTCCACAGTACACAGGTGAAGTTTATATTTGCTTTGCCAAAAATCGACGTGTGGGCTTTTAAACAGGTGATTCTCACCAATGATATTTACATTTGTTGCAGATGAACAGTGTTTTAAAGCTTTAAATAATCATTTTAAAAAAACTGTGCATTAAATTCCAGTCGAAATAGTAATATTTTTTTTATTAATCAAATGTGGTTATTTCATAATTAATCACCTCAATGACCTTTTTTTTGAAAATAAATGCTATTAAATTAAAAAATTCGCGTTAAACAATTATTTAGTGTAAACTGATCACAGAAAAAAAACCTTTAAATTTAAATAAGGTGTTTTTAAACCCATAATATAAATAACATATGTGCGTGAACAAGTTACATATATTTGATCCAAATACATAGAACATCTTGGAATAAAAAGCAAGTAAGAAATAATGATTTTATTAAAGCTACGCGTTGCCCAAATGTAACGCGTAAGTATATACAGGGTGACAATTTGAAAACGAACAGCATTTAATATTGCCTCTACCAATGATAGTACGAAAATTTGGCGAAACACGTCAATTGATATAACAAGAGGGAATTTTTTTAAGGCATTTGTTGTCGTGTTACTTTCAACCCCCTGACGCCCAGGGCACCTACCCCTAAAATTTTAAAAGGCAACCCCTATTTCTTTTGTCATTTTTGTGTTCCTTGTAAAATTCGACATAAACTGTATAATTTTTTTTTCCAAATTGTGATTACTAACGTCACAAATTAATGAAATGTATTTAATATCGAATTTTAAAACTGATTGCATTCACCGCCTCATAGCACTTCGTTTAAAACTGTTTGTACCTACCAATACTTACATTCCAAATTATTTCATTTATTTACATTCGGTCTTTGATATCGCCACTAGAAAACATAAAATAATTTAATTTTTTGCCGTTTTCGACAAAACAAGATTCTTGCTTTGTAGTTAGTAGGTACTTTATTTTCCGACTCCTGCTGTTCATTATTTATTTCATGTTCTTCTGGAATCAGTGAAATAAGCTGTGAAAGTTAATTTCATAAACATTTCAATAGTTTTTAATTATTAGTGTCGTTTCTTAAAATGGTTTACACTATTGCTGAACGCGTAGAAATAATTTTCATTTACGGAGATCAAACGGGACTGTCGCGTGAGTCAGTCAGGAAAGTATTGAAGCTTCACAAATTTCTTCCATACAAACTCCTAGTTGCTCAAGAATTAGGAGACGATGACCCGGACAGACGTATTGAGTTTTGCGAAATTATGACGGATAAGATTATTACTTAGTCCAAGTTAATAAAGAATATCTGTTTCAGTGACGAATGTACTTTTTACTTAAATGGCAAGGACAACAAACAAAACTGTCGTTATTGGAGCGACCTCAATCCTCACATTATTAGAGAGGGGCATACGCAATACCCTCAAAAAATAAATGTTTGGGCGGGTATATTAGGCAATAGTATCATCAGTCCCCTCTTTATCAATGGAAATCTAAATGCTGAAATTTATGCAGAAATGTTAGACACCTCTTATAATTCGTGAGGTGGAAATCTTGCTCTAGATGAACATTTGCTGTACTTCTAACAGGATGGAGCGCCTCCGCAACATGTACGCCCTGTAAGAGAGTGGTTGGTTAATCATTACCCAGAGCAGTGGATTGGTATATAGGAGGGGACCCATAGAATGGCCACCTAGGTTACCAGATTTGACACCGCTGGATTTTTTCTTATGGGGTCACTTGAAATCCGTAACTTTAAAACTCAACCAGATTCCATTGAACAATTACAACAAAGAATTGTACAGGAGTGTAGAGCTATTTCACCTGAAACTCTTGAAAACGTCCGAAAACAGTTTGAATACCGGCTGTACTTGTGCTTGGAAAAGAATGGAACCCATTTTGAACAATTCATAAAGTAGGAAAGGTGAGCTTTCCAGTATTTCATTATCATTATCATAAATTTTCAAGGAGTTGCATTATTTAAATGTTTATTTAAATACATTTCATTCATTTGTGAGGTTAATAATCATAATTTTGAAAAAAAAATGATTCAGTATATTATGTAGAATTTTATAAGGAACAAAAAAATGGCAAAAGAAATAGGGATTGTAGATTTTAGGGGTAGGTGCCCTGGGGGTCACGGGGTTGAAAGTAACACGACAACAAATGCCTTAAAAAATTTCCCCCTTGATATATCAATTGACGTGTTTCGCCAAATTTTCATACTATCTAGAGGCAATATTAAATGCTGTTCGTTTTCAAATTGTCACCCTGTATAAAGTCTGTTCAATGACCGCTGACCGTTACGTCATATTCTCCATATTTGCGGTACGTCGTAAATTAATTCAGACAGTTTGACTTACTGGGGTAAAGGTTATGATTTTTCTTAGGCTTGATCAACATAAAGACGGATGCATGTGAACAAGTAAAATACAAGTGCGTTTTTCAAATTTCTAATTATTATTTTTATATTACTGTTAATGAAGTCAGAAATAAGTAGTTTATTTAGGGTAAAAGGTATCATGAGATGAATTATTTTGTTTTTGAAAATCAGTATGAAATTTTTAATTAATTTAAATTTACTGAAAAATAAATAAAACTCATTATTAAATTTAAAATTAACCCACATATTTTTTTGTCTAATGCATCAGTTTTTGTTTTAAATATTTTCATTTTATTTATAAAATCATAAAAAAGAAAATATAATAAAAAATAATAACACAACATAATACAGTTTTTCAATCATTGAACCTCCTTTCCAGATTACTTGTAACGTTCGGGTGGGATATGCTGCTTCACTATTATCCATGGGCGTCGTTTGGGAGGGGCAAGGTGGGGCATTTGCCCCCCCCCCCCCCCTGGAAGTTGACTTATTGATAAAAGTTGACTTATTGACAATTATTTATGTTTTAACAAGTTAGCAGTAAAAGAAAGAAAGATCGTATTATTTTTGAAGTCTGGCAATCAATATGGTTTGATTGAATGTATGAATTTATTATTCGGAGTTTTCTTTTATATTTTTGTTATTATTTTGGGGTAGTAAAGACTTATTTTAATAAAAATGAACAGTTTTAATACCAAGACGACTATGAATGTGGAATATTTGAGAAACAATTTTAGCTCATTAAGTATTAAGCAAAAAATTGAAATTAAAATTGAGGGAAGACCTAAACTCGAAATTAACTTGATACAGACCACAAAGTGTAAATCTAGGGACTTTATTGTTATTGATACATTTGCTGCAAATAAAAACAGAAGAATGAGCTTTACTTTTAAACAATGTACCAACTAATGAAAAATAAATTGGCCTTTTTATTTTTTTATCTAATTTCATTTTCAATAAAATAAGAAAGTAATCATAAATTTTTAAAATATTTACTAATAATTATTGACAAAATTTGGGCGTGGTCTTAAAAACTTTTCGCCTGCAGCGGGCTTTTAGTACACCCCGCCACTGCCCCCCCCCTAAGAAACCGTTGAATGACGCCCATGCTATTATCCATTCCGGTGAAACCGGAATTTGTCTTTGTTCCAACCATGCAATAGATAATTTTTTTGACCAACTTTTTTTCAATTAGACCAGTATGTTAGGTGACATTATCCATGATAATAAGCGACGGTTCTTCCAAGTTTGGTAACAATTTTTCTTCAAACCATTTCTTAAAGTTTTCACTATTCATCGAATCATGATAATCGCCCGATTTCAGGCCAGACTTGAATATCAAACTTGCACTATTCACAAATCCATTTTCTGAACCAGCATGTAGAATACCGTATACACTCTGACGACTGTATGAACAGTATCATCTTGCCAACTTTGCCTGATAGCTCCTTTACGGTATATCCAGGTTTCATCCAGAAAAACAGGTTTTAGGGGAAGTTGATCCATAAGTAATATCCATAATGTTAAAATTCGCTAAAGAGGTTTTTACTTATAATGCTGTGGTCTCTTATAATTCTTTGCCTAGAGATTTAATAACTATCTCTAATGGAGCGCTTTTAAAAAAGGGATAAACAATTTCTTTTGAAGATACAAAATAAGTAATTTCGAATTTTAATTTGCTGGGTTCTTTGGAAACTATTATACTAAAATGTCCATAAAGTTTCTATCTTTAATTTTTATTTATTCATTGACAAGCAGTTAATAAACAAGGTTTCTTTTCAACGTATTTAGTGAAAAGTTGTTTTATTAGCATTTATGTTACTTTGATGTTGTTCTGTACGAAGGCGTAGAAGGGCTACACAAATTTTATTTTAATTTCACTAAATTCCGACTTTAAACTCGAAATTTAACAATATTATATTTTTTGTGAGTTTCGGCATGGGAAATAGTGTGAAAGATTTCAGTGCTATAATATAATAGTCTACCTATATAAACGATAAAGTGTAAAATGAATAATTATGTAAATTTATTTGTTTACATATTTTTAGATAGATAGATTTATAGATGCCACATGCCAGCAGAGACGCCACTAGCCTGACATTTTTTTGGGGGCTTAACTTGAACCCTACTTTCTTTCTTTCTTTCTTTCTTTCATAAAAAATGTATCGCACAAAAAAAAATTTCGTGCCACCCCCTTTTTAATGTTAATAAAACCTAGGAGGTTTACGCTTTAATTTTAGGGCAAAAAACGTAAAATAAAGAAATGGCGTTTTCAGTTAAAGTAGAGTTAGTCAATTAGTGCCCTACGGTGTTTGTTGAGTTTTTAGAAATTATCTGAGAAAAGAAATATAAAACACACTCATATTACAATATAAACAATATAATTCACAATAATATTTCGAGTTTAAAGTCGGAATTTAGTTAGATTCCGAGTTTGAAGTCGGAATTTAGTTAAATTCCTAGTTTAAACTCGGAATTTAGTTAAATTCCGACTTTAAAGTCGGAATATTAAAAAAATAAATTTATGTGGCCCTTCTACGCCTAGGTAGTTCTACTTATAATTTATAGTTTTAAATTAGTAGTTGATTATAATTTTTTTCTTAAGTTGTTTTCATGCGTGGTTCAGTAGAGCTATTTACAGCTAAACTGCGCCATGCTGCAGCAAATACTCTAAAAATTTCTTTTTTAAATTCCTATTTTTCTTATTGTTTTTTTTTTTTTTATTTTTAGTACTTAAAATATACACTTAATTCAAGATACGTTTAAAAAAAATGTTAATAGCAAGTTTATATTTTTGTGATTCTTCCCCGTACATAAACAGAGGCCTCCATTTGAAATTGCGCGGGCACGCCATGTAAAAGAGGCGAAAAACTAGCTATTTTACACTTTTCAAGTTTAGTAATGAGCGTCTCTATATGGAGTCAAAGAGAGTATTTTGGCATTAATAGCGCTCTCGCGGCTAGTTACAAAAGTTTTAGAATAATAATTATTATTATTGTAAGTAAAATAATTGTAAGTTTTTTAATTATTAGATTTTTAGTTTACCGTGACTTAGAAAACTTCCTCAGTACACCTTCTACGGTATGCGCTTCCTCTTTATATGGTTTAAATTTGTTGTAAGTATGGTTCCCTTTATTCCCTTATACATTTTTAAAGAACTAATAATATATATTGTAGTTGTTTGTAAAAAAAATAAATATATTTTTTATGTGCGTAAAGATAATTTACAAAATTTATGTTCAAAAAGTTATACCAATTTTGAGGAAAAACTATAAACCATAAAAAAATTCACTTAAATCACTTGTGCTTTATGAGGAGTCAACCATCGTTATTTACTCCTAACATGCCATACCATTTACTCAAAACCCACTAAACCTATCTAATTTATGTCAAAATAAATTTATTTAAATTATATTAATCTCCTTAATTCAAATAAGTTCATTAATTTTAAAATCTCCAATATTACTTAAATATTGGAAAAGTTAACTACTTTACATACCTTTTCAGGTTTGGTCATAGTATTCCTGTAATAATGGTGATTACGAAAAATGGATCGGCTGTCATGCATCCTTGCATAAAGGAGGTAATTTTTGTCGTAAGTTTTTGAAAAGTTTAATATTTAGAGAAAAAATGTATACCACTAACACCTATATAAGGTATATTAGGTAGGTATATAATATCTGCCACCTATATGGTGTTATTTAAGTATGTGGCCAAACTCGAAGGGGTGCTTCTTTAAGTGATTTTAAGCAGAAAAGTTCATGTAAACATGGGTCCGAAAATGTATAGTTTTTACGATACAGGGTGTCAAACTTTATAAAAAAAAATTGGACGATCGGACATGTAAATATCTCAATACTCCTTTATTCGATTTTGTTGAAATTTGGCAATTCTGTTTGTAATAACAAGAGGATAATTTAGCCTCAATTAGATTAAAATTATTAGGTCCAGTGGCGTCCTGGAAGACAGTCCAACTAATATTTTTGACAAAAAATTATGTATTGTCTCGAATTAATCAACTACATATACAACTATTTTATTTCTTGAGTTTTTTTCATATCTTGCTTTGTTTTCGAAAAAAAAAATAAAAACCACTTAATTACATGTCCCTGGGACAAGAGTGAAAAATTTAAACTACTTGCCAAACTATCAAACAATTAAAATTACACGAAAGTCTTCTTTTGAATTTTTTACATAAAATAATCGCATAACGTAATACTTTATTACTGCAATGTTTTAAAAGTAACAGAAAAAGAATAAGAGTGCTATGGAAAGAAAAACAGTTGCTGTTCAAACAAATTTGATTTTTACATAAACTCATAACTTACTTAAAAGAGTGCCAAGTAATTATTTCATCGTAATTATTTGAAGTGTTTTTTAACAGTTTTAAGATTATAAATTTACTAATAAATTGTTGGAAAATGGTTCAATTTACAAACTCGGGGACATGCAATAAAGTGGTATTTATTTTTTTTCTCGAAAACAAAGCAAGATATGAAAAAAACTCAGAAAATAAAATAGTTGTATTTGTAGTTGCTTAATTCGAAAAAAATACATAATTTTAAAAAAAGTCAGTGGCGCGCTATTTTTTGTCAAAAATATTAGTTGGACTGTTTTCTGGGACGCCACCGGACTTAATAATTTTAATCTAATTAAGGCAAAAGTATACTCTTGTTATTACAATTAGAATTGCCAAATTTAAACAAAATCGAATAAAAGAGTATTGAGATATTTACGAACATCCGATTATCTTTTTAAAGTTTGACACCCTGTATCGTAAAAACTATGCATTTTCGGACCCATATTTATATGAACTTTTCTTCTTAAAATCACTTAAAGAAGCACCCCTTGGAGTTTGTCCACATACTTAAATAACGCCCTGTATATCAGGTGGTGAACTAAGAATATCCTATGATTACTCGTTTCTGAGATATAGCCGGCGGCCATTCTTAGTTGACTTTTCCAGTACCTATATTGCTTCTTAACTTGTATTTCCTTAACATTAAAATTGAACATCTTGCTAATCCTTGTTTCAAAACTAAACAAAATGCGACAATGACAGCAATAATTTTCTCATTTTTTAACTTTGATTGTAAAGGAATTATATATGCCAATGGTCTTTATGTCACAGTCAAAGTTACCTGATTGGTAAATTATTGTTACATAGATTTATGCAATCCAACATTAGACTTTAAAACAAGAAAGAGGCAGTAAGCATCAAAATATCAACCATATTTGTTTTGAGAACTCTACAGATCCACTAAGGCTTACGTTGGTACCTAATACTTTTAGAGGAAGAAGAAGGTACCAACTTTAAAACACCTCGCGCTTCTCTTATTAAAAATGTCAGTGTGTGAATGTTATTCTGATCAAAAGAATCCCTGGCCACAACAAATCTACCCACTAGTTTATGAGATTCAGATACAGTGTGTAGGTAAATGCATTTTTACCATATTATACAGTGTGTCCGAAATTCCAGTCTCTATATGGGTATCTCGCTTAATAGATGATAGAGAAAGTTGGTTAAAAGGGGAATATTTTAGAGAATTTAATGCCGATCTCGAATCCTTTTTCAAAATTATTGAAAGTTTTGTAGTTTTTCACTTATTAAACCAAAACTAAAAATGGCGCATTCCTTTTTTTTAAATAGGGGCTTAACGGTTAATTTGACATATCCCAAAGTGTTACATTCTTAAGACACTTTTTAGGGAAGAACATTTCTGTACAAAAAGAAAATGCAGATTGTCTTTTGTTTGTGAGTTACCCACAGTAACTTTGTTATTTCTTACGGCGGCCATCTTGGATTTGTACATAAAATTATTTCTCTTTGAATCACCTTTTAAACGATGTACCACATGCTACCAAAATTTTGGAGAAATACTCTAAAATTATTAAAAAAACAGTTTTATCGTTAACTTGGCAACAGCGCATGCATCTAACATAGCAGATAGTAATTAAACCATTTAAAGCACCTCTTCAACCCTTATTTTTTTAGAATACAGTTTCTTACAAGATCCTTAAATTCTGAACCTGACCTAACCTAACCTAAACCAAGTAGGATAACTTAAAACAAAAAACATTATTTATCAATAGCCTGCAACTAATTTAGTTATTAAAAAATGGCAAGATAAGATACATTCATAAACGATATAAGAATTTAAAAATTCGTTTTTCGAATCTATTAATTTAAATGGTTAAAATGTCGGCCATTAACACTGTGACAATTCTGACAGTTTTTTAAAACTCTTCTGATGTTCTTATCATCTTAGATCGTTTATGAAGGTATCTTATCATGCCATTTTTTAATAACTAGATTAGTTGCAGGCTGTTGATAAATGTTTTTTATTTTAAGTTATCCTACTTGGTTTTGGTTAGGTTTTAGGTCAGGTTCAGAATTTAAGGATCTTGTAAGAAACTGTATTCTAAAAAAATTAGGGTTTAAGAGGTACTTTAAATGGTTTAATTACTATCTGCTATGTTAGATACATGCGCTGTTGCCAAGTTAACGATAAAACTGTTTTTTTAATAATTTAAGAGTATTTCTACAAAATTTTGGTAGCATGTGGCACATCGTTTAAAAGGTAATTCAAAGAGAAATAATTTGATGTATAAATCCAAGATGGCCGCCATAAGAAATAACAAAGTTACTGTGGGTAACTCACAAACAAAAGACAATCTGCATTTTCTTTTTGTACAGAAATGTTCTTCTCTAAAAAGTGTCTTAAGAATGTAACACTTTGGGATATGTCAAATTAACCGGTAAGCCTCTATTTAAAAAAAACGAAATGCGCCATATTTAGTTTTTGTTTAATAAGTGAAAAACTACAAAACTCTTAATAATTTTGAAAATGGATTCGAGATCGGATTTAATTTCTCTAAAATATTCCCCATTTAACCAACTGTCTATCTCATCTATTAAGCGAGATACCCATATAGAGACTTGAATTTCGGACACACTGTATTTTCGTTGCTTATCAAAATATTAACTCGTTTTGTTTTCTGGATTTTTGTGTACTATGTCCTTAATAGGATATAATACCATAAAAAATAGTCTAAAATATTTAAATAGATATAAATACACTGAGAATAAAGCCTTCTATTCCTTATAAGAATTCACATTCTCTTTATACAACTGTTTAATACAATATGTGACAGCAACGCGCTTTTCTACTGTAAAGCGACGAAAATTGCTAGATCGTTGTGTAGTGATAATATCACAGTAATTTAGCCAATAGGAAATAGGAGTTAGTGCTACCATAGAATGGTTTATAGCCATTATTGCTCTGTATACTCACAGTAATTATCAAGTTCTATTGGGGGGTGTAATCTGGTTTTACATATTGTATTAGTTCCGACTGGCGGGTGTAATGAAGCTTGACATTATTCATAATAATATTTGCTTGCTCGTTTAATAAAGCATAATATACTTACCACTAAAAATCAGTATTGATGTTCTTAAAAATTCAAATAGCTGCTAGTGTGATATTCATAGAGGTACTTAATATAATATCGTTTTCATTTTCATGCCCACGGTAAACAGCATATAAACGCGCGCAAGTGCTATTTATTTAGGTTGGGGAAGTCTACCTAAAATTACATAGTGGGATAAAACAAGAAATGCTCAAATTAGGAATATGCTTTGAGAGTAAGCTAAGTTTTTATTATTTCGTGCCAATATATTTGACGATAAAAATGGGCTATATTATTTTTTGCATGCAGTGTAGCGGTTTTTAAGTAGATATTTTGTATCTTTGAAGTAGCAATAGGTTATGTTTATAATTTTTTTGATTTGCTGTTTGCTAAAACAGGATATGTCTTCGTTTGTCTTGTCGTTTAAAGGCTCGTTCCCAGAGCTATGGATGTCGCTAGCGACACATCCCCACTCATCACTTGGTTGTCGCGGACTGTCGCTGCGACCGTGAAGTGGAAGCACCGACTGTCACAGTGTGGCTATCTGTCACTTGTTTTATAACATTAAAACGTAACCCTAATTGATTTGTTTGTGTGTAATATATTATTGTAAACTTGCTTTGAATAATTTATTATGGAAAGGCGTAACTTACTAATAGGTAGCATATTATTTTTGACGAAAAGCCAAACGCTCCAGTACTAAGGAAACCAGACAAGAGGAAATAAGAGGAGGTATAAATAATATAAACCTTTATTTAAAACCAAACTGGTTATAAATTCACAAAACATTATTCAAAACACAAACAAAATTCAAAAATAGCTGCTCCAAATAAAAATGTATATGATTCTGGTGGTGGTTATAATTTTTTTTTTAATGATACAGTTTTTTTTACAAGAAAATCAATCAAAATGTATTGCTCTCGATTTTCACCTGTCTAAGTTAAAAAAAATTTAAGCAAAAAAAACATGGCTCATAGGGGGGTAACCACACCCTATTACCCCCCCCCCCTCAAATACGCACCTGCAGCTAGATGACTTCGAACAGCGATGTAACCTGCGCAACAAATACGTTAAAACTAATACTACGGCGCACGGTGATTGCTGATCGCTACGAACCCCCACCAACGTCTTGGTGGATTATAGGTTCTAATGAATACAATTCGTTTTTGGGAACGTTTTTTCTGCTTTTGTTAATTGTAGAGGAAGCGCTATACTAGAAACAAAATGCGTCACATTGGGAAGATACAATTTATTTCTTAACAAAATTGCTGTATTAAAAGTAGTTTATTATTCCACAAGACTGTGCTGCTAATGGAACTGATTACTACCAATTAAAACACTGTTCTAGCAAATCCGGAACTAATATAACAGTAAAGCGGATTTGATACACTAGCAATTTATTTAATATGGGTTAATACAAAATAAGCTATCAATAAAAACTATGACTTAGGAAACCTGTTGTATTAGATCATTTTTCTCAGTGTAGGTATATAAAGTAATTTCCAGCACATACCTAATAAATAATTTTTAAGTTTACATCAAAACTCTTTTTAAAACATCAGTTATCATTTCGAAACATAATATAATAAAATTATCTATACTAAGAAAAACAATTTTTTACGGGTTATAATATGCCTTCTATCTGTTTTTATTAGTTTGGTCCCAAAATAAACATGTTTTCTTGCTAAGAATACAATAATCTTTAATTTCAAGGTTTATAAATTACTTATTCCAGCCTAGGCAGACTCTGTAAAAGGGGTACTAATTGCCTGCATCTTTAAAAGTAATTTAGTCATTGATTGGAAATTATTACATTTAAGAAAAAACAATTTTTGATACAAGTACCGCTTTAATAATAAGCTGTAAAAAAGCTATTTCAAAAAACTAAAAATTTTAAATTAAATTTTTAGTTATATTTTTCCGGGCAAGACTGGAAAAGTGCTATTTTTTTATTGAAAAAGCATCGGGGTTGCCGAAAAAGTAGATCTATTTTCCCCACTGATGGAAAGCAAACTTTTTTAAGGTTTGTTCTTTTTTGAAGAAACTTATTAAACTCCCTTTAATCTGTTCGTTCGCAAATAATATCATTTTACATCCATAATAGCATTTTATTCCTGCAAAATTTGCCGCCTCAAATATTGACCCCTACGCTACATCGCCTCCATTAAAAAAATCTTAAACACAAGAAGTCAATAATTATTACAACACGTTTCTGGTTGTGTAATATGCCGATTAAAGTCGATGCGCTAAACCTCTATCCACAGATTCAAAACAGAATCATAGTGTCACGTATCAGAATGGTAGGCGACTGGCGACTGGGTTTGTTCGTGTGTAGCTAAGATGGTTTTGATTTGTATTTCTATTTTCTACTGAGAGTGATTTTTTATTATTTACTCTGCCCTTATGCGCTATCTAATCACTGAAACACTAAGGATTTTTTAAGAGATTTATTTGATGAACAGCAATACAGCAAAGCAATGAAAGAATGAAAGATTTCAATGAATAACATACAAATAAATAAACTAAAACGATGAATTTAAATAGTTCTCTAATAAGGAGAGAGACTGTTCCTTTTTACTCACCTTAGGAAGTATTTCAGCAAGTTTAAAGAAACAATTTCCACTTAATAGACAACTGTGACCAAAATAAGAATTATACAATTTTACACAATAAACAATTAAATAAATTACTCAAAGAACACTTACGCAATTGGAGCAAAATAGATTGGTTCTGATGCAGTACTCTTCATGACTTCAAAGTTGTTTTTGACTTTAAACTGAGTAGATAACCGGGCATAGGTTACCCATACACTTGAACAATTGTTACAACTGTCTAAGTAAGTGATCCTTTAAGTTTTAATACAGTTTTGCAACCTTTATCAACTGGAAAAAGCGGTTCCGTTTTGCTATGTCAGCAATAATTTTGCACGTTAATAAAAGAGGGGATTTCCCTGGATGTGCTATTCGAAAAGGAACCATTTATCCCAACCATTTACAAACAATTATTTTTTTATCAACATTCGTCTACCCACTCCTCCTACGAAACTAGAAATGTCCTTGTCCTTGTTCCATACACTATCTTTCCACTATACCTCTTCTTGTCAAGCTCAACACCCACTAAGACCCGGTTGTATAGGTTGCGGTTAATCGCCATTTCGTTTTTATAGGTTGTGATAATCAACAGTTCCGTTGATTAACCGGTAAAAATTATGAAATGCGAAATTATAGGTTATGCCAGCACTTTAACCAAAAATTAACTTAACCGCCCAAAGAGCACCGGTTAACATCCACCGGTCATGATTAAAATGTTAAAAAATAGGTTTTTTTAAGAAATATAGCATTAATCCCAATAAACATTTTTGGTTGTATATTATTTACAGTTAATGCTATATCACCAACCCTAAATAACTTAAAGTGATATATTTAGTAATAGAAATATTTCTGTTACGCTTATAAAACCCTTAAAACACTTAAATGGGGAGTTTATAAAGGTTGCGGAAACCTTTGTTTAGTAACGCTATATAAATTTAAGTTATCTAACTAAAAGTAACAGAAAGGTTATAGTAACCACTATATAACATCATAAATAACCGCGTCTTAACACCTTTAGTGATACATTAGTGGTATAAAGGTTCTCGAAATATTTCCGTTACCAAAATTTTGTCACTTCTATCTGTTATGTCATTTCCCATCTGTCACTTCTTTTTATTGAAGGCGTATATATTTCTCTCTCTTAGGCACACTTTATTAATTATTTGTCTTTTTCTGTTTCCACAATATTAAATCGGTATTGATGTTCAGACTATTACAGATGGCGGTCGCTAAATTAAATAATAAATTTATAAAAGAAAATGTTATATAGGTGGTTTGATTTTATGCTTTGTACTCACGTATGACCCAAAATTTAGGTGGGAACAGTTATTTACTGCAAAAATAGAAGGAATACTTCCTAAAAATGCAGGGGCCCTTAAAATACCCATTAACAATCAAATTTAGGTCAGGTTTTCAGAAAAATATATGTTTTTTTTTTTTATTTTACGACGATTTAACACCAAATGTTATTTGTATATGCCACTATTGGATAAGTAAGCGTTTATTTCGTATTGATTGTTGTTAAATTTTGTGTTTTTGTAACGTCCCTTTTTAATAGGTCAAAATTTAACCAAACAATCATGGCGGAATCAATGTAGTAACGATATAAACGTTGGAATGCATAATATCACCCATGGTGGCCTTATATAACGAATAGTAACATTTTATACATTTAACACCATTATGTTACTTAAAGTAATTTAACATTATCTTTTAGATAGGCAACCTTCGTTATTCTGGTATCAGAAAAATTGAGTGTGTTTATTAGCCGTACGGGTTTAAATTGCTAATAAAAATACTTCAAATTAATCACAAAGATATTGATAAAAAATGAAAATAAAATTATTATATACTTATAACAGTAAAATTATTGACAACGGTCGAAGCCGTCCATGCTTTATATTTATGAAAATACTTGACAAAGTCCGAAGGCTTTTAAGATATTATTGTTTGTTATTGTAATTGGAGTTCCCAGCAATGTTCTCGGTTCCACAGGCAATATATTTGGTAAACGATGATTAATAATTCCTATTAATTGTTTTAAACTTCGTTGTGTTATATTAAAATCACAAGCCTATTTTTTCAGTTCATTCCTTAAGCAGTATTTTTTTGGTATAATGTCTCTTCGTAAATTACAGAATTGTCATCGTCAAGTTCAATCAACCATTTATTATTATATTCGGTGTCTTCGTCTATGGTCTCAGCATTTTCTCTCAAATACGGTTTGGTTGGTACATCTTCCAAGACATTACATGGACTTGCATCTGCAGTAGAAATTATTTTTTTAACTTGGCACTGCGAACGGATTTTAAGGTTATGACCACTAATAATCCTGGTTGAAGAGCCTGATGGCACAGAATTTAAAATTTGCTTAGTTTTTCGAAATTTTACGGCGAAATGAAGTGCTGTGTTTTATTTTTTCCAATTATTCATTTTGAAATACGAGAAATATCAAAAACTTTACGTGTTTGCGTTTAAATATGACATACGGCCATTTTATAGATAAGAAGGTTTATTGGGGTAATTTGTATTACTTATAGTGTTGGCGAAGTTGTATAGAAGAAGCGGTCGTTACTGATATATCACCAAGAGTTTCATATTATACCATAGCCAACACTACCATTTTCCAGTTTTTATTATGGTGATCAATAGTACTTCTACATAACTAAAAGTATTTAAGTTGTATAAATGAGGCTACGGAAAACCTTATATAACCTGTTTATAAAACCATTGGTAACGATTACTACAAGTTTTATAAAATGGTGATGGAAACAGTTACGTTGCCTTCTTATACACTTGTAGGTTATAGTGTTTTTATAAACCCGTTATAACAATAGGTTACCAAAAGGCACAGATTATAAAACTCCGAAATCTTCTTATATACCTCTATTACCTTTATATAACCATTATATAACTTGGTGTTACTATAAGTAACGGAAAATGTTTATTGGGATAATAGTACATATACCTTATAATAATTTCCCTTTAAAATGATTAATGAAATTGAAGAACTATTATTGTATGATGACGACGAAGACATTAAATATTGTGGAAGCCGAGGCCAAAACCAAAATCATCTAGAAATCTGGAACGATCAGGAGTTTGTAGATCGGTTTAGACTTTTAAAAAGCATTTTTTTACTTTAATAGTATTATTGAAACTTATTGTGGCGGATCGTAGACAACCACAGCCAATATCAAAAGTCAAAAGGTAATTTACACAGATTTATTTACGGTTTATTATGTGACTTATTTTTGCTGTTTTAGTTTGGAAATAAATACCTTACTTTATAATTAAAACAATACGTCAATAATTATTTATTTACCATCAGCGCCTTTTGAATTAAAAATCAAAAAATAGGTTAGAAAATCTCTTACTTGAATATAGGCGCAAAATGAGGTCGAAGGAGTTTTCGATTGATTTAATTGCATAATCTGCATGTATAAAACTGAGAATCAAGAATAATCCTAACATTAAAATTGTAATTAATCTCTTGTTTAATGTTCTGATTAATCGACACCTATACAATTGGGCCTAAGAGTGTTAGCACCACAGCGAAGTACGAGATGAGTAATCCATCCTTAAGGATACCAATCCAGACCCGACAATAATAGTATACTAGTAGACTAAAGTCTATTTTTATTCAAGATGGACACGACCAAAACAAAAGCATGCCATGAGCACGTGATTTCCCTAATAGCTATATTTATAAGGGCCGCATTTAGAATCGTTAAAATCTTATTTTTGCAATATTTTTTTAAATTATTTTTGGTGTGAAAAATGCTATATGAACAATTACACATTTTGTAGGTTGGTGGGTAGGGTCAGATCTATTGATATACAGGGTGAGTATAAAGAACCAGAACGGTCGATTATTTCGTAAAGTATAATGTTTAGCAAAAAAAAGTTTTAGACAAGAGTTTTAGGGTTTTAAAGGATTTATAAGACCATAATAATTTTAGTTGTACAGGGTGTCCTAGAAAAACCTGGCAGACCAAAGTAATGTTTTTTTTTAAATGGGACACCGTATATATTTTAACATTTTTTGTTTCTACATAAAAGTACGAGTATAATAATATATCACTTGAAAACATTCAATTATACCTTTAGGAGCTATAAACAATTGAAAATCGTTATTTTAACCTATTTGACAGCTTTTTATGCCAAACCGGTATGAGATGGAGCAAAATTAATTTTACATTCTTACCTTAGAGCTTTTTGAAAGTTTAGTTTATCGTACGATTTTTCTGCACAATATGTTTAAAAATCACTTATTTTCTATAAGTATATTTTATATTTTCACCCTGTGAAAAAAAACCCTGTGGGCAACCGTGTATATATTGGTCACATAAGTAGTGAAAGTAAAAAATGTATTTTTAATACATAAAAAAAGCACTATTCAGATAGATCTGAATCACTACTGGTTGAGGTTGTATCCTCATTCTCGCTAACGTGAATCACAAGGCGTTCCACTTGGATCTCCATGATGTTGTTTAGTTCCCACATTTTAGTTTCCACATTTTCCCGGACATGTGCAATACATTTTTGCCATTTTTCTGGTGTAATATTTTCTAATGCCTATTCAAAATCTTTTAAAAACACGCAAATCGTCAAAGAGGCCTATTACAATACTGTATAAAAACAATAGCCAGACTGTCTGGAGATGCAGGTGTTAAAAGCGGCACGATCGTTTGATCCTCCATCGGAACGACCAATAAGATTTGGACAATCCCTTCTATCACGCGCTGATCACGCGCTGATCACGCGCTGGTAATGTTTATATCGTGTCCATCTCGAATAAAAATAGACTTTAGTAATTACCATTTACCAAATTTGGCAAAATTTCGGCATGGTCCAAAAAGTTTCCCTTTGTTCAACCCCCCCCCCCCCTCCCCCCCCCCCCGAGTATCATAACCATAGAACCATGGTTGTTAGATTTAAACAGTGTTGTCAGATCTAATATAAATTCTCTTATTTGTAACGAGATTTTTTTCCCCCAGGAATTAGAATCAGAAATTTATAGCTTTATTCTCCACACTTGTCGAAAAAATGTTGTTTCTAACACATACCTACCAAAAGTTTCGTTTCAGTACATTGCACTTAACTGCTAACCAAACTTCACCTCGCCTCATTCGGTCAACAGCCTTCCACAACTACCATGAAAAGAAGCCATGAAGTGACATCGGGCAACGCCGCATCAGCTGGGAGTTGCGGATCCACAAGCTATTATTATGACGCGCGCGGCAACGGGCGACTTTTTTATTCTTTCTGATATTTTTTGTGTTTTTTTGGCTGTGTTGCCACTAAATTGATATTGAAAAATATACAAAACAGTAATAAATAGTTTTGGATAACAAGAACAACTTACCTAATTATTAAATTATAATAATATTGCGTTGAGAAGCTGTTTTTGTTTCACTACGAGTAGATTTATTTGATCGATCAAAAGTAATATTCTATTATACAAATTATTATCTTCTGCGTTTAAATTACAGGATTGACTATCGACTTGTGAAGTCTCAAAATTTAGTAAGCTCAAGGCTTTGTTTAAGAAATCTACGCTTGTCTCAAGAAATTTACCTACTATCTAGGTAACTTCGTTACTTTTACAATGTATGAATTGATAGCGAGACAATAAGTTTTTAAGCTGTGACTACCTGCTTAGTTTCATTTCAAAGGGATCGGTCGACTCGACCCGAAATTGCTTGCAGAGGCAAAAACTGCCGAATGCTCTGACGGCGAACTACGATTTTTGTATGAAATTTAGTGTAGCGGAAAAACACCAATAAAGAGAAACGTTATAATTGTGCTATTTGATCGATGCCGCCGTGACTTTAAAAAAAAGTTTAAATGTCAACATATTAATTTACCTTGATATCGAAATTCTCGAGACTTAGTTTTAGTAAAACAAACTTGAGCGTAACTTTTTTATTGCACACTGTAAAAAGTGGGCTGAATTTTACATGATAGTTCCTTAAAAAATATAAAAATATAAATTTTACACATACTTTCATGTGGTAGATAAGGATACATTAATGTTTTTGTAATATTAAATTTTATTTTAATTTTACAATAAAACAAGATATTTTTAACAGTGATGAATAAACAACTTTATACAAGTAAATTTTAGGAACGTTATGGAAAATTAAGGCATACAATTTAAATTTACAGCTTACAAAAAAATGTAATTTATTTTTATGAAAATTATAAATATTAAAGGATTTTTCATGCTAACGCACCGTAAAAATATTTCCTTAATTATTTTTACATCTACTACTTAATGATCACTAAAAACCCTAGTATTTTTCATAGTTAAGTTAACGAAATATTACTTCTCCTGCTCCTCTACTCGACTACTAGTGGACGACTGCCGGCAAAGCGAATTCAATTCGCGGCTGACGTTGTCATTCCGACAGCTCTTTTCCAAGTCGACCGGTCCGAGTCGATTCAATGCGCGTTGATATTCCGACTGCTCTTTTCCGACTGCTCTTTTCCGAGTCGACCGGTCCGAGTCGATTCAATGCGTGTACTCCTTAATTCACATAATATACCTTCAAGTTAAATAAACACTTCAATATTTATTTAATTAACTGTAGCTACAAAACAATAAAGTTTATCCCAAAGAGCTAACTAGAATACAAAAAACACAACTTTTAAATTAAACCAAATAAAATTCTGCCGCCATTTATTAGACCCGTAAACAAACCGTCAGGCCGGCCAGGCTGTTGGATTTTTTACTTTGTTAATGCTATGAGCAAACCCGCACCAAAAAATTTTATCAGTATTTTGTAGAGGTTCTTAGCAATCATGTCACTTAAATTTTCTATTAGATATCAATCGAAAACCGGATACAAATACAAATTAATACGACACCTACACCTAGTTCGCGCGTACATTACATACTAAACCATGACTAACCTCAAAAAAGTCACGTAACACATGGATCTTCAAGCAGTGTTGTCGATGTTTCTGTTTCACGGCTTCTTTCAGGGTGGTTGTGAGCCTTCGCGTGCGACAAGTATAACTTTCCACGCTTCCATTGTTAATAAATTGGCGTAACGTAAAATCATTATAGGAAATATTTTTATCTGTTTACTGACGTTAAATTAAATGAAAATTAATGTACCTATTTATTACTTATAAGTTGCATCCTTGCTAAGAATTTCTTGAAACGTGATATTTATCATATTATAACTCGCTGTCTCGCCAACGGTAATAAAGGTCCCTTTTTAAGATCTTGCGTCATTCTATTACCATAAAATTACCGACCTACATCCGCCTGTATCTCAATAATCAGTTCTAAAAAAAACTGTTCCTCCGGGAGCATGACAAAGTCCACTGTTTACAAAAAAACATATAATTTACTGTTCCCCGTTTCGTTATTTTCTCCATTACATCATTAGCATTGAACTGAGACACGCAATAATTTTTACGCCTCCATTGGGAAAAAGAACCTTTGACCATTTTTTAGCCGTATAGAGAAAAACATCGTTGGGTTGGCGTTTAACAATTTTTTTAATTTAAAAAACATAAAGAAAAATCAGCGGTTATTTTTTAGTAATTTAAAAATATTATTTCCTTTTTATTCGTGCGAAGGCATGCAGTCAAAAGGGGGGCATCAAACGGTACCTTCTCCCCCCTACCACGCCACCTAGATGCGTCACTGTTCTGTACACAGTACCTTTCAATTCGGCAACTTTACAAATGACAATTTTATCTGAAACGAAAAATAAAGAGTACCTTTGAGCAACTTTAAAAAAATTGAATCACCCTCGCATGCACGACAGTTTTTCTATTTTAATGAGCGCTTTTTCATTTTAACAGGACGCAGAAACTTTTATCAAGAATAAAATTTTCTAATAAATCAATAATAAAAAAGTTTTCCATATGGGGCGAGAATTCTGCCTGCAGTCACTGTATATCGAAACGCCCCAGACCCGGGGCTGTTTTTCGCTTAAAAGTTTCCACACAGTTTCTTAAGTGTAAAATAAAATAACTAATATCGTCTTAAAAAAGCTTAAAAGCAACAAAATGTGTAAAATTTTACCATCTTATCGACAAACGGATGCTAACAGGTAAAATTCTTTAGATTTAGAAAAACAGATGGCCACGCTACGCGTCCCCAGTGCTGAGAGCGGGGGCGAGTTTATAAAAGGGAGAAAAAACGACGCGCAGAGGAGTCTCGCATCGGCATCACAAGTTAAGGTCGTTTCGCTGCCAGTTTGTTCCGTGTGTGTTCGGGTTTGTTCGGTTTGTTCGCACCGTATAAAAATCTAAATAGTCTATTACCTCAATTTCATTCCAACAAATATTTCTATCAAAAAAATCTAATCAGAAAATTATTAAGACATGGGGGATTTTAATTGCAAATAAAGTTCCGCCAACTCGTCTGCAAGACAAGATTGGCTCTTAATTGTTTTAAAATAAAAAGGGGGCCAAAGCTTAACGGTACTATTTGTAACTGTAACAAAAATCAGTACACTTTTGCTTTCTAAGGGTTGTAAAATATGGGTCAGGATCGTTGACACTGTCCTTTTGTTTAGGTAACCTGTAACAAATGTTGTTTTGTCTCTCGGGGTTATTTTTATTTTGTGGTACTTGAAAACAAAGGGTGTAATAATAATGCCATCGTATGGAAGTAAATAATAATCTGCAATGCTAGGTAAAGAAATGGGGGTTAAGGACAAGATTTATTGACAATATACCAGTAAAGTCATCAGAAAAGGTTATAATTATTTGGTATGATGTTGCCTGTAGAACGATAATTTATAATTATTGGTGTACATTAAACGCTGTAATGAGTTTTTCGTAAAAAGGATGTCCGACAGCAGGAATTACTTGATTGTCCAGTGCTGAGACAGTTGTCGTTTTCTTGTAATATAGTCGCATATGGATTGGTATCCTTAAAGGCGACAATATGAAAAACAACGCTCTCTTGAGAAGAAAAGTGACACATGCAAGCTCCAAACTTTTATTGCATTTTTATAATAGTTATTTACATTACTAGATGCGAAAGTTAATTTTTTGGTGTGAGGAGGTTTTTGATTTTCCGAGGCAAAGCCGAGGTGATTTAATACCTCCGACCACCAAAAAAGGCTTTCGAATCGTGTAATGTATTAAATTTTTTCTACTACTGTTCTCTGATCAATATATTATTAAGTAATAAACTTTGATTTTATTCAAATTAAAATAATAAAATACATTTTTTTTCACCTATAAAATAATCAATGACAACTAGTTATTTGAGTATTGTTGACAACTAGTTATTTGAGTAATGTCATAGTCTGTCAGTTCAATTTTTTGTCCTGGCACCGAAAGTATTACTTTTGTAGCTAGCAACCTACTTTCGTAGCTAGCAACGGATAATATTCACGTAACTGTAACGTTTACTTTAGTTTTCTTTCGTGTTGCTAGGGCCCGAAAGTTAATTTATTTATACAGTAGTAGAAAATAGTTATTTACATTACTAGATGCGAAAGTTAATTTTTTGGTGTGAGGAGGTTTTTGAATTGCCGAGGCAACGCTGAGGTGATTTAATACTTCCGACCACCAAAACAGGCTTTCGCATCGTGTAATGTATTAAATTTTTTCTACTACTGTTCTCTGATCAATATATTATTAAGTAATAAACTTTGATTTTATTCAAATTAAATTGATAAAATACATTTTTTTTTCACCTATAAAATAATCCATGACAACTAGTTATTTGAGTAATGTCAGAGTCTGTCAGTTCAATTTTTTGTCCTGGCACCGAAAGTATTACTTTTGTAGCTAGCAACCTACTTTCGTAGCTAGCAACGGATAATATTCACGTAACTGTAACATTTACTTTAGTTTTCTTTCGTGTTGCTAGGGCCCGAAAGTTAATTTATTTATACAGTAGTAGAAAATAGTTATTTACATTACTAGATGCGAAAGTAAATTTTTTGGTGTGAGGAGGTTTTTGAATTGCCGAGGCAACGCCGAGGTGATTTAATACCTCCGACCACCAAAAAAGGCTTTCGAATCGTGTAATGTATTAAATTTTTTCTACTACTGTTCTCTGATCAATATATTATTGAGTAATAAACTTTGATTTTATTAAAATTAAAATGATAAAATAATTTTTTTTTTCACCTATAAAATAATCCATGACAACTAGTTATTTGAGTAATGTCAGAGTCTGTCAGTTCAATTTTTTGTCCTGGCACCGAAAGTATTACTTTTGTAGCTAGCAACCTACTTTCGTAGCTAGCAACGGATAATATTCACGTAACTGTAACATTTACTTTAGTTTTCTTTCGTGTTGCTAGGGCCCGAAAGTTAATTTATTTATACAGTAGTAGAAAATAGTTATTTACATTACTAGATGCGAAAGTAAATTTTTTGGTGTGAGGAGGTTTTTGAATTGCCGAGGCAACGCCGAGGTGATTTAATACCTCCGACCACCAAAAAAGGCTTTCGAATCGTGTAATGTATTAAATTTTTTCTACTACTGTTCTCTGATCAATATATTATTGAGTAATAAACTTTGATTTTATTAAAATTAAAATGATAAAATAATTTTTTTTTTTCACCTATAAAATAATCCATGACAACTAGTTATTTGAGTATTGTTGACAACTAGTTATTTGAGCACTGTCAGAGTCTGTCAGTTCGATTTTTTTTTCCTGGCACCGAAAGTATTACTTTCGTAGCTACGAAAGTAGGTTGCTAGCTACGAAAGTAATACTTTCGGTGCCAGGACAAAAAAATCGAACTGACAGATTCTGACAGTACTCAAATAACTAGTTGTCAACAATACTCAAATAACTAGTTGTCATGGATTATTTTATAGGTGAAAAAAAAAATTTATTTTAACATTTTAATTTGAATAAAATCAAAGTTTATTACTTAATAATATATTGATCAGAGAACAGTGGTAGAAAAAATTTAATACATTACACGATTCGAAAGCCTTTTTTGGTGGTCGGAGGTATTAAATCACCTCGGCTTTGCCTCGGCAATTCAAAAACCTCCTCACACCAAAAAATTAACTTTCGCATCTAGTAATGTAAATAACTAGTTTGAACTGCCCAACAGTAGGAATGACTTTTGTGTCCACTACTGAAGACCGTTGTCGCTCGGCCTTTCACCAAACTACGTAGTACCTTTATACCAAACGTGTACGTAAATCTATAAAAATACTCTGTAACTAAAATGATAAATAATTTTAATAATCATACGTACACGAAAATGGGGCGATATGTAACAAAATAAATTGCAGATTAACGGGGAACCAATTAAAACAGAGTGTGGTCGCAGACCAAAGGCAATTATAAAAAAAGGGGGCATCTTTGGGAGGTAAAGTGTAACCATTACAGTCGTAGACGTAATTGTTAACAAAAGGTAAAACAACATTGCATATTATTGTAGCAGACATAATACGTAATATCAGAGATTGGTGTCTGTCACCATTCTGTCACAGACAGGTGTTGGTGCAAACGGGCTGCAGTCTAAAGTCAATATCTCGTCCACGTGGGTGTTATATATGGGGAACGTTTAGGCAACTACTTAGTTTGATCCCTAGAAGTGAAAAATGCTATAAAATAGAATAAGGTGTTCTATTTAAAAAAATTAATATTTTTGTTTGGCTTTTTTGAACCACCTCTTGATGCTGTCTCAAAAATAAATTTCCGTTGTACACTGAGAGAAAACTATACTAGTCGTAGCTCAATCATCGAATAGGCGCCGAAAAAACAACTCTATTGTAGCTACTAGGTTCATTATTTTGATGTGACTTTTTAACCTCAATATGGTCGCGTTTTAAATATTATTTTGTTGCTGCTAAAAGACAACTTTATTGCCCTAAAAAAATATATGATGCAGTGGTAAAAAAACATCTTTTATTTATACCAAAATATGATTTTGTGATTAATAGAGGCCATTTAGTTCTAAAAGTACTGCTTTTTAATCATAAAAGCCAGATATAAAAAAATATTATTTTTTTAAGACCGACCAGAAAATTTACACTTTCTGGACAATTTTTCGTCCAGAAAATAACGTTTTGTCGATCAAGACCCAATTGCTCTTTGATAATACAAGCTACCATGATTTTGTTACTATGACAACAACATTTCGATATATTGTCGAGTGACAGTTCGTTGATTTTTAATTTGTTGTTTATGTCAAACTTGTTTCGCGAGTGCGCAAATTTAACAATATGAATTCAGCTTTTGAATTATCCAACACGGAAAATGAGATTTCAGAAGAAATTTTGGAAGCAGCAAGGAAAGCGACTTACAATATATTGCCATCAGTAAAATCAAAAACCTGTTACGAAAAGTCATACGACGCATTTAAAAATAATATAAAATAAAATAATTTAATGTAAGTATATCGAAGTCTCGGTCTTAAAAAAAATATTGTACGTCACGCCACCGAAAATTAGTGTTGTGCAGGTCTCTCCAAGCTTCCAGGACTCACCTACGGCTCGCCCTGGAAATGCTTGTCTCGACCTGAAAAACACTACTTTCCGGTCTTGTAACGTAAATTACTATTTCCGGTCCCTGTTTTTTCATTTTTCCAATCGCTCTTTGATAATACAATTTACCTTGATTTCGTTTCTATGATAACAACATTTCGATGTATTATCGAGTGACAGTTCGTTGATTTTTAATTTGTTGTTTATGTCAAACTTGTTTCGCGAGTGAACAAATTTAAAAATATGAATTCAGATTTTGAATTATCCGACACGGAAAATGAGATTCCAGAAGAAATTTTGGTAGCAGCAACGAAAGCGACTTACGATATATTGCCAGGAAAATCAAAAGCCCGTTACGAGAAGTCATACGACGCATTTAAAAATAATATAAAATAAAATAAAGAATTAAATGTATATAGAAGTGTTTGTCTTAAAAACCATATTGTACGTCACGCAACCGAAAATTAGTGTTTTGCAGGTCTCTCCAAGCTTCCAGGATTATGTTTGTCTCGACCTGAGAAGCACTACTTTCCGGTCTTCTAACGTAAATTACTATTTTATCATTGGTTGTCTACCTAGCTACTACCAATTACCTTTTTCTGAGCTCTTTTTTTAGGTTTGACCCTCAGTGAAGTATTCGGCATTTATTTTATTTTTTAATAGAATTCTTTACTTTCCTTTAGCCAAATTAAATCTCTGTAGTGACGTTTTGAGCCTGTTACCTAAGTACAGGTACCTAGTTTTAAAGAATAAAAGGAAAAATTAACATGGCCAGTTGATGGCCTTATTTTATATATACTTACTTAATACTTTTTAATCTATAGGTATTTTGCTCCATACTATCACCAGTAATATTTATTTAGGAAAGATAAATTAATAAAATCAAAATAAAAAATAAAATGGCGTTGAAGTTCTTACCCAAAAAAACATCTCAGTTGGGATAAGTTTTAATAAAACACAAAAATTAACGACAATGTTTTTTTATATGAAAACATTTATTTTTACAACCACGTAAAACTAAATAAGATTAGTTTTTATTTATCATAAAGTATGTTAATAACAACAGAGGATCAAGTTTAAGGTTAAGGGGAAAGTAAATACAAATGAATATTGTTGAATATAAGGACACAGCTACACAACACTTATATCACGAAACACAAATTTATGTTTGCAGTCATGCATCTCGCGTTTGCACTAAAATTGCACCATACCATCAGACATCAAAAACCAACCAACAACGGTAACCAAATGATATGTTTTGAATTACTCCGTTCAACTTAAAACGCGCGGAGCAACGACAGATCATTGTTTTAAGTTAGTTCGTCCCTTTACTACTATTTTTACTACTAACTATTTAGTGCCTTAAAAGAATATTTTAGTTATAAAAACCGGGTTTATTTTAAGTTTATTTTTTGTGATAATTTGATAACCTGGTAGGGAATAAAGAATCATCTATTAAATATATTTTATTCGATACATATTTCAATGTTTAAACGGTATTTTATTATCGGAAAAAAATATCGAATAGACGCAAAAATATTCGGTTCGCTTCATCAATACTATCAGGTGTATATGAAATATAGATTTACGTGTCATCCGCATAGAAATGAACTGAACAATGTTTTAGGTGTCTATAAAATTGCGACGTATAGAGAGAAAACAACAAGGGACTTAGTTATTATAAATTGTCAAAATATAAATGTTGTAATTGATGGTGAAAAATTGGAATTAGTAAACAGTTTTAAATATTTAGGGATAATCATTGATTCAAAATTAAAATTTTTAAATTATTTTGAAAGTATTATATCGAAGATTGCGGGAAAAGTAGGTTATTTTAAAAGAATTAGTTCTAATTTAAGTTTATTTTCTAAAAAAACTGTATTTAATACTATTATATTACCACATTTTCTTTATTGTTCTTCCATTTTATATTGTGCTAGTGAGGAAATATTTGATAAATTACAAATTTTACAAAATAAGGCAATGCGGATTATTTCAAATTGTGACAAATACACAAAAATTAATTTTATGTTGAAAAATTTAAATTGGTTGAATGTCAGAAATTTAATTTTTTATTTAATATGTATCTTTATACATTAAATTAAAAATAATTTATTTCCTGATTGTTTAAAAAAATTTTGTTCTTTTAATTATGACCATCATAATTATAAAACAAGAACTAATCAAAATTTTTATGTAGATAGAGTGTCTAAAACATTAGCTTATAAATCTATTTTTTATAAAGGTTTGATAGAATATAACAATTTGGAAAATTCTATTAAATCTCAAAAATCATTAAAACTGTTTAAAAAAATGTTAAAATTACATTTAATTAAAAAACAAAATGATACGTAATATTTGATACAATTTGAAAAATGTTTAACTTTTCTGTCTGTTTTTGTTAAAAGCAGGTTGCGTTTTAAAATTTAAAAATAAGTCTATAAAAATGTGTTAAAAATGTATTAAAAAATATTTAATTGTAGCTTTTTGCTAAATAAATCATGTTACTACTACTATTACAAGTATCGAGCCCTGAGGTACCTAGTCCACACGAGAGACTTCTTGGCTCAGAAAAATGTCCATTAGAAGAAACTACTTGCGTTCTATTCGATAAATAACTTCTAAGCAAGTTACAAGCATCGTCCTGAAATCCCAGGTATCCCAGAATTGCAACCATGAGATAATGATCCAACTTGTCAAACGCCTTGGTATAATCTAAAAGCGTTGTTAGCTTTCCCTGGTCTGTGGCCAAAAAATTAACATCATATGTTTGCATATATTATTGTTAATAGTTAGTAATCATGACTGTATCTGATTCTATTTAACTATTTTCTTGTGAGAATGTTGGAAAATTTTAAATAACAATTAATGTTTAAAATAGTATATTACGTACACGTTTTATAAAGCATAATTTTATAGCACGCGTCCATGTTAACGGACGTTATACTATTTTTTCTAATTTGTAGTTTTTTCAATAAAAAACACATATTTAAAAAGAAAATAAATCCTTCAAATTTTGTAAATTTTTATGTCTAAATTTTATGTTGGTGATACTATTTTTTATCATAGTAGCCTCTGGACAACAAAAATTATTTTGCGAACTGTCATTTTTTGATTTATTGACCCATTTTCACCACGAGATTCTAAAGTTATTTTAGCGATATGAGATTTGAAATTGGACGGAATACGTTGTGTGATCCTTGTACATTCGGTACGTATACAGAGCGTTCGGAAATTCGGGCTATTTTGCTACTTTTTTTCGAATTTCAAAAGACGTGATTTTCCGTCACGTCATTGCAATTTAGAATAGGGAAGATGGAAAATTCAAATAAAGTTGAAGTTAAAATCGACATTGGAAGGTTAGCAGATTAAATTTTGGATAGGATTTGGCAGAAAATGATAGCTTGAAGCGTCTACAAAAGATTGATTTATAGATTTATGCAACCAACATACATGACTGTTATCCACACAGAATAAAAAAGTAGGTTATCAAGCTATTTTTCCTCTGCAAAAAATGGGTTTTCTCGTAAATCACAAAGGCCGTGCAAGTCAATGAAATAAAACATTTAAATGTTACCAACATCAAATAAAGAAAGAACGCGTATCGAAATAGCTTCATTACGATACGCAAATGCGTATCGGAATAGATTTGTTATGATACAAAATTAGAAAATAGTATATTAACAACGTACACGTTCTATAAAGCATCATTTTATAGCACGCGTTCATGTTAAAATACGAGCCGCTTGCAGCGAGTTTCATAACGGGACAAGTGCTTAAAACTGCTTTATATAACACGTACGTTATACTATTTTTTCTAATTTGTAGTTTTTTCAATAAAAAACACATATTTAAAAAGAAAATAAATCCTTCAAAGTTTGTAAATTTTTATGTCTAAATTTTATGTTGGTTATACTATTTTTTATCATAGTAGCCTCTGGACAACAAAAATTATTTTGAGAACTGTAATTTTTTGATTTATTGACCCATTTTCACCACGAGATTCTAAAGTTATTTTAGCGATATGCGATTTGAAATTGAACGGAATACGTTGTATTCGGTACATATACAGAGCGTTCGGAAATTAGGGCGATTTTACTACTTTTTCTCGAATTTAAAAAGACGTGATTTTACGTCACGTCATTGCAATTTAGTATAGGGAAGATGGAAAATTTAAATAAAGTTGAAGTTAAAATCGACATTGGAAGGTTAGTAGGTTGAATTTTGTATAGGATTTGGCAGAAAATGATAGCTTAAGGCATCTACAAAAGATTGATTTATAGATTTATGCAACCAACATACATGACTGTTATTCACACAGAATAAAAAAGTAGGTTATCAAGCTATTTTTCCTCTGCGAAAAATGGGTTTTCTCGTAAATCACAAAGGCCGCGCAAGTCAATGAAATAAAACATTTAAATGTTACCAACATCAAATAAAGAAAAGCCGCGTATCGAAATAGCTTCATTACGATACGCAAATGCGTATCGTAATAGATTTGTTATGATACAAAATTAGAAAATAGTATATTAACGTACACGTTTTATAAAGCATCATTTTATAGCACGCGTCCATGTTAAAATACGAGCCGCTTGCAGCGAGTTTCATAACGGGACAAGTGCTTAAAACTGCTTTATATAACACGTACGTTATACTATTTTTTCTAATTTGTATTTTTTTCAATAAAAAACACCTATTTAAAAAGAAAATAAATCCTTCCAAGTTTGTAAATTTTTATGTCTAAATTTTATGTTGGTAATACTATTTTTTATCATAGTAGCCTCTGGACAACAAAAATTATTTTGAAAACTGTCATTTTTTGATTTATTGACCCCTTTTCACCACGAGATTCGAAAGTTATTTAAGCGATATGAGATTTGAAATTGAACGGAATACGTTGTGTGATCCTTGTACATTCGGTACATATACAGAGCGTTCGGAAATTCGGGCGATATTACTACTTTTTCTCGAATTTCAAAAGACGTGATTTTACGTCACGTCATTGCAATTTAGTATAGGGACGATGGAAAATTCAAATAAAGTTGAAGTTAAAATCGACATTGAAAGGTTAGTTGATTGAATTTTGTATAGAATTTGGCAGAAAATAATAGCTTGAAGCATCTACAAAAGATTGATTTATAGATTTATGCAACCAACATACATGACTGTTATCCACGCAGAATAAAAAAGTAGGTTACCTATCAAGCTATTTTTTCTCTGCGAAAAATGGGTTTTCTCGTAAATCACAAAGGCCGCGCACGTCAATGAAATAAAACATTTAAATGTTACCAACATCAAATAAAGAAAAGCCGCGTATCGAAATAGCTTCATTACGATACGCAAATGCGTATCGTAATAATAGATTTGTTATGATACAAAATTAGAAAAAGTTATTAATGAAACTAAAAACCAAATAACTCGTTTTGCTCTGAGTATAGCTTGAAAGCTATACTTGCATGCTTATTAACCTATTCAACTTTTTTGACCCATACTGTTTTTAGCCTCTCCTTCAATCCTTATCCCGTTACAAATCCATTTGCTTTATGGTCAAATGAACGAAAGTATCTGATTAGACTTCATGACACAGTTCCTTTAAAACGTGCCTACATTTATTTGAACTTGACATTGTTATTTCCTTGAATGGGGACAATTTTGTATAGAGAGGGTTGCGTTTTTTAAATTCAAAATGTATGAATACGAGTTTGACGAAAACCGATTGCAGTATAGGCAATAAGGAAGTTGATCAGGGCCGTAACCAAAGGGGGGAATTAACGGGTGAAACTTTCCCCCCCCCCCCCTCCCCCGAAATAGCGACGAACGGTGCAGGAACTTCGCACTTCACACGAAAATTAACAAAAACACAACTACATCCTAAAACTTATATTAAATAAAATCCTAGTTGCGGCCTGGAGGTGACATACTCGCTGCTTAATTTGTTATTTAAATAACTATGATTACTTAAAAAGTATACAGTGTCCGCAAGAAAGTCCGCATCAAATGGGATTTTTTTTTATTATTAGGTATAGGTAAAAATTGAAAAAGCAGTTAGTTTTTGCTTACCTAAAAACCAAAAATGACGTATACTGAAGCAGCTGCACGACTTGGGTTACCTGTAAAATTTGAAATTTTTAACAAAATAGGTTCAAAAATGCCCTTAGGCATTTTTAGCCTCTAAACGAAATTTTGACAGTCTAATAAAATTTGTATTTTTTGCCAGATTCTTGAAAATTTTGATGAACCCTCGTAGATTAACTTTTATACATCGATGTAAAACCATTTGCCTTTACTGTATTTGTAATCTTAATGCAATTTTGTGTAAAATTTTTGTTTCCAATTATTTATTTTGCTTCAAAAACTGAAATTGTTATTGATCAGTATGTAATGTTTGATGCAAAGTTTATCTAATTACATCAGTTTTGTCAAAACCGACGTTTCTCATTTTTCTTAAGTTAGTAAACAGATGTACAAAAAGAAAATATTAGGAAGCTTTCGTTGAAATTTTACTTAATTTATTAATATTAAATTAAATTAATTATATTAAACTATATATTTGTTAAATATAATGTTTCGAGCGATTAATATTTATTCTTTTTGATCCAATATTAATTACGTAAAATTTCAACAAAAGCTTCCTAATATTTTCTTTTTGTACATCTGTTTACTAACTTAAGAAAAATTAGAAACGTCGGTTTTGACAAAACTGATGTAATTAGATAAACTTTGCATCAAACATTACATACTGATCAATAACAATTTCAGTTTTTGAAACAAAATAAATAATTGGAAACAAAAATTTTACACAAAATTGCATTAAGATTACAAATAAAGTAAAGGCAAAAGGTTTTACATCGATGTATAACAGTTAATCTACGAGGGTTGATCAAAATTTTCAAGAATCTGGCAAAAAATTAAAATTGTATTAGACTGTCAACATTTTGTATGGAGGCTAAAAATGCCTAATTAAACAACTTTCTCGAATAAAGTTTTTCGATATTTTTATAAATAAGGGCATTTTTGAACCTATTTTATTAAAAATGTAAAATTTGACAGGTAACGCAAGTCGTGCAGCTGCTTCAGTATACGTCATTTTTGGTTTTTAGGTAAGCAAAAACTAACTGCTTTTTCAATTTTTACCTATAACTAATAATAAAAAAAAATCCCATTTGATGCAGACTTTCTTGCGGACACTGTATAAACAAAAATAGCACGCTGAGGAAAATGATTGAATACAACAGGTTTGCTCAGACATAGGTAGTTAGTATTATTAACTTACTTTTTATTATAACCCATATTAAATAAATTGCTAGTGTATCAAACCCGCTTTAGTGTTATATCAATTTCAGATTTGCTAGACCAGTCTTTTTATTGGTAGTTATCAGTTCCATTAGCAGCAATGTCTTGTTAAATAATGAGATACTTTTAATACAGCAATTTGCGACGTATTTTGTTCCCAGTAAAGCGCTTTCTCTACAATTAAAAAAGCAGAACAGAGTCTCCAAAAACGAATTGTATCTGTTAAAACTTATAATCCACAAGACCTTGGTGGGGGTTCGTAGCAATCGGCAATCGCCGCGCCAGTAGTATTAGTTTTAACGTATCTTTGCGTAGGTCACATCGTTGTTCGGAGTCCTCTAGCTGTCTTGTCTGAATTTGAATTTTATTGATCGTATCAACACCCCAATTCAATTAATTTATTTTTACTTTGTATTTATGTTTCTTTAAACTTTGCATGTCAGATAAAGCAATAGAATATTATTATTTCGCACAAGCCATCATTAGTATTGGACTTTATAATATTTGGACGAATTTTACCATCTCAGAAAACCATGTTGCATAATGGAAAATCATATGCAATGTTGAACGACCAGAACAATATCTCACTAGAAGCTATTTAAGTTTTTGAGAACTACAGTACTGATTTTTATTGGTAAGTATGTGCTTTATTAACCGTAGAAAGCCAATATTATTATGATTAATATCAAGATTTATTACAACTGCCAGTCGAAACTAATACAGTATATAAAGCCAGATTACACCCCTATAGAACTTGTTAATTACTTACAGTAGGAAAGCGCGTTGCTGTCACATTTATAATTAAACAGTTGTATAATGAGCATGTGAATTCTTATAAGGAATTTAAGGTTTTTTCTCAGTGCACCTATGCTTAAAAATAAATGGGTATGTACCGGGTGGTCAAATAAACGAGGACGTCGGCTTTATCTCGGAAACCATTAATCGTACAACTTTCGGAAAGATTTTTTTATAAGTAAAGTGGTCAAGAGAAATTGCTGGAAATTACTTTTAAGTTCCTCATTTCGCCGCAAGGGGGCACAATTAAAAATTGTTTTTTTAAATTCTAAATTTGTCCGAAAATTCCCATATTAAGGTATAACTCTGAGTACATCATTGGAAAGCTTAGACAATTCTGCATCATTCTGGTTTAAGGCTTATTGGCGTACCGACCTTGATAAGAGTGGGGGAAGCTATTGAAAGTGTTAACATTAAAATCGCTGTAACTTCTAAACGACTTATCCGATTTTACTAAATTTAAGCTTGTTTGGAAGAGAAAAATAAGCATTTTCAATTGCCGTATCCAACAGTACACGATAGTGTTTAATAAAATTGCTAGAGGGCGCAATTTGTAAGAATAACAGTTTTTTCGATTTTATCTCGAAAATTCAAACCATACGGTATAACTATGACATCATTATCGAAAAGTAGATGAAATTTGTAAGAAAAGATGTGAAGACCGCAGTTCGATATCTTTGTTCGTTTCAGAGTTATTGCCAAAACAATAATTTTAAATACAAATTGCGCCCTCTAGCAATTTTATTAGAAACTATCTTGTACCATTGGATACGACAAAATTGAAGGTACTTACCTTTTTCTTCCAAACAAGCTAAATTTTAGTAAAATCGGATAAGTCGTTTAGAAGTTACAGCGATTTTAATGTTTACTCTTTCACTTGATAAGAGTGGGAGAAGCTATTGAAAGTGTAAACATTAAAATCGCTGTAACTTCTAAACGACCTATCCGATTTTACTAAATTTAAGCTTGTTTGGAAGTACCTTCAATTGTTGTATCTAATGGTACACGATAGTTCCTAATAAAATTGCTAGAGGGCGCAGTTTGTATTAAAAATTATTGTTTTGGCAATAACTCTGAAACGAACAAAGGTATCGAACTGCGGTCTTCACATCTTTACTTGCAAATTTCATCTACTTTTCGATTGTAATGTCATAGTTATACCGTATGATTTGAATTTTCGGGATAAAATCGAAAAAACTGTTATTATTACAAATTGCGCCCTCTAGCAATTTTATTAAACACTATCTTATACTATTGGATACGGCAATTGAAGATGCTTATTTTCCACTTTCAAACAAGCTTAAATTTAGTAAAATCGGATGAGTCGTTTAGAAGTTACAGCGATTTTAATGTTTACACTTTCAATAGCTTCTCCCACTCTTATCAAGGTCGGTAAGCCAATGAGCCTTAAATCAAAATGATGCAGAATTGTCTAAGCTTTCCAATAATGTAATCAGAGTTATGCCTTAATATAAGAATTTTCGGAGAAATTTAGAATTTAAAAAAACAATGTTTAATTGTGCCCCTTGCGGCGAAATGAGGAACTTAAAAGTAATTTTCAGCAATTTCTCTCGACCACTTTACTTATAAAAAAATCTTTCCGGAAGTTGTACGAATAATGGTTTCCGAGATAAAGCCGACGTTCTCGCTTATTTGACCACCCGGTACAGTAGGTACCGTGCGAGCAAAAATTATTTGCATCAAAGAGGGCGTTGCGTTGCATCAAAGGACGTATTGCTTAGCCGTAGAGCTTAATACCTGTTGGGTGTCAGTCTCTACCTAAATTAACAATCAATCAGTTATTTCGTCATCTTTGACAGTCGTTACAAGTAATTTGATTAATCGCTAATTTTTCCAATTTCTTGAACAATTCACACAATATACTTTACGGGAAAGCACAAAACATTCATGGTTGAAGCGTATTTTCGAAACGGGGTTAGAGTAAATGGTGAGTGGTAATACACTCCGGGATAAGGGATGCTGGTCAACACTTTCGAAAATATGAAGAGACGTGTGAATTTATGCTTGGAGCATGACGGTGGCCAATTTCAGCAATTTATGTAATTATTTGTTTTACAAGTAATTTGATTAATCGCTAATTTTTCCAATTTCTTAAACAATTCACACAATGGGCTTTACGGAACAGCACAAAACATTCATGATTGAAGCGTATTTTAGAAACGGAGTAAATGGTGAGTAGCAATACAATCCGGGATAAGAGATGCTGGTCAACACTTTCGAAAATATGAAGAGATGTGTGAATTTATTCTTGGTGGCCAATTTCAGCAATTTACGTAATTATTTTTCTTTTTCTTTCTTTGTTAATTTTGTAAACAACAAAAATAAATTTGTATTTGTCTAATTATTTTATTACGCATTAGTTGGGCATATTATAATAATAATAATAATCTTTATTGTCTAACAGATACATGATATATCAATTTATAAGACAATGTGACTAGTATGTGATGAGTATTACCAATAGTTTACAAAAATAATACATGTGGATATAAGAAACATTCATGAACATCAATGTTACAGCAGGTGTTATTAAATAAATTCATAGCTCTATATATCGGCGTTTTGATTAAAAAATTTGTTGTGGGGGTGGGGAGGAAGAAAGCAGGAGGAGACCTAGTAGGACGGGGCGGGATGTAGAAATTTATTTGTGCCAGTAAGTCCGAACAAACAATTTGAGATTTAAGTATTTTAAGCAAAAACATAGTTAGTAAGTAATTTCTGCGGTTTATTAAAAAGGGGAGTTGAAATCTTTGTAACAGTACACGTTGCTCGGTACCCCTAGGAGGGAAAACTCCATCACTTTTAAACGCTAAAAATTTGACAAACTTCCTCTGCACATTTTCGAGTTGTACAATATACCGTTCGTATATTGGGTGCCAAATGAGGGAGCCGTATTCTAGTTTTGATCTAATATAGGTAAAAAATAAAGTTTTGAGCACTTGTAGATTATGAAACTCCCTACAATTTCTAATTATGAAACCTAGTACTTTTATAGCACTAGTACAAATCTGGTCAATGTGGGTGGCAAATGAAAGTTTAGGATCGTAAGTAACGCCGAGATCCTTTATTGAAGAAAATTGTATAATAGTAGAACCTCCTAGTTCATAGTTAAAGGTTGTATTGTTTACTTTATTTGAAAAAGTCATATAACAGCATTTATTAATATTCAGCGGCAGGTTATTTCTAAAGCACCAATGTTCGACAGCTGTTAAATCTCGCTGGAGCGCAAGGCAGTCTTCAACACCACGAATCACTCTAAATATTTTAAGGTCGTCAGCAAACATTAACACTTGACTCGAAATAGTCTTGTTTATGTCATTTATAAATAGTAGGAATATAAGCGGTGCGAGGTTGCTGCCTTGAGGTGCTCCGCTTGAGGCACTGAATTTAGGTGAGCGGTGGCCACGTAGCTCCACGTATTGTTTCCGGTCTTTCAAGTAAGAGCCAAAAAAGGCAACAAGGTTGTCGCTGAAGCCCATGGCATCTATTTTTTTCAGAAATATATGGTGATCCACCTTATCGAAGGCCTTCGAGAAGTCAGTATACAGCACATCTACTTGCAGGCGGTTATCCAGTGCCTGTCCAACATACTGGGTGAAGCAGGCCAGGTTACTGACTGTGCTGCGCCCATTAAAGAAGCCATGTTGGTAAGGTGAGACAAGTTGTCGAACCTGGCCAAAAACGCACTCGTATACCGACATCTCAAAAACCTTCGCGAATGCCGACAGAATAGAAATGGGACGATAGTTTGTGATGTCGCTTAAATTTCCTTTTTTGAATATGGGTGTAATTCTTGCCTCCTTCCAAACGTTTGGAAAGGTTCTTGATTTAAGTGATAAATTAAATATATAAGATAAGGGCATCAATAGAGCAGATGCACAGTCCTTGACGAAAAAACATGGCACCTTGTCTGGGCCTTGAGTACTTTTATTTTTTAGCTTTTTTATTGAATTTAGAATAATTTCATCTGAGAGGCCTTCAAGGGCAACGTATGAATTTTGGTTGATGTTTATATCATGAGGAGCTCCGTCTTTTGGAGTATCATATACACTGCCAAAGAAATTTGCAAAAGCATTTACTATATCTTGGGGATCGGAGTACTGCGTTTCGTTATATGTTATTATTTCAGGGATAGATGTAGAGGCATTTTTGGAGCGGATATATGACCAGAAGGTGTTTGGGTCATTTGTTATAGAGTTTTCGACTTTGCGAATATAATTTTTGTATGCTGCGTTGGTCATCCTCCTTACTTCAGTACGTAAAAAATTGTATTGATCCCTGAGGTATTGGGATTGTGATCGCTTTAGCTTTTTGAAAATTCTATGTTTGCGCTTTATAAGTTTTATTATATCTGATGTGAACCAAACCGGGAAGTTTCTTTTGCGTATGACAGATTTAGGAACATGGAGATCGAAGATTTTGTAAAGGGTATTGTAAAAACTTGAACAACTCTCGTCCACGTCTTGGGAGTTTAAGAGATCGGACCAATCAGCGTGCAAGATACTATCATAGAGTAATGGGAAATTTGCCCTCCTAAAGTTGTACTTAGATTCCGCTAAGTTAACCGGAAAATTGTATTTTTTTGTAGTCTTTAGCGAGAGGTGAATGTTTAGGGTGGGGTGGTGAGGATCCTCAGGCACCAGGGGGAAAAGTTCCCTCTCGGTGGTGCATATTATGTTTGAAAGCACCAAGTCAAGTATTTTATTCTCTGTATTTGATATTGAGTTAAATTGATTTAAGGATAGTAGATCACAGAAATTTTTTATTATTTGGGTTTTTGTATTACCATCATTTGTAAGGAAAGTGGGAATGTTGAAGTCCCCCATAATAATTACATTTTTACCGTAGAGATAATACAGGCTTTCCAAGTACTCACATAAAGAAGAAAGGTCATTATTGGATAGGTTTGGAGGTATATAGAGAGCAAAAATATATAATATTGTGTGATTGAGCTGAAGTTTACATCCTACTATATCTACCTTTGTAACATTGCTGTTCATGATTTGGAGGTCAAGTTGAGTTGTCTTGAATTCTTTTTTAACTGCTAAAATCGTACCACCACCTCGTGATACGCCCATTCCATCCAAATCCCTGTCGCATCTGAACACCGAGAATCTGTCATCGAAGAGCTCACTTGAAGATACATTGTTTTGAAGCCAGCTTTCAGTGATAGCTATGATGTCCTGGTCCACATTGCAAATAGATTTATAGAATTCCGTCGTTTTGGTGTTGAGCCCTCTTACGTTTTGGTAAAGACATGTTAAACTGAGAGTATTCGAGGATGATGTGCTGTTAGACAAACTTTTTAGTTTAAATTAGCATCTCTGACCTTGACAATTTTTGGGACGCCGTTTATATACCTTATTCTCAGGTCCGATTCCCCATTTTCTTTCCTGGATTTTAGCGTAGCTTGTAGGGCTCTATATTCGTCAACCTGTTTAGGGGTTTTATCGAAACTAAGAGATACATGACTGTAGGTGTCTACAGGCTTTAATTTTTTTGCATTGCGAATAACTGCTGCGACATCACTAGATGATTTCATTATCACTTTCAGTGGTCTGCGTTTAGATGGATTTCCACGACCAACACGAAAGACCTTTATATCCTGAACTGCCGCTTCTGGAAAGGCTTTGAGAATAATATCAGTGGCAGTAATAGTATCAATTTCTTCCTTTGTTTGTTGATCAGAGGGTACTGCTTCGTTTGCACCGAAGATCATTATGTTGTTTTGTCGCTTTTGCCTTTCACTGAGTTCTCGAACAGAATCATTGATTAGTTCCGAGTTAGATGACATTCGGTTGTCTTGGGAGACCGTATTTTTTAATAAGGTCGTATCTTTTAGTGATATTATGTCATAATATGAATTTTAATCTAGATTTGGTT
The DNA here is from genome assembly GCA_963969555.1 of Polydrusus pterygomalis. Taxonomy (NCBI): domain Eukaryota; kingdom Metazoa; phylum Arthropoda; class Insecta; order Coleoptera; family Curculionidae; genus Polydrusus; species Polydrusus pterygomalis. The sequence goes on from OZ018382.1 coordinate 31,017,990, forward strand.
AGATATATTGTCCCCATAGCATTGTGATCTAAACCAAGCCCTACGTTTTGTAATACAAGCCCTCTTCGATGCAAATAATTTTTGCTCGCACGGTATATAAGTACCTACATTACTACATTACACATTGGCGGTTTCTTTACAGGGAAGGTTATTTTGTGTTAAGCAAACACAAAACGCGCTGCAGGAAGGCGAATATTTATTTTGGTGCCACGCCCGCTGCTCTAAGCTGCTATTTACAAGTTGCATTAAATAAATATTTTTACAACAAATAATAATAAGTGTAATTAATTAATGTAAGTATACAAGAATATTACATTGATTTGTAAAAAAAAAATTTTTAAAAATGGTTCTTTTTAACTAGTTATAGACCAGTGCTGAAGCCTTTGAAAATGGTAAAAAGTAAAAAAATAATAATAGTAGGATGAAACCCATTGAAAAAGAAAGAGAATAGAACATAAATGAAAGGAAAAATAAATTACGGGCGATCCGAGGTCGGGGGGGGGGGGGGGGGGGGGGGGGGGTTAATGGTAGAAAACGATTTATCTCGATTTCCGGTAAAACTACAAGTCCTATGGAAAAACGTTAAATCGCAAAGTTGTAGGTAATAAAAAGATCTACAACTTTTATATTTACACTTTTTTCACATAACCTCAAAATGTATGTGAAAAATTCAAATAAACAGGTTTTTGGTTTTTTATTTTTAACTTTTACAAAAATTTTTTTTTATCCACGAAATTTGGTGAAAACTTACCTTTTTATGTCCTAAACACACTGTAATTTTTTTGATGTAAAATATTTATTTTTTAACCTTATTTTGACTTAATATCGAAAAAACACACTAATTTTCAATCGAAAATTCTCACGTCAAAATATCTGCATTTTTATAAAAGTCGGTGGGCTTTTTGTTCGTTGAAATCTCTACTTTCTGATGGTGTTAAAAAATATATACATTACTATGGCAAATGTTCTCAAAAAAATGCAAAGAAACGAAAAAAACTCGAATCAGATTTTTTTTTTTTAAATCAATATGTACAATTTTGAGCTATTTATTAAAATTTATACTTTAATTACTCGAAAAACGTAAGATTCTATGTTACATTGATAAAAAAAAGAGTATAAATTTTAATAAATAGCTCAAAATTGTACATATTGATCTAAAAAAAAAATTTCTGATTGGAGTTTTATTCATTTCTTTGCATTTTTTTGAGAACATTTACCATTGTAATGTATATTTTTTAACACCATCAGAAAGTAGAGATTTCTACGAACAAAAAGCCCTCCGACTTTTTTAAAAAAGCAGATATTTTGACGTAAGAATTTTCGATTGAAAATTAGGGTGTTTTTTCGATATTAAGTCAAAATAAGGTTAAAAAATAAATATTTTAAATCAAAAAAATTACAATCTGTTTAGGACATAAAAAGGTAAGTTTTCACCAAATTTCGTGGAAAAAAAAAATTTTTGTAAAAGATAAAAATAAAAAACCAAAAACTTGGTTATTTGAATTTTTCACATTAATTTTGAGGTTATGTGAAAAAAGTGTGAATACAAAAGTTGTAAATCTTTTTATTACCTACAACTTTGCCATTTAACGTTTTTCCATAGGACTTGTAGTTTTGCCGGAAATCGAGATAATTCGTTTTCTACCCGTAAAACCCCCCCTCCCCCCCCTTCCCGACCTCAGATCGCCCGTAATTTATTTTTCCTTTCATTTTTGTTCTATTCTCTTCCTTTTCCAATGGGTTTCATCCTACTATTATTTTTTTTGGTTTCAAAAATTATCGACCCTGGTCTATTAGTACTAGCCTCAAAGACTGATCGTGGTTAATTTTAATTTTGGAATAAAAATATCGCCAAAAACTACATTTTTATGTTCCAAGGACATGTAGGTGATATATTGCCTTTAAACTGGTCGAATTTCAGAGAATTGACGATGGCATTTTTTTGTGTGTTTAATTATTCTACTCGCTTTTCATGTGTTCGCTTACAAAATTTTTACCCCAATAATTTGTTTTTTTGTGTATTCAATCACAAGAAACAGCGTGACGCTGCAAAATATAAAATTTTAGGGAGTTTTTGGATAGTGAAGGAACATTAACGCTTTATTTCAAAAAATAATTGTCTACCACCGCCGCAGTTATAAGTTCTGTACAAGGTTAAAACCTAAAAAGGACAATGATGAATACCTTTTTAAGATTTTTCACTACTTATAGACCAGGGTCGATAATTTTTGAAACCAAAAAAAATAATAGTAGGATGAAACCCATTGGAAAAGGAAGAGAATAGAACAAAAATGAAAGGAAAAATAAATTACGGGCGATCCGAGGTCGGGAAGAGGGGGAGGGGGGGTTTTAAGGGTAGAAAGCGATTTATCTCGATTTCCGGTAAAACTACAAGTGATATGGAAAAACGTTAAATTACAAAATTGTAGGTAATAAAAAGATCTACAACTTTTGTATTTACACTTTTTTTATATAACCTCAAAATGTATGTGAAAAATTCAAATAACCAAGTTTTTGGTTTTTTATTTTTATCTTTTACAAAAATTTTTTTTTATCCACGAAATTTGGTGAAAACTTACCTATTTATGTCTTAAACACACTGTAATTTTTTTGATTTAAAATATTTATTTTTAACCTTATTTTGACTTAAAATCGAAAAAACACCCTAATTTTCAATCGTAAATTCTCACGTCAAAATATTTGCTTTTTTAAAAAAGTCGGTGGGCTTTTTGTTCGTTGAAATCTCTACTTTCTAAAGGTTTTAAAAAAAATATACATTACTATGGTAAATGTTCTCAAAAAAATGTAAAGAAACGAAAAAAACTCGAATCCGATTTTTTTTTTTAGATCAATATGTACAATTTTGAGCTATTTATTAAAATTTATACTTTAATTACTCGAAAAACGTAAGATTCCATATTACATTGATAAAAAAAAAGTATAAATTTTAATAAATAGCTCAAAATTGTACATATTGATCTAAAAAAAAAATTTCTGATTCGAGTTTTTTTCGTTTCTTTGCATTTTTTTGAGAACATTTACCATAGTAATGTATATTTTTTTTAACACCATCAGAAAGTAAAGATTTCAACGAACAAAAAGCCCACCGACTTTTTTAAGAAAGCAGATATTTTGACGTGAGAATTTTCGATTGAAAATTAGGGTGTTTTTTCGATATTAAGTCAAAATTAGGTTAAAAAATAAATATTTTAAATCAAAAAAATTACAGTGTGTTTGGGACATAAAAAGGTAAGTTTTCACCAAGTTTCGTGGATAAAAAAATTTTTTTGTAAAAGATAAAAATAAAAAACCAAAAACTTGGTTATTTGAATTTTTCACATACATTTTGAGGTTATATGAAAAAAGTGTAAATATAAAAGTTGTAAGTCTTTTTATTACCTACAATTTTGCGATTTAACGTTTTTTCATAGGACTTGTAGTTTTACCGGCAATCGAGATAAATCGTTTTCTACCCTTAAAACCCCCCCTCCCCCCCTTCCCGACCTCGGATCGCCCGTAATTTATTTTTCCTTTCATTTTTGTTCTATTCTCTTCCTTTTCCAATGGGTTTCATCCGACAATTATTTTTTTTCACTTTTTACCATTTTCAAAGGCTTCAGCACTGGTCTATTATACCTAAATGATGTTCACAAAGTCAGTTAAAACTCTCTAATTTTTCTTCTGCTCTCTTCATTTTTCTGCCCAAGACAGGGCCTTTTCACTAGCCCTTGACTTTCCAGTATGCTGAAGTCTTGTCGGTCTTCTGACTATTCATTTTTTACACCTCCTGTATACCATTGAAAGCTCCATTACGGCTCAATCCCACTTATTACTTTCTCTATTGCTAACAAAATCAGAATTGTACTATTTTCTTTGTTTTCCTGATGATGAATGTTTCTACACTCGAAACATGTCGAATTATTGTGAATTATTCTAGGTTCGCCTAGTTATTCTAATAAACTTGTTGAGAAAGACTTTGTGCTTTTCTTTTTTCTAAAAAAATAATATTTATAAAATTAACATTTTGAGGTTAAAAAGTCGTTTTAAAAAATTTACAAAAACAGTTGTTTTTTCGGCGCCTATTTAATGCGGTTTTTTTGCTGCTAAAAATGGAATTTTTTCACTTGTATCATTACTTACGTAACTTACAAAACTGTCAGTTTTATTTATCGCGATTTTACATATTACATAGGCACGGTATAATGTACTCTGACATAGGTACGTAAACTCAAAAACTCCTTTTTGTCAAGCCACACATAGAAAATTAATTTTATCGGAAGACCCTGAATGACACCTAAAATTTTATGGAGACGGTTAAATTCATACCGAATTTTGTTGGCTAATTTTAGCTAACCTAATTATTGGTCTTTTGAAATTGTTAGGAAAGTAGGTTAAGTTCATCCCCTATACGGGGTAACGTTAGTAGCTTATTAATTTAACTAAAAATGGACTAATAAAGAAAGTTTTAATATCAAGTCAGTATAAGGTAAACTGAAGAGATCTACCTTAGTTATTCAATAGCACCACGGTTGGTAAAAAAATTACAGGTTACAATTTTAGTACGTTCTGGACTAAATACGCCTGCTGTAGTCACAGATATGTAATATAAGAAGACAATACATGTATAATTTTTGCATTTTGCATTATCTAGGTATCCTTTTCTGTTTCAAGAAAAATAAGTAGAAATTATTTCTCTGACTTAGGTAGGTAGGGGAGAGTTGGACAAAACCGGGTACCGCCTAGTTCTGCCAAATGTCTGTTGCCATCTATCAGACTGATACCCGATTTTGTCCAACTCTCCTCTACCTACACCCCTAGCACTACCGTATAGTCAAAACAGCTTTCCATTTAATTAACCTTTAAAAAGCAGCTATTTGATTTCGAAGGAAATATTTTTATTATTGTTATTGTTATTATTATTATTATTATTATTATTATTATTATTATTATTATTATTATTATTATTATTATTATTATTATTATTATTATTATTATTATTATTATTATTATTATTATTATTATTATTATTATTATTATTATTATTATTATTATTATTATTATTATTATTATTATTATTATTATTATTATTATTATTATTATTATTATTTAACGGTATCACACTTATTAGTGGTATTACAGAATTCATCGGTCAGAAGTGACAAGATGATCCTATTGTAGGCCAACAACCCTCCTCACTATGCTGCATGTATCCAGTAGTATTGATTTTTGTAAATGTTTGTATAATTTCCATTCTAGGCCAAGCACTGATATGTTTTGTTTTAACTTTTTTGGTATTTCACCCAGGGTCCCGATCACAATTGGTACGATCGTCACAGACTCCATATGCCACATCTCAGTTATTTCGTCCCGTAGCGGTAAGTATTTGTTGATTTTTTCCGCATAAGTTTTTGAGAGATTTGTGGCTAAGGGAACGGCAAAATCCACAATGAAGGTTTTCCTTTCCTTTTTAAACGTGAGCACTAGATCAGGTATATTATTGGGGATCGTTCTATCCGTCTGTATTTTTCTGTTCCAGTAAATACGTACGTTGTCATTTTCGCACACGGCTGGAGGCTCATATTCATAATAGGGAGTTGTTTCTGTCAGCCCCATATGTTTTTCACGTAGCTTCTGATGAATTATTTTGCCAGCTCTGTTATGGCGATCCAGGTACGCTTTAGGTGCGAGCACTGTACAACCGGCAGTTATGTGATCTAAATTTTCTTCAGCTGAATTACAGACTCGGCACTTCACATTGTCTAGATTTTCGTTGCGGATGCGTCTTCTATAAGATTTTGTTGCGATAACCTGATCCTGGATAGCGTTGATAAAGCCTTCGGTTTCATTGAAGATATTACCATATGTCAGGTAAGATAGTGAAGCAGCAGTATCTATTGATTCGTGTTCGATTTTTGCCAGATACTTGCCGTGCATCGCTTTACTCCTCCACTGCTCCATTAGTTGTTCGTTTGTTGCGACATCGTTGTTAAATCTTCGTTCTGCAAGTCGTAGTGGGGTTGCTTTTTTGTCCAATTTCATTATCGCTTTGTGCAGATTACTATTTTCTGATTTTCTTAGAAAGTACTGTCTTAGGTTGCACAGCTGCTGGTGATGTCTGGTTTTCAAATCAGGGATGCCCCTGCCTCCCAGTCTTCTTGGTAAATGGAACCGTTCTATGGAGGATCTGGGATGGTGAGCACGGTATCTACAGAATTATTTTTTTTATTATTATTATTATTATTACTATTATTATTATTATTATTATTATTATTATTATTATTATTATTATTATTATTATTATTATTATTATTATTATTATTATTATTATTATTATTATTATTATTATTATTATTATTATTATTATTATTATTATTATTATTATTATTATTATTATTATTATTATTATTGTTATTGTTATTATTATTATCTTTCTTTTTCTCACATAGTTGTGGTTTTATTTTGGACTGACGGGCTATGCCAAGTCAGTGCATATTATATTATTACTATTCTGAATTGAGGAATGATCTAACAATATGGCATGTTTTTAGAATGACTGCTTTCTGAAAGTTTCGATGTATGTTTGTGTTGATTCCTAGTTGTTTCAGGTGTGATTTAAATTTTCCTGGTGTGAGGCCTGTCACTGACATAATAAGAGGGATAATAGTGACTTTTTCTTGCTTCCAAAGCCTTTTTATTTCCATTGCCAGGTCTGTGTATTTGGAGATTTTCTCATTGTATTTCGTTTGGATGTTTGTATCATTAGGAATGGCTATGTCAATTAGGTATGTGGGTTTTTCTTTTTTTAACTGAAGAGTGATATCTGGTCTAAATGCGGATATTGTTTTGTCTGTTTGAATATTTATATCCCAGTACAGTTTGAAATCTTTGTTTTGGAGTATGGATGTTGGCGTGTATTTGTAGTATGGTTCTGAGTTTTCTACGAGCTTACACACTGTGGCCAGTGCTTGGTGAACTACTTTTGCTGCTGCGTTGTGTATTGCTGTGTATTCTTGGCCAGCAAGAATTTTACATCCACTTGTAATATGGTCAATTGTTTCCTTCTAGAGGTGGCATTTTCTGCATATGCATATGGGGTTGCTTTTTTGTCCAATTTCATTGTCGCTTTGTGCAGATTGCTATTTTCTGATTTTCTTAGAAAGTACTGTCTTAGGTTGCAAAGCTGCTGGTGATGTCTGGTTTTCAAATCAGGGATCCCCCTGCCTCCCAGTCTTCTTGGTAGATGGAACCATTCTATGGAGGATCTGGGATGGTGGGCACGGTATCTACAGAATTCTTTTCTGGTTTTTATATTTAAATCCTCAAGTTCAGTGCCTGTCCATTTGATGATTTCAAAACTGTAGGAGATGGCTGATACTGCATATGTATTTACTGCCTTAGCGACGTTTCGGGCAGACACATTAAAATTATTATTGTTATTATTATTGTTATTATTATTATTATTATTATTATTATTATTATTATTATTATTATTATTATTATTATTATTATTATTATTATTATTATTATTATTATTATTATTATTATTATTATTATTATTATTATTATTATTATTATTATTATTATTATTATTATTATTATTATTATTATTATTATTATTATTATTATTATTGTTTGTATGACAATAAAATAAAGTTTTTAATATTAAGTTCGCCTGCATACAAGTTTAGAAATGTAACTGTATCAATAAATTGCATTTTAACGAACTAATTCTATTAACACCATTTTTGGGTCTACATACCTTACGTAAGTCAAAAACTGTAAAAGTAGGGCTTTCATTGACAGAAAAATTATAAGTATCACGTGACTTTAACTCCATCATGCGAGAGTATTCAAAATTTTTACTATATCTACAGGATTGCTTTTAAGCTAACAAAAAATATAACCTGAATAACCTCACTTACGGCCGAAATATTAATCCAGGGCTGAAATAATCGGGTCTCTTAAACTGGTGAAGTATTGTCAATAATGATAAAAATATCACTAAAGAGTTCTATTTCGAAAAAATACTAAGAATTAAGCAATAATGGCAATTAATCACAAACACTGCTTGCCAACACTGTAATGTTAGACACAGAACATGAATTTAGAAAAAAAAATCTGCGTCACTCGTAGTAAAAATGTCCGTACAGCGATTCCGTTGGGATTTCCCTAAAATATTATAATTTGATATCATTACAAAACTATAAATAGTATGACTAGTAAAAAATTTTAAAAAAACACTTATAATTAGTATATTATCTTTACTTAATAGATATCACATTCTTTGTTGACACAGTACGTAGCTATATATCTAGTACAAGCCTGTGGTTCTAAAGCATCAATTATTTTAAATTTTAATGGTACAAAACCCGGAGAAAAAGTTACAGGATAAAAACTTCGAAAAGTAGCGTTTGTTAACGAATTTTTTTAGCGAAGACTTAAGACGATGAATCCAAATGGTGGAATTTCAATATTCGCCACTAAAATAATTAAAATTCGTAAACAAAAGCTACTTTTCGAAGTTTTTATCTTGTAATTTTTTTCCTCCGGGTTTTTGGCAATTCATATATAGCAGATACTTTACCCCTATGGAGTAGTTTACTAATGAAGATAAATCCAAATTGTAGAATTTCAATTTTCGCCACTAAAAAAATTAAAATTCATTTACAAACGCTACAGGCAGAATTGACACATACCCCAAAAAAAATTTCGTTGCTGCATAAACATCGCTAACTTCACAGATTATATGATTTCTTGTTTTTTTGCTATTGCATATGGCTTGTTTTATATTTATAGGTTTCTTTTGTGTAGTTTAGTGAATTGTGTTTGTGTCTTTAGTGACTCGGACTATTTAATGACTAGTAAAGATAATCGTATGATTTTATTATGCATAAACAGGGGTAAAAAAACGGCAGTAAGATTTTGTACAATTGACAAGAGAAAATCAATAATAGTTTTGATTCTAACATGTGCGAAAAGAGACACTTTTCCGCTCGCCGTTACCCGAAGTATGCCTAGCGGAGTTCGGACAAGGAGTTGAAAGCTGAAAGATGACTTTTTGCATGAGTTAAGATGACCATTTTTCTACAAACATTTTTATATTACAAGTAGTTTTCCGCACCGTGCGGAAAAGTGGATATTTTCAAACTAAAATGCTTGCGAATAAACGGAAAATCGTGCACGCTTGTAAGAAAACTAAGGGTTTGGAGGACGTTTGTGGTTGCGATGGTTCCTATCTAATGACTATATCAAATTATTTTAACGTTTTTTTTATAGTTACCCAGAAAAGAACTATTTTTCCTTTTTTAAGTAAATCGTTTATTTTCATTTAAATACATGATCGTTACATTAGCCTAGCTACCTAAAAGGATAAAACTGAAAACTTGTAAGTTGATAAAAAAGTATTTAAAAAAATTTGCGTTTTCGAATTTTTTAAAACAAATTCTTAAAATTTTGCATATTATGTTAATAGAAGAGAAAGATACTCTCTCAAATTTTTGATAACTCGTCACACAACCATACGTGTTAATACATGTTTTTAATTGGAAACTGTACTAACCAGCATTCACGTGACGTAGGGTATCAAAATCGTTTTTTGGTTTATCGGATATGCAAACCCTACCCCCCCTACCAATTTTTTTCCCATGTGTAGTAAACTTTTTATATCCGACTACCTACTTTATCAATATTTTGCCCTTAAAAGTCTAATTGTGGGTATTAAGGTGCGATTAGCATTTATAAAATTATCACTTTAAAATAATATATGGTTATCAAATAGATATCGTGCTTACCACTCATTAAAATCTTTAAATTTAATACATTTTATATTTGGCTCACTGCAGTGAAAATGTGGCAAACTTGAATTTCAGTTTGCGTCGTACTTGTACCAAGAGAGCCAATAAAGTTTCAATTTGCACGATACAAAGCTAAACTTTTATTCTTAAGCAGCCACTATGATATTTAAAAAAAAAAATCATAAATACTATATTAATAGGTAGGTACTACAAAAAATTGGAATAAGTAAACAGTTTTAAATATTTAGGGATAATCATTGATTTAAAATTAAATTTTTTAAATTATTTTGAAAGTATCATATCGAAGATTGCCGGAAAAGTAGGATATTTTAAAAGAATCAGTTCTAATTTAAGTTTGTTTTGTAAAAAAGCTGTATTTAATACTATTACATTACCATATTTTTTTTATTGTTCTTCCATTTTATATTGTGCTAGTGAGAAAATATTTGAGAAATTACAAATTTTACAAAATAAGGCAATGCGGATTATTTTAAAGTGTCACAAATAGACAAAAATAAATTTTATGTTAAAAAATTTAGATTGGTTGAATGTCAGAAATTTAATTTTATTTTTGTATGTATCTTTATACATAAAATTATAAATAATTTATTGCCCAATTGTTTAAAAAAATTTTGTTCTTTTAATTATGATCATCATAATTATAAAACAAGAACTAATCAAAAATTTCATGTGGATAGACTGTCTAAAACATTAGCTTATAAGTCTTTTATAAAGCTTTTATTAAATCTCAAATATCATTAAAACTATTTAAAAATAACATTAAAATAACATATAATTAAAAAACAAAATGATACATATAATATTTGATACAATTTACAAAAGGTTTAACTTTTCAGTCTGTTTTTGTTAAAAGAAGGTTGCGTTTTGAAATTTAAAAATAAATCAATAAAAATGTGTTAAAAAAAACGTATTAAAATAGTTATTTATGTACCAAGGCAGTAAAGTGATTCCTTATCGGACGAGTCTGGCGCGAGAACTATTATCGAGCTGTCATAGGGAAAGGCGTGACAGTGACAGACGATTTTTGATTAATAAATGTCATAGTCACTAATTTGCGGAGGGTAAAAGTATTTATCTACCGCATTTGCGGCAGGTAATAGTATATTAACGTACACGTTTTATAAAGCATCATTTCATAGCACGCGTCCATGTTAAAAAACGAGCCGCTTGCGGCGAGTTTTATAACGGGACAAGTGCTTAAAACTGCTTTATATAACACGTACGTTATACTATTTTTTCTAATTTGTAGTTTTTTCAATAAAAACACATATTTAAAAAGAAATTTTGTGAATTTTTATGTCTAAATTTTATGTTGGTAATACTATTTTTTTATCATAGTAGCCTCTGGGCAACAAAAATAATTTTGCCAACTGTCATTTTTTGATTTATTGACCCATTTTCACCACGAGATTCTAAAGTTATTTTAGCGATATGAGATTTGAAATTGGACGGAATACGTTCTGTGGTCCTTGTACATTCGGTACAAATACAGAGCGTTCGGAAGTTCGGGCGATTTTGCTACTTTTTCTCGAATTTCAAAAGACGTGATTTTACGTCACGGCATTGCAATTTAGTATAGGGAAGATGGAAAATTCAAATAAAGTTGTAGTTAAAATCGACATTGGAAGGTTAGTAGATTGAATTTTGTATAGTATTTGGCAGAAAATGATAGCTTGAAGCATCTACAAAAGCAAAATAGTTGTCAGTCAATAAATTTATTATTTAATATGTGTTTTTTAATGAACTAAAACAATACATACAGATTTGTAGATCTAGGCAACCAAACATACATACGTGGGTTCGTGTAGTATTTTGCATATTTAGACTAGAAAATATTAGTTATCTAGAATGCTATGCTAAACGGTGAAAAAAAAAAACATGTCATGTAGGGCCAACCTTTAAATAATAAAATTCGAAGTTCGAAATAGATCTATTTCGAACGCGCTAGCGAGTCTCTTTAGAGACAAAATTAGAAAAAGTATTTTATTTTACAATAAAATAAAGTGTTCGTTTACTTCCGGAAATCACTCTGATAATGTACGGCTTTTCTGACGGTTGACGATAATAGTTATTTATGTAGCAAGGCAGTAAAGTGATTCTTTATCGAACGAGTCTGAAATTATGAGATAAGCGAGCGATAAAGACACTTTACTGACGTGGTTCATACAACATTTTATCGCCAACCGTTTAGAATTTATAATATAAAAAATTGAGGTATAACTCATTGAATTTTATTATAAAGGGAGAGGCGTGACAGTGACAGGCGATTTTTAAATAATAAATGTCAAAATTGTCAAAGTCACTAATTTGCGGCAGGTAGGTAATAGTATATTAAAGTACGAGTTTCATAAGAAGCGGTTTTAGCGCACGCGTCTATTTTAAAAAACGAGCCACGAGCCACATATATCGTAAATAACTATTAAAAGAGGTCATTGAGGCACAACATTTATCCGTTTGAGGTAGGTAACATTTTCCACAGCTATTTTTTTTAACTAATTTTGGAAAAGAGTTAAGTGGTGAGAAAAGAGATCTGCCATCTGCTTATTGAAATTTTGTTTTCTATTTATTCTTGTAGATATTTATTGTGTATTTACTACTAATTGAAAATGTTGCACCCATAGATGTCAAAGGTACAAAAAATACATTATTATTTCTAACTAAACAAATATATCTCGAAATAAAGTCGATAGGTTTGGTGGTTTTCGAGTAAATTACCTTAATTAACTTCCCTAATTTATACCATTTAATTTGATGGGCTGCGTAAAATAATATAATCTGTTTAATTATTGTCCATTTGTTTTTTTAACAACTGTGTATTTTAAAGCTCTAACTCTATTAACTTGGCGCCTGGTACAAGCATTTAGCAATACTCTGCCTTGAATTTAACACACTTTACGTGCTTTGGATTGTTAGGTATTTTACCACATTATTTACACTACGATTTCGTATTTTACGAATTATATAGGTACAAGCACTTTCTTCCTTGAAATAGTAATTTACATTACAAGTCCGGAATATACTGTTTTTTTTTTCGGACGAGTCGACAAAATTCTATGACGAGCCGTAGGCGAGTCCTGGAAGTCTGCGAGTCCAAAAAAACTGTTTTCGGACGTGTTGCGTACACTATTTTTTAGGCAACCGTGTAGAATAACAAATCAATGAGACACATTTCTTTATTATATTTCCTTGTAGAAAAAAATTTCGAACATTTTAATTCTTATTTGTATCAAATATTTAAATTCGAACAGAAGATAGGTAGGGGAGTGTGGGGCATAGTGAAATACCTAATACTAAAATGGCATTAACACAGATTATAGTAAACTCTGGCAAATGCGATTGTTACAATATATGTGTATGTATGTATATCTCGTTTTTTTCGCATTTGCTCGAATTTATCTTTTAAGGGAAAAAAAATTTTAAAAAAATATCTCCGTTGACAAAATCCCACTTTGACCCAGTGCTTGGGGCAAAGTAAAATAAAAGTAAAAAAATTTATTTAGGGTTTATTCATAAACATGAAACTCAAAAATTGGTGAAATATTTTGTAAAAAACAAATTATTAAATCTAAATAAATTGAATTTTTCCATGACGAAGAAATGTAAATTTATTTAAAAGTCCTCTGATCCTCCGATTTAAAAATCATGCTCATCTAACAGAACTTATAGCCGCTTTCATAGACGCTTCTGACCACGCATTTTGATTTGACTTTCTTTTGTAATTTCTCATCTGGAAAAAATACATAATGTAATAATTATTGTTTGTGAGCCAAGATACAATGGGTCAAAGTGGAATAGTATTTCAAATTGCCCCATAAGCAAAATTCCACTTTGCCCCATCAGACACGAATTTCTTTATTTTCAAATAAAACTTTTAAAATTCAACCTATTCAATTTTAATATTTCGGAAAAGATAACCAATATCCGTTATGTTTAAACACAAAAAAATTAACAAGATAACAATAAACTATATGAATAAAACTTCCTTATATATTATTTTAATAGTTTACACTTCAAAGCGCGAAAATCTCAAAATCACTTGTAAGACCACGTGCGTCTCGTTAGCAAATCCAAACTATACTGGCGTTATAAATAACTCCCCCACTCTGCATTTCAACATGATGGCGCCCGTTTGTCGAAAGGGGTGCGTTCACAATTTACATATTTCACTTTGCCCCGCTATTTCACTTTGCCCTACTCTCCCCTACTAACAGAAACATTCTAATTCTTATTTATATTAATATTTATATTGAAATTCGAGCAATTGCTAATATTAAAAGGATTTAATTTGTTTGAAATGCTTGGTATATTTAAATGCTTTTTGTAGTCTGAACAAGAAAGTAAAGTTTCCGTTTCATATTGATTGTTTTCATCTGATAATTTCAGAATGGTCTTGGCCATTTTAATTTTGTTTGTTAGTGAATTGTCTATGTATCCTTCAGCGACATTGATAGACATCAGCCACCGTGTCTCTTCAAATTTGTGATGTTTCCACCATTATCAGCAAATATCGTCGCTGAAGTTCAAAGCATGCTATGGCCTGTGTAATTTTTAAGATTGGGTAAATTTAAAAATTCTGCAATTCTTAATCCGAGATTCCCAAAACTGTGGATACCAACAGGCTGAATCATTTTCCTTTTTTGTAATTCACGAGTAATCTGTTATGTGGAGTATAGGATGGCTGTAAAGATAAATATTGCCTATACAACAGCAGGTATTCTTGCCCAATTACAACATTCTCTCAATATGTGTTTTAGAATCTGGTATTTTCACAAGCAACATGTCTTCTTTGTCGTTTATTAGATCAATTGACATAATATGTGTTAGTTCTTCCCGTCTACACGCACCAGCTAACCCAATAATTGTTGCTACCTGAAAATGAAGTAAATTAAGTTGATACTTTTATATCCAACAATCGTAATATTTTGTTAAAATTACCTTTGGCATTACATCTGTTTCATTATCTGCTTCTCTAATGAATTTGTTGATTTGCTCGCTGCTGAAGATTTCTGATTTCTTTGCTTTATAACCAACATTCTTCCTTTTAAGAAACCTTTGGGAAAGTGGCTATGTTTACATTTTTCTTCATTAAAATGGTACTTTTCAACATAGAGTACATACTCCACAGGGTAGAGGATTTGACAGTTTCAGATTTTTGCGCCAAGTAAGCTAAAATTACATCCTCTGTAATAGTTTTGCATTTCTTCATATCCATCCATCTCGTGAACAAATCATAAACGTTTTCGTACCTGGACTTTGATTTTTCAGGCAACAATTGTGCTGTAGCAGGAGTTGCTGCATTGGAAATTTCGTAAGGCACATTTTCAAACTCACTATCGCTGTTGCTTTCCATAGTTTATTGCGACCATTGCGACCAAAAACCATGCAAACTTTCGAAAATTAAAATGTCAACTAATTTCATTTCAGATAGCTGTCAGTCGTTATTTCGTTGCTATGGTATGTTCAACTGCATTTATCAATCATACCTACCAATATTTTCATATTCACAATGACAACAACGATGTGATTCTTCCCGGACTAGGCCGGAGAAATGCCACTTTCTCAAAGGAAAAGCGTCCGCACAGAGGGAAATCGACTAATTAAACAGAATTGTTAAGAATTATCTTATATCAGTAGCAACATTTTTAATAATTACTATTAAACAATCTTTAACTACAACAAAAAAATTAACTAACAAACAACATATAGAATTGCTAACTCGTTACTTATATGTACAATAAGACAGAATAATACTACATATAAGCCATTTATTGTAAGAATGTGTTTCAGTAAAATATTCTTATTGGAAATAAAAAATTGTTTTTAGGATTATACCAACGATAAAACGCTTTATTTGGGGTATTATTTAATATAGTGGTTCATATTAAACATTTGTTAACGGGTAATAAATATAATAATAATAAAATATGAATAATATATTCAACTGTACATAATCATGTTATAGTTTGCAAAACTCAAACCCAACCCATTTTAAGGGGGTAAGTACCTATTATTACTTATGTGTGGTTGGTTTATCTTAAAATTCACAAACATTACCTTTGGCATTGCTTTCGTATAATATGACTGATGACTGATAGAATAGACTATAGAAAATAAGATTGCCAGTCTTATATACCTAGATAGTTTTCAACGATTAATCAAAAGATCTTTTAATTTTGTAAAATTGTTAACCTAAATGTTTATATAAATGCATTTTTAAGTCTCAAATAATTGAGTTTTAATGATTTGAAAAATCTATAACTGTCGATTCATTTTTACTATTTTTTATAATAAAATGCCGTAAGCAATAAAATAATTTAGACTATTATAATAACTTAAAATTCTAATCCTACAATTCCAAATCAGTAGCTATTTTATTTTATTTTTCTTTGCAAAATAGATAATATGAGTACAACTAAAATAAAATTGGACGAAACGGAATAATTCCATACGCATGCCTTAGTTAATTTTTGTGAATTTTGAGATAAACTAGCTCATAATAATAACCCTAACTCACTTATATTTGGTTTGGGTCTTAGTTTTGTAACAATATGTAGCAATTTGTAAGCGACATAATAAAGTGTAAATATTTTTAGTATTTTTGGTATCTAACCTAAAAGCTGTATTTATGATTTCAGATTTTTGGTTGTTTCTTAGTATTTGTAAGCGTTAAGGGGAAATTACCTTATTTGTGTTGTTTTTGTTCAAGTTGAATAAATACCTTTGTAATGTTTATCTATTTTTTTTGTAATCCTTTCAAATATAAAATATATACTACCCCTAGAGGGCAAAATTTTAAAAACCACAAAATAGTATAAAACCGTTTTGAATTAGCAACTAAACAGTTTTATAATAGGTATAATAGGTATAAAACTGTTTAGTTGCTAATACAAGACAGTTTTATAATAGGTATACAACTGTTTATTGGTATAAATTGTTTTGTATTAGCAACTAAACAGTTTTATACCCATTATAAAACTGGATTATACTCATTTTCAACTAATGTATAATGGGTATAAGCACGTTTTATATTCGCTATGGAACAAACCTTTAGGGTTACAATCCATGTCATATAAACAGTATAACATAGCTATTTACTCCTATGCACTGGTCTTAACTATATCTGGTGTATATGTGCTATTAGCACGTATTGCTGTCCCAAATAGTATTAAATATTCTTATGATGTTTATAAGAATTCTCATAAGGGTTATAATGCATTTCTCTCAGTGCGGGAAGTGGGTACTTCCCGGACGGTTGCCGAAAAAAAATTATAAAGGATGGTTTCAATATCGTAAGTTTTTTCATAGGACTGAAATGCCAATTATTTTTTTTTTAGAAGAAACCCTTAAAGGAAGTTGTTGTGTTACTTAGGAGTATACCGGGTGTTTCTCAAAAGACGTTCACCCCTATAACTTTTCTATATTTATAGATATTAATATGAAATTTTCAGATTATGCATAAGAGATGAGTCTGCATTTATTGGCATAATTCTCAATTTGTTAGCCCTTCCGGTTTGACCGGAAGTGACCTTGACTTTGGTATCTTAAATGGGACATCTTGTATATTTTTACTTATTGGGATTTTATCATAACATTATGAGTGAAATGACACCGTCATTATTTGACGTGTTATAACATTTTTATGTTTTTGTGTTTTTGGTTGTTTAAAAGCATTCAAACATTAAACAATATAAAATAAAATTAAAAGATGTTTTTTATTTTATGAAAGAACTGATAAGAAATTAAACAAAATTATTAATGAAAATTAGAACAATACCAAAAACTATTTAATGGGGTCGAAAGAGGTGTTCAAAATTATTGCCGTTCTCATATACACCCATAGCAAAGCGATATAATAATTCGGTTCTGCAAACTCTCAATAGTGTATTTCGCAAAGCAAAAGATACAACGTATTAATTATTTAATGATTTTTGTTTTTCAGAGATATGCAATAAAATTGTTTTTATTTTTATTTCTCGAATACCAAAAAAGATAAGAAAACAATTTAACAGAGAAGAAAAGGATATTTTTAGTTGCTTAATCGGAAAAAAAATATAAAAATTACCAAAAACTCAGTGGCGTCTTCTTTTTTGCCAATATTATTTATTAAGGCTGAGACGTCACTGGAAGTAATAATTCAGCACTACACGAGCGTTTTACCACAAAAATTATCATTACCAAAATTAAATTAAAATCTGCTAAAGGATATTAAAAATATTTATAAATAAAATACTCGTTAAAATTATTTTTTAAAAAAACTTAACCCCCAAATATCTCCTTTCATGTTGGATTTATCAATATTTTTTATGGGACATAATTTGACCAAAAATTAATTATCTTTAAGAACGACAACATTTAAAAGTTTCTGTCATCAAAAAATTTCTTTGCACCGTGGCGCCACCTACATCTTGTATTATTCAAACACATTTTTTACACAGTTGTAAAGCCATCCATAGAGGCTAAAAACTGACGTTTACAGAATTTACATGTCGCTTTTAGTGTTCGAAATAATTGGCCTGGGAGTTTTCATTGAAACACCCTGTATATTTTTCGGCGGCTATAATTATTTGCCTATTATTTTGTTATTGTCGTTGTCCGACTCCTAATACATTAAACACATTTAATTTCAGACTTCAGGAGTACCACCACTTCGAACGAAATCCCGATCACAAAGAATCTCGGAACTTCCGTCGCTTAGATACGGACCAGTAGGTGAAAAAACTACAATGACTGGACCTTTGAGACTCTCAAATAACCGTCGAAGTTCGCAACAAATCAGAGAGCGGCGAAGTTTACCTGTCGGTAGGCCCAAAGAGAAAGATGCCCCTATTCGGCCGGTAAGAATATAACCCGTGGGTATATATTGTGTATAGCATACTTTTACTTTTTCTATATAAGCATTAAATTGTAAACTACATATTTTTTAAAACCATATTTCCAAATTCCTGCAAATTACTTTAATATATAGGGTATTTGGGGAGGAAAAGGCAATATTTTGGGCATATGTTCAGACAAACCCGAACAAACCAATTTGTTTTAGTTCATATTTCTATACATTTCATTTATATACTAGCCATTTCATCCATCCCCAATTCATCAAGTGGGTTTAAGTCTGGTGACCTCGGTGGCCAAACTTGTGGACCACGTCTGTCAATCCAGCGATTAAGAAAACGATATATCAAGAAATTTCGGACACGGAGACTAAAATAAGGTGGGACTCCATCATGTTGGAAGTACATTCGATGTCGAACATTTAACGGAACATCGGAACATCATCCAAAATGTGTATCAAATGGTCTTCCAAAAACCGTAAATATCCTTCTCCAGTAAGATGCCCATCTAGTTCAAATGGACAAAACAACTGGTCGTTGAGCATTCCACACTAGACATTAATACTGAATCGATGTTGAAAGTTTCGTTCAGATATAGCATGGGGGTTTTCATCTGACCACCGATGTTCATTGTGGCAATTATTAATTCCATCATGAATGAACTGAGCTTCATCGCTAAATAAAATGTATTTGTGCAGACTTCGATTTTGATGGATCCATTCACAAAATTGTACTCTTGAAGCAGGATCACCATCTAGAAGATGTTGAACGGGTTGAACGTGAAAAGGTTTTAAACCGTTTTTTTTCAAGTGACTCCCATACGGCTAGCTGTGATGGTATATGAAGTTCATTTGCAACCGGTCTCGTACTTATACCTGAGTTCTTTGCGACAATATCCAGAACATTTTCCACATCTAGACCCTGCACTCTTTCAGAAACAATTATCACACTTGGAGACATTCCAGTTTCCTGAGCACTTGCAAATACTTTTTGAACAACTCTTCTATTAGGAACTCTTCGATTTGGAAAACGACGTCGATATTCATTAACTGCGCGCATCTCACTACCCTTATTATAGTAACCATACACGAATATCATTTCGGCATACTCCCTGCGACTGAATGTGTGGGGGCATTGTAAGTATGAAAATCTTGGTTCAAGTCGATACGCTTAATATGAAGCTGACAACTACTATGCATGTCAAAACTATCAATCAAAATGTATCGGACGTTTAAAACTAAAGCCTTCTTCATTATTTCAATCGAGAGAGAGAGAATCGAACTAAAACATATGTGTTTATTTCTCTTATTTTCACCCTCTGAACACATTCCCAAAATATTGCCCTTTCCTCCCCAAACACTCTTTATTTTTTATAATAGTAGATGTCAATTTTGCCGGGTGCCGCAAGACTATGCTTATACTTTCGGCATCTGTCATTCTTGGAAAGCATATAGAGAGCTCAAACTAAAGATAAAGTCAAATTTTACTTAAACGAACAAATAAAGAAATTATTTTATTTAATTATGAGTTCCCTAATAACTTAAAAGGTACGTATTTAAAAAAGTTAAGTTGATGCTGATAGCTCAGTTATAAAGGATGTTCAATGACCGCTGACCGTTACGTCATATTCTCCATATTTGCGGTACGTCGTAAATTAAGTCAGTCAGTTTGATTAACCGGTGGTAAAGGTTATGATTTTTCTTAGGCTTGATCTACACAAAGGCGGATGCATGTGAACAAGTAAAATATAAGCGCGTTTTTCCAAATTTTCAAATATTATTTTTATACTGTTAATGAAGTCAGAAATAAGTTGTTTATTTAGAGTAAAAGGTCTCATGGGATGAAACATTTTGTTTTTAAAAATCAGTATGAAATTTTTAATTAATTTAAATTTACTGAAAAACAAATTGAGCTCATTTGTAAAATTTAGAATTAAATCATATATTTTTTGTCTAGTGCATCTGTAGAGCATCAGTCTATAAATTTTGTTCCAAATATTTTCATCTTATTTATAAAATCATAAAGAAGAAAATATAATAAAAAATGACAACACAACAAAATACAGTTTTTAAATAATTAAAATAAATTATCTCCGCAAGGATCATCAACATCAGATTCGTCCAAGTTAACAAAAAGCGAAGAGTATCTGAAGCATCGATAAATCTTTCCCGTTCTAACACATCATTTATAATTTTATTAGTGTGTGCTACATAATTTTTCCATTTTTCCACTGTTTCATTTTCTATGGCTTTTTCCACAGTCCCAAAATTACGTCATTTGTTACAGGATACATAGAACTTATTTTTGGAAGTCTTTAAACTCGATGTTCCAATGCTAGTTCATCCAACCTATTAAAATAAAATAAAAATAATTTACAAATAAACTAAATAACGCTTTCCAGATTACTTGTAACGTTGGGTGGGATATGCTGCTTCACTATTATTTAGATCTGATCCTTTATTGCAAATGGTTAAACCGGAATTTTTCTTTGTTCTAACCATGTAATAAGTAATCTTTTTGATCAATTTGTATTTGGAATGCTTTCAATTAGCCCAAAATGATAAATGGCGTTATCCATAATAATAAGCGGTTCCTCAAAGTTTGATAACAATTTTTCTTCAAACTATTTTTCAAAGTTTTCCCTATTGATCTACTCAGTCAGGATAATCACCCGAATTTAGACCAGACTTGAATATCAAACTTGCATTATTCACAAATCCATTTTCTAAACCAGCATGCAGAATAAAATACCGTACACCCTCTGACGATTTTTTTAAATTCTACGAAGAGTATCATCTTGCCAACTTCACATAAAAATCCCTTTACTGTATATCCAGATTTCTTCCAGAAAATAGGTTTTAAGGGAAGCGTTGTCGTTATTCTTAAATTCTCATAATAATTCTACTCATTTTTGGGCTATATGGAGTTGCTCTATTAAAAATGACTGTTTGATAAAGTACATATTAATTTAATTTTTTAAAACATAAACCAGTGGATATTTCATCACCATCAATGATTTTAAGGTTGAGTTGTATTAAGGAAATGGTAACGTGTTCATCTGCTCTATACATCCCGTAAATACGCTCTCTTATGGTATGTTCATGAATTTCTTGAAGTTGCCGACCACGGAATGACAAAATAGTTACACTATTGCGATTCTTAAAATCTACATCCTTCTCTATCCCCTATGCATCAGAAACTAGCTAAAACAGATAGGTATTTATAAAAACATTGCCATATATTTTTCAGCTTTATTATTTATGTTTTCACAATTCCTGCTTTATTATATCTACCTACTTTACCTTTTAAACTGCGTTAAAGGGTAAAATATTATTTCGGGCATCACTTTCTCTTTGAAAATAATCAAATAATTTTAAAATTAATGCTTGTTCTTTTTCACAATACCGTGACATTTTTGAAATAATGTTGATTCAAAATGTCACTGTCAAAAATAACAATAAAACTTTTTCGACTTGTAAAATTATACGACATTCATTATTGATGCAAATTAACTAAAGTTGCCACAGTGGATCTTTGCCCGTGCGTCATCAATCAACGATCAGGACTCGACGTGGTTAATAACTCTGCATCCTTGTTTATTACAGTAACAAGTTTGAATAAAAGCATAAAAGAACGTCTCCAAAATTCCGCAATAATATAACGTGCTAGACAAGGATAAAACTATAAACGTCAGTTAATTACTTTCTTTATTTGTTTAGTTGACAACCGTTGTATTTTAGAACGTCATTGTCAACCTTATTTTGATCTGCCAATCTAATTCGTATTTTGTAAATCTGTGTGCCTTAGAACTGTTCCTGTTTCTAAAAATAGTTCTTTTTAGAGGTAATTATACCCACCATCTGTTTTGGCGGTAAGTATTTATGGATTTTTATAATAACTAATTTATTTATTTTAAATATTCTAACCGTGAAAGTTCTTTGAAACGTTTACGGCAGTGGCTAAATTCCCTTAAATGAAAGGATGTTAAAAATTTGACTTTTGCGATTTTAATAGTCAATAAAACACCAAACTTTTGTAGATTTTAAGCTTTAAAAATAGTATTAAATGTATAAACATTTGTTTGTCAATTTCTTTTAGATAATAGAGAATGCCGGGCAAAACTTAAAATAAATAATAATTTTTCGTGATATTATGTAGGTACGTCAAACGGTAGGCAGGCACGTCCATTTTATGAACTTAACTTAGTTTTGACTTTTTTCGTCTCGTAATTTTGATTTGATTCATACGATTTTGATGACGTAAAAGTGATGACGCACGGGAAAAGAACCACTGTGGCGACTTTATCTCCTATTTCACGAATCTAATGGCCATTTGCACCGCAAGCACTAAGTCGGGATTACCACTAAGCCTAGTCTAAAACAGACTTAACTCTTTAATTGGTTTGCACCGTTGTTGCAAGGCCGAGTTTTGTTCTTAAGCCAGACTTTATTTTAATCCCTTGAATTTCTAGGATTAACGCTGACTTAACTTTAAGTCGACACGTGCGCGTGCGTATTTTGAAGCTTTCAAAGTCAAAAAAAGCGGTAAAAAGTATTTTGATTAATAGAATTATGGATGCATTGATGGACTTTGTGTTTGAAGATAACATTTTTGAAGACGGAGGTCTTAGATATTATCGATTTTGGGTTTCCAAGAAGAAGCTATCTTAGGAGTAATTATTTTGAAGATTTTGATGAGCTGCAATTTTTTCAAAGGTTTAGGCTGAGGAAAGCAACAGTACTTGCTGTGCTTGCAGAAATTAAAATGCATCTGGAATATCCCCATGATTGGTAGTGAGACTTATTTAGGCTTTTTCAATGAAATAATATATATCTAGTTAAATCTTGTGAATTACTGTCAAATACTTTCCTACTAAAAGGTTATATATGAACTCATCCAGTCTAATAACTTAGCATTCTAATGTTAGTCCTTGTGATCTTTTAATAGCAATGACAGTGTTTCCCCAATAAACCAACTTCTGACAGCTCTGAGGTTCTATGCAACGGGGGGGGGGGGGGGGGGCACATATCATCAGTTGCTGATTTTATGGACATGCACACCTCGACAGCGTCAAGGATAATATCCAAGGTTTCAAGAGTGCTTGCTAGTCTTAGACCTAGGTATATCAATATGCCTGCAAATGATGACCTATTGAATGTACAGACCAAGTAGGTATGATATTGTCAGGTTTCCGAGGGTAATAGGCTGCATGGATGGCACTTATATCCGTATTCAATCTTCAGGTTTAAATATTTTGTTTTATTAAACATAAGTTTTTTAAAAATATTTGGAGATATCTTACTCAATAACAAATTTCTAGGAGGATATGATGCAGAATTGTTTCGAAACAGAAAGGGCTATTTCTCTATACCCAGGTAGTGGGTGATGCTAGTTTAAGAATACGGGATATTGTGGTTAACAAATCAGTCAAATCACACACATGTCAAAAAAAAGTCACAAAAAGTAACGTTATGTTAGCACCGATGCAGGCCGCCAGCCATACACAAAGAATTTTCCTAGATATTAACGGTGTTGCCGCGTGAATGCAAGGCTTTCTAAAGTCTACAATTTAAAATGAATATCACTCCCGGTGCAAATGAAATGTAACCAAAGTCGGGCTTAGTTAAATCAGACTTAGTATAAAAATGGTGCAAATGGCCATTAGAAAGATAAGTATAGTCGTGACGTAACGGTCAGCGGTCATTGAACAGAATTTACCTGTTATTCCTCCGGGTAACGGCAGACATATCATTTTCTTTTCTGTCGTAGCATAACATCACTATCTGACAGATTTCTCACTTTTGGAAATTTACTTCTTTTAATATCATAAAACGACGCCTAAAATTTGCCCGGTGTAAAACGGGTTTCTTTCATAAAAATTAATTGGCTTTCTATTTTTGACTGTATTAACATCTTGAAAGAGTGTTCTACAGGTTGTCCCAAAAGTAATGGGACACAGAGCAACAGCAGACTCTTTAAGCCGAAATAATGCGATTTACTTAAACTTGCCTTATCCCAAAACAACCAAGATACAGGGTGTCAAAGTTTTAATTTTGTTTTCGTTTTTTTGCGATTATTTCTTAACGAAACGACATAGCAGCACAAAATTAAGGATTTTGGGGTTTTTTGAGATGAGAAAATCAAAATTATCCATAGTTTTTGTGTAACCAGTAGAGGGCGCTGCCTACAGCATAACCCACTCCTTTTATCTGGCATAACTTTGTTTAGGATTCTTATATCGATTTAACTATTAAAAAAATAAGTTACTTTGCTTCTTTTACATTAAAAACGTATACCTTATTAAAGTCGTTAGGAGCAACCCTTTTCGAGATAATCGCATTTTATATGTCCTATGCAACTAAGTGCGTTGTCCAAAAGTAGCAGAAAATCAAGCAACGATGAATTTCTAACTTAAAATTATTGTAAATCAACTACATTTCCTTAAGGTTGACTATTTTTTTCTAATAAAAACGTTTTTTCGTATACCTACGGAATTACTAATTTTACTCCAATCAAAAATTTTATTTAATACTTACTTTAGTAACATTTAAAAGTAACAAAATAGAAAAAAAATGGTAACGCCGTGATAGCAATTGTTCAAAATGGGCACCATTGACCTCAATACATTTACCTGCGCCCTGCACTCCGACCGTTAAAATTTTCTTGTGCATAAATAATACAAAGCATATCACGCATTTCCGCATTGGAAATTAAATTATGCCTAAAAAAATTATTATATCTAAGTAGGTATTGTACGAAGAAAATTAATAATTTTGACAGATGATACTTTATGTAACATGTTGTTGCCTTAGAAACGTCGTTGTTTTTAATCAAGGTCAGCTGTGATAAATAATACTAACACGAATACACAATTATTTTAAATATTTTAGGATTCTTGCATTAAAAATATCGAATGCGATTATCTCGAAAATGGTTGCTCCTAGCGACTTCAATAAGTTATAAGTTTTTGATGTATAAGAAGTAAATTAACTTATTTTTTTAATAGTCGGATCGATATAAGAATCCTAAACAAAGTTATGTCAGATAAAAGGATTGGGCCATGCCGTAGACAGCGCCCTCTACTGGTTACACAAAAACTATGGATAAGTTTGAATTCCTCATCTCAAAAAACCCCAAAATCCTTAATTTTGTGCTGCTATGTCGTTTCGCTAAGAAATAATCGCAAAAAACGAAAACAAAATTAAAACGTTGACACCCTGTATCTTGGTTGTTATCAATTTTGGGATAAGGCAAGTTTAAGTAAGTAAATAACATTATTTTGGCTTAAGGAGTCTGCTGTTTCTCTGTGTCCCATTACTTTTGGGACACCCTGTATAGTTTAGTAGTCAAAAACAGGCAATATCGTATTCTTAATAGTTACTTTTATATATATTAAAATACCTGAAGTAGAAAATAAATAGATTTTTCGTAAAAAAATTTGTTTACTTTTATTCTTGACAATATGGCCAACTTATTTATAAGACTATAAAAGAAAAATATCGATCAACGGTTTTTATGCCGAATAGTTATTCGTAGATTTTCTGCAGCAAAGAAAAGTAAGGTTCACGCTTCCACCGCCAAACGTCCCCACATGTCCCTCTGAAGACAATGAAAATAGCGCTTTTCCAACGCGCAATTCGGTGGATTCTGCCGGCATTTTCAACGTAAACACTGAAAAACGAAACAGTCAACGACCGCCTGCCAAACGTTTGCAACTCAGAGAAAAAGAGTCGGAAAGCGCCGGTGAAAAGTTCAGTTTGTCGCGACGTTTCGAAAAGTTTCGAAGAGAACATCTTCAGGGCAAAAGAGAAGTTTTCGGCGAAAGTGTTGAGGTTCCGGTGAGCGTAGTTCATCCAGGTAAGTGCATGTAAATAACAATGTTTTCTATAAAAATAAAATAAGGTTTTAGTATTCTTGTATTTTTAACATTCCAAATGACAGGATGTTAAAAAAAAACGTTTGTGGAATATTTTTATCTGCAATGAGCAGACGAAAATTTTGTAATACGTCGTCATTTTTCTAATCAATTTTTATTCTAGCTAGATTAATCGACAATGCGTATTAAGGGTGAAAATAATAAACAGAATATTAAAGTGTTTTGTATAAACTTATGTACACTAAATTTACATTGAGGTAAAACCTGATCAAACTGAGGATAAAAACTTATCCATTGATGATTAACAAATATATCACAAAATTAAAAAATTATGATATTCTGCATTGGATTTCATTGATAAATGAGGTTCTTCCTGATGTTTCCAAAATAATAAAGCCTTAGAACTTAATGAAAACAATCGCTCCAAATTCGATTCATTCAAAAATAATAATCAATACTGATTTCAAAATTATTATTAATATTATGCGATACCGTTGGTACCTATCATCCGCTAGAAATCTTGGTATTATTATTGATCAATCTTTGACCTTTAAGGCACATATTATAAGAAACATAAAAAAAAATCTTATTATAAACATAAAAATTTTCTATAATTTTAAATTGTACTTAAACACTGATACAAAGTTAAAGCTTGTAAATTCTGTTATCTTAATTGGTTTAGACTATGTTGATGTTATATTTCGTGAAAATATAAATTATAAAAACAAACAAAAGTTACAAATATTACAAAATAATTTTATAAGATTTCCGACTAGCCTTTAAATATACGACCATGTTACTACTCCATCCTATAGGCAACGCAATAATATAAAACTTGAGTTTAGATGTGAAATTCACTTAAATTGTTTTATTCATAAAATAATTTCTACTAAAAAACCAGATTATTTATATGAAAAAATTCAAATTAGAATTAACCACAACGTGAACAGTAGAAATGAAACCAATACATGATAAAGATAAATATAAAACTTTTTTTAAATATAATAGTTCAATAATATAATAATATAGAATCTAATAAAAATATTTAAATATATTTATAATTTTTATATTTTGGCACAAATAAATATCTTTATTATTATTATTATTATTATTATTATTATTATTATTATTATTATTATTATTATTATTATTATTATTATTATTATTATTATTATTATTATTATTATTATTATTATTAAGAAAAGATAAAATAAATTCACTTTTAGTGATTCCGAGATATTGGTCAATAATGTGTACAGGGTGGTCTATGCAAGATGAC
Source organism: Polydrusus pterygomalis (assembly GCA_963969555.1). NCBI lineage: Eukaryota > Metazoa > Arthropoda > Insecta > Coleoptera > Curculionidae > Polydrusus > Polydrusus pterygomalis. The sequence continues at coordinate 31,045,788 of OZ018382.1, forward strand.
CCACTATCTGACCTCAAAATCTGTAAGACCTATGAAGAAAAGTTTAATAAAAATTTTTTTTTTGATTGGCTAATATTTTTAAATTATATTATTTTCACTTCTACAAGGTATTTAGTTCCTCCTGACCAAGTACCAACTTTATTATTTTAAATGAAACACCCTATATATTTTTTATTTTTCTACATTCTACATAAATGACAATAAGCAATGTTTATTACAACATGTTTTTTAAATTTTTGAGTAATTTTTCAGTTATTCGATTTTAAAAAAAATTTTGAACGCTAATTTATTATTCAATTTATGTATTTTTTCTAAATTAAGTCCGAAACAGCATGCAGGGTGTTTCGAACACTGGTCCAAAGTTGTCAATATTGGGAGATTAATATCCCAACTGTTTTAAATCGGACACCCTGTATATAAATATTTTAAATTATCCATAATATATATCTCTATCATGCCATATACCCTAAATGAACGGTTTTCCAGATATTGTAAAGCGTTGTGCAGTGATAATATCACGGTAATTTAGCCAATAGAAAATACGGGTTAATGCTACCATACAATGGTTTATAGCCATTATTGCTCTGAATACTCACAGTAATTATCAAGTTTTATTGGAGGTGTAATCTGGTTTTATTTCCGACTGGCAGTTGTAATGAAATTTGACATTATTCATAATAATATTTGCTTGCTACGGTTAATAAGCATATCCCTACCACTAAAAATCAGGACCGACCAGTTCTCAAAAATTTAAATAGCTTTTAGTGTGATATTGTTCTTGTCGTTTAACATTGCATATTATGATTATCTATTATGCAACACGTTTATTTTTTATTGAGAGGATTAGGAAACCTCTATCTAGACACCCGGGAGTTTGTCTGTTTCTCCTTTGTCTTAACTCCGGGTAGTATCAGCCTCGTTGGACTAAAACCCATCCCTCTCTCGGGCCGTTCGTACCGGAAACCGCTTTCGCATACTTGAATACGAGAGCCTCTGGTCTTTACACTCTTCTACAGATTAGTTCCTGCTTTCTTTCTCTTTGGACTCAATTATATTTCTTACTGTTCTGTAGATGTTGTTCCATGATTCTGCCGACTCAACCAAACCTATTCTTATATTGGCCATGCTGAAAAGACTTCCTGTTTGCAATGCATATGCTCTCCTAGCTTCCATTTAAACAAGGTGTGTTCTACAACATCTTCCTGTTGGCAGTAAATACAGTCACTAGAGTCGGATCTTCTTCTGTGGTATAGGTACTTTCTAAAGCAGCCGTGGCCTGACAGCGCTTGTGTCATGAAATAGTCAACTTCTCCCTTGGGTCGTTCCACCCATCTCCGAATATCTGGTATCAGTTGTTGCGTCCATCGTCCATATGTTGCGTTGTCCCATTTTTTCTGCCACTCGCTCATCAGGTTGGCTCTGGCTACTTCCTTTGTTACACCTCGATACCTCTCATATCTTTCTTTAATTAGCACTTCTATAGGAGGGGCCTCTGCAATAACCCCAACACCCTCAGTAGATAAGGTCCAATAAGCACTACATATTTTTATAGACATTGTTCTTTGGAGTCCAGCCAATTTATTAACTAGCTTTTTGTTCTTTGTCGCCGTATGCCAGGCCGGTGAGGAGTGGAATATCTGGGAGTGAATTACACTTGATAAAACCTGTCTCTTGGACGCCCTGGGTCCACCAACATTGGGCATTAGACTAGCTAGTATTGAGACTGTTCTCTCCGCCTTCTAAATTATCATATTGATATGTTCCGCGAAGGTCAATTTTGTGTCGAGCCACACTCCCAGGTATTTCACAGCCTTACTGAGCTGGACCGTTTTACCCTGTACTTCAAAACTGATGCGCCCTACTTTTCTCTTAGTCGTCAGCAGCACTTCTTCAGTCTTTTCTGGAGCTAGTTGCAGACGTCGTCTCTTCATCCAATTTGCCACTCGTAACAAACAGGTATTTGCCCTGGTCATCAGCAGCTCCTCGCTTATTGCCGTGACCACCAGAGCCAGGTCGTCGGCAATGCAACACGGTTTACTGAGATGGTAAAAGTCCTCCATAGATTGTATATACTATTATATTATAATATTTCTGAGAACTGTGTATGCCTAAAATTAGTAAATATACCTAGTTAAAAAAGCTATTCCTGTAGGATTTCATCGTTTTAATAAAAGGAAAATTGTAAAACTTTGCTAAAAGTGTGTAATAGAATTACACTTTTCCACTATTTTTGCGATAACTTTTAAGAGAGAAGAAAAATTGATTTGCTGTTTTTGCAGTTCTCTTTACTAACTAGTTAGCTAAAGAATAGGGTTAAAATGGTTGGATGGTTGCATTCAAATTTATTAAGAAATAGAAGCTAGAAATATATTTTTTTAAAAGTGCTCTCTATTATTAACCTGACGCATTAATTTTACTAATATTTATATCTACGTTTAACCAGGATAAAACGTAATTAAAATAAGCCATAGTTTCTTAAATTAGGTTAACGCAGACCGCAGTTACAGCCTTTTAAGTACTTTTAGCCGTTACCCTTCTCCATGCTGTTACCATGGTAACTACAAAAAAAAATTTAAAAGGGAAAGAAATAAGACATTTTAAGTCTTCCTCCACTGGTATATTAACCCATTAACGCCCAAATTAATTTCTTTTTGAAAAATTTTATGAAATATGAATTTTTTAGTTACAAATGATAATCGTTAGTTAGATTACACCTTCAAAAGTTTAAGATCGCTGGGCAAAAAAGAATATCATTTTATATATTTTTAAATGAATTTTATTTCTAGATAAAAACTATTTTTTATGAAAATTCGAAAAACGTTTAGTACATAGTCATTATATTTGTTGCAAAATGTAAGCGGCCGACTTTTACAAGATGGATACTGGCAGCGTCTTTGATTTTCTCTTTTCTTGAGAAAATGGCCTATTTCGTCTAGTCGTACATTATCTAAAACAAGTGTTTTAGAGGTTGAAGGAAAACTGAATGGTCGACCTTTGGAAACATTTCTTCCATGACCTAGTTTTAGATATGGTACCATATCTATTATTCTAGTAAATAAAAACCAGTACCACTTCTTGCAATACTGTGCTTCTCCAACAGCCAATCGTGATGATCCACTCCTCCCATAAATTTATTATAGTTTTGAATCAATCGTGGCTGAGGAACTGGAACTCGAGCTTTTTGTCCTTGATTCTATCGTGGAGCTGATGCTAGTGGTTTGACCGCAAAAGCATCGTATGTAGGGTCCATTTTAGTCCAATTTGCAATAAGTTTTTGCGGTTCTTCTAATTTACGCTTTTTCTGTAAATGCGGCAGTAAACGTTCTAACGGTAGATTATCTTCTTCATCACTATCTTCTACAATGTAATGTGGAAGTACTTCTGTAAAGCCAGCAACATCCTTTACCGTAGGCGTACCAGTATCTTCATCATTGATAACTTCCTCATCCGTGAGCTCGTCAACTTCAGGAGGCAACGCTAGTATATCTGCGTCAATTTATTCTGATTATAGATAGTCAACAGCATCTTCCAAGTTTTTAAAAACATTTTTATTTCTATCCATTGCAATAATTCTAAAAAAAAAGAACAAATATTTTAGAACATTTTTATAACTATTTAAAAATTTTATACCTGGAAAGCCCAGTGATCTATTAATAGATCGCTAGTTTTTCTCAAGTATAAAAAAAATGTATTTGAAATTTTGTCAATATTACTACTTTATGGTAGTCTTTATTTGATATTTTTACAACTAAATAAGAAAAAAAATTTACCTACCTGCAAGCAAATCAAAGATATACCACAAAATAGCTAGGGGCGCACAAGAACTAAAAATAGCAGAAATAAATAGCTGCACTACTCAATTCAACAAGTCTGTATAAACTAATCACAAAGATTTGTTATTATAAGGTGGTCCTAACTGATAATAAAACTGGGTATGTATTCGTTTGATGCATCGTAGACGGCAGAACGACGTGATTTGTAAAGTGATCTATAAATAGGACGCTGGGCGCTAATGGGTTAAGATAAGTTTTAAGTTTTAATAAAGGAATATTCTCTACATGTTTCGAATGTATATATGTTTATTCATCATCAGGGAAGTAGAATAAGGAATATAAGAAATACAACAGGTGCAAACAGTCCAAACGGAGCTAAAAGATGGTGGAAAGGACAAATAAAGTAATTGGAAAAACGTCCACCGTAATGATATACCTATCAAGAGGTCATTCGTGGAGAAATGGCAAAAAACAAGATATTAAGTTAACATAGCAGTAAGCTAAGTGTCAAATTAGTGACATCACACCATAAGTGTAAGGAGAGAAGAGAATTTAAAATTGGAGTGGTAAATGTTGTAAAAAGTTATATAATCAGCTGAGGAGTAACTGAGAAGTCACATTTTGGAGAACCAGTGACGTAAGTGGGAGGAGAGAAGAATATTTGAAATTGGAATAGTTGAAGTCGTAAAGTTTTCTTAATTATAAATTGAGTAGTATTAAAGTAGAATTAAAGTTTAAGAAATTATTAAAAGGATGAAATGGAGCTGACAGTCCAAAGAAAGACGATGTAAAATGGTGTAGTGGAAACCTACACAGCCAAGCTAATTTGTTACTTAGCTTACTACTATGTTAGCTTAATAACTTGGTTTTTGCCAATTATCCACGAATGACCTCTTCATAGGTATATCATTACGGTGGACGTTTTTCCAATTACTTTATTTGTCCTTTCCATCATCTTTTAGCCCCGTTTGGACTGTTTGCACCTGTTGTATTTCTTATATTCCTTATTCTATTCTCCTGATGATGAATGTATATACATTCGAAACATGTATAGAATTTTCCTTTATTAAAACTTAAAACTTATCTTAATATACCAGTGGATGAAGACTTAAAGTGTCTTATTTCTTTCCCTTTTAAACGTACACATAATATATAAAGTATGGACTATTTCTTCAAGTACAAAAAAATTGTTATTACAAACTTTATAGAGGATATTTTAAAGAGCATATAAAAACTCATTTGCTGACATGCATTGTATAGCAGTTATTAGTAGAAATTAAGGACTTTGTATCATAGCATAGCGACTACGCACCCTAGCTGTAAAATTAGGATCCTAAAAATTATTTCCAGTGATTTTTTTGCTCATATTTCATAATAAATCCTTTACTCCAAAGTCGTAGCATGAATGGTTTTGGAGATACAGCCGTCAAAGAATTTTAATAGTACCATCAATAAAACAATTCAAGTAAAAGTGTAAATTGGTAAGCTTTATAACAAATAAGTCGCAGTGCAGTGGTGTGATAGCATCATGTAATATTGATTGTGTAATAATTATGTCATTGTTTTCCTGGAAAATTTAAACCACATTATAACAATTCAGTTTTCTTTGTTATTGTAGTAAAATCAAATTACTTACTTATTTACTCATATAGGGTGGACTTTTAACTGGAATAAATTCAGTATTAGAAAGCCCATTTATTTGTTGAAAAAATACAGAACTACGGCAGCGTTTGCTTTTAGTTTGGCATACTTTTTTCGTGTCTTCATGAAACTTTTCCCTCTTTTGGGGGTAGAAACCGCCCTCAACCTTTGCAAATCGGTAATGTAGACGCAATTTGTTTTATTGTAAAAATTGTTGGAAATGTTGACCATTTTTTTCATAACAAATGCCTAGCCTAAGGTAAAATTCCTTCTTTACATTATGTACCGTATCCAGGGTTAGTTGGCGAATATCGTGTATACATCGTTGCTTAATTTCCTTTAAATTTTCTGGTTTTGTTACTTAAACTTTGGTTTTTAGGTGACCCCAAAGGAAATAATCTAGAAAATTGTATAAATTTATTTTCAACCAATTAGAAGGCTCCTTTTTGTTTACGTTGCTTATAGCAGCGGGAGATTATCGCGATAATTTTGCTAGTTCCTATTAATTAATGAAATTAATAATTGAAAATTTTTCTGTCAAAAATGAAGTGCTTTGTATCTATTGGCAAAAGATACTCAGAATAAAATCAAAATACATTTTGTTGCTAACTTATAATTTTTATTGATACTAACCAATTTGCTTTACATATCGAACACCGGGGCTAAAAGAGACACATCAAAAATTTAACTAAACTGATCGGAAATATGTTTTTTTAAGTTTCATTTGAATCTATTTAGACATGTAATTTCAGATGTTATGGTTGAAAGCGAATTAATGGTTTTAATGTTCCTAAAATTTTAGTAATAAACCTTAGTTACTAACAAGTAAAATAAACTTTTATTGTAAAAATATAGTGCGTCATATTTAACTAAACTCATCGGAAATATGTTTTTTAAGTTTCATTTGAAACTATGTAGACATGTAATATCAGATGTTATGGTTGAAAACGAATTAATGTTTTTAATGTTCCTGAAATTTTAGTGATAAACCTTAGTTACTAACAAGTAAAATCAACTTGTATTGTAAAAATATACTGCGTCATATTTAACTAAACTCATCGGAAATATGTTTTTTTAAGTTTCATTTGAATCTATTTAGACATGTAATTTCATATGTTATGGTTGAAAACGAATTAATATTCTAAATGTTCCTGAAATTTAAGTAATAAAACTTAGTTATTAACAAGTAAAATCAACTTCTATTTGTAAAAATATACTGCGTCATATGAAACTAAACTCATAGGAAATATGTTTTTTAAAGTTTTATTTGAATTTTAAACTATAAATACATTGGATTTCAGATAACAAATTTGTTATTTTATGTTTCTCACATTTTATTAATAAAAATTTGTTACTAACGGCTAATATGAACTTTATTTCTAAAACTCTAATTAGTTACAATTAACTAAAGCAGCCGAAAATATGTTTTTGTAGCATTTAAGCAAAAAATTACAATAAGAAAAAACTTCAATTTATGAAATTTTCTTACCGAATCTCCCACGCAGCAGAATTAATTTCTGATAATTCTGCTGCTAGGGAGATTATAAGTGGGAATTATTAATGTAGTACCTACAATAGATAAGTGTTCACTTCTTCTAAAATAAAACTTTAATACATCATCATTAGTGGAGATCAATACATTTGGCAGCAAAGTAGTTTAAAAATAAAGAATCAGCCAAGTTAATGTTGGAAATGACCACCATGACTCTCCATGCAGAAATAAAGATTTTGCTGAAAACGTTGCTGCACATTTTGCAATATTTGAGTAATTTAAAGGCACTCATTCACAATTCTTTATAGCAAATCTTCTAACAATGTTTGTTCGGGTTTGTTGAGCAGCATAGATTTTGCTTTTTAAGTGACCCCACAGAAAGAAATCCAAAGGTGATAAATCTGGCGATCTTGGGGCCATTCAATGGCACCTCTTCTACCAATCCATCGACCTGGAAACGTCTGATCTAAATATTGTCGAACACGTAATGAGTAATGTGGTGGGGCACCACCCTGTTGGAAGATCAACCTATTCGCAATGTATAAGCCGATCATTCTGATTTTCAATTATACCTGTTAATGCAGGATCTATGCATAAACTTGCCTTAAAACCCCCACTTCTATTGCTTCGTTCCTTATGGGATTTTCAATGTTGCGTTTTTTTATTGGCGACTGATCCAGTTCCCCGAAATTTAGCTCGAGTTCTAGAACATATTTTCGATGCACGTTACTGTTCTTATGTCGCTCATTAAATATTTGTGCTGGTTTATTAGCGCAGTGATTATTTCCGAAAAATATTTCGATAATTTCAACCCTTTCTGCAGTGGAATATACCATGTTTAATTTATGTATAAAGCAATAAAAGGTATTATAACAACAAAGTTTGGTCGAATCAATCGCAAACTATGTACTAAATTCCTATTTAAAATAGTACGAGACATTCCCTTCTCATCTTTCTTCAAGAAATAACTTTTTTTGCCAGAAAAAACGCTCCAATCGTTATTTTCAACACCAAAATAATAAACAAACCATGAGCGTAGTAAAGAAAAGTATTTACTTATCTAACTAATCTGATGTACAGTTACGGCCATTAAATCTTGGGCAGCAAATCTGTCAGATTTTGACTTTTTACTAATTTTTGGTAAATTGCTCTTTTACCTTAATTTACATTTAATCATTAGTAATTACCAAGAGGTATCAGAACTTTTTTTTATTATTTCGAAAAATTAACAAACTATAAAACTATAACAAATTCAATCGGCACCTATATACAATACATCATATTATTATAATTAATCAAATTTTAATATTTTAGCGCGGCTCCCCCTTTGTCCAAGACAGCGTTTATCCTTCTAGGCATTGAAGTTACCAAAGCCCTTGCGAAGTCCCGATTTAACTCATTCCAAGCTTTTGCAATTTTATTTTTTAATTCGTTCAAATTTTGTGGCCTAAAATAATTCTCACCATTAATTTTTTTGACTAAAATACCCCAAACATTTTCCATTTCATTTAAATCCGGACTGCGTGAGGGCCATGGTAAAATAAGAATTTGTTCCTGATCCATCCATTCTTTTACTCGTCGGGCCGTGTGAATGGGACAATTATCTAGCTGATAAATAAAATCCCTTCCTGGAAATCGTTCTAATACAGAAGGTAACATGGTATTTTGTAAAATATTCATGTATACCTCTGTATTAAATCGCCCTTCAATAAAGTGACACACACCAAATGCTTGAGCACTCATTCATGCCCAGACGTTTACAGAAAATCGACCACTATTTCGATCCTTTTGGGTAAATCTTTCATCGAATCGAGTTTTTGGAGGCCTATATACTCTTAGTCTTCCGTTGTAGCAAGACTGAAACAGTTTCTCGTCTGTAAATATTACCTTTTCCCAGAAAACTAGAGGTTCCAAGTAATACTGTAACGAAAAACCGACCCGTTGTTCCTTATTTTCGGTAGTTAAAAATGGCTTTTTAGCTGCTGGATGACAGCGTAATTCAGAGATTTTTCTAACCCTTCGTCGAGCTGTTCTCACCGATCCTGGGAAGTTTATTTCTATTTTAGCCCTTACAATGGATTTAAAAGGTTGGTCCCTTAATATGTTAACCAAATTGTTATCCTGTTCTTCATTGGATTATTTGGGACCACCACTTCCAGGTCTCCTTTCCAAGGAATGCGTTTCTTGCCACTTTGTTTTGAAAAAATGAACCGTACTCTTTGGGATGTTGAGCCTTTCTGAAACTTCCCTTTCAGACCAACCTTCCTGCTCAATATAATGAATTATTAAAACTCTCTGCTGGGTCGTTAAATTTGGCATTTTTCATAAATTAAAACTGTGACATTTATTCTATAATGACATTTTTAATAGATACTTTGTTCAACAGGTATTACAGGTATACTTATAGTAAAATGAGGTGTATGTGTAAATGTTACAAAGCTAAACAGGTTCTGCTCAAGATTGAATAGCTGTAACTGTACCTATTAAAGTCTACTTTAAGCTTTACCTAAATCAATAAATTTCCAAAACTACTGAACTGAAGTAGGTACATGAATTTTACATCATTAAAAAGGGAATTGAAAGACCTTTAAAATAAGGTATTACTCGACCCCCCTATCCATTTACGATTATAGGGGTGGTGCCACCCCCACCCAGTGGCTGCATGTGTTAACGTGATTTCTTGCCAATTTTGTGTCCTCCTCGAAAACAAAATCGACGGGTCTGAGCGTTTTTCCAAAAAAAAACTAAGCTGCCAGTAAATGCCTCTGTTTCGTTTTCGATGCGTCACCCTGTATAGGCTGGTATGCACCGATCGGTAAAGGGAAGGGGGAAGGGATAATAGCCCCCCATTGTTCCCACTTAGCTACGCAACTAGTCTTTTTTTTATTATTATTTAAGATCATATTATATTCCTTTACTACATAATATGAAAGTTTTTATTGCCTTACTTTGATATATATTTCTATTTGAGTGTGCTATCTAAAGAAACCCTGAAAAAATTTAAAAAATTTTAATTTAAAACTCAATTTCAATAATGATATTAGGGTAATCGTTAAACGATAAAAAATATTCTCTTTTGAGCTGCATTAATAACCATAAATTATTGAAATCGGAAACAAAATCACCAAGCAGCGTCTTAAAATAGCTTGTTTCAAATTAAAGATGAATAAAAATTAATTTAAATTTTTAGATTGGGAAATGGTTAGATTTATGTTAATGGAAGTCACACGGACAAATTTTACTTTAATTTTCTTCTTACTGTAAACACTGTAAAATATTTATTTAATAACAAGCCTAACCATTTTTAAAGCAATGAGGATTACCCACTTCGATATCAGGTAACTAGGCGCAGGTTCATATAAAATCTTAAAGAAGATGAAAAAAAGTCCAGTCCAAGTTCTTAGAATCATGGTTAGCCAGCCTGATAAACCTGTGCAGAAAATAATTTGAAGCATATGTTGTGCGATAGAGTGGGTGGGACAGAAAGTGGAATTTTTACTACCAGATCCGGACAATATTATATAATAGTTTAAAATCATGCCTCGAACCGAACCTCAAGTAAAACCAGCCCCAATATTTACAGATTAAAGTTCGATATAAGATAATAATATTGCATAACCGTAACACTTTAAATACCGACTATCTAAAAAACTTGTGTTGGACACTCCAAGCTATTTACATGTACTTTTTAAAATGGACTCCATACCGAGGATGCATATTCCAGATTGGATCATACCAAAGAACAATACAGATTGTAACAAGTTCAAAACTTCTGCGGAGGGCAGACAGCTGTAACCGCTCCTATACAAGGCTAATGGTTGAAAATAAAACGACTCTATAAACTTATTACTTTCTATTGCCAATAGAAATCATTAAGAAAAATACACTGTACACACAACATTCTCGTTATGGATCTAAATGAATTTTTGTACACAAGGTTCACTAACTACAATTATTTTACATTTGACGATCAATCTGATCCATATGAATATTACACGGTAATATACAGTGAGGACCTAAAGTCCCCCCCCCCCCCCTCTAACTGCTAAACCGTTCGGTATATTTTAATAAAATTTTGAACGATAATATTTGAGCAAGTCTTGCACTTTTTGACATACCAATGACAGCTTTAAATGTCAAGATGACAGCTGAGTCCGCTTTTGGAATATGTTTTTAAATGGAAAGGGGGTTCCAATGGTACCTCATTTTGAAGGTCTTTTAATGCTTAAAACATTCTCCAATTTAAAAAACATTTGGTTCAGTATGGAATGAAATTTATTAGTCATAAGTATTTTAAACAAAAGATAAAGGGACACATCTACAAAACAGTGGTTACTTCAACAATTGTTGAAAATGACCGCCATGGACCTCTTTGCAAATAAATATTCTATTAGTAAATTCCTCTCGGACATTGTGAAGCACCTGTGGCGTTATCCTTGAACAAACATCTGTAATTCGTTGCCTAAGTTCTTCTAAAGAGCCTGGAGCCGTTTTATAAACCTCAGTTTTAACGTATCCCCAAAGAAAAAAATCTAGAGGCGTTAGGTCTGGCTATTTACCTGGCCATTTTGTCAGACCTCGACGACCAATCTACCTATTTTCATAAGATTCGTCTAGGTAATTTCTGACTTGCCTAAAATAGTGTGGCGGGGCACCATCTTGTTGAAATACAACCTCTTGAAACTCATGTGGGTTTTGGGCAACAACATCATTAATAAGTGGAGTAATTGTATGTTGCAACATATCCAGGTACCTGGGCCATTAAGATTATATTCCAGAAAAATGGGACTTATAATGTGATTACCCAAAATGCCTGCCCAAACATTTATTTTCTGGGGAAACTGTGTGTGTCCCTCCCTAAAAACATTAGGGTTTTCATCACTCCAGTACCTACAGTTTTGGGTATTAACTCGTCCATGTAAGAAGTAAGTACGTTCGTCGCTAAAACAGATATTCCGCAAATAGTTATTATTCCTTACGATTCTTTCTGACATAATTTCGCAAAATTCTAGTCGTCTATCTGGATCGTCTTCTGTTAGTTCGTGTATAATTTTCATTTTATATGGGTGAAATTTCTGGCTTTTCAAAATTCTTTTGACAGAACTACGAGAAACATTACATGCCTCAGCCACGTGTTTTGTTGGCTGTTGGGGAGTAATAACCATTTCAGCTAAAACTTGGACTTTCACATCTTCCACGATTTTTGGCCTTCCAGACCTTGGTGCGTCTTTAACCGAACCAGTTTCTAGAAATTTTAAGATTAGTTTTCGCAAAAATTTTCTACATATTTGGCGTTCCGGATATCGTTCATTGAACATACGAACAGCAGCATGGTAATTTCGGTTAGCTTCGCCAAAAATAATAATCGCTTCAAATTTATCTTCTAAAGAACGAGCCATTTAAGACAATTTCGAGGTAAAAATATTTTCTGTCAATCAGACATTTAAAAACAGTATAACAACAACAGTCAATAGACAACTATAGGTAAAAAAAGTGTGTTATAAACAGTGGTAGTCATAATGTAGAAACCGATATTATTGATTCCTGTTTAGAAAATACTGAACCAAAGGTTTTCTAAATTGGAGAATGTTTTAAGCATTAAAAGACCTTCAAAATGAGGTACCATTGGAACCCCCTTTCCATTTAAAAAAATATTCCAAAAGCGAACCCAGCTGTCATCTTGACATTTAAAGCTGTCATTGGTATGTCAAAAAGTGCAAGAATTGCTCAAATATTATCGTTCAAAATTTTATTAAAATATACCGAACGGTTTAGAAGTTAGAGGGGGGGGACGGACTTTAGGTCCTCACTGTATATATATAATAACTTGCAGTAGACTCTGATATTAAACGTGGTTCAAAGACTCCCCTGACAAAAAAGTCCAATAACCACTTATAAAAAATATATAAGATTTAATGTTGTTTTATAGGACATAAGAGATTTGTATAAGACGCATAATAAAGTTTCTATGATGCTCTATGAGTTTTTAGAAACCCCTCAGAGTTTATGATATTTTGAAGGACATTTTAATATAAAAGTGTTATTATCTTGTAAGTGTTTATGGGGATAATCAAAAGTAATTTTTTATAATGTAAACCCCTATTAAAAGTACATAAGATCTTATCAGATATTCCAAGACGCGCATGTTTATAGGTTTTTATGATTTATTTTCAACAGGGTCAAATATTTTTGTATCAGTGTCTATGGGTAAATACATTTTCGAGCATATTATTTTATAAGTTTTTACGGTGATACCGCCAGTAACATTTTATAATGTAAAATCACCTAAAATGTTTATAAGAGTTTATGGTACATTTCAAAACATGCATGTTTATAAGTTTTTATGATTTACTGTCAACAGGGATAAATATTTCTATATAAGTTTTTATTATAGGTAATGAATTATAAAAAATCAATATATCAGCCAGACCAATAATATATGAGTTTTTATAGTGTTACAGCCAGTAACATTTTTTATAATGTAAAATCACCTAAAACGGTTATAAGAATTTCTATAGTACATTTCCAAGTATGCATGTTTATCAGTTTTTATGATTCACTGTCAACAGGGATGAATATGTCTATATAAGTTTTTATCAGATAATGAATTATAAAAAAATCAAAAATATCAGGCGCAGATCAATATTTTATCATTTTTTATGGTAATACAGCCATACACATTTTTTATAATGTAAAATCACCTAAAACGGTTATAAGAGTTTATAGTACATTTCAAAACATGCATGTTTATAAGTTTTTATGATTAACTGTCAACAGAGCGATGAATATGTCTATATAAGTTTTTATCAGATAATGAATTATAAAAAATTCAAAGATATCAGGCAGACCAATAATTTAAAAATTTTTATAGTAATTACAGCCAGACACATTTTTTATATCGTAAAATCCCCTAAAACATTTTGGGTTTAGTCATAGTCAATCATACTTTATTGTCCAAGAACGACATCTATTGATAAAACATTTACTGAAAACTGAAAACTAAAATTTCAACAAAAAACCAATATTATTAATATTAGTTAGTTTATGTTGCTAACGAAGTACCGCAAATTCTCATTTTCGCGACCTACCAGAACACAGAAACATGGATAACGGTAAAATAAAATCAATTTGGTTACGTTTCATAGTTTCATATTTTGTTATTTTGAATTTGGCGCTATATTGCGACGCGCGGCGGGCGCCATCTTGCGTATTTGCCAACGCCAACTCGATCAACAACAAACAGCGACGTGTGTTTAATTTGTTTTGGGGTTGAGGTGAAAATACTGCAAAAAGTAAGTAACAAAGTAGTTTATTTTAAAAACATACTGTTTCTTTTTATAATTAGCCACGTTTATTAGTTATATTATGTCATATATAGCGGTGTTGGGCAAAATTTTTGTATAAATTTGAGGTTATAAATTCTTAATAGGGGCTTTTTGTTTTAGGCCCTTTCTTCAAAATGATTGGAACTGTGAATAATCGTAAAAGAGCTCTTAATAAGTATTATAAAAAAGTAAAAACCAGTACTCCAACGTTGCCTCCTGACAATAATATTTTTTCTCAAACACATAATAGCGGTAGATCTTCCTTAAATGTTAAGGTCAACCTGCATTCAGAATCTCAAGGATTATCTGTTGAAAGACTCGATTGAAGTCGATTGTTCTTTGGACCACGACATATTGGAGTCTGATAATAGCTCAAGCACTGGTTTATCGGCCCGAGCTTAAATACAGGGAACAGTTTCTCAGATCCTGAACTTCCAAAAGATGCCCGAACTTTGTTAAAAACTCCAAGAAATACCAGTATGCATTTAAGAAATATTGAACCAGGTTGCTATTATCATTTTGGTTTTCAACGGTGTTTTGAACAACTTATTAAAATTTCTGAAATACCAATTAGAAGCAACCAAATTTTAGAAGTTTCTCTTAACATAGATGGACGGCCGTTGTCTAAAAGTTCAAGCAGTCAGCTATGGCCCATTATGTGCAATTTATTTTGCAATAAAGATGCTGTTGATGTCATCGGTATTTTTTATCATGGTAGTGAAAAATCTAAATGTGCAAATAATTTTTGGAAGAATTTGGCAATGAAATAGAAAACTAAATGGATTTGTTTCATGGAGAAAAATGTTTTATAAATATCAGAGCTATAATAATATGTGATGTCCCAGCCAAATCTTTTATAAAGTATACACGAGGACATAGTGGGTAAGAGTCATGTTCAAAATGTCACATCAAGGGAATATTTCGTTTTAAAAGGGAACATAAATAATGGTGTAAATTTAAATTTTATGATTTGATTTGATTCAAATTAATTCATAGTGAGAAAATGTCAGCAAAATATACGTATCGTTTTCTTTTGATAGAATTTTTAAAATATTCTCAGATTTTTCCTGCATTTTTTAGATATAAACGGATATAAATATACAGATATTATTTGGAAAAGAAAAATAAAAATGTGGACATAGAAAAGAAATAAAAAGTATGAAGACATAACATAATAAGGAATAAAATAAGTGACATAATACGAACTGTTGAGAGGCAAAATAAGGCCTATAAAAGTGGCGCAGATGTACAGGACGAAAAAGATAAGGACATGGATGAGGAAGAAAAAGTTATCATAATAAAGAAGAACAAAATAGCAAAAGAGACGAAGAAGGAGAAAATTATAACAGAGGTGAGAAATGCATGATCTTTATGTAATATTGATAATTGGGGAATTACAGTGACTGATGGCATAAAGTTGGCCGCATGAATGGGAAAAATTTTTATAGAAGGAATATTTTTAAAATGTTATGCCGATTGTCTCTGCATAATGGTTAACCTGAAAATTCCTTTTGACATTTATCACGGGAGGTAGTCGTTCGAAGGGAAAATTGAAAAAACTATATTTAGTCATGAAACGTAGTATTAGTTGACGAGATAGGCATGGCAAAAAGTATTCTAAAAAGTGTTGATTTTAATTTTATGCTCGTTGGCAAGGCTAAGGCCAACAAAGTGTCTCTCTGTGCAAAGTCGTTTATTTAATATACCATTACTTTTCTCTTTCTTTTTTTAAAGTACTTTTTTATTTTAGGTTAGACATTATTCAAGTAAGCCCCAAAATCAAAGTATGTATTACAAATAATAAACGTTTTAATGGTTTAATTACCTTGTTTAGCCTTTTTGTTCATTGCCGTTTATCATAAAAGGATATTGGTAAGTATAGCTAAATTAATATATTATGTTCTTCTTAGTATTTACCCGAGTATTTACCTGTATCCATAAGAAAATTGAACATAACAGGAAATATTAAAAATAAATCTTCCTCAGTCTCAATATAGTACCATGCATCAATGTTTATGTATTAATACACCAATTATTATGAATAACAAAAAATTCTTATGTGAGAAATTTGGTAAATTGTATCAATCAATAAAATAATTGAAAAGAAAGTATCATCTTAACTTTTTGTTTCTGAAACTGCTTATGGAACAATATACAGGAAAATTTTAAAGTAATTTATATAAATTGCTATACCTACTTCTAGTAACTTATCCAATAACTGGTATACCGTTTTGACTTATAAAAACGTTTACTATATATTTTCCCCCAATCCCACAATAAAAGAGATTTTATCCGTTTTATCTTTAAATTGTTATTAAAACATTAAAAAAACTCCTAAAAGAATTTTTAGGATTGTTGCTTTTAGAATATTATAAAGTATTGATAATGTTTTATACGCAGTTACTGATAGAAACGTATAAAATATGAAATGTACACCTACCTTAAAAAAACTCATATATTTACCTTAAATTGCCTTTAAAACATCATTAAAAACTCTAAAAACAATTTAGGATTTTCACTTCTAGAAAATTATAAAATATTGACAATATTTTATATGTAGTTACTGATAGAAATCTATAAAATATGAAATGTAACCTACCTTATAAAAACTCATATATTTTCCTTAAATTGCCTTTAAAACATCATTAAAAACTCTTAAAACAATTTAGGATTTTCACTTCTAGAAAATTATAAAATATTGACAATATTTTATACGTAGTTACTGATAGAAACCTATAAAATATGAAATGTATACCTACCTTATAAAAACTCATATATTTTCCTTAAATTGCCTTTAAAACATCATTAAAACTCTTAAAACAATTTAGGATTTTCACTTCTAGAAAATTATAAAATATTGACAATATTTTATACGTAATTACTGATAGAAACATATAAAATATGAAATGTACACCTTCCTTATAAAAACTCATATATTTTCCTTAAATTGCCTTTAAAACATCATTAAAAACTATAAAAACAATTTAGGATTTTTGCTTCTAGAAAATTATAAAATATTGATAATGTAATGTATGGAACATACTCAAATCTCATAAAATATACCTATACCATACCATATAAAAACTTATACATGGTATGCTCCATTCGCTTATAAAAGTTTATAAACCTTTATGAGATTTTAAGGCAAACAATGGAATATTTAGGAGGTTTATACTACTAAAAACTCATTAAATACCTATAATCTTTTGTACGGAAACGTCTTTTCACTTTCATCTATAAAAAATCCTATAATCTCATAGAAAAAATTATATATTTTTTTTATAAGTTTCGATGCGACTTTTTTGGCAGGGTCGATAGTAATTGGGCGTGAACTTAACTTGAGAATGACCGTGGCTCATCGGTTAGTTTCATTAGTTTTAATTTTCTAAAATGTGTGATTACATTACTAATTTTAGCATAATATTTAAATTAACCTCTCGAGGGGTTATTGGGCTTTAACCTTCAGTACCCCAAAAACCATTTTTCAACAATTTTGACATTTATTTTGACTTCTACGGACGATCCTTATCTTTATACTGTCTTACAGACATATCACGATTTTACAAAAAATTTTATATAAATGATTTAAAAAATCCTCGACACCTTCTCTTTAGAAGGCCTTTTTCTTCTTCCTCATTTAGTTTGGTTGTTTAGACTTCCTTTACTAAATTTCTTCACATACTCAGCATGTCTCCTCAACTTTTTTATATACGTCACTTTAACATTTCAATTTTTCAATGCCATAAAAGCTCCATTAAGGTATTATACCATTTTCTCTTCTGCTAATACCATCAGCACGTGCTATATATAAATTTTTTCTGTCTCTGGAAGATGAACGTTTCTACATTCGAAACATGTAGAGATCCCTAAAGAATTTCTATATTCTATTAAATTTTGTGAAGAAAGACTTTTAGTTTTTCTTTCTTACCAAAATTATTATATTGATTGTAACGTTACCCTTGATTCGGTAACTTAAGAGGAAGTAACCCCTTCACCACAATGAAAATTGCCGAACGTTTTGCTGGTCAAACGAAAAGAAAAAATAAAAATTGGTATTTAGAAAATAAATTCTACTTTAAATACCCCATCCAGAAAAGTAAATGACGATCGACAATATTCCCAAAATTTATTTTTAGAATTTTTTTTTATTTTTAGTAATTTCTTAATATCTTTAACAATTCTTTATTGATCAAAAGCAAAATGACTTTTCCGGGTGTAGAATGTTGTACCAAACAAAATTTCTTAAAGCCATTTTTCAATATCGGCCTTACTTTTTTCTCAAAAACGTTGGGCGCGTAAAGTGAATTTAAGCGTGTAAAGTGGACACCCAACGTTTTTGAGAAAAAAGTAAGGCCGATATTGAAAAATGGCTTTAAGAAAATTTGTTTGGTACAACATTCTACACCCGGGAAAGTCATTTTGCTTTTGATCAATAAAGAATTGTTAAAGATATTACGAAATTACTAAAAATAAAAAAAAATTCTAAAAAAAATTTTGGGAATATTTTAGATCGTCATTTACTTTTCTGGATGGGGTATTTAAAGTAGAATTTATTTTCTAAATACCAATTTTTCTTTTTTCTTTTCGTTTGACCAGCAAAACGTTCGGCAATTTTCATTGTGGTGAAGGGGTTACTTCCTCTTAAATAGGAAAGGAATAAGGATAGCTCAGAAAACAGGACACGAGATATCATTTACTTCCGGTATACATAATTTTAAGATTGTCGTTAAAATTAAAATTTAATTCTTGTAGAAGATTACCATAATTTAAGACATTACTAAAACTTACCCCGTAATAAATCACTTCCCAACTGCTCGTATTGGTTATACTTTATTTAGGTATTGCTACTTACTCCAGATTATCTTCTTAAAAAAATATCCACGTAAAAACCACATTACCCGGATAAAACGGGAGAGCTACGAACAAAATTTAAGAACTCCCTAAAGAACATCAGTAAAATCGTTGGGTAAATCCAAGATTAATATTCCAGCTACGCAGACAAGCGTGTCAGTTTTATAAAGACTTAAAATGTGGAAATTTGCAAAAGACGCAAAAGTTAGAAAGGAGAGCGGTTTATAAATGAAACATATTATACAACATACGTTAAGCTTTTTTCCTATTTGAAAAGCTAAAATGAAGAATGAAGTGGTTTTAAAACTACCGTATTTTTCCCTTATTTCCTGACAACATTTTACTTATGTAGCTGCCAAAGACGATGATACATAGACATATTTAGACATATTTATTTGATCACGTTTTTGTGAATTACAAATTGTAGCAAGTAATAGAAAATATAAAGCATTCCTGGACGCATTAAATTAACGCACATAAATTAATATATACAGGGTGAGTTGGGAGGAACGGACCAAATTTTAGGAGTGTATTATACTATTACACACGAAAACAATGTAAAAAACCCATACGTTTTTATCCTATATTCATTTGTTTTCAAGTTATAGCGCAATATCAAATTTTTTTCTATGTTCCACTTTTATCAAAATTTTCACGTAATTAGAGTATGCCATGCTCAAGACTATTTGACATCTATGTTGTCTTGCAATGTGTCTGTGTATTGTGGCAGTAATTAAACGTTTATTTTCAAGTTTGAGTGATTAAACTGTTACAAAATGCCAAATACTTATTCAAATTTAGAATATGCAATTATGGTGTTTACTTGTGGTTTCTGTAATGGAAGTGCTACAGCTGCTGTTGAAGAATATCGTCAACGGTATCCACATCACAGATATCCAACTAGAAACGTGTTTATCGGAGTTTTTAACAATTTGTGCGAGAATGGTAAGCTTCCCAGTGCCAACATTACATCTGAACGAGCTACTCGACAAGGTTTAGGAGAAGTAGTAAATATTCTGGATTTAGTAGAAGAAAATGCAACGACCAGCTCACGAAGAATTGGTACTCAATTGGGCAATCCACAAAAAAGAGTATTAAACACACTCCACGAGCAAGGCTTATATCCATACCATGTACAGAGAGTACAGCACCTAAAACCGGAAGATTATGCTATATTGAATTTTATCGGTGGATAAATAATCATCGTGTTGTATCGCGTAGACTTTTTACCGATGAAGCATAATTCACCCGTGACGGTATTAATAATACTTGTAACTCTCATGTATGGTCAATCGAAAATCCCCACGCAAGAGTTGAAAGTAATTATCAACATAAGTTTTCAGTTAACGTGTGGTGTGGTATGCTCGATAGCTATTTCATTGGCCCTTTCATTTTGGAGAATCGCCTCACAGGAGACAACTACCTAAATTTTTTACAACATGAGTTACAAGGACTACTAAAGGATGTTCCTGTAAATATTAGAAGGCAAATGTATTACCAGCACGATGGAGCTCCTGCACATTTTGCTCGTTAGGTCAAGCAACATTTAGACGAAACATTTCCAGGGCGTTGGATTGGTCGCGGTGGTCCTATTAATTGGCCTCCGAGATCTCCAGACCTCACAGCACTAGATTACTGTTTATGGGGGCTGGTTTAAAAATGAAGTGTACAAAGTAAAAGTGGACACTAGGGATGCACTAATTCGACGTATTAGAAATACTGCAGCCAATTTTAAAGAAGAAAGACATGAATAATTAGTAGAGCAACAAGCCATCTTCGTAGACGAAGCAGAAAATGTTTAGAAGTCAATGAAGGTATTTTTGGACATTTATTAAAAGAACGCTATTATTAGGAAATCGTTAATAAATAAACTTTTTTTTATTTGGTATTACGCTATAACTTGAAAACAAATGATTATCGAATAAAAACATATTATGGGTTTTTCAAATTTTTTTGCGTGTATATTACGCTCCTAAAGTTTGGTCCAACATTATAAACAAACAGTAATAACAAAAAGTTGAAATCTTTCTCACACTATAACAGGAAAAAATTGTTAAAACAGCCCATCCGCTGTGACTGTGTTCATAGATTTGAATTTTGAATAACTAAGCAGCTTTACATTTTCAGGCAGTGTATTATACAAGGAGATATTAATAGAATTATCCTTGGCCTTCTTGTAGCAAATTTTTTTAGGTCTGCTTAAGTCAGAGTCTCTAGTTGAGTAGTTGTGAAAATTGGAATTTAAGGAAAAACTATTCTTGTTTTTATGAATTTCGAGCAGTTAATAGAATATAAACAGAGAAGGTAGGGGCATAATTCCAAACCTCTTAAAACGGGGCGGACAGTGGTCAAAGTAACCAGCATCGGCAATCACACGAACAGCTTTTTTCTGCTGTCTAAAAGCTTTAATGGCCGATGAAGAATTGCCCCCCAATATGACAACACAACTCAAGTGAGAATGAAATAGTGCGAAATAAACAGTTAAAAGGGTAGATGGATTAACTGAACTTTTTAGCATAGCATATTACCCATTTTTAGCAATATAGCTTAAAATTTTAAACGGTATATTCATTTTCAAGGTATTTTAAAATAGACTACCCCCTTTTTAAACCCCTAGGTGAGTTTTGGAGAAATGACGAAAAACATATAATATTATTGATTGACTTGTCCGTTACTTAGATGTTCTTTTCTTTAGTCTAAAACATTTTAACTATGTAAAATGAAGCGAAAAGTATACTTTGTTGTTTGTAACTAATTTTTATTTAAACATTTTGGCGTTACGACCGTTTCGTAGTAAAACTACATCTTCAAGACGCTAATCTAAAATTTGCAAACTAAGAGTATAATATATAGGTCAACAGAGTCATAAAATTATTGGAACGACCTAAAGTATAATATTGTTTGGTACACAATGGTATTGTACAACATTTCTAATTATACGGGACAGGCTGGCCAATGTTTATAAAATCTAAATGGTAAACATGCCAGATGAAAATTATAATAATTTTAAAAGTGGGGAATTTCCGAAATCTAATTTTTGTGTATTTAAAAGGTCCTTTTTATGTTTGTAAATTTCGATGTTTTCTAATATATCTAATTTATGACCTTTTTGTACTGTATGTAATATTTGTAAATTGGTAATATCGGGAAAAAAGTGGTTTGTGTCTAAAAAATGATTCGCAAAATTAGATGTTCTTTTCTTTCGTCTAAAACATGCATTATGTTCTTTAAATCAAGTTTCAAAGTTTCGTCCCGTTTGTCCTATACAGGGTGTCCGGTAACTTATGGGCCGTAGAGCAACTGGAGATAGTAGATATAAAAATTTGTCTTTTGAGCCAAATTTGCCCAAGTAAAATGTTAGAGGTTAAAGAGATATAGGGTGTTGAAAGTGAAAATTAATTTTCGAAAAATGATGATAATTTTGAAACGGTCTAAGATATCGAATTCAAAATCGGTATAACTAGGTTTTCGAGAGTGAGAAATTCGAATTTGGTGTTAATTTGAAGATACTCCCTAGAGGGCGCTTGCTACGTGCTTCATGTTGAACTAATTCATCCATATTTTTCTTAACCGTGCAGTTACTAGTATTTATACTTTAAACTATAAAAGAACCTACCTTTTTACGTAAAAAAGGTACTCTTGGTCGATCTCGATATCTCAAGCCGTTGCCCAGATTTTAGCGTCTGAATGTTCCATTGCACATTCTGTTGATTGCTGAGAAATATTTAATTCACAAAGGGTGCCTTGCATTTTGATAAAATTTGTTGCGGTGAAAACTGTCATTATTTTCTACTTTTTCCCGTCAAAGGTACGTAAATAAAAAGTTTTTGCAATATCCAAGTACTGTAATCTTTTCAAATAAAAATGCCCAGGCTTAATAAGTTTTCTAACCGTGATTTACGTGATATGGTCTGCGTTTATGCACAAGAGAATTATAATTAATATTCGTGCTGCACTTAGAAGGTATGTAGAACTCTACCCAACCAGAATCATTCCAGACCGAAAAATATTTCAAAGAATATTCAATCAGTTAGGTGAAACAGGTTCGTTTTATGTCAAAAATCCTGGTGGACGACCGAAAAATATAACGGTCGAAGGTCGAACAAGAAGAAGAGATCTTGGTTCGTATCGCGGAAAATCCAGAATTAAGCACTAGGCGTTTGGAAGCTTCTACAGGAATAGGTAAATCGACCGTCTCAGAAGTCATCAATGCAGAAAATTTATTTCCTTACGATTTTACGCCCGTTCAAAATTTACTGCCAGGAGATTTGCCAGTCAGATCAGAATTCTGTCAAAATCTACTAAATAAGAATAACGAAGATCCCATGTTCCTGAGAAAAATATTATTTACTGACGAGGCAACTTTTACAAGACGCGGAATTTTTAACTGGAAAAATAATCATCACTATGCTTTGGAAAATCCACGACTACCCAAAGAAAGACATTTTCAGCACGAGTTTTCGATAAATATTTGGTGCGGCATTATCGACAATTTCTTGATCGGCCCATATCAGCTTCCGCAGAGACTTAATGTAGAACAATATTTGCAGTTTTTAGAAAACGCCTTACTTTACCTTCTGAATGATATACCTCTGAACATAAGACACAATATGTGGTACATGCAAGATGGTAACCCAGCACACTTTGCAGTTCCTGTTCGAAATCATTTAAATCAGTGTTTTCCACATCGGTGGATTGGTCGCGGAAGCGAATTTCCTTGGCCACCGCGTAGCCCAGATATTAACCCGTTAGATTTTTATCTGTGGGGTCACATGAAGTATGAATATATGGTGATGAGTCCAATACACGGGAAGAACTTAAACAAAAAATTCAAGAAGCCGCCATTGTTATAGGAGATAATCAAAATATCTTCCTGAATGTGAGACGTCATTTGTTAAAAAGCTAAAGAAAATGTATTGAAGTGAACGGTGGACACTTTCAACATTTACTAAAGTGAATTAAAACAAACTTTTAATAGTTTCCAATATTTTCATTTTGTTTTTTTTTCTGCCTTTTTATCATCAAGTCCTAGAATCTGGGTAACGGCTTGAGATATCGAGATCGACCAAGAGTACCTTTTTTACGTAAAAAGGTGGGTTCTTTTATAGTTTAAAGTATAAATACTAGTAACTGCACGGTTAAAAAAAATATGGATGAATTAGTTCAACATGAAGCACGTAGCAAGCGCCCTCTAGGGAGTATCTTGAAATTAAAACCAAATTCGAATTTCTCACTCTCGAAAACCTAGTTATACCGATTTTGAATTTGATATCTTAAACCGTTTCAAAATTATCATCACTTTTCGAAAATTAATTTTCACTTTCAACACCCTGTATCTCTTTAACCTCTAACATTTTACTTGGGCAAATTTGGCTCAAAAGACATATTTTTATAATATCTACTATCTCCAGTTGCTCTATGGCCCATAAGTTACCGGACACCCTGTATACAGTGTCCGCAAGAAAGTCCGCATCAAATGGGATTTTTTTTTATTATTAGGTATAGGTAAAAATTGAAAAAGCAGTTAGTTTTTGCTTACCTAAAAACCAAAAAGGACGTATACTGAAGCAGTTGCACGACTTGCGTTACCTGTCAAATTTGACATTTTTAATAAAATAGGTTCAAAAATGCCCTTATTTATAAAAATATCGAAAAACTTTATTTGAGAAAGTTGTTTATTTAGGCCTTTTTAGCCTCTGTACGAAATTTTGATAGTCTAATACAATTTTTATTTTTTGCCAGATTCTTGAAAATTTTGATCAACCTTCGTAGATTAACTTTCATACATCGATGTAAAACCATTTGCCTTTACTTTATTTGTAATCTTAATGCAATTTTGTGTAAAATTTTTGTTTCCAATTATTTATTTTGCTTCAAAAACTGAAATTGTTATTGATCAGTATGCAGTGTTTGATGCAAAGTTTATCTAATTACATCAGTTTTGTCAAAACCGACGTTTCTCATTTTTCTTAAGTTAGTAAACGGATGTACAAAAGGAAAATATTAGGAAGCTTTCGTTGAAATTTTACTTAATTATTATTATTAAATTAAATTAATTATATTTAACTATATTTTTGTTGAATAAAATGTTTCGAGCGATTAATATTTATTCTTTTTGATCCAATATTAATTAAGTAAAATTTCAACAAAACCTTCCTAATATTTTCTTTTTGTACATCTGTTTACTAACTTAAGAAAAATGAGAAACGTCGGTTTTGACAAAACTGATGTAATTAGATAAACTTTGCATCAAACATTACATACTGATCAATAACAATTTCAGTTTTTGAAGCAAAATAAATAATTGAAAACAAAAATTTTACACAAAATTGCATTAAGATTACAAATAAAGTAAAGGGTTTTACATCGATGTATAAAAGTTAATCTACGACGGTGGATCAAAACTTTCTGGCAAAAAATAAAAATTGTATTAGACTGTCAAAATTTCGTACAGAGGCTAAAAATGCATAAATAAACAACTTTCTCAAATAAAGTTTTTCGATCTTTTGATAAATAAGGGCATTTTTGAACCTATTTTATTAAAAATGTCAAATTTGAGAAGTAACGCAAGTCGCGCAGCTCCTTCAGTATACGTCATTTTTGGTTTTTAGGTAAGCAAAAACTAACTGCTTTTGCAATTTTTACCTATACCTAATAATAAAAAAAAATCCCATTTGATGCGGACTTTCTTGCGGACACTGTATAACAGCTATTGCATTCATTGTATTTTAGTTTATAAACTCCTGATTCCTTATATTTTCCACATTTATCATTAACGTTAAAAATTAGTTTTGATAGGTTATTTGAGGATCTGAAAGCTATTGTCACTTCGTCAGAGGATAAAATGTTTGATATTTTTTCGGAGTTTGGGCCTACATAATATGTAAGAGTATGACATTTTTTGGTATTCCGTGTTTTTACGTTGGGTATATTTATGTCATAGCTAGCGCCTTTTGCGTTTTTCAGATAAGAGAGTTTATTTCTTCCTAAAGCAGGGGCCCCTAATGGGAACCTTGAGGTACCCCCGAAGTGACCAGTATAGGTCTGGATAATATGTTGCAAATAGTAATCATCTTCTGCCAAAAAGCGAATAACCCATTTCAAAATACCCGCAGATATTTCACCGTACGCTTACCTGAGAAATTCAGTTCGAATGTATGTGCTGCTATGGAGGGGAAATGCAGCGACAGCGGAATATGAATCGTGCTCGAACAAAAGTTGACACTTGGCAATGTTGAATCTTGATTTATATCTTTTAACTCGCACCGAGTCCATTTTGTATTTATTTCTTTACATTAAAAGTTCGATTGCACAGGAAGAAAAAATAATAACTAGGTACTTGTTATGTTTCACAAATTTAATCAGTTTCCTGACACGTGTTTCGGCCCTTGCGGGTCATTGTCAAAGGAGTACAAGAAGATACTAAATTCTATGTGACATTACAAAGGTATTTATGTCCTATTATGGTAGTTATAAACATGTCATAAAATTAAAATTAGAATTGGAAGATTAAATGGTTGACTGTGGGTTTTCCTAACTTTTAAAGGTACAGATACATATTTAGTCATAAATTAGTGTGCTAACGTAAATGTACTGAATACCGACCCTGTACATAATTCCGATTTTAAGGGATTTTAACGGATTTTAACCGAAATTTATATTTTATACGGCATCTATATTTAACCTATGAAAACATAAGATAGCCAGTTAATCTTGTCATCTATTTCATCTCATACAATAATATGCGAACCAATGCTGCCTTTAGTATTAGTTAGAACAGTAACGTGTAATGATACGTGCGTGTCAGAGCCTGTCAAATCAACTAAATATAAATAAAATTTGCTAAGACCATCAGTGCAATAATAGATAAGTTAACTTACGTATTTATTAAATTTTAGCGAGATCAGTGTTTATTGTTAACTACGAAGGTGGACTTTTGGCTAGTTTTTCATAAAGTAGCCTTTAAATTACATAATTTTACGCGGTCGCTAATTTCGTACGTTATATTTTCTGTTGTACCAAATTACGACCAGCTGGTCGGAATAGCATTTAAAAAGCCCTACAGTATTTTTAGCCTCAAAAATCTATCCGATGCTCTTTCTTCTCTATTTTTTGTCAACTTATCTTTCGATATGTATTTATCGTTCTGAGCTAATTCCGAACTGAAAAAGTTTAGTTCTTAGCGAATATACCCCAAAGGCGACTTATAATATATTTTACTAATTTTGCTTTCCTTTCAGTGAAAATTGTTTTTTAAAATTAGCAACCAGGTTTAATTCTGATGGACTGTATATAAATCTTGTGTGTTTTTTCTATCAGAGAGAACTTATGACATGTATTATTTTATTAGAAACTTAAAAAATTTCAATTGCTGCTGTAAAAGACAAGGGTCGCAATAGGGCACATCAGTATTTTGAGAACACCTAATTGCGACTAGCCTGGTCGTAATTCTGAACAATTACTTATATGATTTTTTTACCATTAAGCTAACGTTGTTTGTTCGTTTGTAATTATTGTTTTTTGGTACCTTGGTAAGACAATAAATTTGGCAAATTCATCTGAATGATGAAATGAGGAATCAATTAATGATTCAGTTCCATTTGTTACAACAATGCATGATTTAACCCTTAAAAATAACATGATAAATCTAACTCGTTCATCTGCTGAATCTACTGAAATTATAGATGACAGCATTTGGCTTCGTACTGACCAAAAATAACTTATGATGTTTTTCATAATGGCGTATTAAAAAAAAATCATAATAATGAAAAAATTAAAAATACAATAAACAACGAAGTCTTCGATGATATATTTAAAAATGGTTTTATACGAAAAACGACATTAAAGAAATTCAAGAAAAACAGCGAGCATTATGCAAATACCATTTTGGTAGAAAATAAAACGGAACAAACATCTTCGACAGGATTGAAAAGTATTGATAAATTTTCTAACTCATTTGGAAATAAAAACAAATATAATAATGATATTTCAACCATTTTTTTAAATAATACCAATGGAACACCAGATAAACCAAACGGTCCTGTAAATATACCAACCCCATTTAAGAAAGCCCTGTTTTGGCCCAAGGAAATGAAAAAAACGATAAAGCAAAGAAGGACATTACTAAATTTATCAAAAAGAAAACACGGACAGTAGCAATAAGTGATGAATATATGGAATACCAAAAAAAGGACAAAAGAGAAAAAGAGAAAATTGGAAAAAAATGTCGCCAAGGCCGATAAAAGGAAAGCTGCAACCGACATTAAAAAATCAAACGAAAAAAAGAAGACTGGCAGAGAGGAAGCTACATCAAAACAAAGTACATCTATGGGCGAATTAACTACTAATGTTGGGGCTACTTCTAAGTACCAAAGTTATATTATTGGGAATAACGTAGTGTGCAGTACGAAGGAGAGTATTTTCCTGGCAAAATTCTTGAAGAAACAAATGAGGGACGAAAAATTAAGACTATGATCAAGAGTAGATTCCACTGGAAGTGGCCAGAAAAATATGATATATTAGAGTGCCCAGAGACTGACATAATTTGTAGTCTTAGTTATCCTATTTTAGTAAACAAAAGAGGACAGTATGATGTTCCAGAACTAAAAAATACGGATAAGATAACGAATGAATAGAGAACGTGTATAATCTGTTATTAAATACTATTTCTAAAATAATTTTCCTTATAACTAAATACCCATAAAATAGTAAAGTTTAAATTAATTTATTTAAAAGATTATTTGGTCGGAATTAGGATACTTCTAATTCGGAAATACGTACAGTAGTCGGCTTTTAGTACATTTATATTCGTAATTTGGTTCAGTAGGTACATAATGGTCGTAATTTAGTACATGTATACTTTAATTCAGTTATTATTTAATTTCGGTAAAATTGATAATAAATAGCAAAAATGTATGCCAAAAAGTATAAAATATTAAAACAATATCCCCCTCGCAATATAATAAATATGTCCAGAAATTCCTATTGAAATTATGTTTCTTCATTTGTAACATAAAACTAAATAAACCTTAAGCTGTCGAAATTTGGTACAGTTACGTTATTAAGAATTAGGGAAGCGCCTGAAGGTATTTCGGTTTGATTATTAACAACATTTCATTTGTTTTGATGGCGTTTTTGATAGCTATTGTTTCTAGTAAATTTAGTTTTCTGCTTTTATTGTTATGGGTTTTATGTTGTTAGAGATTGAGTGATTGTGTAATATGAAGTGATCAGCTAACCCTGTTTTATTTTGTTTTTTTTAAATAGCTGTTTTGTGTTTTTTAAGTCTGGTGTCAAAATTTTTACCTGTTGGTCCAATGTAAATAGCATCGCAGTTGTCGCATTCTATTTGGTAGACCCCACTTTGTAAAAAATTGTTTTTAGTTTCTATTTTAGCATTGGATATGTGTTTGTGTAAGTTATTTTTTTTACTTGACAAATACCTTTGTAATGTCACGTAGAATTTAGTATCTCCTTGTACTCCTTTGACAATGGCCCGCAAAGGCCTAATAGTTATTATTTTTTTTTTCCTGTGCAATGGAACCACAGTTTCACCAAGCATATAGCCCAACACAAATTAATTATATATTAAAAGTTCGGGCATGCCAGTACTGTTTATCAAATTTACGTTGTATATAGCGTGTACAAGTAATAGAACAAGCCCATGTATCAATAGATTTTCATCCTAAAATTATTACGTTAATATTGAAAACGTGGTTAATTTACTGGAACATTTAACGTCTGAAGGCCAGACTGACAGTCACGTTCTCTCGTATTTTATTTTCCACAATGAGACCCCTTTTCCAACCAACATCGCCCTTGTCAGGAGATGGTAAATGAAAAGTTTAGCGTTGATTGTTGAAAGACTTTATAAATAAAAGTTTAAAGCGATAAAGTTGTGGACGTTTTCTTGAAAAGGTGTACATAATATGCAGTGAGGGAAAAAAATTCAGTAGGAAGGGTAATTAATATATAATAGATAAGATGATTCGATATACCGTGCGAGCAAAAATTATTTGCATCAAAAATCAAAGAGGGCTTAGAATAAAAAACGTAGGACTTGGTTTAGATCACAATGATATGGGGACGATATATTTAACCAAATCTTGGTTAAAATTTTGTCAAATTCATATTATGACATGATATGCCAAACTAATGAGTAATAAAATAAGTAGACAAATACAAATTTATTTTTGTTGTTTACAAAATTATACAAAGTAAGAATATACAGAAAGAAAATAAAAATAATTACATAAATTGGCCACCGCCATGCTTCAAGCATAAATTCCTGCAGTAATTCCTGCGTCTTTCAAAACCTGCGGCTTGTATTTCTTGAAATACTTGCACTTTATACGGAAATAAATTTAGCTGCTTCTTAAGAATGCATGTTCCATAGGATCTTCCTACTTCTTGGGACAGGCGTCTTATACAATTTGTTGACGTATTTTGCATTATTTCACGAACGTTTGCAACAAGTTCTTCTGTTCTTACAGATGGTCTTCCTGCTCCTTTTTTGTGTTATATAGAACCTATTTCCCTAAACACAGCCACGGTTCCTTTCAGGCAATGATCAAAATTCCCAGCGATATAAGCAACGTTAGAAAAATGTTCGTGAAAATCGTCCATGCACAAACTCGGATTGTATTGCCACTCACCATTTACTCTAACCCCGTTTCAAAAATACGCTTCAACCATAAATGTTTTGTGCTGTTTCGTAAAGCCCATTGAGTGAATTGTTCAAGAAATTGGAAAAATTAGCGATGAATCAAATTACTTGTAACGACTTTCAAAGATGACGGAATAACTGATTGATTGTTAATTCAGGTAGTTACTGACACCCAACAGGTATTAAGCTCTACGGCTAAGCATTACGCCCTTAGATGCAAGGCCCTCTTTGATGCAAATAGTTTTTGCTCGCAGGGTATGTATTGTTAATAATATTGGCCTGTATTGGCAATAGCAATTAAATAATTTACTAGGACTTTTCGAATTTTGTAGGGATATCTAGAAGGCTCGATCGACTGGTTAATGATTGACTATAGTTTTTGCCCCAATTACTTTAAATGGCAAAATGGCTCGGACCAATTTATTTTTAAATAAAATGAATGTGTGTTAATTTTATGTATATTTAACACCATTTGACCCTACCAACCCAAAAACTAAAATTATAACACTTTTCGGATAAAACTACAGGAAATAGTTTTAAAGATGCTTGTATATGCAGGGTTTCCCACCGGAAACCGCTTCAGATTTGTTAGGGTTTGTTTGTATTGATAGCTTATTTTTTATTATCCCCTATTAAATAAATTGCTAGTGTTTAGGCTTTAGTGTTATATCAATTCCAGATTTCCTAGAACGGTGTTTTTATTGGTAGAAATCAGTTCCATTAGCAGCACAGTCTTATTGAATAATGAACTTTTGCTACAGCAATTTTGTTAAAAAATAAATTGTATATTCTGAATGCGGCGCATTTTGTTTCCAGTAAAACGTTTTCTCTATAATTAAGAAAGCAGAACATCATCTCCAAAAATGAATTGTATCCGCTAGAACCGATAATCCACCAAGACGTTGGTGGGGGTTCGTAGCGATCGGCAATCGCCGTGCGTTATATTAGTTTTAACGTATTGGTTGCGCAGGTCACATCGTTGTTCGAAGTCTTCTAGCTGTCCGATCTGAATTTAAATTTTATTGATCGTATACCAATGCCTGTTTCAATTAAATTTATTTATATTTTATATTTAAGTTTTTTTAAAATTTTTCATGTCGATAAAGCAATAGAAGATTCTTATTTCGCACAACCCATTATTATTATTGGACTTAATAATCTATGGGCGAATTTTACTATCTCAGTAAACCATGTTGCATATTAGATAATCATATGCCATGTTAAACAACACGACCAATATCACACTAGAAGCTATTTAAATTTTTGAGAACTACACAGTACTGATTCTTAGTGGTAAGTATATGCTTTATTAACCGTAGCAAGCAAATAATATTATTATAGTTAAGGAGCTAGCGTGCAAAAAACGCCATAGTTGGCTGCCCGTCAGTCGAGTTTGAAAAAATGTTGCCATTACTCTACTGAACACCCTGGTGCTTGAAGTTTTGCTTTTACCCATCAACTTTAAGATTTATTGGCAATAATGACATAGGGCGATTGGCCATAGTGAGGAGCCCGTCAGTCAGGTTGAAAATTAGGTTCTGTAGATTGCCAAGATCATGTATCTAAAATTTCGTTGCGATCTAACCACTAGATCGTGAATTAGGCCAAATGGAAGATTATAATTTGTTTTTTGACCGCCATTTTGTTGGCCATAGTAAGGAGCCCCTCCAAAACTTGTTTCTACCTCTTCGTTTGGATAAAATGACAGCAAAAATGCACTTGACTGACAAATCGAATCACGACGTTCTTCCCTGGGTGACCTACAAAATCTCGAAAAATCCAATTTTTCAGTCTTTAGCACGGCTTTTTCAGAAATTCAACCAAAATCATCAGTCAATCATTTTTCCTGATTTTTAGACATCCAATTAAGTAAAAATCACAAACGACTGACATTTTCCTCGAATATTTTCAATTTGGCCATACTTTGAAAATTTTCTGATTTTGGACTTTTTTATAATGGCTCAATAATGCTGTTCCAAATGGACTTAAAAGTAAAACAATGTATGACGATGATGTTTGATGACCTAAAAAACGTTGAATATAACTATTACTATATATATAATATATATATAATATATAATGATTATATTAAGTAAAAGTAATAGTTACAATATAATCAACAATTAAATATCTGTTTTTTTCTATATTGAAATTGAAATGTTACTAACACAACCCAGCTTGCTCAACCCAAATATGCCAACAATTTCATTCAATAAATAATAACCATTTAATTTTGGATTTTCTTCAGTAATTATTCATTTCTTACTGCTGAAATTGGTTATCGTATCTTTTTCTGGCAAAAATTCTATATTTTTTGATTACTGAATCCAATATAATATAACATAAATTCAACGAATGAATAGGGGTGGAGGGTAGCAGAGGGGTGGAGGAAGGGGTAAATAGGTGATAGTTATGTATTGAAACGTTTTTTAGGTCATCAAACATCATCGTCATACATTGTTTTACTTTTAAGTCCATTTGGAACAGCATTATTGAGCCATTATAAAAAAGTCCAAAATCAGAAAATTTTCAAAGTATGGCCAAATTGAAAATATTCGAGGAAAATGTCAGTCGTTTGTGATTTCTACTTAATTGGATGTCTAAAAATCAGGAAAAATGATTGACTGATGATTTTGGTTGAATTTCTGAAAAAGCCATGCTAATGACTGAAAAATTGGATTTTTCGAGATTTTGTAGGTCACCCAGGGAAGAACGTCGTGATTCGATTTGTCAGTCAAGTGCATTTTTGCTGTCATTTTATCCAAACGAAGAGGTAGAAACCAGTTTTGGAGGGGCTCCTTACTATGGCCAACAAAATGGCGGTCAAAAAACAAATTATAATCTTCCATTTGGCCTAATTCACGATCTAGTGGTTAGATCGCAACGAAATTTTAGATACATGATCTTGGCAATCTACAGAACCTAATTTTCAACCTGACTGACGAGCTCCTCACTATGGCCAATCGCCCTATGTCATTATTGCCAATAAATCTTAAAGTTGATGGTTAAAAGCAAAACTTCAAGCACCAGGGTGTTCAGTGGAGTAATGGCAACGTTTTTTCAAACTCGACTGACGGGCTATGGCGTATTTTGCACGCTAGCTCCTTAACTATTATGATTAATGTCAAGTTTTACTTCAACTGCCAGTCGGAACTAATACAGTATATAAAACCAGATTACACCCCCAATAGAACTTGATAATTACTTTGAATATTCAGAGCAATAATGGCTATAAACTATTCTATGGTAGCATTAACTCCTATTTCCCATTGGCTATATTACCGTGATATTATCACTACACAACGGTCTAGCAATTTTCGTTGTCTTACAGTAGAAAATCGCGTTGCTGTCACATATAGTATTTAACAGTTGTATTAAAAATATGTGAACATTTGTAAGGGATACAAGGCTTGTGTGAGGAAAAACATCAATCCGAACAAATTCAGAAAATAGTAATTTTTTAACCTTCATAATTAGGGCATATAACGCATTAGCTATTTCGTTTTTGAAGCGTTTCGTTACTTTTTTGTTTAATTCAAAAATCGGTTAAATACCCATTTTTAAGCATAATTCACGTCCACTAATTCTAATCGAGGTTCTAATTTAAAAAGTTTAAATTTATAATCTAATAAAAGCAGAAAACCTAACTTTAATTTTAATCGTTTAAACGTGAAACCGGATACCTATGTTAATTTTTTTTTACATATAAAAAAATAATTGAACCTCATTAACTCCAACACAGAGTTCAAAAGTCTACTTATATCAGCTATAAACTCTCTGTTCTGAGTTGGAAGTAAAACTTTTTCAGTTTAAAAAACGCCCGCACGTCTCAAACATTTTTCAGATAAACAAATTAATATTTCATTAGAAGCATAATAATATGTTTAATATTTAATTCTACCCCAAAATATTAGCAAATGACCTGCGTCCAAGATACCATTTGTTTTGTAGGTGATATACATACATTTTACATCATTAAGGAATATAATCCTACATAAAGTATTGACTTAACAAACACATTATATACAAAACATCAACATACATATTATACTTTTTTATTATTTATAATTTCAGGTATTACTACAAGTTGTTTAATCAATCTTATTTTTATAGTGCCTGTCTACACAGAGGCGTGCACCTGGTCTTAGGCCAGGTAATTTTCTTGCTAATATATCCTGTATCAAACGCACCCCAGTGTTGAGAAAAAGGGTCGCGCGTTATTTTTTTTTTACTCTAGATATCCCAGTGCACTGTCCGCTTAAAGTCTACTACTCGTGTAAATTATGATTTAAGTCATAATATATGTCAAAAAACTTTTTTAAATGTTGCTAGGAATGTTCCTGCCTTAAAATATATTTATTTTTAAGAAAATTTCATAAATTTATTTTCAACCAGTTAGAAGGTTCCTTTTTGTTTACGTTGCTTATAGCAACGGGAGACTATCGCGATAGTCTATAGCCTATTAACCTAATGAAATTAATCAACAGTAATATCACAAGACCTCGTTTTTTTATCGGTTAAATTTTTCAGCTGCCACGAAAACTTTTTTGTTTGGAAATTTTACGAGTTGAATTTGGAAATGTTTATTCTGATTAGATCACGAGAGCGAAGCTCGAGGGATTTAATCTTTGAATAAACATGCCCAAAGTTCAACGAGTAAAATTGCCAAAAAAGTTTGAGTGAAAAATGGAAAATTTAACCAATAAAAAAATGATGGCCGAGTGATATTTGGCACGATTATTTCGTGAACCCCAAATGTCCCATCCATATCTATTGAGTAATAATGTTTTATATATTTCTACAGGTAGCCTGCGGTGTATTACTTGGAATAGTTATTTTTAGTAAAATTGCATAACATACCACTCAACGAAAACTGTTTAGTTTACTACTGGCAACCAAACATACAATAATAATTAAGTATGTTTGGTTGCCAGCCTTATAAAAAAAAGTCAGAATTTTAGATTAGTTCCATAATAAATGACATTTAATAAGTATTTTTCAAATGTGGTGTAATTTTATAGAGAATAGCAACTTTATTGGAATAAACATAGGCATGGGTGCATTATAATATAAAAACAAGTAGGTAAATAAATATGGTACTAATGTTATTGTATTAAAATATCAGAAATTATCCGAAAAAGTTATAAAAAAATAATTGACATTGATTTATACTTAGAAATATTGTGACAGAACTAGACGGGCCAATGGCGACGTTTAATCGCTAAAACCCCACGTAGTTTTATCACTATTATACTAGCTGATTGGTGAAAAGGAGACGGTTTGATTGGACGAAAAGGCGAAATTGACAGGTGTACGAAATAATCATAAGTTATATCACAAGAGGTGAATATTTTTTTGAATATTTTTTTGAATATTTTTTTGAATATTTTTTGACATTTTTGTGCAAAATTTCTGTCAAAAATTCGCGAGACAAAAATTCTTTAAAAATACCCGACAGCGAAGCTGGAGGGATATTTTTTTAAAAGAATTTTTGTCGAGGGCAATTTTTATAGAAATTTTGCGGAAAAATGTCAAAAAAATATTCTAAATAAAATATTTACCTCGAGTGGTATATGCTGAGATTATATACCAAAAAAAAAGAAAAAATACAACGAAATGCAAGATTTTTAAAATGATTTATGTAGCTACTAGAAAAACGGACAAAACGAAACAAAACCTAAACAATTGACAAAGTAATAAAACTAACAGAAAATTAGTTATAAGTATTATTGTTAAACACACAGTTATTATAATAAACAGTAGTGGCTTGCTGGTGTTGCTGGAAACTCTTCGAGCTGCAAGAGACTGGAGCTTCGTGTTGGTCCAACCCATTAGTTGGAGGGTGACCTCTTAAACCTTGAATAGTGTTTTCGTGATGAGTTTTGTCCATCTGCAAGTATGGCTTTATGGATGCAGCACTACTATGTCCAGTTATTTTTATAAGAGTTTGTTCGCTCACACCTGCTTTGCTTAATGTAGAGACAGCTGTGGCTCGTTTGGAATGGTTTGTGATTTTTTCTTTCTCAGTATCTAGTCCAATTTTTTGTGCTGCTTGTTTTGTCCAATTAGAAAGAGTATTTTTTCCAATGGGACAGTTTTTGTACCAATTTCCCATTTTCCAATTTGGATTTACTGTCAGGAATAGTCTTTGGGTAGTTATATTTTGCCCTCTTTTTGAAATTAGTTTTCTGTAAAGGCGAACTGGACATAAATCGGCATCTTTTGTGTTTGCCACTAACCATTTTGAATTTGAAAGCTTCTTGTCTCCGCCTTGGGATGTTTTTGAAAAGATTGGGTTATATTCTATTCTATTACTTTTTGTACCATCGCTATAATATTCTTCTCTGAAATACGTATTTAGGCATGTCTCGGCTTCTCCTCCTCTCCATGCTAATTCCACAGCCGCTATTTGATAGAACTTTTTCTGTAAATCCTCGGGGTTATTTTCGTCAAAAATTTTTACCATCTTTTTGTACTCGTCGTAGGTTAGTGCTCTTGCACTTTTCCGGTGATTTTTTGGATCAGCCTGAAGCAGTTTTCTTTTAGAATTTCTAGCCATACGTGCTTTTTGGAATTCAGGATCTTTAAAAGGATCAAATTTAATGTTGTATTTATTGAAGTACCTTTCTTGAAGCAGTTGGGCTGTTTGGTTCCACATTGTCTTGATAACCCCTTCCTTGTAGTCGGAACCATCTTTTTTCTTCATATTAAAACTCCAGTCTTCCAATATAGCGGCAAGCTGTATTATAGTTGTATTTTTGGTCAATATATACTGCCGTGTTTCACAGAATTTCTCGAATTGGGTCCATATATAAATTTTTTTTTTGTTGTATTTTCTGGGATAGTCTTTTCAGCGTTTTTTCTTATATTTTCGATTGAAACATTACCGAATCGGCAAGATTCCATTTTTTAAAAAATGTGACATGAATCTGACAACATCAAAAACTTGATTTGTTGAAAGGGTTTTTTGTTATTATAGAAACGGTCTATAGCAACCATCAAATATTTTAAACTTGTTATGATGTTGTTATGCATTGGCATTGTTGTGGCAGGTGGCCCGGGGTATATCCACTTATGCGGGGTATATTCAGTATAATATGCATCTGATTGGTCGCAAAACAGCGTTTAATTGGTCCGAATCGGATTGAGGTATATAATCAGTGATAATTTTTTTTAGGTATACTACTACGACTTAATTTTAATTCAAATGTCAAGTCATTTTGAAGTGACAGGTGAGACAAACCAGCGAAATCCAATGTCTTTATAGTTTTAAATTCAAATATAACTTTAAAAAACATATTTCCGATGAGTTTAGTTTAATATAACGCACTTTTTTACAATAGAAGTTGATTTTACTTGTTAGTAACTAACGTTTATTACCAAAATTTCAGGAACATTAAAAGAAACTCCAATTTATGAAATTTTCTTACCGAATATCCCACGCAGCAGAATTAATTTCCGATATTTTTTTTCTCCTTAAAAAAAATTATTGGTAATAATTCTGCTGCTAGGGAGATTATAAGTGATAATACCTACGCAGACATGCAATGTTTACTATTTTGGCATCGATATGGTTATCCTGATAAGCCAAAAAGGCTCC
The DNA here is from genome assembly GCA_963969555.1 of Polydrusus pterygomalis. Taxonomy (NCBI): domain Eukaryota; kingdom Metazoa; phylum Arthropoda; class Insecta; order Coleoptera; family Curculionidae; genus Polydrusus; species Polydrusus pterygomalis. Next base: position 31,084,135 of record OZ018382.1, read on the forward strand.
TAGTTTATAATACAAAAATTACCAGATGTGACATTCGGTGGATCTGACGTTATGTGTTGATTAAATATATTTTTATTAAAAATATTCGTTACCATGGAGACCCAATGAGAATTAGCAACTGTTTCAATGATTACTTAATCACCACGTGAAGACACGGCCTTTAAAGATTATACAGGGTGTCCCGAAATTAGCTGACAATATTTTAAGGGGATAAAGTGCATTCAAAAATAAGACTAAAATCTTCTATGAATATACCTTCAAAAACGCTTCGCTATGGGGCTAGAGCCCCCCGAATTGGAGCTATGACACGCAGTTTTTTTACAATATCTCAGAAACCGTTTAGGGTATCAAAACAAAATTTGGTACATGTTTTACCCATAGCTAGACGCAATAAATGGTTTAATTAGCTTAACTGTATTTCTTCCAGTGGCGTCCCACTGGGTAGGTAGTTGGGAGAATATTGCCCTTAGTTTTTTATTTGTAGGACTTTTTAACTTTAGGTGAAATTTTTAGAAGCCCTGAAGTATTTTGTTGAAAAAAGGTACTCTTGTTTTATTGCGGTACGATTCACCATTTTCCAGTAAAATCGATTTTAAAATTTTTGGTTTTTTGAAATCCAGTGAAAAGGCTAAGGTTTTTTTTGCATATCTCAGCAAACACTTGATATTAAAACATGAAATTTATTAGAAATTCTACTAGCGACAAATAATAATAATAATACATAATCAACTTAGGGCACTTCTTTCAACATGATGGGGCAACAGCTCACTACGGACGTCAAGTGAGGAATTGGCTTGAAGAAAATTATCAGGTGGATTGGTAGCCATAGCCTGGCCACCAAGATCACTTCTTGATTTAAATCCCCTTGATTATTATTTTTGGGGGCACATGACTGGTACTTGCTTAAGAATTAGTTTCCCGAGTGGTTAACAATCAAATTTGATTTGCAATTTGTTACTCTTTTTTGTTTTATTTTAAAACTCTCTTAAAATCTCCATGAAAATAAATATTTAAAAAACAAAGGAATCTAAAAATATGTTTAATTTAAAAACGTTACATTCTGTCAAATTACAATAATGGAAGGTTTTATTAACAAAAAATTTAAAATTAAAACAAAATACATTAAAACTATGAAATTAAAAAAATAAATAATAGTAATATTTACTTAAGGCTCCACCCCGTGCGACATTACTGGAAAAATATTTTAAAGTAACATCCTTTAATACATATGCCTTATCGCTAGTAGAAGTTCTAATAAATTTCATGTTTTAATATTAAGTGTTTGCTGAGATATGCAAAAAAACCTTAGCCTTTTCACCGGATTTCAAAAAACCGAAAATTTTAAAATCGATTTTACTGGAAAATGGTGAATCCTTCCTCAATGAAACAAGAGTACCTGTTTTCAACAATAGACTTCAAGGCTTCTAAAAATTGCACCTGAAGTTAAAAAATCCTAAAAATAAAAAACTTAGGGCAATATTCTCCCAACCAAATACCCAGTGGGACGCCACTGGAAGAAATAAAGTTAGGCTAATTAAATCGTTTATTACATCTTGTCATGGGTAAAACATGTATCAAATTTTGTTTCGATACCCTAATCGGTTTTTGAGATATTATGAAAAAACTGCTTATCATGGCTCCAATTCGGGGGGCTCTAGTCCCATAACGAAGCGTTTTTGAAGGTATATTAATAGAGGGTTTTAGTCTTATTTTTGGATGTACTTTATCTCCTTAAAATATTGTCAGCTAATTTCGGGACACCCTGTATATAGTTAATCTTTATATCATGGCTCCTGTTGGTTGTATATTTCTTATTAGGGTTCTCATATATTACCCCTCTTAGACACTCCACTGCGTTTAATTGGGTACAGGCAAGGCCGTAGATATGATAGTCAGGGAGTAATTATTCCCAATACAGCAAAATTTTAATTGTGATTTATGGATTTTGGGTACAATAATTATTTCTTATGTAGTACAAGTCAATTTTTGTGTTTTTATTGCTTAGTTACCAACTACATAATACTGTACTTTATGCCCGTACAGGCATAAAGTGCACTTTACGGTCCCCGTGGACCATAAGACATAAAATGTACAGTTTTTGGTAAACATTATTATTAAAATTACATAATACCGTGCGAGCAAAAATTATTTGCGTCAAAGAGGGCTTGGATTAAAAAACGTAGGGCTTGGTTTAGATCACAATGATATGGGGACGATATATTTTATCTAACCAAATCTAGGTTAAAATTTTGTCTAATTCATATTATGACATGATATGCCAAACTAATGAGTAATAAAATAAGTAGACAAATACAAATTTATTTTTGTTGTTTACAAAATTAATAAAGTAAGAATATGCAGAAAAAAAAAATTATATAAATTGCTGAAAATGGCCACCGCCATGCTCCAAGCATAAATTCACACGTCTCTTCATATTTTCGAAAGTGTTGACCAGCATCTCTGGAGAAATGTTACCCAACATTCTTGGATAATCCTTTCTTGTAATTGTTCCAAATTTGCAACTGGTGTTTAAAAAATAGTGTTCTTTAAATGAGGAAAAACGAAGTAACCCATAACTATGGAGAACTATAGGGTAGGAGGCCGATCGACAATGGCAGCATTTTCAAATTCTGTCCCGGTTTTTTGGTTAGTTCGCTATCGGCCGATAGATGGCTCTCGCGTCCGAAGTGGGCTGATGTTGTCTTCTTCTTCTTCGTTTTTAATATGGAAAACTAGATCCTCCATAGTTTTTAACTTTTACTTAAACCCTTTATTTTTCTGTACTTTTACTTTTGACAATTGACATTTTATTTTTCGAAATAACAAATAATGTTTGAAGGCAAGACAAGACAAATAACGTTGTATTGTAATTAATTTCCATATTTATAATGAATAATGGTACAATTTATAAAAGTAGAGTTTGCTTTGTGTCGGGGTGTAAGACAGGATCTTTTTCAGATAGAAAACGCAGCCAAATAAGTCTCTTTCTAGCTCCAAAGGTATAGCTAGAATGTTTAATACCCTGTATTTTAAAAACCAAGCATCGTTGGAACTTTATAGAGGCCGAGTTTACTAATAGGTATAACAAAGTAAGTGTAAATTCATATAAAAGTCCTTATTTGTTCCTTAAAGAACTAATTTAAATAAATATAGTTATTGCGTCCATAAGAAACCATTATTTGATAGCTCACTTCGAACACGCGCACCATCTTACAGCGACTCGTAAAGCTGAATTACCGATGCTAATTTGGGACCGAATCCAATGCATTGCGATCGGCCTCCTACCTCAAGTCCTCCATACCCATAACCGTTAAACAAGGTGATCTAGGTGGGAATTCAATGTCTGATCGAAAACTGTCGTCGAAATAATTGCGTAAGTAGGTAGGTAAGGAAATAAATTTAGCTGCTTCTTATGAATAGTCCTGCATGTTCCATAAGATCTTCCCACTTCTTGGGACAGGCGTCTTATAAAATTTGTTGGCGTATTTTGCATTATTTCACGAACGTTCGCAGCAAGTTCTAGTAATGACTGTCAAAGATGACGGAATAACTGATTGATTGTTAATTCAGGTAGTTACTGACACCCAACAGGTATTAAGCTCTACGGCTAAGCATTAGGTACGTCCTCTTTGATGCATATAATTTTTGCTCGCACGGTATGAGAATAAATTGTTAGTCCATTAATTAGTCGATTTGGCTGCCAACGGGTTTGTAACATAAAATTGGAAATTTTGGAAGGATCCGATGTCAGATGAACCTACAGGAATCATTAATTAATTTTTCATTATCTGGGTATCAAATTGCTGTAAGAAAGGGGCAGGTCCAGAAGGTATTCCTGCCAACATCCTTGAAGTTAATTTTGTATTCATTTCTTTACATTAAAAGCATATGTATGCTGCATAAATGCAGGCTTGCCAGTACTATATTCTCTTATCAGCTGCTCATTTCGTCTTCGTCAGTACTGGTAAATATGCGCTTTTTATCGGTTTCTGTTTACGGTACCACAAAAACTGATTGGTTATTTTCTACATGTGTAACAGTGTAACTAGCATATTAAGAAACTCCTGTCGACATCCACCAAATACATTATTGCAACTTTGCTCATTAAAAACGTCTCATTTGGTGCTCATGAATAAATTTTAACAGAACTTCTCTGGACAAAGCGGAAGATTTATTTGGCTGATATTGTTTTGACCATTGCTTCAAATATTCGGTTAAATTATGGTAATTAGCAACATTAAGATTGTTATTTACAATAAAAGTCTTATTTACAATTGAATATTTGGGCAATAAGGAACTGAGAGAAAATGTACTCTCCCAATCTATATATACTTGGTTACAAGCAATTAGGAGAGATCAGAATAATTAGAATAGTTAAACCTTGTGTGCTGAGGAGAATAAATGCAATGCTTTGCATAAATAGTTTTACTTAATTAAGCTCAAACGTAGAAGAAGAGAAAATAGAGCTAAATTTGAAATTGGAACGTGTTTGAGTTCACCTCTATAAAAGATAATGTATTCATTACACCTTTATTACTAGTTGACTTTAATGGAAGCAAGTTTTAAATTAAAACGATTAAAAAAAAGGCATTTAGGTCTAAAATTAAGAACGCACGTAAGTGTAAAAAAATAAATAACTATTTTTCTTTTGGAAACTTTGAAGGAGTATAATTAATTTGGTTGTCCACCATCATTGGGTGTATCCAAGTTTTTTTTCTCTTTAGGGGGGGGGGCATATATATATATAGGGCATTATAAATTTGACGCTCTCACCAATGTTATCTCGCAAACGGTAAGAGACAGAGCGAAGGCTAAGTTGGCGAAAAATTGGCGCAATTTGGACGCGACAAAATTGTAACACTCTGTACAATAATGTACATATAAAAATGTTATTTCGATGCTGAAATAATTATAGAATTAATAAAATATAAAAATATAAGAAAAGGAAAGAAAAACTGCACTTCTATCCTCATATTGTGTTACTTATGCTGGATATAAATTTCAAGAATTAAAACTAAATAATATCGGACACTTTTTAGAAAGTTTTTTTTCCCGGGTTTTTTATTTTCTCTTCTTCTCCATTTAGTTTGGTTGGTTTAAGCCTACTTTTACAACGTTTTTAAACCATTCAACCATTGTCAATTTTTTCAAGCCATTACATTCAAAATGTTTTTCTAAAAAAAATTTTACGTCCATAAAAGCTCCATTAAGGTTCTAATTTTCTCTTTTGCTAACAACATCAGCATGAAATAGATTTTTATGTCTCCTGATGATGAACGTTTCTACGTTCGAAACATGTAGAGACCTTTCTAACTAGAATTTTATTCTATTAAATTTTGTGGAGGAAGACTTTGTGTTTTTCTTTCCTTTTCATACTTTCAACTCCACTTTAAGTATGGACTATTTCTTCAAAATAAAAATATAAGTTTACACAAAAAAGCCTTCTATTCCTTATAAGAATTCAAATACTCTTTTTACAACTGTTTAATACAATATGTGACAGCAACGCGCTTTCCTACTGTAAGACAATGAAGATTACTAGACCGTTGTGTACGGTAATTGAGCCAATAGGAAATAGTAGTCCGTAGACTATAAAGATCAATATTAATGATGGGTTTTGCGAAATAAGAATCTTCTATTGCTTTATCTGACATGCAAAGTTTTAAAAAACTTATATACAATGTAAAAATAAATAATTGAAACAGGTATTGGTACAATCAATAAAGTTCAAATTTAGACAGGACAGCTAGAAGACTACGAACAACGATGTGACCTGCGCACCAAATACGTTAAAACTAATACTACTGAGTGCGGCGATTGCCGATCGCTACGAACCCCCACCAACGTCTTGGTGGATTATATGTTCTAACGGATACAATTCGTTTTTGGGGACGCTGATCTGCTTTCTTAATTATAGAGAAAGCGCTTTACAGGGAATAAAATGCGCCACGTTGAGAAGATACAATTTATGTCTTAACAAAATTGCTGTATTAAAAGTAGCTCATTATTCAACAAGACTGTGCTGCTAATGGAACTGATTACTACCAATAAAAGCACTGTTTAAGCAAATCTGGAATTGATATAATAATACAAAAGCGGGTTTGAAACACTAGCAATTTATATAATATCAGTTAATACAAAATAAGCTATCAATACAAACTTTGTCTTAGCAAACCTGTTGTAAATATTAGATTATTTTCCTTAGTGTACATGGAGTTTTTTTAAATTTATTTTACATTTTAATGGAGTTAATTTAGACCTTAATATGGAGATTGCAGAAAATGTTAAAAAATTATATTATTATATTATATATTATATATTATATATTATATATTATATATTATATATTATATATTATATATTATATATTATATATTATATATTATATATTATATATTATATATTATATATTATATATTATATATTATATATTATATATTATATATTATATATTATATATTATATATTATACAGGGTGATTCATTAAGGGTGGCGACCGGCCATATCTCGGAAACTACTAGGCATAGAAACTTGGAGAAAAAGATATGATTAAAGCGGTCATGAGAAAATTCTGGAAATTACTTTTAAGTTCCTCATTTCGCCGCAAGGGGGCACAATTAAATTTTTTTTTAATTCTAAATTTCTCCGAAATTTCCCATATTAAGGTATACCTCTGATTACATCATCGAAAAGCTTAGACAATTCTGCATCATTTTGGTTTAAGGCTCATTGGCGTACCGACCTTGATAAGAGTGGGGGAAGCTATTGAATGTGCAAACATTAAAATCGCTGTAACTTGTAAACGACTTATCCGATTTTGCTAAATTTAAGCTTGTTTGGAAGGGAAAGGTAAGTATTTTCAATCGCCGTATCCGTATAGTACACGATAGTGTTTAATAAAATTGCTAGAGGGCGCAATTTGTAATAATAACAGTTTTTTCGATTTTATCCCGGAAATTCAAATCATACGGTATAACTATGACATCATAATCGAAAAGTAGATAAAATTTGCAAGAAAATATGTAAAGACCGCAGTTCGATATCTTTGTTCGTTTCAGAGTTATTGCCAAAACAATAATTTTTAAGACAAATTGCGCCCTCTAGCAATTTTATTAGAAATTATCTTGTACCATTGGATACGACAATTGAAGGTACTTACCATTCTCTTCCAAACAAGCTTAAATTTAGTAAAATCGGTTAAGTCGTTTAGAAGTTACAGCGATTTTAATGTTTACAGTTTCACTTGATAAGAGTGGGAGAAGCTATTGAAAGTGTAAACATTAAAATCGCTGTAACTTCTAAACGACTTATCCGATTTTACTAAATTTAAGCTTGTTTGGAAGACCCTTCAATTGTCGTATCTAATGGTACAAGATAGTTTCTAATAAAATTGCTAGAGGGCGCAATTTGTATTAAAAATTATTGTTTTTGCAATAACTCTGAAACGAACAAAGATATCGAACTGCGGTCTTTACATCTTTGCTTGCAAACTTCATCTACTTTTCGATTATGATGTCATAGTTATACCGTATGGTTTGAATTTCCGGGATAAAATCGAAAAACCGTTATTATTACAAATTGCGCCCTCTAGCAATTTTATTAAACACTATTGTGTACTGTTGGATACGGCGATTGAAGATACTTACCTTTCCCTTCCAAACAAGCTCAAATTTAGTAAAATCGGATAAGTCGTTTAGAAGTTACAGCGATTTTAATGTTTACACATTCAATAGCTTCCCCCACTCTTATCAAGGTCGGTACGCCAATGAGTCTCAAACCAAAATGATGCAGAATTATCTAAGCTTTTCGATAATGTAATGAGAGTTATACCCTAATATGGGAAATTTCGGAGAAATTTAGAATTAAAAAAAAAAATTTAATTGTGCCCCCTTGCGGCGAAATGAGGAACTTAAAGGTAATTTCCAGAATTTTCTCATGACCGCTTTGATCATAATTTTTTTTTCTCCAAGTTTCTATGCCTAGTAGTTTCCGAGATATGGCCGGTCGCCATCCTTAACGAATCACCCTGTATATTATAGAAGAAAATTATAAGTACTTTGATAATTTTATATTGTTAAATTTGCGGTTGAAAAAAAATATTTTTAACTTTTCACATAAATCTCGTTCCTATATAGATTATATCAATATATAAATTTAAAAAAAAATAGATTTCAATGAAATAGCAAATCCGCTATAAATTATTAATTCTTGTTAAAAATTTAAAAGTAACTACAATAACACCAATTAGAAAGGGAAAAAATACATTAAAACCAAAATAATTTAGACCAATAAATACACTTTTGCCTATTGAGTGAATAGAGGTAGGAAAATATAACGAGTACCTATATGTTAAATATAAACGGATAAATGTTAGTGTACTACCAGGTAATATTCTTGGTCTTATTATTTATAATCTATTTTCTATATTATTGATTTGGTTTACAATCTAGACTACTTGTAAGTATCATAATAGGTACCGTTGATTAGCAATTTGAACTTTAGAAAATAAATATCGCTAATAAATAATTAACTAGAACATATTATACAGGGTGATTCACATTAAGTGGCCTATTAGAAAATCTCGGAAAGAAGTAAAGTTATAATTTTTAAATTTTAATAGCTTTCATAATTATTGACTTTGAACTTTTAAAATATTATATTTTCATGTTTCAAATGGAACACCCTATATATTTTAGCTTTTCTGAATACCTTGTTAATACCTAAGTAACTTTTGTTAATAATAATAGATATATAACTGTAACCGTTTTTGAGATATGAAATATAAAATTAATTTTTTTTATAAAAACATTCCAAGAGGGTTCAGTATCTTTGAAACTAATAAAGCTAAACGTTTAAAATTCTGACAGCTCCTAACTAAAACATAGATCCTTATAGGAAAGAAAGAAAAACTAAAAGTCTTCTCCACAAAATTTAATAGAAATAGATTCTTTAGGAATCTCTACATGTTTCGAACGTAGAAACGTTCATCTTCAAGAGACTGAAAAAATGTATATTGTGCTGATGGTATTAGCAGAAGAGAAAATGGTATAAAACCCTAATGGAGCTTTTATGGCATAGAAAAATTGAAATTTAGAAGTGACGCATATCAAAATAGTTTAGTAGAGTTAAAACACGCTGAGCATGTGAAGGAAGTTGGTAAAGGAAGTATAAACAACCAAACTAAAAGAGGGAGAAGAAAAAGGCCTTCTGAAGAGAAGGTGTCAAAGATTTTTAAATCATTTATATAAAAATTTTTGTAAAATCATTATGTCTGTAGGACAGTATAAAGATAAGAATCTAAGAAATCATAATCTGCAAAAGTAAAATTTGAACTTAAAATCAGAAGTAAAATTTATATCTTTTTTATAAAACTTTTTTGGTTAAAAAAGGAAGTACTTACATCAGAATAGTTGAGATTGGTTTTTGGAGAACTGGGGGTTAAAAGCCAATAGCCCCACGAGGGGTTAATTTTGATTTTATACTGAAAGTAGCAATGCAATCCAACATTTTAAAAAATTAAGTAAAAATAAATATACTATTAAGGTAATGAACCAGTAGCTGTCACTAAATCAATAGTTGTCAGTCCTAATGAAAATAGCTCATTACTAGACCAAAGAACCTTAATACATCTCTAATATCACTGTGGTCCCTGCTCGCAACATCTAGTTTTCCATCCTTTACCCCCAACAGTATTTAACCTTGCTCGTTCCAATATGGCGATTTAATGTTTGTCAGTTAGTGTGGTATTCTTAAGATCTAACAAATTACCTTAGCTGTTACGTTAAGAAAGGTAAGTTTTGTTATAATTTATTTGTGGAATTTTATGATATTTATATTGCATTGATGTATTAGAGTGGTGAAAATATACATCAAACGGTGTTTCTACATAAATTTGAAACAATTCTGAGGTATTTTTTCTTTTAAAACAGCTGGTGACAGCTACTGATTACATTTTAGAAGCAATAATCTTTAGTGGTCACTTGGTGCCAGGAATTGATAATAAATATTATTTGAATAATCAGTAGTTGGCATTTCCTGTATTTTTTTAAAGCTTTCAAAATTATAGGTAGGTATTTATATTCCTTCCTGTTGCTGTTTCTTCCGAGCATAAAATATAAAATAGAACAACAGATCAAGAGAAAATGAAAAAAATTAGATTAGAAGAATGAATAAAGAAAAAACAAGAAAAAGAACAACAGAAAAAAATTAAATTTCAAGAAAGACAAAATAAATTGTTGTTAAAGAAATCTAAAAAAAAAACTAAAAGGGAATGGTCAGATTCTGAAACTGAAGAAGAATAGGAGGAATCGGGAAGTAGTGGTGATGACATCTCCGATTTTGAGAATTATCAAGAAAACGATAACGACTCAGAAGAAAATAGATGTTACAAATTGTAGAAGAAAGGCTCGAAGAAAGAAGAGTTTATTTTAGTTAAATTTCCTGGGAAAAAAAGATATCACCAGTTTTTTTGCATAGTGCAAGATATTTTTTGCCATAACGATGAGTTTGAAGTAGTTGCATTAAAATGTTGCAATGATTTGAAAACTATTTTTAAATTAAACGATAATGATGTAAGTGTTATACAGTTAACTCAAATTGTTGCTCGCCGTAAGGTGCCCACTCCAGAAATCCTCAGAGGAAAAACTGCACAGTTTTTCCTTGAGGATTTTACTGATATTGGCCTGAATACACCCGGCTCCACTCACACTTCGGAAATCCTTAAGGCCAGGCCTGTGTAGTTTTTCCTCTGAGGATTTCCGGATTGTGAGTGGGCCCCTTTACTACACCATCTATTAATAGTTTAGGAGATCGAGTTAGGTATGAATTCAAAAACCCAGTGGAAGTAGATGGTTAAATCAGTGCCATGTACTGATTTTTTTGAGTGACAACTATTGATATTTTAATATTTTTGCCTGCCAATAACTGATTTTTTGCGTATTAACAATAATATTTTTTCTGTTTTTTAAAATTGATAATTTAAAGTAATGAATGTTTAAATTTAGTTTGGAAGATTCCTAACTTTCGTTATAGGTCAATATTTTCCTATAAAAGTTAAATATATGTTATTAGTAACCTTTTGTTTTCTTTGTACCCTTAACACTGACAGCTACTGGTTCATTACCTTATACTAATTGTACTATTATTGTACTAATAAATATATTATTTTTACTTAATTTTCTAAAATGTTGGATTGCATTGCTACTTTCAGTATAAAATCTAAATTAACCCCTCGTGGGGCTATTGGCCTTAACCCCCAGTACCCCAAAAACCAATCTTAACTATTCTGATGTAAGCACTTTCTTTTTTAACCAAAAAAGTTTTATAAAAAAGATATAAATTTTACTTTTGATTTTAATTTCAAGTTTTACTTTTACAGATTATGAATCCTACCTTAGATTCTTATCTTTATATACTGTCCTACAGACATATTATCAATGATTTTACAAAAAAATTTACATAAATGACTTAAAAATTTTTGACACCTTGTCTTTAGAAGACCTTTTTCTTCTTCCTCTTTTAGTTGGTTGTTTATACTTCCTTTACCAACTTTCTTCACATGCTCAGCGTGTTTTAACTCTCCTCAGCTTTTTTGATATGCGTCAATTCTAAATTTCAATTTTTCTATGCCATAAAAGCTCCATTAAGGTTTTATACCATTTTCTCTTCTGCTCATACCATCAGCACAATATAAATTTTATTTCTCCTGAAGATGAACGTTTCTACGTTCGAAACATGTAGAGACCCCTAAAGAATCTATTTCTATTAAATTTTGTGGAGGAAGACTTTTAGTTTTAAGTATGGACTACTTCTTCAAATAGATCTTTATATTCCGTAACTTAGGTTCTATGTTTTCAATAAGTGTTTTAAATGGTGTCAATCTAGCCATTTAGATAAATGTGCATAAGTCAATTTTAGTAAATGGAATACCTTGTGTGTTATCTTACTTACGTGTTGAGAATCATGTGTCCTATTTAAGTGGTCAATATGTCTCTATCTATACTTTTAGTCGTTTTGGAATTATAAACAATTTAAAAAATCTTAAAATCTCTGTTTGTGTTGTATTAATAAGACATTGAAGTTAGTATGTATACAACAATTTTGGTGTAATAATAGTATATTATTAACCAAAGTTTGGACAGATTCTATTATAGACCAAGGCTGAAAAGCCTTTGAAAATGGTATAAAGTAAAGAAAAATAATAGTAGGATGAAACCCATTGGGAAAAGGAAGAGAATATAACAAAAATGGAAGGAAAAATAATTTACGGGCGATCCGAGGTCGGGAAGTGGAAAGGGGTGAGTATTTAAGGGTAGAAAACGATTTATCTCGATTTTCGGCAAAACTACAAGTCCTATGAAAAAATGTTAAATGGCAAAGTTGTAGATAATAAAAAGATCTACAACTTTTGTATTTACAGTTTTTTCACATAACTAACCCCAAAGTTTATGTGAAAAATTCAAATAACTAAGTTTTTGGTTTTTTATTTTTATCTTTTATAAAAAAAAATTTTTTTTTCACGAAATTTGGTGAAAATTTACGTTTTTATGTCCTAAACACACTGTATTTGCATATTATGCATTTTTTGAGAACATTTACCATAGTAATGTAACTTTTTTTTACACCATCAGAAAGTAGAGATTTCAACGAACAAAAAGCCTGCCGACTATTTTAAAAAAGCAGATATTTTGACATGAGAATTTTCGATTGAAAATTAGGGTGCTTTTTCGATATTAAGTCAAAATAAGGTGAAAAACTAAATATTTTAAATCAAAAAATTACAGTTTGTTTGGGACATAAAAGTAAGTTTTCACCAAATTTCGTGAAAAAAATTTTTTTTTGTAAAAGATAAAAATAAATAACCAAAAACTTGGTTATTTGAATTTTTCACATAAATTTTGAGGTTATGTGAAAAAAGTGTAAATTAAAAAGTTGTAGATCTATTTGTTACCTACAACTTTGCTATTTAACGTTTTTCCATAGGACTTGTAGTTTTGCCGGAAATCGAGATAAATCGTTTTCTACCCTTAAAAACTCACCCCTTTCCACTTCCCAACCACGGATCGCCCGTAAACTATTTTTCCTTTCATTTTTGTTATATTCTCTTCCTTTTCCAATGGGTTTCATCCTACTATTATTTTTATTGGTTTCAAAAATTATCGCCCCTGGTCTATTATTGCCCGAGCGTCGAATTTAAATCACGAGGGCTATAAGCTGTCTATACCGTGGTTAATATAATTTTTTTTAACAGTAAATATTAATAATAATTTATATATTATACGTTATTAAATATTATAAATTGTTCTGAAATTGTTATTGCAGGTGTAAGACATAGAGTCCACCCCACTGGCCGATACATCAAAGGCACGCTGTCCCCCACATCAAATCAAGCCCCCCACGAGCCGCCCGTGTCCCCTGGGGGGCAGGCTCTCCTAAGGGCGGCCCGCGATGGAGATGACCACGCCCTTAGGGAGCAACTACGTAGAGCTTTAGCGGTGGGGATAGGGGAAGCGGACTTAAACGCTACTGATTCTAGCGGTCGGGTGAGTAAATTTTTTTTTTATACTAAATACTTTTTGAATGTCAAAATTATTTTTCAAAGGAATTTTTCTATTTAAAAGTTTTCAAAGATGTTTGGAGAAAACCAAAAATTTCTTTTCTTTTTTTAAAATTTTTTCTAGCTTTATTTACAGAGATTTGGAAAAATGATTCTAACATTTTCTTGCAAATTTTTATTTTCTACAATATTTCGCGATCAGATATTGATTTTGACGTCTTTCGATTACCATCATTTGGTAGGTATGTATTTTTAAATACGGATCTGTTTTTTTATTGCAGTTTCGTAGACGACGTTGTGTCTAATAAAATAATAATTTATGACTATTTTAATCAAATACCAGTTTTGACCCCAATAATTACATCTTCATACGTTATCACTGCTACTATTAAATGGTGGCAAAATTGCACAATTCGGAACTGACTGCCATGACTTAATTTTTTTTTTAATTTCTTGTATACCTACCTGAAGATATGCGTAAAACAAATATAGTTAAAAAAAAGTAAAAAACACGCTTTAATAATTAATCAAACTAAAAAGAAAATAAATGTATAGTTTAAAATAATTCTTGAAATTCTTAATATAGGCAGAAAATAATAATGAACGATAAACACTAGTATTATTGTGAAAAAAAAGCGTGGGGCGCTTTGTGCTATATTTTTCGTATATTGAGCACCCCACGCTTTTTTCCCAATAATACTAATGTTTATCGTTCATTATTATTTTCTGCCTATATTAAGAAGTTCAAGAATTATTTTAAACTATACATTTATTTGCCGCTTTTTAGTTACATTAATTATTAAAGAGTGTTTTTTAGTTTTTTTAACCTATATTTATTTTTCATTTTTTAGTTTGAGTTACTGTTAAGAAAAACATTTTTTTTTGTAGATTGAGCTAGATTAGTAGATTATTGTATTGCCAGCGGTTCTTGATAAGTCTACAAAATTTAAATTAAATTTGAACGTTTAAAGTGGGTCAAAATCGGGTTCAAAGAAGTCGGTTACAAACTAACATATGTACAGGGTGGCCCTTTAGTGTGGCAAAGTACAATAGCTCCGTTACTATTTCAAATACATTAAAAATATTAATACAAAAGTTGAAGGGCAGTAAGTGACTTATAACGTAAAATTATTTTTAACTTTATAGGGTGGCTCGAAAAAGCGGAACAAAAAAAATGTACTTTTTTCAAATGGAACACCCTGCATATTTTTTCATTTTTAAATTCTACATAGAATTATAATTATTTTTTATGAAATACATTATTAGTCTATACTTTATAGTTTCCGAGATATTGACTGTTGAAAAGTGACATTTTTGAACTTTGACAGCTTCTAACTTTCTAACAGTACGTCTTAGAGCAAAACGGCTTACATGTCCCTATCTTCAATTTTTATTATCTTCCCAAAAAAATCAACTTCCAGTTAAACCGGAACAACTATATTTCCTGCTTTCGAGTAACATCCGGTTTAACCGGAAGTTGATTTTTTTGGGAAGATAATAAAAATTAAAGATAGGGACATGTAAGCCGTTTTGCTCTAAGACGTACTGTTAGAAAGCTAGAAGCTGTCAAAGTTCAAAAATGTCACTTTTCAAGAGCCAATATCTCGGAAACTATAAAGTATAGACTAATAATGTATTTAATAAAAAATAATTATAATTTAATATGGAATTTAAAAATGAAAAAATATACAGGGTGTTCCATTTGAAAAAAGTACATTTTTTATTGTTCCGCTTTTTTGAGCCACCCTATAAAGTTAAAAATAATTTTACGTTATAAGTCACTTACTGCCCTTCAACTTTTGTATTAATATTTTTAATGTATTTGAAATAGTAACGGAGCTATTGTACTTTGCCACACTAAAGGGCCACCCTGTATATACAAACCCAAACAAACCCGATCGTCTATGCCGAATTATAAGAAAGGAATGATATTTGTTTGCAAATTTTTTTAAAATTTTAATTTTCCGATATTTTCTATGCATATTTCAGGAAAATTTCGTAATATTCATAAATTGCCATTTTTCTCAGAAAGTATAAACTTTAGAAAAAAGTCTATATAACTAAAAAGTTGTATCTCGAAGAAATCTACATCTCTGATTGTTATAATCTTTTTCAAAATTAAAAAAAAAAAAGTCAAAATTTTATTCTGACGGGAAGAATTTTTTTTATAATTTTTCAATATTCCTAACGACAATATCTATACAACCCCACGTTTGTTTTATTACTATTGGTTATTGTAATAATTCTGACATATTATTAGGTGTCAAAGAATTTTTGCGAATTTTTTTCAACTTTCCACCGTCCAGTTTTAGTTTTTTTATTAAGGTGGAATTATCAACGTCATTCAATCTATTGCCAACCTATAACCTATTTCGCGTTATTTATTCAAGTTCATTATTTTATTGACTAACATTTAAATAAAATCAGTATTGTCGGCACATTACTTAGGTAATATCTGATATATTACAAAAATATCTATTTATTTCATTGCTAATTTTGGGAGAATTGTATAGTGAAAGAACAATGACATAATAATGTTAAAAAAATCTTACCCGATATTTTTCGCTATACAATTCTCCTAAAATAAGTTATGAAATTTCTTGATATTTATTAAATATGTCAATTATTACCTATAGAATATCAAGTCGATACTGATTTTATTTAAATTTTGTGTAAAAGCTAGAAAACGTAAATAAATCTACGCGAAATAGGTTACATGTTGGTAAGCATGTTGATACTCCCATCTTAATATCATTTTTTTTAAACGATTTGACATTTGAGCTGTTAAATCTTAACAGGAGAATTTTTTGCTTATTTTTCCCTAAGTCTCCGCATCGAATACTATACGACTCCATAATTTGTTTTGTCAAAATCGCATCTTCGTTTTATACCTGACAGCTGTCAAAATTTGACAGGAGAATTTTTTGCGTATAGATTATTGTATTGTCAGCGGTTCTTGATAAGTCTACAAAATTTAAATTAAATCTGACCGTTTAAAGTGGGTCAAAATCGGGTTCAAAGAAGTCGGTTACAAATATACAAACCACAGATGAAGCTAATAAACACGAGATATTTTCCTTTGTGGCGTTAACGCATATCGCATCTAAATTGAATTAACAAAGTTTACAAAAATGCAATTAAAGATATAAAAGTATTTAAACAGCAAACTTGATGATGCACCGGGTAGACGAAACGTCGGACTGAAAATCTCGGCACGCCAATTTGATACGAAGTGAAAAGCGAAATTAAAAATGTAAAACTGACTGTATGTCCTAGAGCAAAACGGCTTACATGTCCCTATCTTCGATTTTTATTATCTTTCCGATAGTGTGAACTTTTGGTTAAACCGGATGTAAGAAATATAGTACTTCCGGTTTGACCGGAAGTTAACACTATTGGAAAGATAATAAAAATCGAAGTTAGGGACATGTAAGCCGCTTTGCTCTAAGACGTACAGTTAGAAAGCTAGATGCTGTCAAAGTTCAAAAATGTCTTTTTCAAGAGTCAATATCTCGGAAACTGTTAAGAATAGACTAATAATGCTTTTATTAAAAAATGTTCAGAATTGTATGCAAAATCCAAACAAATTATATAAAATAGGGGTATCCATTTAAGATTTAGATCTTACCCCCCCTCCCTCCTAGGGGCTTGAAGTAACAAGATTGACAATATACGCAAAAGATGTCCCCCTCGAAATAAAAATCGACGGGTCCGAGCGATTTTCCACATTTTCATTTTAAAGCAGGAAAATCGAGGTGGGAAGTTTTCAAATGAACACCCTGTATATAGCTGTCAAATAAACTCTGATAAAATTTATGTTGCAGTTCTAGTGGTTCTTCCTTTAAATGACACTATTTTAAAATTATTAAAATAAGTTGCCTAAAAGGGGTCAAGACAAAGTAGTTCGACTAAATAAATAATGAAACAATATTTAAAGTTAACACATAAAAAGAATTCGTCTGGAACTTTGTAATATTGGCATTAATTTAATTTTTATCTTCTGCGTGTGCTCCGTAAGAGAAAAACCCACAAACAAAGAGCATTAACCAAATAAATGTTACAAAAAGCAAACTCAAAACACTTAACAATTTAGTGGCTTAAAATGAATTTTCGCCCGAATAAAACCAAACTTTAGTGCCTCCAAATCCATTTAACAAAATATATAGTCTGCCTGGCCTTTGACCTTTCCAAGGTTCAACTTATGCCTGTGTGAAAAAGATCCAGCACATCCGGACTCGAGCGGCATGAACATTGAAAAACATAGACTGACAGCTGGAAAAGTTATAGTTGTTGTAGTTGGCATTTTCCAAGGAGTTATAGTTGTAACTGTATATAATGGCGTAGCAATAACATTATCCCATGGGGGTCACGGAAAATAAATGCAGTTTTGAAAAGGTTTTGCATAATACATTCAGCAATGTACCGGAGATGGTTAAATTGTTTGCATAATTTTTTTCTGCACTATATGGACCTAGTAACTGTAGTTTTGAAGTACCTGAGATCTTTGAGGCAATAAATTCACTATCCTCACGCCTTTCTGCTGGTCCTGATGGGATATCTGCATACTTTTTGAAGAAATGTGAATGCACCACATCCTTGGCAATTCACCTCATTTTTAAGTCCTCCCAAATTTTTGGAAATTTTGCCATCTTAAGTCTCTTTTTAAATCAGGTGACAAACAGAAGGTTGTTAATTACAGAGCGGTTTGCACACAGTCTGACATCCCGAAGTTCTTGTAATGCTGATAAATCAGCATTTATCATCGGATGAACAGCATGGTTTTATCCATGGTAGGTCAACTGTTACAAACCTTGTACTTTACCAGAATTTTATAACCAATAGTATGGAAGGAGGACAACAGGTCGACTCTGTCTCCCTGGATTTCTCTAATGCCTTTGACAGAGTTAACCAAACTTTACTTTTGGGGAAACTAACAGCACTGGGTATCAATGGTATCTTCCTAAATTGGATTGAATATGTCCGATAGTGTTCAATTTGTTAAGAGTGTTGAATCTATTTCAGGTCCTATCAAATGCCATTGGGGGTACCACAGGGTTCTCATTGTGACCACATAATTTTTTCACTTTTTTTACTGGATCTTGAATCTTGCATTCAATACTGTAGACGTTTGTTTTTTTGCTGACGACTTAAAGAATTTTAAGTTAGTAAAATATATGGAGCATCAGCATGATCTTGACAGTATTTATTAGTAGTGCGAGAGAAATCGTCCAGTTGGTTAAGCTCGGGAGATCTAGGCGGCCACTCTGTTGAGCCCCGTCTACCAATTCACCGTCCCGAAAAAATTGCATTTAAGACTAAATTACATGAACAACATAATGCGGGGGAGCACCATCCTGTTGAAACCATAAGGTTAAACTTGCTAAATAAGGATCATTATCATCTGAAAATAGAGTGGCAAGAGCTGGAACCCGAACATTTCAAAGAAAATTTAGATATTTTTCTCCAGTGAGGCTCTCATCAAAGAAAAATGGTCCGATTCCACTCTTTTCAACAGTGCCAGCCCAATGTGGTTTTCGAAAAAATTTCAATACGTCCAGCCGCAGCATTAAGTTCAGTTATAGACGATATCATGACCGCCTATGATAAAGGCCAAGCTAGCCTGTTGATCTTGTTGGATTTCTCCAAAGCTTTCGATACACTAGATTATAGGCTTTTGTCCTCTAAATTACATTATTATGGGTTTGACGTGGATTCTGTTAAACTAATATCATCTTTTCTAACCAACCGTGCTCAAAAAGGCGTTGTTGACAACATATACTCCAATCAAGACATTTTTTCAGGTGTTCCGCAAGGCTCCATTCTATCTCTACTATCGTTCATTATTTATACAGCAAAGATCATAACTTCTACGCAATTCTGTCAGTCAGACGCGGACGATACTCAACTTAACCTGAGCTTCTCCACAACAAACTATTTGGATGCGATCCAGCAAATTAATTTCCATTTGGAAACCATTATTTCCCTATCTAATACTCATAATCTTAAATTAAATTTGGAAAAATCCAAAATTTGTGCTTTGCAAACAAAGGTAATCGTGACACTGTTAAAAATAATGTAAACATTTCTCTAAATGGCGTTCATCCTCCTTATGTACATTCAGCGAAAAATCTTGGTATTGTTTTGGATGAGGAGCTGCGCTTTAAAGAACACGTAAAAAATATAATACAAAAGCATTTTATTCCTTAAAATTAATTTACAATAATGGACATATCCTCTATCAAAAACTTAAAAGAGTGCTTTGCGATAGTCTAGTTCTGTCACCCTACTCCTACTGCGACTTCATTTATATGCCTTGTTTACATGAAATTGATAAAAATAAAATACAAAAAATGCAAAATTCCTGCTGTAGACTAATTTACGGAATAAGAAAACGCGAGCATATAACCCATAAAATAAATGAGGGCAAATGGCTTAATATGAGAAATAGATGTAATTTTCATCTGGGTAATTTTATTCATAAAGTTCTTACCATGGAGAATACATCAAAAAAACTTAAAAATAAGTTCGTTTCCAGAGACAACATTCACAATAGAAATATCAGATACAAGAACAGTTTTACCATACCCCAATATAAAACATCATTATTTCAAAGAAGTTTCACTTATAATATATATATCTCAATTCCAAACGAATTTAAGTTGTAAAATATTAATAGGTTTAAGTTTAAGCTTCGTGCGTATCTGTTCGATAAGCAATAATACATTAATTTATTATTTCACCACTTTTGCTGCCCGCGACCGCGCTTACGGGGACGAAATCGTTTGCCATATTGTCGTTAATTTAGTTATACTACTAGTTTATTATAAATGTCACATTTATCAGACCGAGACATCCGCTGATATGCATTACACTATTATTTATTTTTTTTATTAGTATATTTCGAGACGACTACATTTCCAGTTTAGTGCATGGTTGAGTTGGAGTAGCCCTGTTAGCTAGACTTCGCCACTCTGAGTTTGGTCAATTTGTTTTTTCTTTCAGCTATGTTCAGTTACAGCCATTCAATCTTGAGCAGAACCTTTTTAGCTTTGTAAGACATTTACACATACACCTTATTTTACTATAAGTAATACCTGTTGAACAAAGTATCTATTAAAAATGTCATTATAGAATAAATGCCACAGTTTTAATTTATGAAAAATGCCAAATTTAACGACCCAGCAGAAAGTTTTAATAATTCATTATATTGAGCAGAAAGGTTAGTCTGAAAGGGGAGTTTCAGAAAGGCTCAACATCCCAAAAAGTACGGTTCATTTTTTCAAAACAAAGTGGCAAGAAACGCATTCCTTGGAAAGAAGACCTGGAAGGGTGGTCCCAAACAATCCAATGAAGAACAGGATAACAATTTGGTTAACATATTAAGGGACCAACCTTTCAAATCCATTGTAAGGGCTAAAATAGAAATAAACTTCCCGGGATCGGTGAGAACAGCTCGACGAAGGGTTAGAGAAATCTCTGAATTACGCTGTGATCCAGCAGATAAAAAGCCATTTTTAACTACCGAAAATAAGGAACAACGGGTCGGTTTTTTGTTACAGTATTACTTGGAACCTCTAGTTTTCTGGGAAAAGGTAATATTTACAGACGAGAAAGTGTTTCAGTCTTGCTACAACGGAAGACTAAGAGTATATAGGCCTCCAAGAACTCGATTCGATGAAAGATTTACCCAAAAGGATCGAAATAGTGGTCGATTTTCTGTAAACGTCTGGGCATGGATGAGTGCTCAAGGATTTGGTGTGTGTCACTTTATTGAAGGGCGATTTAATACAGAGGTATACATGAATATTTTACAAAATAACATGTTACCTTCTGCATTAGAACGATTTCCAGGAAGGGATTTTATTTATCAGCAAGATAATTGTCCCATTCACACGGCCCGACAAGTAAGGGAATGGATGGATCAGGAACAAATTATTATTTTACCATGGCCCTCACGCAGTCCGGATTTAAATGTAATGGAAAATGTTTGGGGTGTTTTAGTCAAAAAAATTAATGGTGAGAATAATTTTAGGCCACAAAATTTGAACGAATTAAAAAATAAAACTGCACAAGCTTGGAATGAGTTAAATCGGGACTTCGCAAGGGCTTTGGTAACTTCAATGCTTAGAAGGATAAACTCTGTCTTGGACAAAGGGGGAGCCGCGCTAAAATATTAAAATTTGATTAATTATAATAATATAATGTATTGTAAATAGGTACCGATTGAATTTGTTATAGTTTTATAGTTTGTTAACTTTTCGAAATAATAAAAAAAAGTTCTGATACCTCTTGGTAATTACTAATGATTAAATGTAAATTAAGGTAAAAGAGCAATTTACTAAAAATTAGTAAAAAGTCAAAATCTGACAGACTTGCTGCCCAAGATTTAACGGCCGTAACTGTACATATTATTTTCTGTTAACAAAAGTCTATTATTTTATTATTATTATTAATATTCTTTTTATTATACGGGGTTTGATTTTCTATGAACTGTTTGGATCATCCTGTATACTTAATCTTTCTTTATTCGAATACTAGCGTGTACCCGGCATGCGTTGCAACCCGCTGGTATAAATACAAACCCGATATATTAGTACTAGGCATGCCACTTTCTGAAATTGCACCCGTGCGAAGCTGGGGCGGGGCTCTAGTTATACATAAAAATATTCCTCTTGAATCACTCTATCTATTAAAAAAAACCGCTTCAAAATCCGTTGCGTAGTTTTAAAGATTTACGCACATAAGGGGACAGGAACCGGATAGCGACTTTGTTTTATACTATGTTAAAAAGTCCTAAAAACCCCTAAAGTTTTTATGTTTAATATTTTTCGCCAAGTATCTTAAACCGTTTCCATACATATCAGCTACCTACCCTGTATTAATCAGTTAGCTTTAAAAATATGTATTAGCTTAGATGACCTACAAATCTAAAAAGCCGTTTTGCACGAACGCCATATATAATTTACAAAAGCTTCTATGTGATTTTTTACAGCCAGTAGTAAGTAATAGAATTATTTGGGTCGAGGTAAGATAAGACTTATTCTGTGATTTTTATTAAATAAAACTTTGACACGCTTCGCATATAAGAGCGCATCAGTTTTATAAAACGAAGATAGAAATGGATATAATTCAGCTTTAACTCTGTAATGAAACGTTTTCATGTTGTTATACTGACAAAATATTTTTTTGTGTATAGGTATAGGGTAATTGGCTATATTTTGATCACATCATGAGTTTTTAATTTTGTTACCAGGTTGTAGGTAGGTACTAAAGTATATTTTATTTTCTTTATTTAGAAATATTATACAGGGTGTCTCAGAAAAGGCTAAACCAAAATTGTATTTTTTTATTGGAATGTTAATCCACAAGACGTTGGTGGAGGTTCGTAGCGATCGGCAATCGCAGCGCGCCGTGGTATTAGTTTTAACGTAATTGTTGCGCAGGTCACATCTTTGTTCGGAGTCTTCTAGCTGTCCTGTCTGAATTTGAATTTTATTGATCGTACCAACACCTTTTTCAATTAATTTATTTTTACTTTGTATTTAAGTTTTTTTAAACCTTAATGTCAGATAAAGCAATAGAAGATTCTTATTTCGCACAACCCATCATTAGTAATTGGACTTTGTAATCTATGGACTGATTTTATCATCTCAGTTAACCATGTTGCATAATAGATAATGACACTTATGCTTTATTAACCGTAGCAAGCAAATATTATTATGATTAATGTCAAGTTTCACTACAACTGCCAGTCAAAACGTCGAAACTAATACAGTATACAGGGTGTCTCACGGTCGAAGGTACCTTAGACGTTTCTGACGGACCAGTAAAGGAATCGTTTTGAAAATTTGGTAGCGTACATAAACGGACATGCTCTACCAACATAAAATATTTTTAACAATACAGTGTTGCCGCTTCCACACAAAAATAATAGTAACTTCGATTTTTTAAATGCAACACCATATATTTTATCTTATTTTCGAAACCCCCATTACTTTCCTTACAATTTTTATTAACTCTACTCTATACTTATTTCTTACCGTTTCTAAGATATAAATTAGTTTCCGTTTTTTTTGTCCGAAAACGTCACTTTTAAAAATGCTGATAATTTTGAACTCTAAAACACTGAAACCCTGAAATTTGGTAAATAGTTAAATAATACCATAGGGCTCTTTGCCCTAGTCCCAAATCTTAGTTGCAATATACAGGTTGGTCGAAAAATACACTTATTCTGCTAACTTGAAAAAGTGACCATAAGCCCTTTTTTTCAAATGTAACACCCTGTATATTATTACGGATTTGAAAATCTGCTAAAATATTACTTAATTCTTGTATATCATACCTGTATCTAATTAACTAGTGACGTATTAAGCATAATTTGTAAAATTTTCTATACAATTCAATTTTTATTCGGTTATTAGTTAGTTAGTCATGACAAAAACTGATGTTTACGTAGGTTACTATGGTTATCGTTTTGACATTTCATTAAGTTTAGACAGCGACGTAGCTAGGAATTTTGGCGCCCCGGGCGAATAGTAGTTCTGCGCCCTATCAGACAATCTTAAAACTAAAATTATACATCTATAAATTTTAGTTTAAAAAAAAATATATTAACAGCAGTATAATATACTCATGATTTGTAAACTTAGGGGTGTACTAAAAGTTAACTGCAGGCGAAATGCGCCGCAGGCGTAAATTTTTCAAGACCACGCCCAAATTTGGTCAATAATTTTTAGTAAATATTTTAAAAACTTATGATTACCTACTTATTTTATTGAAAATTAAATAAAATAAAAAAAATAAAAAAGGCCTATTTATTTTTCATTAGTGGGTACATTGCTTAAAAGTAAAGTCACCTCTTCTGTCTTTATTTGCAGCAAACTTATTAATAACAGCTTCATTAAAGTTTGGAATAACTGTAATGTATTGTTTCTCAAATATTCCACATTCATAGTCGTTTTGGCATTAAAACTGTTCATTTTTATTAAAATAAGTCTTTACTACCCCAAAATAATACAAAAATATAAAGGTTAACTCCAAATAATAAATTCATACAGCAATGAACTCAACGGCGCACATTTAATTTGTGCGAGTTTTCCTATTAGAATCGCGCTTTCCCCCACCACACCTGCTAGTACAAGATGCATAGAGAAACAGCAGAAACCCCGCCTACATAACGCATGTGTGCGACTTATGAATTCCTACGCGCCATACGGTTGCTCTTGACAACCGGCTTGGCGAGAGCTATTACACCACGTTTCGTTCGATTGTTTGACGGTACGTTAAAATAGGAGGGTTCTAACTTATATTACGGTAAGAATATAAAGAAGGTAAATTTAATTCAACAATATTTTTTCTTTATAGGGTAATTCTTTATGGAGTATGGGGGTGCACGTGCTTCTGTGCTCCTATGGAGAAACCGCCACTGATTAACAGACTTGAACTTAACATTCGTGAAAAGAAAAATTGCTTGTTCGGACTTGTGTGACTTATGTCTTGGCAACTCACAACTCACATAGCATAGTGACGCAATCGAATCGCGGCGCCTTTTCTTCAAATATCGGCGTTGCCAAATGTCAAAAGCAATCCAGCCGTAATTGCATAAGTAAATTTTTAAACTCCCGTATTTCTAATGACCATTTTGGCGCCCTGTTCATATGGCGCCCCGCGCGGTCGCCCTATTCGCCCCCCCCCCCCTTACTACGTCATTGAGGTTAGATACAAGATAGAAATACACTTTAAAGTCGTGGAAGAAAACTATGCAGTTCTTATGAATTTATTTATTTTATTTGGACAATGTGATAGAATTATCGCCAGGACATGTATAAAGTTTAACGAAATGTACTCTAATTTACCGCCAATGAATCTTAGAAAATTCATAAGGATCCAGGACAATTTTATTAAATGTTAACTGGGTAGTCAAATAATAAAAGTCTACTAAAATTATAACTAATAAAATGCTATTTTAACAGATGTTTAAAACGCTGGCCATTTACATCCAAACACTTTAATATGCGGGTGTTGACTGCATGGATTTTAAGAAAAATTTAGTTTTAATGTTTTCTGCATGTTAATGCAAACACACATTGTCCAAATAAAATAAATAAATTCATAAGAACTGCATTTGTATACTTTTCTTCCATGACTTTAAAGTGTATTTCTATCTTGTATCTAAACTTAATGAAATGTCAAAACGATAACCATAGTAACATACGTAAACATCAGTTTTTGTCATGGCTAACTAACTAATAACCGAATAAAAATTGAATTGTATAGAAAATTTTACAAATTATGCTTAATACGTCAAAAAAATGGTTAAACTAGTTAATTAGATACAGGTATGATATACAAGAATTAAGTAAAATTTTAGCAGATTTTTAAATCCGTAATAATATACAGGGTGTTACATTTGAAAAAAAGGACTTATGGTCACTTTTTCAAGTTAGCAGAATAAGTGTATTTTTCGACCAACCTGTATATTGCAACTAAGATTTGGGACTAGGGCAAAGAGCCCTATGGTATTATTTAACTATTTACCAAATTTCAGGGTTTCAGTGTTTTAGAGTTCAAAATTATCAGCATTTTTAAAAGTGACGTTTTCGGACAAAAAAAACGGAAATTAATTTATATCTTAGAAACGGTAAGAGATAAGTATAGAGAAGAATTAATAAAAATTGTAAGGAAAGTAATGGGGGTTTCGAAAATATAATAAAATATATGGTGATGCATTTAAAAAATCGAAGTTATTATTATTTTTGTGTGGAAGCGGCAACACTGTGTTGTTAAAAATATTTTAGGTTGGTAGAGCATGTCCGATTATGTACGCGACCAAATTTTCAGAACGATTCCTTTACTGGTTCGCAGAAACGTCTGAGGTGCCCTGTATAAAACTAGATTACACCCCCAATAAAACTTGATAATTACTGTGAGTATTCAGAGCAATAATGGCTATAAACCATTCTATGGTAGCAATAACTCCTATTTCCTATTGGCTAAATTACCGTGATATTATCAGTACACAACGGTCTAGCAATTTTCGTTGTCTTACACTAGGAAAGCGCATTGCTGTCACATAAAGTATAAAACAGATGTATAAAGAATATGTGAATTCTTATAAGGACTAGAAGGCTTTTTTTTCAGTGTAGACGTTTCTTTGTTATGTTTTCCATGGTAACTAAGCGAGCGACAAGTTAAAAAAAACGCTTGCTCCTCAAGAAAGTGCAACGTTGCGCAAATTTGTACTTTGCGCTCAGTTCAAATTTGCGCTCGGTTGTAGAAAAAATAGATTTTCCAAATCAATAATAACAGCTTGGCATTTGGTTAAAAAAAAAGGATGGGCTAGCGGTCAACCTAGAAAATTAAAAATTCTTTCCAGCAATTTCGCTTAGTCAATTTTGTAACAAATATTTTTTTCGGCAAACCAATGTGGTCACTTTTTTTTTGTATCTCTGGCTTAAATTGAGATATTGACACGCGGTTTTTACCAGTTTTCTTTAGTTTTAATCTATTTGGTATTTAAGTAAATACTTATACATGGTTACATTTAAAATTTTTGAAAAAATTGAAAATTCTAATTTGATTGTGCTGCGACGATTATAACAAAAAATAGTCATACAAAATTTTCAATGTTACTATAGGATAAGCTGTTTGAAACGAGACCAAGTTTGTTAAATGCGATTAAGGCAAACCGGAGTTGTAAGTATTTCGTTCCTTAGTCTAAATTGGGAGTTAGAGCAAAATGTATTATATCAAAGTGTTGTTCGGTATATTTCAAATAATAAAACACTTTATTTTGATATAACTTTATTTGCCATATTATAGATCAAAACCCTTTTTGTTCTTAGTCATAGGTTAAACACCCTCTAGCGGCAAATTTAGGAACTTATAAATAAAATTATTTGCAGCAATTTCTCTTTCAAAACTTTGTGACAACTGTTTTTCAGATATGGCCTTCGTCCATTTTTATTTTTCCACCCAGTACAGTAGGTTAGTTGTCCCTTTATACCGTGCGAGCAAAAATTATTTGCATCAAAGAGGGCTTGGATTAAAAAACGTAGGGCTTGGTTTAGATCACAGTGATAATATGGGGACGACATACTTACATATCTAACCAAATCTAGGTTAAAATTTTGTCAAATTCATATTATGACATAATATGCCAAATTAATGAGTAATAAAATAAGTAGACAAATACAAATTTATTTTTGTTGTTTACAGAATTAACAAAGTAAGAATATACAGAAAGAAAAAGAAAAATAATAAATAAATTACTGAAATTGGCCACCGCCATGCTCCAAGCATAAATTCACACGTCTTTTCATATTTTCGATAGTGCTGACCATCAGCATCTCTGGAGAAATGTTACCACATTCTTGGATAATCCTTTCTTGTAATTCTTCTACATTTGCAACTGGTGTTTTAAAAAGAGTGTTCTTTAAATGAGAAAACACGAAGTAATCCATAACCGTTAAACAAGGTGATCTAGGTGGGAATTCAATGTCTGATCGAAAACTGATCAATCTGTCGTCGAAAAAATTGCGTAAGTAGTTAATACTTTCGGCGGCTGTATGGGCGGTTGCACCGTCCTGTAGAAAATATCCAAAACGTAGTTCGTCGTCAAATAATTGCTTGTGTGTAGGAGTTGTTGAATTGCTCCACAAATGGATTTAAAATATTGTCTCTATACCGCTGTGCTGTAACTGTGTCATGAAAAAAAAAATAGGACCAACAATTCTTCTTCGGGAAACAGCTAACCAGACACCAATTTTTTGAGGGTGCAACGTGGACTCTACAAAAAAATGGGGATTTCACTACTCCACATGCGTGTATTCTGAGAATTCACATAACGTTTGCAACAAATTCTTCTGTTCTTACAGATGGTCTTCCTGCTCCTTTTTTGTGTTGTATAGAACCTGTTTTTCTAAACACAGCCACGGTTCTTTTCAGGCAATGATAAAAATCCCCAGCAATAAAAGCAATGTTAGGAAAATGTTCGTTAAAATCGTCCATGCACAAACCCGGATTGTATTGCCACTCACCATTTACTCTAACCCCGTTTCGAAAGTACGCTTCAACCATGAATGTTTTGTGCTGTTCCGTAAAGCCCATTGTGTGAATTGTTCAAGAAATTGGAAAATGATGAATCAAATTACTTGTAACGACTGTCAAAGATGACGGAATAACTGATTGATTGTTAATTCAGGTAGTTACTAACACCCAACAGGTATTAAGCTCTACCGCAAAGCATTACTTCCTTAGATGCAAATAATTTTTGCTCGACGGTATATGGTTTCATTGGAAATTTTTGAAAAAAATTGAAAACTCTGATGATTGTGCATTTCTAGGTGCGACGTTTATACCAAAAAATAGTCATACAAAATTTGCAATGTTACTATAGGATAAGCTGTTTGAAATGAGACCAAGTTTGTTAAATGCGGTTAAGGCAATCCGAAGTTATGAGTATTTCTTTCAAAAGAGGTTCCCCCTCCACTCCTTACTATAAATTGCGAGTTAAAGCAAAATGTATTAAATCAGAGTTGTTCGGTATACTTTAAAGAATTAAACACTTTATTTTGATATAACTTTATTTGCCTTATTATTAATCAAAACCCAACAATGTTCTTAGTCATAGGTTAAATACCCTCTAGCGGTTAATTTAGGAATTTAAAAAATATTTGCAGCCATTTCTCTTTCAAAACTTTGTGACAAACGATTCCTAAGATATATTATGGCCGTCGTCCATTCTTATTTTTCCACCCAGAACACACTGTACAGTCACCGGCGTAGCTAGAGGGGGGGGGGGGGCATCGGGGCATTTGCCCCCCCCCCCCAAGAGCCATGAAAAAAAGTAATTATTAACAATATTTTAAAAACAATATTTAAATTTAATTTTCTTGCCCTTTTAAATTTAACGTAGGTAGGCTTACTTTGAGAAACAACGCGTCTGTTTTGGTCATCACATCCCCGTCGTCTTGTTTTATGTGACATTCACGGATCTGGTGTCTGGTGGTGTAAATTTCCTTTTCTCTCTTTTATTTACGTAAATAAGACAAAGTAAGATATAAACATCGTAGGAAAACCTAGGTAATTACATTTGGTTGTGGTTTGTTTGTAGGACTTCTAGATTATTTCAGTTGCGGATTGTACTTAGGCGATTACGTAACAATTATAGATAATAGAAAAATTTAGCAAAATTTGGGCGTGGTCCAAAAAAATTTTCGTCTGCGGCGCTTTCGCCTGCGGAGGGCTTTACGCCTCTCTCCAACTATATGCCCCCCCAAGACAATATCCTAGCTACGCCACTGGGTACAGTAGTTTAGTTGTCCCTTTATACTGGGCGAGCAAAAACTATTTGCATCAAAGAGGGCCGTGCATCTAAGGACGTAATGCTTAGCAGAGCTTAATACCTGTTGGGTGTCAGTAACTACCTAAATTAACAATTAATCAGTTATTCCGTCATCTTTGACAGTCGTTACAAGTAATTTGATTCATCGCTAATTTTCCCAATTTCTTGAACAATTCACACAATGAGCTTTACGAAACAGCACAAAACATTCATGGTTAAAGCGTATTTTCGAAACGTGGTTAGAGTAAATGGTGAGTGGTAATAAAATCCGGGTTTGTGCATGGACGATTCTCACGAACATTTTCCTAACGTTGCTGTTATTGCTGGGGATATTTATGATTGCCTGAAAAGAACCGTGGCATTGTTTACGGAAACAGGTTCTATACAACACAAAAAAGGAACAGGAAGACCATCTGTAGGAACAAAAGCACTTGTTGTTCGTGAAATAACGCAAAATACGCCAACAAATTGTATAAGATGCCTGTCCCTAGAAGTGGGAAGATCTTATGGAACATGCAGGACTATTCTTAAGAAGCAGCTAAATTTATTTCCTTATAAAGTGCAAGTATTCCAAGAAATACAAGCCGCCGATTTTGAAAGACGCAGGAATTACTCTCAATGGTTTACCCAAAATTTATTTTAAAGAAATGATTTATTAGACCTGACATTTTTTTCGGATGTAGCCTGGTTTCACCTCTCCGGTTATGTGAATTCTCAGAATACACGCATGTGGAGTAGTGAAAATCCCCATTTTTATGCTTGGAACATGGATGGCGGTGGCCAATTTCAGCAATTTATGTAATTATTTTTTTTTCTTCTTTCTGTATATTCTTACTTTGTTAATTTTGTAAACAACAAAAATAAAGTTGTATTTGTTTATTTATTTTATTACTCATTAGTTTGGCATATTATGTCATAATATGAATTTAAAAAAATTTTAACCCCAAAGCAAGCAGAAAAGAGCCCCAAACAGCCAGAAAAAAAGAGGAAACGTGATAAGGTTATTAAAAGTGATAATATCAAAAACGCTGTAGATAGAATTGTGACACGCAACTCCGCTAAAATCCACTTTAATAAATAGTTCATTATAATATAAGCATTTGTAAACTCAAGACTAGCTGTAGATATTATAATGGTTACAGTAGTATTTGTTTGTTAGTTTTTTGTCTCTTTTCTTATCTTTACAGATATTGCATATAACATGTCCTTAAGTATTTGTCATATCAATGCTCGATCTTTAGTCGCCAACTTTGATGGATTTAGAGATGCTGTTTTTAACAAATTTGATATAATAAGTGTGTCAGAAACATGGCTTCACGCTGATGTTCCTGACGAGATGGTACGTCTTAATGGGTATAGACTATATCGTCGTGATAGGACTACCGGTCGAGGTGGGGGAGTCGCCGTGTACTGCAAAATTTCAGCGAAGACGCGCGCATTGATGGTTCCTGAGGTTCGCAGTACGGAACAGCTATGGATTTCGGTTAAACATTTTACGAGTCATTTTATTATTGGTACCCTTTACCGGCCTCCGTGTTTCTCGGCTGCTGACTTCCTTGGCGAGCTCGAAAGCGTGTTATCAGTTTTGGACCCTAAATGCGATTCGCTAATTTGCATGGGTGATTTTAATATTGACCTACTTGATTTTAACAGCACTCAATCTAAAAATCTAATTAAAATTTTTGACTCGTTTGACCTTTCTCAAATTATTAAAGAGCCTACTAGGTATGGCCCAACAAGCTCCAAATTACTTGACATTATAGCCGCATCAAATACTATACCTAAATTAGATTCCAAAGTCATAAATACCGAGAATATATCTGACCATTGTCTTATAACTTGTCAAATTTTAAAAGCAAAAATAAAAACTAAGCCATTTCTTTATACTTTTCGCGACATTAAAAACATAAATCTGGAACGATTTAAAATGGATCTTAATATTATGGACTTTTCTCGTGTCTATAGTGCCCGTGATATCAACACTAAGACAGATATATTCAACACAATTATCTTAAGTTTATTTGATTTTCATGCTCCCATCAAAACTGTTCGAATAAGAAAAAACCAAGCAC
Organism: Polydrusus pterygomalis; assembly: GCA_963969555.1. NCBI lineage: Eukaryota > Metazoa > Arthropoda > Insecta > Coleoptera > Curculionidae > Polydrusus > Polydrusus pterygomalis. The sequence continues at coordinate 31,116,107 of OZ018382.1, forward strand.
CGTGGTTAACTGGAGCTATCAAAATACTAAGAGCCAAAAGAGATAAAGCCTTACTAAAATTTAAAAGGTCCAAAAATATAGTTGATTGGAATTATTATAAAACACTTCGTAATGAAACAAACTATGCTGTCAAACGGGAGAAAAAAGCCTATTTTGAATTTAAAATTAATAATGGAAATAAAAATAACTTATGGAAAGAGCTAAAAAAACTAAATCTCAGATCTGAAAATAGTTCATCACTTCCAACACATCTTTTAGATCCTCAGACTATAAATAATTATTTTATAAATATGCTAGGAAACGGGTTACCTGATCCGGAAACACTAAATTTTTTAAGAGCTAACAAGCTCTGTGAAAATGTAAAAGAATTTAAGTTAAGACCCACTAATGAAGACGAAATTTTTAAGTTACTTCTCTCCATCAAATCTAAATCTGTTGGTCCAGATGGTATTAGTATTAGCATGTTACTTATGAGCTGTCCTCGTATACTTTCCGTTATAAAACATATATTCAATTTTTGCATTTCTAGCAATACTTTTCCATCTGTTTGGAAAAAATCGCATGTTGTACCTATACCTAAGACTGCAGCGCCCAATGAATTCAAAGATCTAAGACCTATCAGTATTTTATGTGTACTTTCCAAAACTTTAGAAAAGATAGTTGAGGGGCAAATGACAAAATTTATTGATGACAATGATATCCTTCCCGAGCAACAATCTGGTTTTCGAAAAGAACATAGCTGTATAACCGCCTTAACTAAGGTTACTGATGATATCCTTACAGAAATTGATAACAATAAACTGACAATCTTAGTGCTCCTTGACTATTCTAAAGCCTTTGACCTTATAAATCACCAACTATTGCTTGCTTTATTAGGTTATTTAGGGTTTTCTACGGATGCAACTAGCTTCTTTGCTGCTTACTTGACAGAAAGATTTCAAGCAGTAAGAATTGGTGGAAATTTGTCCGATTTTGCTCCTGTTCTTAATGGAGTCCCTCAAGGCTCGGTCCTGGGGCCTCGTTTATTTACCCTGTATACATCTCAATTTTATAAGGTACTTCGTTATTGTCTTTCCCATTTTTACGCAGATGACGCGCAACTCTATTTGTCATTCTTTATTAATGAAATACTTGCGTCCTGTAACCTAATTAATCGCGACCTCGAGGCTCTCTGCGATATATCTAACAAGTACGGTCTAACGCTTAATCCTTTAAAGTCACAAGTGATGTTGTTTGGTAGAGCTCTTGCCCGTTCTAGATGCGTAGAAAATGTTAATATAATTCTTAATAACGAAAAGCTTACCCTTACCGATGAAGCAAAGAATTTAGGTGTTATTGTGGACTACAAACTTAAGTTTTCGAAACATGTAACTACTATAATTAAAAGAGCATTCTGCAATTTAAAACTAATATATTCAAATCGCCATTTACTTAATAAAAAATGTCGAACCATGCTCTGTGAAATGTTGGTCCTGTCGCACCTTAATTACGGAGATATAGTCTACGGCCCAAACTTGCTTAATGTAGATGCACGCAGACTGCAGCTCGTTCAGAATTCCTGCGTTAGGCTTGTGTGCGGTTTGAAAAGAAAAGACCATGTTACTTATTTTCTCAAAAATATAGGCTGGCTAAACATGGAGAAGAGGAGACTTCTACACTGTTTGATATTCTATCATAAAATTATTACCAATCAAAAACCTGCTTATTTATTTAAAAAACTGAAATTTAGAACCTCTGTCCATAATCTAAATGTTAGGTATCGAAATCTTTTAACTCCGCCGCAACACAAAACCACCCAATTTCGTGGATCTTTTTCTTATAACGTCACCAAGCAATATAACCAACTTTCTGAATCTCTGAAATCCTTGAATTTAGTCAACTTTAAACGAAAACTAAGACAAATGCTACTGAAATAAATATACTTTTCAATTAATAGTTTAAATAAGATACCTTTACTGTTAATATGCCAGACTTAATGTTAATATGTTATACATATATTTTTATTAGTTATAATAAGCCTTTCAGTTTAATAGGAAATCTAAAATCATTTTCTTAGACTACGAATTCCTCTTATTTTGTTATTTTGTTACTAATTATATTTATCTTTCTTTTTATTTATGCTGAAATTATACAGCATATTATACTGGGTTGAGTGTAAAAGCGCTGCTCACTGTTCAGACAGATGAGTGCGAACTCTGCCCTTGTGGGAAAATTGTATAACTCTGTACTTTTCTTTATTTGCCTGTATGATTTATTGTATTACTCTTTTCCACAATAAAAACAATTATTATTATTATTATTATTATTACATATGGTTAGATATATCATCACCATATCATTGTGATCTAAACCAAGCCCTACGTAGCCTGGTTTCACCTCTCCGGTTATGTGAATTCTCAGAATACACGCATGTGGAGTAGTGAAAATCCCCATTTTTATGCTTGGAACATGGATGGCGGTGGCCAATTTCAGCAATTTATGTAATTATTTTTCTTCTTCTTTCTGTATATTCTTACTTTGTTAATTTTGTAAACAACAAAAATAAATTTGTATTTGACTACTTATTTTATTACTCATTAGTTTGGCATATCATGTCATAATATGAATTTGACAAAATTTTAACCTAGATATATGGTTAGATATATCGTCACCATATCATTGTGATCTAAACCAAGCCCTACGTTTTTTAATCCAAGCCCTCTTTGATGCAAATAATTTTTGCTCGCACGGTATAAATAACGCCCTTATTCATTAATACTTAAATCAAGTTAAAATAATATTAAACAACATGATCCGACCACGTGTCAAATTACCAACGAAGTTATAATTCCAGTCCAAAATGGAAAAAGTGTGTCAATGTGAATATTACTATTGAATAATTTATTTGCAATATCATTGTCTATTTATAAGAGGGACTTTTCCGAACAGTTTGAATTTACCGATTTGTGTCTTTTCGACAGGTTTGTTTCGTTATTTTGCCCCCAGTTGTAAATTTTCAACAATCACCATATTACAGACGTTTGCGGAAATTATTAAGGGGTCATCATCGCCGTTGGTTATTTCCCGCGATAAGGCACGATAAGTACTTCAGAAGTAGTCGAATATGGAATGTGTTGGGCTCTAACAAAATATAAACCCAAACATTTTACCATCAATAAAGACTTAAGGGAGAAAGAAATACTAAACCCATTGCTACACACACTGAGAAAAAAAAACAAAAATCGCTAGACCGTAGCCAATAGGAAATAGGAGTAATTGCTAACATAGAATGGTTTATAGCCATTATTCCTCTGAATAGTCACAGTAATTATGAAGTTCTATTGGGGGTATAATTTGGTTTTATATACTGTATTAGTTCCGACTGGCAGCTGTAATGAAACTTTGACATTAATCATAATAATATTTGCTTGCTACGTTTAATACAACATATACCTACCACTAAAAATCAGTACTGTAGTTCTCAAAAATGTAAATAGCTTGTAGTGTGATATTGTTCTTGTCGTTTAACATTGCATATACAGTGTGTGTATAAAGTCTGGAAACGGCTTAATAACATCACAATTTACTGGCTGATTTAAACCAAATTTGGTACAGTTGTGTAAGAGGATCTAACGCACCGAATGACGATATTGGCGTTGTTGCCAGCTTTTTAGTTTGTCTGGAATTCGAACGAATTTTATATTTTTAAATATAATACCCAGTATATTTTTACATTTTTAAATTTCACATAAAATTATAATTATTTTTTATTAATTGCATTATTAGTCTATACTTCATAGTTTCCGAGATATTGACTCTCGAAAAGTGACATTTTTGAACTTTGACAGCTTCTAACTTTCTAACAGTACGTCTTAGAGCAAAACGGCTTACATGTCCCTATCTTCAATTTTTATTATCTTCCCAAAAAAATCAACTTCCGGTTAAACCGGATGTAACTCGAAAGCAGGAAATATAGTTGTTCCGGTTTAACTGGAAGTTGATTTTTTTGGGAAGATAATAAAAATTGAAGATAGGGACATGTAAGCCGTTTTGCTCTAAGACGTACTGTTAGAAAGTTAGAAGCTGTCAAAGTTCAAAAATGTCACTTTTCGAGAGTCAATATCTCGGAAACTATGAAGTATAGACTAATAATGCATTTAATAAAAAATAATTATAATTTTATGTGGAATTTAAAAATGTAAAAATATACTGGGTGTTATATTTAAAAATATAAAATTCGTTCGAATTTCAGACAAACTAAAAAGCTGGCAACAACGCCAATATCGTCATTCGGTGCGTTAGATCCTCTTACACAACTGTACCAAAATTGGTTTAAATCGGCCAGTAAATTGTGATGTTATTAAGCCGTTTCCAGACTTTATACACACACTGTATAATTATCTATTATGCAACATGGTTTACTGAGATGGTAAAATTCATCCATAGATAATAAAGTCCAATACAAGTGATGGGGTGTGCAAAAAAGAATCTTCTATTGCTTTATCTGATAAACAAAGCATAAAAAAAAACCTAAATACCTACGAAATAAAAATAAATTAATTGAAACAGGTATTGGTATAAGATCAATAAAATTTAAAGACTCCGAACAACTATGAGACCTACGCAACAAATACGTTAAAACTAATAATATAGCGCGCGGCGATTGCCGATCGCTACCAACCCCCACAAACGTCTTGTGGATTATAGGTTCTAACGGACAAAATTCGTTTTTGGTGACGCTGTTTTGGTTTCTTAATTGTAGAGAAATCGCTTTACTGGGAACAAAATGCGTCGCATTGAGAATATTTAATTTTTTTCTTAACAAAATTGCTGTATTAAAAGTAGTTCGTTATTCTACAAGACTGTGCTGCTAATGGAACTGATTACTACCAATAAAAACACTGTTCTAGCAAGTCTGGAATTGGTTTAACACTAAAGCGGGTTTGATACACTAGCTATTTATTTAATATGGGTTATTGATAAATAAGCTAAAGTAAAAATCTTGAATACTCTCGCAAGATGGGGGCAAAGTCACGTGACACTCTGTCAATTTTGGTCCATTAAATTTTTATAAGTTGGCATGAATTACAGGACCGGACTTGAAAATTATACATGTGATACCTTCTAAAACAATTTATGCAATGGCCTCCTCGGTTCTACCGCTTTAATATTGCCAAATACCTAATAAGTAATAGGTACCTAATAATTTATTTTGAAACTTTTGTTTTATAAATATTATAATTTAAGGTAGGTAATAATAAGCATGAAATTCTATATGGTTGAAAGATAAAGTGTCAAAATAGATTTAAAAAGTTTATAATATTATAAATATCCAAACCTTAAAAATACTAAACTAACTGAAACACAACTTAAAATAGGATTCTGTCACTCATAATATTTAGAACAGATTTTTTTTTGTTTTATTTGTTCAGATTATACCTATAGGTAAAATACCTACAGTTCAACACTCAGACCAAGCACTAGTGCTTGGTCTGAGGTTCAACATAAACTAATTGAATTCAAGTCATTACATTCACTGTCAAGAAAATCCCCATATATGACTTAAGTAAGGTACCTACGTAGAACCAAATATGGTTTTTATAGAATTTGTTGGCTATGGTACGGATACATTTCTAAGCTTGTATGTGGGCTAACATAAAGTTAAAAGTTTAAATATAGCCAGGGATTTAATTTTTCTGTCAATGGAAATCCTAATTTAACAGTTTTTGACTTACGTAAGGTACGAAGACCCAAGTACAGTTTTTATAGAATTTGTTGGTTATGATACAGTTACATTCCTAAACTTGTATGTAGGCTAACATAAAGTTAAAAGCTTTAGTTTAGCCAGGAATTAAATTTTTCTGTCAGTGGAAACCCTACTTTAACAGTTTTTGACTTACGTAAGGTACGAAGACCCAAAAGTGGTTTTTATGGAATTTGTTGGTTATGATACAATTACATTATTTCTAAACTTGTATATGGGCTAACATAAAGTTAAAAGCTTCAATATAGCTAGGGATTTAATTTTTCTGTCAATGGAAACCCTAATTTAACAGTTTTTTACTTAACGTAAGGTACGAAGACCCAAATACGGGTTTTATAGAATTTGTTGGTTATGATACAGTTACATTCCTAAACTTGTATGTAGGCTAACATAAAGTTAAAAGCTTTAGTTTAGCCAGGGATTAAATTTTTCTGTCAGTGGAAACCCTACTTTAACAGTTTTTGACTTACGTAAGTAAGACCCAAAAGTGGTTTTTATGGAATTTCTTTGTTAAAATGCAATTTATTGATACATTTACCTTTCTAAACTTGTATGTAGGCTAACTTAATGTTAAAAACTTTATTTTATTGTCATACAAACAATAATAATAGTAATATCAAATAATAATTTCACTTATGTAAGGTACGTAGACACAGAAAATAGAATTGTATATTTGTTCGCTATCCTATTACATACTAATATGGTTAGCTATTTTAACTACTATAGTAACATAATGTTACTTACTATTACCTTACTATTGCCAAACGATAATAATATTTACTAATAACAATAATAAAAATAATTCCTTCAAAATCAAATAGCTGCTTTTTAAAGGTTAATAATATGGAAAGCTGTTTTGGCATTTGGTAGAACTAGGCGATACTCGGTTTTATCAACCGGTTTTACCTACCTAAGTGAGGGAAATACTTACTTTCTTACTTTAATTATTTTTCTTATACCTAGATAATGTAAAATGCAAAAATTATACATTAGAAACGAACAAACATTTTAAGAATAAAAATTTCACAAATTAACTAATTAAAACATTTTAACCTGTATCCTGTATCTAAATTTTTGGTCAAATGAATAATAGGTGTAGGTACTTACAATTAAATGTAACAAAAACGCAATTAATAACTCGGTGTTTGGGCTCATTACGGTCCGCTACAAATCTAGGGATATTATTATGTCCCAATATCAGCTGATCGATGACAAATAACCGCTGTCATATGTTTTAAAACGAGACTATTCGTGATATTTAGTATATCAATACGCAGCAAAGCTGTTGCATCAGATCATTTTTCCCAATGCAATATATCTTCGACTTTTGATATAAAAGTAGGCGTTAATGGTATTTGATAGATGTCGACAATTTTGTGACCATCGCGTGATTTTAAGATTGTTCTCATAAAATAAATATGTCTTTACCAAACATTTCTATAATAACATCGGTTGTAGAAAAATCCTGTGTATAATTCGAGCCCAAAGTGACATTGCCGCTCTCGCTTGAAACGACAATATATCACTTTGCGCTCTTAATACACAAATAGCTATTAAAATTATTATGCAATTTTGTTGGGTCTCGAGGGACCAACGGAAAATTACCTGATATATACTAAAATAGTATATTACAAAACAAGTGTTGAAAGTGGTACTCTTCAAACGAGGAGGTATTTAGCACGAGGCGTTAGCCGAGTGCGGAAATTCTCCGTGTGTGAGAAAATCACTTTCACACGAGTAATGTACACAATTTTTCCTACGACCATACAAAATAATCAAAAAGAGTTTGATTTGTTTTTAATAGTTTGTATTGTTACACAAATTTTTTTAACGCCAGAGTTAAAAAATTTATTTCAACTCTAGTTGAAAAAATTAAAACAATGTCCACTTATATAAAAAGAATAACTTTTTCTCCTATTTCCTTACGCACATCATACCTACTATCTATGTACAGTGAATAAATTCCGTTTCTGATTTTTTAGCTGCTTGCATTCTTTTATAAAACAATAATATACTTAAATATACATACAAAAACAACTAAACAGAAAACTAAAACATAACCTCAACATTATAGATAGAAAGATAGAGATGGAGTTTAATATCGATAGCTTGTTAATTATAAAAGGTCTATCTATATTCGATTTGTTTTGAATATTGCTAAAATAAATTTACTATCTTAAGGCATATTATTCACTTGTCCCATATCGTTAAACATTGTATGGATATTTTTATCCGAGATAATTGTAAAATTATAAATCAGTATTTCCTAGGGTATTCTATTTCTGCTCTATAGCTGCCTTTTTTTTCTGTAGTTCAACTCAGTTGACAATGTTGACAGGTTTGTTCGGGTTTGTTGCCTGACATATTTCCCCTTTTTAATATATTATTATTTTTATCATAAATACTCTTAGGTTTCCAAAAATAACGAAAAAAAAGGAGTTTTTACCTATAATTGCAGTAATGCCCTAGTATACTTTACCCCACCCAGCACCCCAATTCGCTCCACGGATCCCGTAAGTTTGCTATTTTTTAAAATAGTTTTGCTGTCAAATTCGTCGGCCATCAGCTGTTTTATATTTCAACACAAGTGTTGAAAGAAAATATTTCAACACGCGTGTGATATAAAGGACTTTCTAACCAAGTTAGGCGTGCTGTATTTCTTATTTTCATAGGTGGTCGTAGGAAAAATAATTTACAATATATGTCTTGATTTTTGTTTGTTCTCAAAACCTATAAAAGAACATTTAAAATATAAAATATTAACATTTATACTGATAACTTTTGTAAACTTAATATATATATATATATATAATAAATATAAACTATAATACCGCTTACATAATTTAATTCAAGTAAAAATTTTAATTACTCAAAGTCGATTATCCGCAAAACAGTACGGATTTCTATAAAGAACGACGTTATCCGCAAATGGGCCACAAATGACTAATTGAATAGCGGCCATATTAGGAGTTGCAGCTATAAAATGTTCTAATGATGTATAAAAATAAGTTCCAACTGTAAAATAGCGTTAAAATACCAATGACACCACATGTCTTACAGAGGTATAATTAAAAGAGTATACAAAATGTCGTAACTTTTATTTTACTGGGGTCGATTTGAAGTAATAGTAGTACACAATCATAGCGCTGTATCGTGGCCCATGGACACTTTAGGGCTAATAAATATTATAGTTTAAAATAATTCTTGAAATTCTGAATATAGGCAGAAAATAATAATAAACGATAAACCTTAGTATTATTGTGAAAAAAGCGAGGGATGCTCGATAAACGAAAAATATAGCACAAAGCGACCCACGCTTTTTTCACAATAATACATACTAAGTAAGTATTTTTGAAAACGTAGTTTGTGTCTGAAAGTAATATACCTTAATATTAAGACAAAAAATAACACAGGGTCATCAGTAAAGTGTTCATTAAGTGGAAATAGTAATTTACGTTACAAGACCGGAAAGTAATGTTTTTCAGGTCGAGACAAGCATTTCCAGGGCGAACCGTATGCGAGTCCTGGAAGCTTGGAGAGACCTGGAAAACACTAATTTTCGGTTGCGTGATATACAATATTTTTTTTAAGACCGACACTTCGATATACTTACATTAAATTATTTTATTTTAGATTATTTTTAAATGCGTCGTATGACTTCTCGTAACGGGCTTTTGATTTTATTGGCAATATATCGTAAGTCGCTTTCCTTGCTGCTTCCAAAATTTCTTCTGAAATCTCATTTTTCGTGTCGGATAATTCTAAATCTGAATTCATATTGTTAAATTTACGCACTCGTGAAACAAGTTTGACATAAACAACAAATTAAAAATCAACGAACTGTCACTCGACAATACATCGAAATGTTGTTGTCATAGTAATGAAATCAAGGTACTTAGCTTGTATTATCAAAGAGCGATTAGAAAAACAAAGAACAGGGACCGTAAAAATCTTTTTTTTAAAACCGACCAGAAAATTTACACTTTCTGGACAATTTTTCGTCTAGAAAATAACGTTTTTCCGATCGCAAGACCGGAAAAGTGACATTAGAGACCGGAAATAGTAATTTACATTACAAGACCGGAAAGTAGTGTTTCTTAGGTCGAGACAAGCATTGAGAGACCTGGAAAACACTAATTTTCGCGCGTGACGTACAATATTTTTTTTAAGACCGACACTTCGATATATTTTATAATCTACGCGAAACAAGTTTGACATAAAGAGCAAAATTAAAAATCAACGAACTGTCACTCGACAATACATCGAAATGTTGTTGTCATAATAACGAAATCAAGGTATCTTCTATTATCAAAGAGCGATTGGAAAAACAAAAAATAGGGTGACAGTGACATTAGAGACCGGAAAAGGGACATTTAGAGTCCAGAAAAGATTTTTCCGGCCTCTAATGTCACTTTTCCGGTCTTGCGATCGGAAAAACGTTATTTTCTAGACGAAAAATTGTCCAGAAAGTGTAAATTTTCTGGTCGGTTTTAAAAAAAATCTTTTCCAGACTCTAATGTCACTTTTCCGGTCTCTAATGTCACTGTCACCCTGTTTTTTGTTTTTCCAATCGCTCTTTGATAATACAAGGTACCTTGATTTCGTTACTATGACAACAACATTTTGATGTATTGTCAAGTGACAGTTCGTCGATTTTTAATTTGTTGTTTCTGTCAAACTTGTTTCGCGAATTCCCAAATTTAACAATATGAATTTTTGTCGACGTTGTGGTCTAGTGGTTAGCTCAGCAGCCTCACAGATCGTAGGCCCGAGTTCCATTCCCGGTGCCGGCAACGTCGATGTTAAATTTGGAATTTGGTTTAAGAGGTGGCGCCGTCTTTCGGAAGAGACGTTAAACTGTGGGCCCCGTGTCATGGATGTTGGCACGTTAAAGAACCCTACCCTCGACAAAGAGGGATTCGGCAAAATTACCAGATAGTGTGTGACAAATTCCCTGGCGTCGGTGATTGGCCTCGTTGCGGAAAAAGGCCGACGTAAAATAAATAAATAAAAAAAAAAAAACAATATGAATTCAGATTTTGAATTATCCTACACGGAAAATGAGATTTCAGAAGAAATTTTGGAAGCAGCAAGGAAAGCGACTTAAGATATATTGCCAGTAAAATCAAAAGCCCGTTACGAGAAGTCATTCGACGCATTTAAAAATAATATAAAATAATTAAATGTAAGTATATCGAAGTGTCGGCCTTAAAAAAAAATATTATAGATACGTCACACAAAATGCTTGTCTCGACCTAAAAACCACTACTTTCCGGTCTTGTAACGTAAATTACTATTCCGGTCTCTAACGTCCATTTTCCTGTCTTGATCGACAAAACGTTATTTTCTGGACGAAAATGTTTCCAGAAAGTGTATATTTTCTGGTCGGTTTTAAAAAAATAAATTTTAGTTGTGGGTAAAAAAATCTAAATTTTCTTATGCAGCTGAAATTTTGCATCTGGGCTAGAAACTGCATTTAAAAAAACTTTTTCTAGTATGTAAGTATGAAATAAACGGCAAAAAGTAGTTTTTTTCCTGTTTTTTCACCTTGACCCCGTCAAACTATATAATCATAATATGCCATACCTCAATTAATACCAAGCTATTATATAGTAATAAAAAAAAATCATAAAACCCATATACTGAAGATTTTTTTTTAATAGCTGAATTTGTCAACCATGCCAGATACACTGTGATAAAAAAAAATTGTATACTAGTTTGCAAACTATATAGAAGGATCCAAAGTTAGACTATTCGAAAACTGCAACCATTTACCCCACTTCTTCTTACAAATTATATTTTTCACTAGATAGCTAAAGGTTCATTGATTTATTGAAATTAGGATAAGCACGGGCCGTTATAAAATCTCCAATTACAAAAATGTATTTTTCTTGATTTCACTGGGACTAAATTTGAATTATTTTTAAAATGATTTTGTCTTTATGTACAGGGAAATATTTATTTTACTACTTATCCTAAAATATTCAGCGACCTTTGTCATATAAAGAAAATATTGTCCTGTATTTGATCAAGAATAATTTCTTTTCGCATTTGGCATACACTGAGAAAAACGATCTAATACAACAGGTATGCTAAAACGTAGTTTATATTGATAGTTTATTTTTAATTAACCCATAATAAATAAATTGCTAGTGTATCAAACCCGCTTTAGTGTTATTATATTAATTCCTGACTTGCTAGAACAGTGTTTTTATTGGTAGTAATCAGTTCCATTAGCGGCAGAGTCTTGTTAAATAATTAACTACTTTTAATACAGCAATTTTGGTAAGAAATAAATTTTATTTTCTCAATGAGACGTATTTTATTCCCAGTAAAGCGCTTTTTCTATAATTAAAAAAGCAGAACAGGGTCCCCAAACACGAATTGTATCCATTAGAACCTATAATCCACGAGACGTTGGTGGGGGGTTTGTAGCAATCGGCAATTGCCGCGCGCCTTATTATTAGTTTTATCGTATTTGTTGCGCAGGTCACATCGTTGTTCAGAGTCTTCTAGCTGTCCTGTCTGAATTGAAACTTTATTAATCGTACAAACACCTGTTTCAAATAATTTATTTCTACTTTGTATTTAAGTTTTTTTAAACTTTGCATGTCAGCTAAAGCAATAGAAGATTCTTATTTCGCCCAACCCATCATGAGTATTGGACTTTATAATCTATGGACGAATTTTACTATCTCAGTAAACCATGTTGCATAATATACATTATCATATTATGCAATATTAAACGACAAGAACAATATCACTAATTAAATTTTTGAGAACTACATTACTGATTTTTTGGAAAGCGCGTTGCTGTCACATTTAGTATTTAAAAGTTGTATAAAGAGTATGTGAGTTTTTATAAGGAATAGAAGACTTTATTTCAGTGTATTTTTCAAGAAGACAAAATCAATTTAAAAATCATTACATTTTAGTCCCTGTGAAACCGAGAAAAATTCATTTTTGTGTTTGCAGATTTCATAACGGCGCGTGCTTATCCTAATTTCAATAAATCAATAAAAAATAATTTGCACAGGGAATATTGTTATTTTTTACTGACTGGTGCGTAAGAAATAACACTATTTCGTGGTACAATTAGCTACAAAATTTTGATTTGTGTCCTTACGATAAACAAATCCAGGAACTACAGGACACCCTCTACTAAATGTCAAGGTAAAAACCTTTTTAGCCCTAAAGTGCCCACGGGCTCAATAAATAAGCACCTTTACTTCCGCGAGCACTCTGCCATAGCCCTCTCTACTTGTTTAAGCCATGAAGTGACATCGGGCAACGCCGCATCAGCTGGGAGTTGCGGATCCACAAACTAGTATGACGCGCAGCAACGGGCGAGTTTTTTATTCTTTCTGCTATTATTTTTTGTTTTTTTTGGCTCTTTTGCCACTATATTGATATTGAAAAATGTACAAAAAAGTAAAAAATAATTTTGGATGACAAGAACAACTTACCTAATTATTAAATAATAGTAATATTGCGTTGAGAAGCTGTTTTTGTTTCACTACGAGTAGATTTATTTGATCAATCAAAAGTGATATTCTATTATACAAATTATTATTTTCTGCGTTTAAATTACAGGATTGACTATCGACTTCTGAAGTCTCAAAATTTAGTAAGCTTAAGGCTTTGTTTAAGAAATCTACGCTTGTCTTAAGAAAGTCACCTACTATCTTGGTAACTTCGTTACTTTCACAATGTATGAATTGGTACCGAAACAATCAGTTTTCAAGCTGTGACCACCTGCTTAGTTTCATTTCAAAGGGTAAAATCCATTTCCAATCATTGTAAGCCAATTCATTACCTTTTAAAAAAAATTTTACTTTCATATCAATGTCCACTCTGAAACCTGATTAACAATATTTATACAGTCATTGGACAAATCTAAACTATAAAAATATATTTTTGAGTCACTTACAATATTTACTTCCCAAAATTCAGAAGTATTAATTTTTTGTGAATAATTACTGAGATCGTAAAAACTTTTTATAAAATCTGATTGCTCGAAAGCTTGATTAGGTTGAGAGGTACGCTCTTGTTGTTCCTCGTTTCTCTTCGCTGGACTTTTTCTAGGAATGAGAACAGTTTTTGACAAGAAAGCAGGTAAATTGGGATAAAAGCACGGAACAGCTGTTAAATTTATTCTCACTTTCGCTGGAATTTTTATTGTGGTGCCATCAGGCAAAAGATATATATCCTCACGAATAATATGACTGGGGACAAAATGCTTAGCACAAACTACAGAATACTGTGTGTGTGCTCTTGGAATGGCTTTTAGATATAGAATTTTTAGATTTTCATCTTTTGGGAAGTGAAAAACTGAGACACTCTCTTTACCTGCTTTTAAAGCACTTTTATGGTTAGAGTTACACCCAGGAATACAGCAGGAGTTTGGCATGTGGATAAATAAACAAACTAAAAAAAAAATAGTACTTACCCGAGTACTTACCTAAGTACCAAGGTATCTAGAGGTATCCTACCTACTTGCGAACTATCTCTACTAATGATATTTTTAAACTTATACACATATACCCCGACATATACCTTCTAGCTAAATAAACACTTCAATATTTAATAAATTAACTGTAGCCACAAAACAATAAAGTTTATCCCAAAAATTCTGCCGCCATTTATGACAACGTAAACAAACCGCCCGGCCGGGGTGGTTGTTCGATTTCTGACTTTATTAATGCTATTACAGCAAGCCCGCACCAAAAATTTTCATTATATTTTGTAGAGGTTCTTATAGCAATCAAGTCACTTAAATTTTCTATTAGAAATCAATCGAAAACCGGATAAAAATACAAATTAAAACGACACCTACATACTAAACCATGGCTAACTTCAAAAAGTCACGTGACAAGCGTACCGCCAAGCAGTGTTGTCGATGTTTCTGTTTCATGACTTGATCAAAGTAGAGAGGGCCGTGACTCTGCTACCTATACAAAACCTACACACAAAAACTTATTTTATTTTTAAAACAAAAAAATTATTGAGAAAACCAACCAGCTCATTTTAATTAAAATTCCTTTCTTGTTTTGAAAACACAAAGGAAATCTCAAAACAAAATAGATTTCAACTATTTCGTGAGTAAATACCATTAGAATATCACACAGGAAAATCGACTAATTAAACCGAATTGCTAAGAATAATCTTATATCAGTAACATGTTTAATAATTACTATTAAACGATCTCTAACGATACCAAAAACGTAAACTAAGGAACAGCATAATATAGAATTGCTACCTCGTTATTTATACGAACAATAAAACAAAACAATAATAGAAAAAAGAAAAGCACAAAGTCTTTATCCACAAGTTTATAAGAAAACTAGGCGTACCTAGAGTAATTCATAATAATTCAACATATTGCGAGTATAGAAACACTCATCATCAGGAAAACAAAGTAAATAGTACAATGCTGATGTTGTTAGCAATAGAGAAAATAATAAGTGGGATTAAGCCGTAATGGAGCTTTCAATGGTGTACACGAGGTGTAAAAAATGAATAGTCAGAAGACCGGCAAGAGTTCAGCCTACTGGAAAGACAAGGGCTAGTGCAAAGGCCCTGTCTTGGGCAGAAAATTGAAGAGAGTAAAAGAAAAATTAGGGAGTTTTAACAGACTTTGTGAAAATCATTTAGTTAAAAGTAGTGTAAAATCTTAAGTTACATTCAACTTAGTCGGAGACATGTAAAAGTGGTGAAATGGAAGAGAAAGATTGTTTTTCGGAAAAGTCAAAGCATCGTTTAGCTTGAAGTAAAATGCTGTTGGGGTTTCAGGCTTGTTACGGCCCAGTTACCCCGACAGGAGTCAAAACATACACATTGTGTGCAATATTAATAAATTTAAAATATTTACTAAACTATTTACTTTATTTTTCTGATGATGAGTGTGTCTACACTCAAAACATGTTGAATTATTATGAATTCGCCTAGTTTTCTAATAAACCTGTGTAAAAGACTTTGTTCTTTTCTTTTTTCTATACATTTAACTCCACTTTGAGTATGGACTACTGATTCAAAACAATAATAGGTAAGTGTAAGCCAATTACTGTAAGAATTACAGTATTTCAGTAAAATATTCTTAATTAATATAAAAAAGGATTTATACAAAATAATACCAACGATAAAACGTTTTATTTATGGAAATAATTAAATTATTGGTTTATATTAAATATTTATTTACACGTATGCAACAGACTCCTAATTTGCCATGAGTGGAGGAAACTTCGACCTATCAAAACCGTGTTACTTAATTGCATTTGTTTTGCTCCGCGGGTTGTTGAAGTGGCTTGATTTTTTTTCTGTGTGTGGTGATAATATTACGGTAATTTAGCTAACAGGAAATAGGAGTTATCGCTACCGTAGAATGGTTTATAGCCTTATACCCAGTAAACACACATACGTTGACTAAACGTTGTTTTAAACAATAACACCATTTCATTTTTGCGTTATTTTTTTACGTACAATCAACTTTAAAATGTCGCGCTTTTTCACCTTAAACATCACCAATAAATACACGTTTAATCGGCCCGTTAGAAAATCGATCATTATACGTTTTAAAATGTTCTATTTAAAACCCTTTTTGGTAACGTTTAATAGTCGTGTATTTGAAACGCAAATTGAAATATTTTGTTTGCCTCATTTCAAACGTTATTATAGACGTTATATTTAAATCCTTATTAATATCGCTTATAACGTTAAAGTATATAATAAATAAAATGCTACAAATGTTTGTTTTTTTAACGTATTTAATATAACTAAGAGGTATTTAAATCGTTCGTTAAACGTGAACTACAAATTCAAAAAACATATGTGTAAAATACAAAACACTAAATACTGAGTAAGGCTACTATTTAGTTTTATTTCCTTGGTTCGTGCGTGTTGATGAATGTTTTAACCATTCTTTTACCACCCAGGCAACTTTTAAATCATTTCTTTCGTTTGCTGGAAAATTTAGCTGGGCTGCTTCTTTCTGAAATACAATTTTTTTTCAGTAAATTAGCTTGTATTTTTACTTTTCTTTGTACTTGACGTTTGGACAGAATTTTAAAACGTGGCATACTTGACTACCTAAAAGTATAAACAATCTTATTAATCCCTTTCTTCTTTATTTGTAAAATTAATTTAAAAATAATTCTATTTCTAAATTTAATATCACGTTAAATGTTAACGTTATAAAAACGTAAAAAAAAATGTTTAAAATAAACCAATATGACTTTATTATTTCTACAGACACTGCCGAAAGTATAACAAGAACAAAATCGCAAAAGGCCAAATAATAATCAAAAAGCCAAAACCTAAACTACCGTGATAATCACATTGTTTGTATTTTGAAACAATAATATATAGATACTTTATTGCTGCGAACAAAAAGCGGACGTAAACAAATAAATGCACACTAGCCGCCATTAGGCACGATGGAACAGAACCTTTTGTAATATAATTGTGTAAGTAGGTATTTTTATAAATTGTACAGGTACTTATTATTGTATAGGTAGGTACTTATTATTATAATATATGTTGTATATATAAGGGTACTTACCAAATTAATTTCACACACAAATTAAAATCACGGGGACTTGGCTTTTACTTGTTGCATCTAGGAAAAATCAGGTAAAAATAAACGATGGCATTTATTCACGCATGCGACGCCAGCGTGCCGGTAGTACGTACACCAATTAAAACCATCACGCGAGTGTTCTAGACCAATCAAATTGCTCCGTTTAGCAAGTACGTTAATATAGGGGTTTATCTGAACGTATAAAGTACGTTATTTTCTTGTATTATTATAACGGTTTAAATAATTTCACGAAGGTTAGCAAAATTATGCTTTTTTGTTGTCATTGTAATATCACAACGTTGTATTAATGTATTTTACTAGTTCAGTCGTATATTCCTAGTAAAAAATGAACGTTATTAAAACCTTTTAAACAAATGTTTTTAAATAAAATATCAAAACGTTATATTAACGTATTTTACTAGTTCAGCCGCATTTTCCTAGTAAAAAATAAACGTTATCAAAACCTTTTAAACAAACGTTTTTAAATAAAATATTAAAACGCTATATTAACGTATTTAACTAGTTCATTCGTATTTTCCAAGTTAAAAAGAACGTTATCAAAACCTTTTAAACAAACATTTTTAAATAAAATATCAATACGTTATATTAACGTATTTTACTAGTTCAACCGTATTTTCCTAGCTAAAAAGAACGTTATTAAAACTTTTTAAATAAACATTTTTAAATATGATATCAAAACGGTATATTAACGTCTTTCACTAGTTCCTATTCGTTAATTCGTTGTAAAGGACGTTATAAAAACTTTTTTTTTGGTCGTGTATAAGTAATCTGTAGTTAACGGAATTTTAACGTAAAAGTATTGGTTAATTAGAGTATGGTTAGAAAATCACGTTCTAAAAACGTTAGATACGAACGGATTTTTTTTCTTCTTAGAATTGACACGTTGATTTTGTAACGTACACGATTTATTAACCATTGACACGTGTATAAGACGTATAAGAAACGTATGTGTGTTTACTGGGTATAGCTTTGAATACTCACAGTAATTGTGAAGTTCTATTGGGGGGTAATTTGGTTTTATATACTGTATTAGTTCCGACTGGCAGTTGTAATGAAGCTTAACATTAATCATAATTATATTTGCTTGCTACGGTTAATAAAGCCATATAAAACTTACCACAAAAATCCGTACTGTAATTCTTAAAAATTTAAATAGCTAGTGTGATATTGTTTTTGTCGTTTAACATTGCATATATACAGGGTGTCCGGAAAATACGTGTACAACGTTTGACGACAGACTTCTGACGTCAAAATAGGTCGATCTAAGCCGACTTAGTTATATCCAAAATGGTCTCGTTTAGCCGGTAGAGGGCGTCAAAAATTTGTAAAAATATTGGTTTTTCCTAAATTACGTGAAAACCTGCTAATCGATTTTAATGATTTTTAGTATGTAGACTAATACTATAAAATGACGTTTTCTTGTGGTAGATTCAGCGGCTGTAAATAAGTGGAAGTGTTATAAAAGTGATATAATACGTCAACATTTCTCCTCATTTTTTTATGAACGGCGTTATGACAACCCAGATATTTTTGTAGAGTGACCATCAATTAAGTTCAAATATAGACAGGACAGCTATAATACTCCGAGCAACGATGTGACCGGCGGAACAAATACATTAAAACTAATACTACGGCGCGCGGCAATTGCCGTTCGCTACGAACCCCCGCCAACGTCTTATGAATTATAGGTTCTAACGGATACAATTCGTTTTTGGGAACGCCGTTCTGCTTTCTTAATTGTAGAGCTTTACTGGGAACAAACTCCGTCACATTGAGGTAATAAAATTTATTTCTTAACAAAATTGCTCTATTAAAGTAGTTCATTATTCAACAAGACTGTGCTATTAATAGAACTTATTACTACAAATAAAAACACTGTTTTAGCAAATCTGGAACTAAGATAACACTAAAGCGGGTTTGATACACTAGCAATTTATTTAATATGGGTTAATAATACAATATAAGCTATCAATACAAACTATGTCTTAGCAAACCTGTTGTATTAGATCGTTTTCCTTAGTGTAGGGTTGGTGTGCAGAGTGGTTGAAGGAGGCCTTAAGGACTTTCTTGGTCATATTTTAAAGTAGTATGGAACAAGTAGTGTGGTTTTCGAACATAATAATATGAAGTTTGAACTTACAATATACAACTCTATATAATTAAGCACGGTTTGATGATGCAAATGCTTCCTCCGACCTTCATTATAACCTTTCTATTCTAATTACAATAATATGTTGCTGATGTTAATACCTAACTATACGCCTAGACCAATCATTGATTTAGGGAATCCCGCGTGTAAACAAAAACATGTTACATTAATAAAGCGTCACTTTTTTAGTAAAACAAATAGGCTGTCAACCTTAATATTCTTTGTTAATCTGTGGTAATAAAAAATTTACGGCCAAACATGTCAAAGAAAATAACAGCTTGGTCAGTAAAATGAATTACGATGTGGGGCGAAAGGAATAATTTTCCCTTATTTTAATAATTAGGTTAGTCTTTATTTTATGTACAATAGATGTAAATAATAAATACACTGAGAAAAAGTCTTCTATTCCTTATAAGAACTCACATACTCTTTATACAACTGTTTAATACTATATATGTGACAGCAACGCACTTTCCTACTGTAAGACCACGATACTTGCTAGACCGTTGTGTAGTGATAATATTACGGTAATTTAGCCAATAGGAAATAGGAGTTATTGCTACCATCGAATGCTTTATAGCCATAGTAATTAGCAAGTTCTATTGGGGGTGTAATCTGGTTTTATATACTGTATTAGTTCCGACTGGCAGTTGTAATGAAACTTACCATTAACCATAATAATATTTGCTTGCAACGGTTAATAAAGCATACAGTCAATGTATACTTACCACTAAAAATTAGTAATGTAGTTCTTAAAAATTTAAATAGCTTCTAGTGTGATATTGTTCTTGTCATTTAACATTGCATAATATGATTATCTAATATGCAACATGGTTTCCTGACATGGTAAAATTCGTACATCTTAACATAGTATAAAACAAAGTCGCTATCCTGTCTTATGTGCTTAAATCTTTAAAACTACGCAACGGATTTTGAAGCGGTTTTTTTAATAGATAAAGTGATTCAAGGGGAAGGTTTTTTATGTATAACTAGCGACCCGCCCCGGCTTTGCACGGGTGCAATTTCAGAAAGTGGCATGCCGGGTACTAATATATCGGGTTTGTTCGGGTTTGTATTTATACCAGCGGGTTGCAACGCATGCCGGGTACACGCTAGTAGATTATAAAGTCCAATAATAATGATGGGTTGTGCGAGATAAGAATCTTCTATTGATTTATCTGACATGCGAAGTTAAAAAAAATTTAATAAATAAAATACAAAGTAAAAATAAATTAATTGAAACGGGTATTGGTACGATCAATAAAATTTAAACTCAGACAGTACAGCTAGAAAACTCCGAGCAACGATGTGACCTGCGCAATAAATACGTTAAAACTAATACTACGGCGCGCGGCGATTGTCAATTGCTACGAACCCCCATCGACGTCTTGTGGTTTATAGGTACTAATGGATACAATTCGTTCTTGGGGACGCTGTTCTGCTTTCTTAATTGTAGAGAAAGCGCTTTACTGGGAACTAAATGCGTCGTATTGCGAAGATACAATTTATTTCTTAACAAAATTGCTGTATTAAAAGTAGTTCATTATTCGACAAGACTGTGTTGCTTATGAAACTGATTACCAATAAGAACACTGTTCTAGCAAATCTGGAGTTGATATAACACTAAAGCGAGTTTGATTCACTAGCAATTTATTTAATATGTATTAATAAAAAATAAGCTATCAATACAAATATGTCTTAGCAAACCTGATGTATTAGATCATTTTCCTCAGTGTATAGTATCCATGCCTGAAAGGATGAAAAATGTCTAGAATTGATTGTAGAATGTAAAAAATGTAATAATATACAATATGTTTCATTAATTAAAGTTGATAAATGTAAAAGTTTTGTAATATACCCTGTATATCTTTTTCCAAAAAAAAAATGCAATTAAAAAAATTAATTTGACGGGTCCAGCGATTCCTGATTAAGTAGGCGGTACTCTATAAAAGGCTATATAAAATTTATTATATATTTACCTCTTATATTTTACTAACTATACATTGAATTTTTCAGAATAAACTCGAACAAACCCTTTTATATATAAAACATCTAAAATTCAACTTGTTGAATACACACCACTTTGTAAATAAACTTGGGAATGGATGTCCTCATTGTTATGGAATGTAGGAAAAATCAATACCTCACAACACAACTTTATACTTTTGGTTAAGGAAAATAGAATGGCAAAGTTAGAGTTGAAGTAGAGTTAATGTTATATGTTTGCCCACCGGCATTTTGCTATTTAAACGTTAATAATATTTAAGTTTTCTACCAAACATTGTTAAAAAATGTTAGCTAGTCTTCAAGCACTTTGACCTCTGTAAAAAAAAATTTGCATTTAATTGCCATAATAAATAGTTAAAATATATACAATGAATCTAATTTTTGGTTTGCAACCACATTTTTAAATTTGGTTAAAATAAATAATTATTAAAATTGGTGGTTGTTAATTAAATTTTTTTTTGACCATGAAGGAAAAAATAATAACCTTAAATATTCTAATAGACCAAAAGAAGAGAAAGAAAAACAGAAAATAAAGCTTCAAGTGCCATTTTCCCCGAAAAGCGGCGAGAAAAATAGATACTGAGAAAACCCAAAAGCAAATAGATAATAAGAACAGAAAAGAAAAGAGAAAGAAATTAAATAAAACTACCCAAATATAAAAAATCGAAAAGAAAAACGAAAGTGTATGTATACCATTGATATAGGTATTATTTATCCAATCTCAGTTTGAGGACATTCCAATCATTCCATACGGCGGTAAACAGTCTCAAAGAGACCGACCGCACAACCAGGGTTGTCAGATCTTTCTTCTTCAATTCTTTAAGTTTTTTTATTAAAGATATTTCATTTATATCAGTATTCAATTTTAGTCAGTAACTTTCTTTGAAAGCTAGTTTGCAAATATACTTTAAACCGAGGAGTTTTGAGTGTGACAGAAAAAAATAACAAGCCATTCATTGTTATAATAATACATTCTTTAGTCCTTAAGAAACAATATAACTGAAATCAAGACAAAAAGTGTTTTCAGTGTTTAAAAACAACTAATTAACAAACCCTTGTTTCTCGTATATAGGTACTTACATTGTGCTTACAAATCCGAAAATTTTGAAGAATTGGCAACAGCATGTAATTTGTTGCGGTTGGAAGCGCCAGGATATAAGCTGAACCGGTACCCGGCCCGTCTAACGATCGATTCTGCCAGACAGAGATAGGCCAGTGACCGCCGATGGCGTGGAAGAGACGAAGATAAAATATACGTGGTTATGCCTTGATGAACGGGCCGGAGTCTGGTTGACGAGAATAAAGTTCTGGTAAAAAAATTAAAGCATTTTCTGAGCAGTGTCGTGCCGTGTCAGGTTTATTTTTCTGATTTTAGTTTTGTATATAGAATTTTTGAGTAACCTTATATTTATTATTTTAATATAATATTATTATATATACAGTAGGTTTATAAAGTGTAGTATGTACAAACACATAATGTAAAACAAACTTATAAGTGTGTATACGCACAGTTTAATGTCATTAAATTGACCTAAGAAACACTATATACGTGCAATGGAAATTTAAACACTATCAAAGATGATGACAGAAATAATAGCTATGATTAGTGGTATCACAAAAATTCCCCGAATTTTATAACGTTACAGTAGTGCAGCTTTAAACCAGTATGTTAAGTGTATTGTTAGCATTTTTTGTGATCAAAATTATCGCAGAATTTGTATTTGTTTTTGTAATAATAGTTATTTGTGCATCTAGCAGTAAAGTAATACATTCTTGGACGACAGTAAGAAATTGAGGCGAGGCGAAGCCGAGGCCAGCAAAGCTCTGGATTCAGAAAATGTACTTTCTTCTACGAAGTGCACACAATATTTATTCTAAAATCCTACATTTATTTTATTTAAGAGCAGTTATCACTTGCCGCATTTAGGTAAAAAGAAGTGACAAACTACAAGAAAACTATTGGATAGAATTGGTTAAAATTTGGAATTTAGCTCCGAAATTTTATACTACATGACTATATCGCCGTCAATCTTTTTAAATTAGAAAACAAATTTTCAAAATACATTTTTTTTTCAAAATTGACAAAATGAAGGTGATACAGTCATGTAGTATTAAATTTCGAAGCTAAATTCCAAATTTTAACCAATTCTATCCAATAGTTTTCTTGTAGTTTGTCACTCCTTTTTACCTAAATGCGGCAAGTTATAACTGCTCTTAAGTACTATGAAAATAAAATATATTTCCTTTACTGGGTTAAAACTTAAAACTGTTTATTCGTCAGCTGTATAAGATCCGTGGCCCCACAACCACTACTTGTTGTAAATGTCAAATTAATATTGATAACTTTCGGGTATTCAACTTTTCTATATAAAAAAACATTTTAAAAATGGATAGCGAGGAAGAATTCATATCTGGAACACCTCCAGAGTTAGTGGAGTGTGCGGAAAATGTAACGATGGATCTGCTGCCAAAAATATGAAGTATGAATGAAGTATGAATTAGCCTAAAAGCGATTTATGGACTATTGTCTCGATGAAAAAGCTTCATCAAGATCGAAAAATATTTCGCACACCTTGCAACAAGTATAAAGGCATCTACGTTGGGGTCCAACTATGCCATGCTCAAGGCAACCTTAAGTGCCAAAGAAATAAGATAAAGGCATTTTTAAAAAGTCAGTCAGATGGTTATAAAGCCAAATAATCCAAAGTTTCATCAAAAGAGAACATATAATTATTATTATACATTTCTATTAGAAACACCAGATGATATATATACAAGGTATTTTGGAATGTGTTTAGAGGGGGAGAGAAACAAATGTTTTAGTTCGATTCTCAGCCATTTCTGAAATAATCGGTTCTGAATTTTTTTTATATTGAAATAATGAAGAAGGCTTTAGTTTTAAACGTCCGATACATTTTGATTGATAGTTTTGACATGCATAGTAGTTGTCAGTTAGCTTCATATTGAGCGTATCGACTTGAACCAAGATTTTCATACTTACAATGCCCCACACATTCAGTCACAGGGCGTATGCCGACATGATATTCGTGTATGGTTACTTCTATTATTCTAATTTTCAAAATAATGAGAGTCAAGAAACAAGTAACATAATGCAGTTTACTAGTGGAGCTGCAATAGCTAAACAACTTGCGCAAAGCAGATGGACAGGGCTGACAACCCGTATAGCATCTCCAGGCAATTGTGACCCCTACTTGACGGCAGGAAAACAGCAGCGCTATTACAGCACGGTCGGAAGGACCTAAGAAACATCACTGCCGTAGTCACCGGACATTGCCTGTTCGGTAGACACGCTGAACGTATGCAAATACCAGCAAAAGACTTCTGCAGAAGCTGCAGAGATGAAGAAGAGAAGAAAAGTATTCAGCATTTCTTGTTTGAATGCCCCGGCCTCGCGAGAAGAAGGTTCAATGCATTGGGCGAACCATCCTTTAATGATCTGGAGAAAGTGAGCAGCCTGCAACTGGGTCGACTTACTAAGTTTATTAACAGCATTGGCTGGTTTGAATAAGCTGTCAAAATTCTTCTACGGTCTACGTCGCGTTAATCATCACAAAGCTGATGAGGATATGTCCCGCGGAACATGTGTGGTACCACAATGGTCCTTATAGGAGTACGTGTGACTGTTTGGACAATGTCAGAGGTCTGTCACTCTAACCTAACCTAACCTAACCTTAGTGATAACCTGTTAAAAAATATTCCAAATTTCCGTTTCTTAACAACGGCAGTAAATACTGGAATATCTGTTTTAGAGAAGCGAAAATTTTTTGAGAATGTGTATATTCTTTAACGATTTTGAAAAATCTTTTTTATTTTGTGTTCCATTAATTTTTGTTTTAATTGATTACCTACGTGTAAATGTCATTTCTTTATAAATAGCGAGAACAGATTTTAAAGTCATCGGAAATTACGACCGGTAGTCGGTAAATGGCAAAAAATGTTAACATTTATTTAATTTAATCAATAATTATAAATTAAAACTCTAAACTTGCAGGCAGATAACCAACAATGTTTAACTGTCATCTTTCTGAAGATAAAATGAACAGAAATTAAAAATATTTTTTGTATACTCAAAAAAAGGAAAATATTGGCACTGCTTTAAAATCGTTTAATTACAGCAAAAATAATGTATATTTTCACTTGTTGAGGTAGGTAACATTTAATCTTGTACCAACTTTACACGCAAACCAGATCAACATTCGAACAAACGCCTTTTGTTCCCATTAAAGCGCTTTTCTACTACAATCAAAAAAGTAGAACAGCGTCCCCAAAAACGAATTGTATCCGTTAGAACCTATAATCCACAAGACGTTGGTGGGGGTTCGTAGCGATCGGCAATCGCCGCGCGCCGTAGTATTAGTTTTAATGTCTTTGTAGCGCAGGTCACATCGTTGTGTGAAGTCTTCTAGCTGTCTTGTCTGATTTGAATTTTATTGATCCTACCAATACCTTTTTTATTAATTTATTTTCACTTAAAGTTTTTTTAACTTTGCACGTCAGATAAAGCAATAGAAGATTCTTATTTCGCACAACCCATTTTTAGTATTTATAATCTATGGAGGAATTTCGCCATCTCAGTCAACCATGTTGCATAATAGATAATCATATGCAATGTTAAACGACAAGAACAATATCACACTAGAAGCTGTTTAAATTTTTGAGAAGTACAGTAGGTACGGCTTTTTAGTGGTAAGTGTATGCTTTATTAACCGTAGCAAGCAAATATTAATACGATTAATGTCACGTTTCATTACAACAGTATATAAAACCAGATTACACCCCCAATAGAACTTGATAGTTACTGTGAGTATTCAGAGCAATAATGGCTATAGACTCTTCTATGGTGGCATTAACTCCTTATTCTTATTGGCTAAAATACCGTAATGTTGTCACTATAAAATGGACTAGCAATTTTTGTTGTCTTATAGAAGAAAAGCGCGTTGCTGTCACATATAGTATTAAACAGTTGTATAAAGAGTAAGGTGAAGTGGGGTAAGTGTAATACCGGGGGAAGTGTTTGTAATTATCATTTATTGTGACATAATAAATTTTAAACCCAATATTGCCATCAGGGATATTTTTTCACCAGGAATCCATATTTTGTGTTAAAAACCGGTTACGGAAAACTCCTACCGCTCTAAAATGGCTGTTACACTTACCCCTTCCATATTGATAGGGGGTAAGTGTAACAATTTGCTCGGGGTAAGTGTAACAGGTTATTTACACTTACCCTAATCAGGTGCCCAAGAGATGCTATTATCCGATGTAGAAAAATTACTTCCAGAACCTCAAATAGGTCGGCGAGGAGAATTAACCTTCCCACTTTCATTTGATGCTTACAATGTTAAATAAAAATATTCACGTTCAGTTATATATTCGTTTTAAATTTCAATCGGGTTCTTATTTACAAAAAAGCTTTTAACTTTGTTATTATAAGTGATATTATCTTGCTTTTTTTGTTTAAAAGGTATTTTTCATGATTATGTTACACTTGCCCCTGTTCCTTAATACACATTTTGTATGTAAATGATCGTTGGATGTTACACTTGCCCCAAATTGCGGGGTAAGTGTAACACCTTGACATCGACACCATTTTTTTTTTACTGAATAAAGAAATATCAGATTTTTAAAAAGTTAATATTTGTTATGTGTTGGTAAGCCTATAAGGTACCTGTAAAAAAATTGTCATACTATTTCCATTTGTTTCTCTGTACTGGGCCTTAGAATAGCAACTATGCTTTTTTGCGGCTACACTTACCCCACTTCACCTTATGTGAATTCTTATAAGAAATAGAAGGCTTTTTTCTCAGTGTGCAATTTATAATTTTAAAGTGGATGATGGTTTTAGTTCAGTTTTTGTAGAAATATTATTTTTAGTTTTTTAAACTTGCAGACAGACAACTAACAATGTTTTTCTGTTTTCTTTCTGAAGATAAAATAAACAGACAATAGAAATTTTTTTTTGTATACTCCCAAAATAAAGCGAACTATTGGCAGTGCTTTAAAATCGTTTAATTACAACAAAAATAATGTGTATTTTCACTTGTTGAGGTAGGTAACGTTTAATCTTGTGCCAACTTTACACGCAAACCAGATCAACATTCGAACAAACATTTATAAATTATAACGTGTTGCATCACTTGTTGTGCGGTTTGTTCTATAAATATTTGAGAACCGATGATTCTTTTAAATTTCCCTGACATTTACAAGCGGGTACACTGCACTTTCAAACTTTAAAATAACTTTATTGGCGTAGGAGCCAAACGGTTAAGAGGACTCCGTAAACCTTTAAAACGAGATCTCTTTTCACGGATTTACTAATCAATTAGCAGAAAAGTTTTTAAAAAATTAACAAAGGAGGGTAACTTTTTGAAATTAACAATATTTTCTACATACACTGAGAAAAAAGCTTTCTACTCCTTATAATAATTCACATACTCTTTATACAACTGTTTAATACTATATTATGTGACAGCAACGCGCTTTCCCATTGTAAGACAACAAATATTGCTAGACTGTTGTGTAGTGATAATATCACGTTAATTTAGCCAATAGGAAATAGGAGTTAACACTACCATAAAATGGTTTATAGTCATTATTGCTCTGAATACTCACAGTAATTATCAAGTTTTATTGGGGGGTGTAATCTGGTTTCATATACTGTATTAGTTCCGACTGGCAGTTGTAATGAAATTTGACATTATTCGTAATAATATTTGCTTGCTACGGTTAATAAAGCTTATAATACTTACCACTAAAAATCAGTACTGTAGTTCTCAAAAATTTAAATAGCTTCTAGGTAGTGTGTTATTGTTCTTGTCGTTTAACATTGAATATGATTATCTATTATGCAACATGGTTTACTAAGATGGTAAAATTCATCCATATATTATAAAGATCAATACTAATGATGGGGTGTGCAAAATAAGAATCTTCACAGGTATGTACATTGGTACGATCAATTGAATTCAAATTTAGACAGGACAGCTAGAAGACTCCAAACCGATGTTACTTGCGCAACAAATACGTTAAAACTAATACTACGGCGTGCGGCGATTGCCGTAAGCTACGAACCCCCACCAACGTCTTGTGGATTATAGGTTCTAACGGACACAATTCGCTTTTGGGGACGCTGTTATGCTTTCTCAATTGTAGAGAAAGCGCTTTACTGGGAACATAATGCGTCGCATTAAGAAGATACAATTTATTTCTTAACAAAATTGCTGTATAAAAATGTATATAGTTCATTATTCAACAAGACTGTGCTGCTAATGGAACTGATTACTAAAGTCGATTCACTCAGTAAACCTGCAAGATGGCCGACATGTCATATGACAAAAGTCATTGAAAATGCAAAAATTTATTTTATTTAGCTGGAATATGACTTTTGTCATATGACATGTCGGCCATCTTGCAGGTTTACTGAGTGAATCGACTCTACCAATAAAAAACACTGTTCTAGCAAAACTGGAATTGAAAAAAGAAAAGCACACAGTCTTTCTCCACAATTTTTTTATTAGAATAACTAGGCGTACCTAGAATAATTCATAATAATTAAATTCGACATATTTTGAGTCATCAGGAAAACAAAGTGAATGGTACAATGCTTTTTTTGTTAGCAATAGAGAAAATAACAGTGGTATTGAGCCGTAATGGAGCTTTTAACGGTGTACAAGAAGTGTTCAAAATTGAATAGTCGAAAACCGACAATCAAGACTTCAGCATACTGCATGGAAAGTCAGGGGTTAGTGCAAAGGCCCTGTCTTGGGCAGAAAAATGAATAGTGTAATAGAAAAATTAGGGAGTTTTAACAGACTTTGTGGAAAACATTTGATAAGTAGTGAAAAATCTTAAGTTTTATTTAGCTTTGTTAGAGACTTCTAAAAGTATTGAAATAAGAGAGAAACAAAAAGAAAAAAAAATTGTTTTTCCCTTCTGACACGTGCTGGTTGTAGTGGAACTTCTCTAACAAAGATGTTCTAGTAAAACAAAAAACTTTTTTAAAACTTTTTAAAACTTAATTTTGCACATAATGTGTACGTTTTGATTCCTGTCGGGGTAACTGGGCCGTAAATACCTGGTACCCCAACAGTATTTTACTTCAAGCTAAATGATGCTTCGACTTTTATGAAAAACAATTTCTTTTCTTTTTCTTTTCCTCTTATTTCAATACTTTTACATGTCTCTAACAAATCTGAATAAAACTTAAGATTTTTCACTACTTAACAAATGTTTTCCACAAAGTCTGTTAAAACTCCCTAATTTTTCTTTTACACTCTTCATCTTTCTGCCCAAGACAGGGCCTTTGCACTAACACCTGACTTTCCAGTATGCTGAAGTCTTGATTGTCGGTTTTCGACTATTCAATTTTTTACACCTCTTGTACACCTTTAAAAGCTCCATTACGGCTCAATCCCACTATTATTTTCTCTATTGCTAACAACATCAGCATTGTACCATTCACTTTGTTTTCCTGATGATGAGTGTTTCTACACTCGAAACATGTCGAATTTAATTTTTATGAATTATTCTAGGTTCGCCTAGTTATTCTAATAAAAAATTGTTGAGAAAGACTTTGTGATTTTCTTTTTTCTATACATTTAACTCCACTTTCCACAATTGCTTGCAGATTTTTTATTATATTTTATTCATACGTTATCTAAAAATGTGGGTTAGTAGGTACCCGTTCTATGCCTAAAGGTCAATCGAAATCAATATTAAACCCGGCGTATTGATATTGCTGGATTTTTTTATGGGATTATTTTTAACTAACTAACTGTGGGCATAAATTTATTATATAGATAGAAAGTTAATTGAAAAACCATTCGGCTGTTTGTTATTTCTCTCATTAAATCATCGCCCACTTTAATCCAATCAATATGTACCTACCATACATAGCAAAGACAATTTTATATAGGTCAACGGCTGAAATAGGTAATTGGTTCACGCGGGGAATATATACAGCGTTAGGATAAAGAAACGGCTCAGCCTTTTGTATAAAATACCGCCCGCTTAATCAGGAATCGCTGGATCTGTCAAATTAATTTGAAAATAAATTTAAATTTCTTTCTTATATTCTGCAATCAATTTCAGATATTTTTCACAAATCATGCCCTATACCTATCCACAACCGTTTACGACATACCGGGTGTCCACGGAAGGTGTTTCGCCCCTCTAATTTTTTTGTTTTTCAAGATAATGAAATAAAATTTGGGGAATTTGTATACGACATAAAACTGCATTTTTGTGACTCAACATTATGTAAGTTCCGGTTTAACCGGAAGTAACATAAACTTTCGATTTTTAAATAATTGGTCACCTGGTATATTTTTTCTTTTTTTGACTCCATATGTACTAAATACAACGATCTGTCACTTTTTTTTTTCAAATTTATTGTTTTACCTAGAGGGCCAGAAATACATTAAAATCACTTATTTTAGTTCTTTAATCTTGGGAAATATACAATTTTACTATTTATGGTCCAATGCCATGTGCTGTGTAAAATTTAATCTTATAAGTTGTACCTATAACTAATTTTTTTAAACGGCAACATGGTGGCTCGTCGGGTTAAGAAAAAAGAGGATTTTATTACGATTATTTTGATACCATACACTATTAGGTTTTAGAAAAGCTGCCATTAAAAAACTTTAAAAAGTTGACTTGGAACTTTTCTAAAATAAAGCATCCTTTGAGAATAAATTTAGATTTACATGCATCAAGTCGCCTGTGACCAGCAAAACTGATAGAAGAAAATCATGCCTTGAAGAAAATTGACATGCCGACAGCTTCCGCCAAAGTAAATTAGTTTGTTGTTTAAGAAACATGGAAAATAATAGTTTTACAAGGAGTAAATAACTTGATGTGTTATTAGTGTTTGGAGAATGTAGAAAGAATTCAGCCGATGCTGCACGACTTTACGCACAAAGATAATTCAATCGGCGTCATCCAACCCGGCACTATTAGGTTTAGGTACCCAAAACTGGTTCCAAAAATGCGAAATGAGCCTGACAATAATAACGAATCAACTTTTTCACTCCTTGTAAAACTATTATTTTCCATGTTTAACCCGACGAGCCACCATCAGGGCCGTTTCTGGCCTGTTTGCCGCCCTTGTGCGACATATAAACTGGCTGCCCTTTAAATCAAATCAGTTACTATTTTACAATTACCTACCTGAAATTATGGCGCAAAGCAATTGTCAGAAAAATAAGTCTTTAATAGGTGTCTATTTTTAATATTTTTCTTTTATTCATACTTACCTACAGAGGGGCTCAGCAATTTGGCTTTTAATGGCGATAAGGGCCAAGCCACTAATCCTTTCTTGGGACATAATTGACCGCAAGTAATTTTTAATTAATTTTAACTTTGAAAAACTACGTTCGATAGATGCAACAGTAACCGGCAGAGTAATAAAAATTCTCAGCGCAACACAAAGATTTGGAAATGATGAGATTAAATCTTTTTCAGCTATGAATTTTGAGCGTATCTACAATTATTATATTGTACGTTTTATTGGAAAAATTTCTCGGAACGACAAAATTTCCTGGTCGAGCTCTGAGCGATCAATATCTTTGTTTGTGGGACTTCCTTGCTATCGAAGCGCTATATCGAGATCTTTGCAGGATTTTAACAATTTCTCGTCATTTATGGCATTAGCTTCATAGAAGTTCGACAAAAACCCAAAAATTTTTATTACATTTATTAAGTGAAACGAATCTCTCCTTAATTGATTCTATCGCAATAACCAAAGAACAAGTAACCGGTGCCCATAAAGGGTTTCCTCCCTAGCAAAAAAAAAAAAATATATATATATATCCAAAATCGAAAAATAAAAATTCACATTGAAACTCTGTTTGGCCTCGACGATGGGGTCATCTTTTAATTCGTAATCAAAATGTCTGGGTACTTTTTTTCGGCGTCGGAAAAGTTATTTGTAATAGCATTTGAAACCGGACATCGGCGGCAAATTTAAATAGGGTGCGTTCTTTTGCCCTGTAAGTATTTGTGCCCCCACCTACCCTACTACCAAATTAACAAGACCTATAGTTAAATTCACATAAAGTTTTAATGCCAAATGTCATTGTCTAGTTACTTTAGATTTCACCAACTTACTAAATTTCTTATACAGCTGAGATTGGTCAGTGTTTTTTCTTTTTCTTTTCTGGAATTGTTCGGCCAACTCTTTTTATTTCTATCTCTTTTTAATCGTATGAAATAATACAAGATAGACATACGTTGTGTGCAGTACAATTATACTAATTAAATTTAGCCATTAGAAATTTATATTTTATGAGTTGCTGCAGTATTTGACAAGTATGACAGAACTGAAATGTCACGGCATTAAAAGTTTATGTGAATTCAACTATACCTACATAATTATTCAAATAATATCAATTAGTTTTAATTTTTTGAGTAAACCTAAGACAAAATGTAATTGACGTGGGTTGCAGGGCGGTCACCTCCGTTGAGAATTCTTTTTATTTTTCCGATACTTATCTATCTATAAAAAGAAATCTCTAATTAACACAAAGGGCGGCTGCCTCATTCTTGACAGCTACTGCATAATTTTTTTTTGAAAACTGAATTTACCATTCTTATTTGACCCTTCATATTTATGAAAACTCCTAGAATTTTTTTTTACGTCTAACATTTTTTCTGTGAAACTGCAGGCGACTTTAGCCGCCCTATAACTTTGGCCGCCCTTGTGCGGGGGCACTCCCAGCACACCACTCAGAAACGGCCCTGGCCACGATGTTGCCGTTAAAAAAAATTAGTTATACAACTTTTAAGATTAAATTTTACACAGCACATGGCATATTGGACCAAAAATAGTAAAATTGTATTTTTCCCAAGATTAAAGAACTAAAATAAGTGATTTTAAAGTATTCATATGGCCCTCTAGATATCACAGTAAATTTGGAAAAAAAATATTTTCTTGGTGACAAAAAGTGACAAGTGATACATCGTTGTATTTAAAATGTCATATTGATTTAAAAAAGGGAAAAATATACCATGGACACCAGTAACCCATTTAAAAATGGAAAGTTTATCTCACTTCCGGTTTAACCGGAAGTTCGATAATGTTAAGTCACCTGTCAAAAATACAGTTTTATGTCGTATACAAATCCCCCAAATTTTATTCCATTATCTTGAAAAACAAAAAAGTTAGAGGGGCGAACCACCTTCCATGGACACCCGGTATTATTTGTTTCATGTTAAATATATCCTCCACCTGCAGTAGATCAATCGATCTAAAAATTCCTGCTGTATATTTGATACTACTTGTGGAGGCATTATTCGTCGTATTAACTCCCTAAGCGTATTAATCGAGTTAAGTTTAAATTTATAAACTAAATTCTTGACGTAGCCCCACTAAAATGTCAAGAATGTTAAGATGGGGCGATCTGGGTGGCCACAATTGACCCCCCACCTACCTATCCACCACCCCGGAAAAATTGTATTTAAGTACACCCTTACATGAGCAGCACGGTGGAGCACCATTCTGTTGAAACCGTAACGTTCAACTTGATAAATCAGGATCATTATTATCTGGAAATAGAGTGACGAGAGCTGGAACCAGATCATTTCGAAGGAAATTTAAATAGGTTTCTCTACTGAAGCTTTCATCAAAAGCACATGGTTCTATTACCCTATTTTCAACAATGCCCCCTCAGACATTAACATTTTCATTATACTGGGTGTCATTTCTTATGAATTAGTGAGGATTTTCGTGTGCCCAGTAGTTTTATATTTAACGAAAAAAGGGAACTTCATCTGAAAAACAAATTCTTTGGACAATTCGTGCGTGATTATTATTACACAAAATGGCTCTCGCCTATCAGGATCATCATCCCATAACTCTTGTACAATTACTGGGTTGTAGAGATGAAAAAGCTCTTATAAAAACCAGTTAGATTCGGTGATTTGGTAAGTATCCTAATCACAGCCAAGTTGTGTGTTTGCGCTATGAGAGTTTTCCTGTAGTGATAACATTATTCTTATTTTTTCTCATCAGGTACACCAGGTTTATGATCAAAGTTTGGTTTTGGTATTTGTGCTTATATTTTCAGTTCTTGGTATTTATATCCACCATTTATCCCTTTATTTAAAAATGTTAGCAACAAGCAAAATTCTGGATATGCTCTGAGGAAAATGATCTAATACAACAGGTTTTCTAAGATATAGTTTGTATTGATAGTTTATTTTTTATTAACCCTTATTAAATAAATTGCTAGTGTATCAAACCCGCTTTAGTGTTATATCTATTCCAGATTTACTAGAACAGTGTTTTTATTGGCAAAATTCAGTAGCACGATCTTGTTGAATAATGAGCTACTTTTAAGGCAGCAATTTTGTTAGCAAATAAATTGTATATTACCAATGCGACGCATTTTGTTTCCAGTAAAGCGCGTTCTATACAATTAAAAAAGCGGAACATCGTACCCAAAAACGAATTGTATCAGTTAGAACCTATAATCCACAAGACGCTGGTGGGGGTTCGTAACGATCGGCAATCGCCGCGCGCCGCAGTTTGGATTTAACGTATTTGTTGCGCTGGTCACATCGTTGTTCGGAGTATTCTAGCCGTCCTGTCTGAATTTGAACATTATTGATCTTACCAGACCCTGTTTCAATTAATTTATTTCTACTTTTTATTCAAGTTTTTAAAAATTTTTAATGTCAGATAAAGCAATATAATTCGCACAACCCATGCATCATTAGTATTGGACTTTATAATCTATAGACGAATTTTACCATCTCAGTAAACCACGTTGCATCATAGATAATCATAATTTGCAATGTTAAACGACAAGAACAATATCACCCTTGAAGCTATTTGAATTTTTTAGAATTACAGTACCGATTTTTAGTGGTAAGTATATGCTTTATACTATAATGTCAAGTTTCATTAGAAATGTCAATCGGGACTAACACAGTATATAAAACCAGATTACAGCCCCAATAGAACTTGATAATTACTGTGAGTATTCAGAGCAATAATGGCTATAAACCATTCTATGGTAGCATTAACTTCTATTTCCTATTGGCTAATTATAGTATTAAAGAATTGTATAAAGAGTATGTGAATTCTTATAGGAAAAGGCTTTTTTGTCAGTGTGAATTGACAGGTTTTAAAGTCAAAAAATGCTATACTTATAGTTTATCTACAAGTCGTTAGTTTTATCTGATAAGAACTAATACCATTTTTTGATTTTAAAACATGCAATCATAATATCCGAAATTATGCTTCTTGCTTAAATTTTGTATGAAGGGATAAGTGCTTAATAAAATGTAATCAAAAATTAATATGGGGAATGCTTAGGGCAAGTCACTGGATTTGGCTCTTACATGTAATAAGTCAAAATTTTAATAATCGATTAATACTTGATCAGGAAAGAAATAAGGCAGGATGAGGGTGTTAATATTATAGCACTATATGAAACAAAATAGTTTTTAAAAAAGGTGCTTATATTATTCTACTCGAAGCAATGCATAGTGTTTCCTCGAATTGTTACTTATTTATATCATTATAAATAAGAACAAACAAAAAAATATCCAATAGATTCATAACAAACTTCTTTTTTGGGGTCGATTAAAAATGGATGTTACTGCTCATCGAAAACTATAAATAATATAATATTATAAATTTGTCTTTTCTATTTCGGTTGTTTAAATTATAAAAAAAAATTGATCCAAAATAAAATAATGACGAACTTTTTAAATAAAGGTTAAAAATAATTTCTTTCACGCCGACGTACATGCATTATTAAAGGGCCAGAGACGACAAGGTCAAACTCCTGTGGGTTCCTGGTCACTCACGGATAAAAGGCAATAAAACTATAGAGAGCTGGATCGGCTCAAAAATTCAGGGGCCCTAATCCTGCCCTTGAAATAGCAAAATAGGCAACCAAAACAACATTAGACAAATGGGCCTAAAAACAACATCTATCGGAAAAGTAGGTTATTTAAAAAGAATCAGTTCTAATTAAAGTTTGTTTTCTAAAAAAACTGTATTTAATACTACTATATTAGGTACCACATTTTCTTTATTGTTCTTCCATTTTATATTGTGCTAGTGAGAATATATTTGATAAATTACAAATTTTACAAAATAAGGCAATGCGTTATTTTAAATTGTGACAAATATAAAAAAATTAATTTTATGTTAAAAAATTTAGATTGGTTGAATGTCAGAAATTTAATTTTTTTATTTAGTACTAGCGTGTACTCGGCCTGCGTTACAGCGCTTTCTGTGAGATAATAAGGCGAGTTCACCATCACGTCAAGATTTATAAATACAAACCCGAACAAACCTCTAAATTTATCAGTGTTTCTCTACAATATTATGCATGTATTATACATAAAAACCTTCCTCTTGAATCACTCTATCTACAGTGTCCGCAAGAAAGTCCGCATCAAATGGGATTTTTTTTATTATTAGGTATAGGTAAAAATTGAAAAAGCAGTTAGTTTTTGCTTACCTAAAAACCAAAAATGACGTATACTGACGCAGCTGCACGACTTGCGTTACTT
Organism: Polydrusus pterygomalis; assembly: GCA_963969555.1. Taxonomy (NCBI): domain Eukaryota; kingdom Metazoa; phylum Arthropoda; class Insecta; order Coleoptera; family Curculionidae; genus Polydrusus; species Polydrusus pterygomalis. Next base: position 31,153,154 of record OZ018382.1, read on the forward strand.
GTCAAAGTTGACATTTTTAATAAAATAGGTTCAAAAATGCCCTTATTTATCAAAATATCGAAAAACTTTATTCGAGAAAGTTGTTTTTTAGCCTTTGTACGAAATTTTGACAGTCTAAAACAATTTTTATTTTTTGCCAGGTTCTTGAAAATTTTAATTAACCCTCGTAGATTAACTTTTATACATCGACGTAAAACCATTTGCCTTTACTTCATTTGTAATCATAATGCAATTTTGTGTAAAATTTTTGTTTCCAATTATTTATTTTGCTTCAAAAACTGAAATTGTTATTGATCAGTATGTAATGTTTGATGCAAAGTTTATCTAATTACATCAGTTTTGCCAAAACCGAAGTTTCTCATTTTTCTTAAGTTAGTAAACAGATGTGTAAAAAGAAAATATTAGGAAGCTTTCGTTGAAATTTTACTTAATTAATATTGGATCAAAAAGAAGAAATATTAATCGCTCGAAACATTTTATTCAACAAAAATATAGTTTAATATAATTAATTTAATTTAATAGTAATAATTAAGTAAAATTTCAACGAAAGCTTCCTAATATTTTCTTTTTGTACATCTGTTTACTAACTTAAGAAAAATGAGAAATGTTGGTTTTGACAAAACTGATGTAATTAGATAAACTTTGCATCAAACATTACATACTGATCAATAACAATTTCAGTTTTTGAAGCAAAATAAATAATTGGAAACAAACATTTTACACAAAATTGCATTAAGATTACAAATGAAGTAAAGGCAAATGGTTTTACATCGATGTATAAAAGTTAATCTACGAGGGTTGATCAAAATTTTCAAGAATCTTTCAAAAAATTAAAATTGTATTAGACTGTTAACATTTCGTACAGATGCTAAAAATGCCTAAATAAACAACTTTCTCGAATAAAGTTTTTCGATATTTTTATAAATAAGGGCATTTTGAATCTATTTTATTAAAAATGTCAAATTTGACAGGTAACGCAAGTCGTGCAGCTGGTTCAGTATATGTCATTTTTGGTTTTTAGGTAAGCAAAAACTAACTGCTTTTTCAATTTTTACCTATACCTAATAATAAAAAAAAATCCCATTTGATGCGGACTTTCTTGCGGACACTGTATTAAAAAAAAACCGCTTCAAAATCCGTTGCGTAGTTTTAAAGATTTAAGCACATATGATAGGGGGCAGACGGGCGAGAGCGACTTTGTTTTATACTATGTTAAGAAGATGTATCTTTATATAATAAATTAAAAATAATTTATTGCCTGATTGTTTAATTTTTTTTTGTTCTTTTAATTAGGATAACCATCATAATTATAAAACAAGAACCAATCAAATAATTTTTTATGTGGATAGAGTGTCTAAAACATTAGCTTATTTATTTTTTATAAAGGTTTGATAGAATATAATAATATGAAAAATTCTATTAAATCTCAAAAATCATTAAAACTGTTTAAAAAAACTTTAAAATTACATTTAATGAAAAACAAAATACTACGTAATATTTGATACAGCGTACAAAATGTTTAACTTTTCTGTCTGTTTTTGTAAAAGAAGGTTGCGTTTTAAAATTTAAAAATAAATCTATAAAAATGTGCTGAAAAATGTATACTATTAAAAATTTAACAATTTCGTATGACATCTTATCCATGATATTACAATTTAGTGTAGCTTAGCAGATTATATTTAACAAAAATTTTCTCTTAATTAAGTAATTAACGTTAACAAATTAAAATCTAAAGGGACCATCATCAACACTTATAAGAATTATTCGTACAAGAACACCTTTATTATTGCATAATTTGCCTCCAAATAATTCTGAATAAATCATTATTAGGCTCTTTATTAAATATTCAGGAGGTAAAAATCTAATTATTATATTGACTGATTATCCTTATAAGTTTGCTTGCTGATTGTAATATTTTATATCCTCGGGATTATAGGAGTTATAGAGTATTCTCGGCTAGTCAGCGTTATGTAGGTGTAATATAAATTGGCGGAAATTAGGATTTTTGAAGTGGGAGACTAACTTTTTCATTTATATTTTTTTAATATTGCATTATGAATAAAATAATAAGTAATCAGTAATATAGCGATAAACCATTTTATATACGTAATAATTTTTTTCGTATATACACACACTGAGAAAAAGTTTTCTATTTCTCATAAGAATTCACATACTCTTTATACAACTGTTTAATACTATATGTGACAGCAATGCTCTTTCCCACTGTAAGACAACAAAAATTGCTAGACCGTTATAGTGATAATATCACGGTAATTTAGCAAATAGTATATCGCTACCATAGAATGGTCTATAGTCATTATTGCTCTTAATACTCACAGTAATTATCAAGTTCTTTTGGGGGTGTAATATGGTTTTATATACTATATCAGTTCCGACTGGAAGTTGTTATGAAACTTGACATTAATCATAATATTATTTGCTTGTTACGGTTAATAAAGCATATCCGTCAAATGGGGTGAAATTGTTAGCTTTTTTGATTATTATGTAAATTACAAGAAAAGTACACCTAGTTTTGCGCCAAAAAAAATATAATGTATTTGCACTATGCCGAATGAAGACCTCCAGGCTTAAAACAAACTTCAAAAATTGTTTTTTTTTGCTAGAAAATAAATAATAAGCTCATTATCAAAGTTATGCTCAAATTGGGGTGACTTTGATAGGCACTGTTTTTTGCATTACAACGAATGCTTTGGATCTAAGAGTTATCAATGTAACACTTTTTCCCTCACTCTTAATATATTTTTTTATCAATTTTATGTGCGCTTGGGGTGACTTTGAAAATCCATAAGTTTACAGAGATTATCAAAGTCACCCCTTATCACTCAGCATAAGAATTAAATTTTAATAAAATATCCTCGCAAAAGTGAAAATTAGACTTTAGTTATGATGTCAAAAGAAAACTTTATTTCATATATAAATTACAGAACTTAAATTAACACATTTTAACACAAATTTAACGTTCAAAAACATCAACAGATCCATATATAAATTACTATCAATCTCACCCCGAAAGTGTTATCAAAGTGTCAACTAATAGTTTTCAACCAATCATATTTGGCGCCGAATTTTACATGAAATGAGGTTAAGTAAAAACTGATGAAATAACTTATAATTTTAGACAGTGTCAATTTAACGCTAATTTGCAGTATTATTATAGAATATTTACAAAAATATTATAGCAAACACTTACCGGCATGCTAACAGGACACAACAATGGCGAAACTTCACTCTTTCGACTGAGCATGGCGCGGATGTCCGCGGATTATAATTGACGGATATTTAAATTTATTTAACAAAATATTACCTGTTATCACAGTCTCCCCATAAAATCAATTTCACCCCATTTGACGGTACCTACTTACCGCTGAAAATGAGTATAGGTACTGTAAGAAGTTCTCAAAAATTTAAATAGCCTCCAGTATCATAGGTGTTGTTCTTGTCTTTTAACTTTACATATTATTATCTATTATGCATCATGGTTTACTGAGATGATAAAATGCGTCCATAGATTGTAAATTTCAATACTTACTAATGATGGGTTGTGCAAAATAAGAATCTTCTATTGCTTTATCTTTTTTTTTTGGCGCGATACTCTTGTATGTTGTCAGGGTCATTCATAGCGTTTTCCATTGGTAAGTTTAGTGCATATCAAATATCACATATATCATAACTTTTAATCTATTGCAAGTTGAGTTCGATGTTTTAATTGTAAATAAAAATTAACGCTGTGGTTACAATCGATATAATGGACTGTATAATAATAATAATAATAATAATAATAAATTTAAACTTTAGTACATTTGATAGATTAATTTTTATTTCTTATTTCGTTGACATATGTATCTTAGTAATAATTTTTTTTATTGACATTGGCATTTTTGTCCTGGTCTGTTGGTATCCAAAAAAGGTAGCTATTCTCAAAGTTAATTGTCCACGCTGTATTTTTTTTGTATGTATAATATGTGTATAATCGCACATATTATACTACCTGTCCTAATGCTATACTAATAATCTCTGTAAAAACAATTGAATAACTCGCTAATTCTAATAAAAATGTGAACGAGAAGCCGTCGATGCAACATGCATCGCAATTTATACCAACAGAAGGAGCTAATATACGTTTTCTGTTTGTATAACAGAGATGGAGAAAATGACAATAACTGGTGGTAGTTCAGTTCTAGAACAAACCCGAACAAACTAAAAAATATTTGACTGTAAAAATTTCTAACTATTCCAAAAAAGTTAATTAACAAATAGCATATTAGCGTATTGAAAATAAAAATGTTTTTTTAGTAAAATAAATACTTTATTATATTGTTAGTCTATTTTTTCTTATAATTTTTTAAAAAAGATACCGCCGCATATATTTTATACTTATAAGTACTTCTTAAATTTTAAATTAAAATTGAAGTAGTATATTAAGAGCTGAGTTTTAGTATTAGAGATACACATCAAATTGGAGTGATTTATATTAGACAACCTAGCAGCAAAATTTCCATACTAAAAAACATAAAATTATGAAAATATACAGAAAATCAATTTAGAGAATTTTAAAAAAATATCAAAATGTATTTGGACCTCATAAATATCAATTATCGGATTATTTAAGACTTAAAAATGCTTTCCTGTAGACATTTATGTTAATATTTTTGCAAATTTGAAATTTATTTTTAATAAACTGCCATACATTTTTCACATAAACAATTATCCTGTTTTGAGCATCAGTCATCGCTACGAAAGCAATATTAAACAAATTATATAATATTTATAGTACCTACATCCTCGCCCCCTAAATTTAGCTGTGATCTCCTGCTAAAACCGTGACCTTCAGATACTATATAAAATTTCAAGGAATACATGCCTCTATCTTACAAAAACATACATTTTGCTTTACAAGATTAAGGAGCAAATTTTGATCTTGGTACTTGCCATAGACTTCTTATATAATAGACTAAGCCATTCATTCATAAATAGTCTGTTTGTTTGCATCAAACATTCGTACGTATGCAACAAAGACAAAAGAGAGAGAAAGCGTTAAATTTCTGACTCGTGCGGAATTGCTCAATGTTTCGGAGCGATGAGTCAACATCAGAGGCGTAGGTTGTAGCAAGGATTTTTAATACAATAAATAAGTAATAAACCAGCTTAAGTGTTATATCAATTCCAAACTTGCTAGAACAGTATTTTTATCAGTAGTTATCAGTTCTATTAACAGCACTGTCTTGTTGAATAATGAACTACTTTTAATACAGCAATTTTGTAAAGAAAAAAATGTATCTTCTTAAAGCGACGCATATTGTTCCCATTAAAGCGCTTTCTCCACAATTAAGAAAGCAGAACAGCATCCCCAAAAAGAATTGTATCCTTTAGAACCTATCGTCACAAGACGTTAATGGGGGTTCGTAGCGATCGGCAATTACCGCGCGCCGTAGTGTTAGTTTTAATGTATATGTTGCGCGGGTCACATCGTCTTTCTTTAATATTGAGTGCAGCATTTCTATTGCGTCTAATTAATGCATCCCTAGTATCTACTTTTACTTCGTATACCTCATTTTTTACCCAACCACATAAAGTATAGTCCAACGGTGTAAGGTCTGGCGATCTAGGAGGCCAACTAATAGGACCACCGCGACCAATCCAAACCTCTGGAAACTTTTGGTCCAAATATTGCTTGACCCGACGATCGAAAGGGGCAGGCGCTCAGTCGTATTGATAATACATTTTAATTCTAATGTTTAAAGGAATCTCCTCCAGTAGTCCTTGCAATTCATTTTGTAAAGAACTTAAGTAGTGATCCCCTTTAATTTTAAAATTTAAAAAAAAATTAATTTTGGACTATTGCGTGAGGATTTTTGTCCGACCATACATGGAAGTTTCGATTATTGTTGATGCCGTCGCGGGTGAATGTAGCTTCGTCAGTAAAAAGTATGTGCGGTACAAGATGACGATTATTAATTATCCACTCACAAAATTGCATACGCTTGGCGTAGTTTCCAGGTTGAAGATTCTGTACACGCTGTACATGGTACGGGTATAAGCCTTGCTCGTGAAGCGTATTGCTCACTCTTTTTTGGGGAATCCCCCACTAAGTTCCAATTCTTCGTGAGCTGGTCGTTGCATCTTCTTCTACTAAAGCTAGAACATTTTCTATTTCTTCTAAATCCTGTCGAATGGCTCGTTCGGATGTTACATTTGCACTTGGAAGCGTTCCGGTCTTGCACAGTTTGTTAAAAACTGTGATGGGGGCCTTTCTGTTCGGTGTTCTTTGATGAGGAAATGGTTGACGATAATCTTCAGCAACCGCTGTAGCATTCGCATTACACAAACCATTAATAAAAACCATATTGGCGTATTCGAGATGTGAATAAATGTATGGCATTTTATAAAATTTAAATGATTCAAATCCGAAAGTTAACGGTGAATCAATGTAAAATTTTATACTTATACTATTTATACTGACACTAACAGGATAGTGGCAGCACAACAATCAAAAGCGGACAGTAATACCATTTATTACAGGAAAGCTAAATTAATGCAATATTTTGTTTTTGCGTTATAATTTAAAAACAAATGAATATTGGATAACAACATTTCAGTTTTTTCTTATTATTTTATCAACAGTGATATCACAAGACCTCGTTTTTGTATCGGTTAAATTTTTCAGCTGTCACGAAAACTTTTTTGTTTGGAAATTTTAAGACTTGAATTTGGAAATGTTTATTCTGATTAGATCACGAGAGCGAATCTCGAGGGATTTAATCTTTGAATAAACATGCCCAAAGTTCAATGAGTAAAATTGCCAAAAAAGTTTAAGTGAAAAATGGAAAATTTAACCAATAAAAAAATGATGGTCGAGTGATATTTGGCATGATGATTTCGTGAACCCCAAATGTCCCATCCATATCTATTGAGTAATAATGTTTTATATATTTCTAAACAGTTTACTGCTGGCAACCAAACATACAATTATAATTAAGTTTATAATTATTGTATGTTAGGTTGCCAGCCTTATAAGCAGAAGTCAGAATTTTAGATTAGTTCTATAATAAATGACATTTGATAAGCATTTTTAAAATGTGGTGTAATTTATAAAGAATAGCAACTTTATTGGAATAAATTGGCATGGGTGCATTATAATATACAAACAAGTATGTAATTAAATATAGTACTAATGTTATAGTATTAAAATACCAGAAATTATCCAAAAAAAATAATTGACATTGATTTAAACTTCGAAATATTGTGACAGAACTAGACGGGCTAATGGCGACGTTTAATCGCTAAAATCCCACGTAGTTTTATCACACTATTATACTACCTGATTGGTTAAAACGAAACGGTTTGATTGGACGAAAAGGCGAAATTGACAGGTGTACGAAATATTCATAGATTACACTCTTAGAGTTTGGCCCATTCCTCCCGACTCACCCTGTATAGAACTAAAGCATAGTAGGAATATTTCTTTGCATAATTTGGCATCTACCTGTTAGATGATAGCAGTGTATGTAATGAGTGCATACGCAAATTATGTACAAGTGACCAATGTGAGCAGTTCTTTCCTACCCTTAAGGAACGTACAACAAAAAGCACAGCTCCTATACATTTTTTATTATTTTATCAATAAAATGTTTTTACTAAAAGAAGATAGACGACTAAAAAAAATCAATTTTAAACAATCGAAGTTAAAATTGTTATTCGTTTATCCAAGGAGACTATTTATACCAGCTTGTCTAAAAATTTAATAACCCATTAATCTTTTATGTTGTGGAAAAATCATTGGAATAATTTTTCGAAAGAACAACAAACACAAAACCGAAAGGAAAATAAATTTCCGTTAAACTTTTTAAACATTATTTATATTGGCAGGTCCAAATTACTTTGGCTGAAAATATGATTAAACGGAATAAACACTTGTAGCGCAAAATTTTTTATTGATGCCTGATTTATTTATTTGAATCGTCTAATTTGTTTAATCGAATTTTAGAACTTATTTAGCGGTGATTATTTTATCACGTATTCTAAATATACGGCAGGTTCTCAAAAATTACAGTGTATAAAGTTTTAGAAACTCAAACTTAGTTATTGAGAAGTCCAAGATCAACAATTAATTAAATAATACGTAGGTAGTCTTATGTGCAAAGGGGCCCCCTCACTGAACGATTACCGACAACCAAAATGCTCTAAGAACACGCTGCATCGTGGCTAAGAAGATCATATTATTATCCAGTATACAGGGTGTTTCATTAAGGTCGAAGAGCGGCCATATCTCGGAAACTAGTGGGCATAGAAACTCAGAAAAAGAAAAATGATAATAAAAGTGGCCATGAGAAAATTCTGGAAATAATTTTCAAGTTCCGCATTTTGCCGCGAGAGGGCGTAATTGAAAAGTAATTTTTTTAATTTTACATAACTCCGAAAATTCCACATTAAGGTATATGTTTGATAACACCATTTTAAAGCTTGGACAATTATGCATCATTTTGGTCTTATGCTCATTGGCGTACTGACTTTAATAAGAGTGGGGGAAGCTGTTGAAAGTGTAATCATTTAAATCGCTGTAACTTATAAACGACTTATCCGATTTTAGCAAACTAAAGACTGTTTGGAAGAGAAATGTATGCACTTTGACCAATCGTATTTAGTCCATAATAGGTCTCAAAATCATTTTTTGATTTTCCTCCAAAAAAATAAATCATACGGTATAATTATGATACCATAATCGACAAGGAGATGAAATTTGCTAGAAAAAATATTTAAACCGCAGCTCGATATCTCCGCTCGTTTCAGAGTTATTGCCAAAACAATAATTTTTAACACAAATTGCGCCCTCTAGCAATTTTATTAGAAACTATCTTGTACCACTAGATACGACAATTGAAGGTTCTTCCAAACAAGCTTAAATTTAGTAAAATCGGATAAGTCGTTTAGAAGTTTCAGCGATTTTAATGTTTAAACTTTCAATAGCTTCTCCCACTCTTATCAAGTGAAACTGTAAACATTAAAATCGTTGTAACTTCTAAACGACTTAACCAATTTTACTAAATTTAAGCTTGTTTGGAAGAGAAAGGTAAGTACCTTTAATTGTCGTATCAAATGTACAAGATAGTTTCTAATAAAATTGCTAGAGGGCGCAATTTGTCTTAAAAATTATTGTTTTGGCAATAACTCAGAAACGAACGGAGATATCGAGCTGCGGTTTTAATATTTTTTTTAGCAAATTTCATCTCCTTCTCAATTATGGTATTATAATTATACCGTATGATTTATTTTTTCGGAGGAAAATCAAAAATGTATTGTTATTGCAAATTGCGCCCTCTGGCATTTTTTTTGAGAACTATTATGGACAACTAAATACGATTGGTCAAAGTGCATACATTTCTCTTCCAAACAGTCTTTAGTTTGCTAAAATCGGATAAGTCGTTTATAAGTTACAGCTATTTAAATGATTACACTTTCAACAGCTTCCCCCACTCTTATTAAAGTCGGTACGGCAATGAGCATAAGACCAAAATGATGCATAATTGTCCAAGCTTTAAAATGGTGTTATCAAACATATACCTTAATGTGGAATTTTCGGAGTTATGTAAAATTAAAAAAATTTCTCATGGCCACTTTTATTATCATTTTTCTTTTCCTGAGTTTCTATGCCCAGTAGTTTCCGAGATATGGCCGCTCTTCGACCTTAATGAAACACCCTGTATAATCAACTTGATATCTCTTTTGGTATCTGTTTTGTACAGAGCTAGATAATTCATTCCTTTGAAATACAGTGAAACCTCTCTTGGGCGGACACCTACGGGACTGTCTAAATGTGACCGCCTAATAGAGGTGTCCGCCCATGGGAAATTTGTTATTAGGTAATATGTAAATGCAAAATTATAACTACATATATGTATGTACAAATAAACATTTATTACACATAACAAAAATGCACTTGTTTTAGTTAGGATGTAGTTTGACGTGTTTGCGTTTTAAACTTGCAATCTAGAAAATGTAATTCCAAGTCTAATAACAACTCCATCGCTATAGAGTCACCTCTGTTGTTTCCATACTCTTGTAATTCCTTTACCATGCTAATGGTTTGTTGATAATTGGTGACATTTGTTGATTACTGCATTCAACTTCTTCATCAGAGTCGTCAGATATTGATGTGGTTTCAGTTTGGGCTACATAATCGGTAGGAATAAGGTTACTATCATCTTCTAATAACACATTGCTATCAATGTTACTGAACTCGCCCAAATCATTGTTATCAAATCCTAGAAATTCAGAGTTTTTCCATATCTCGCGTAAAATAAAATAGGTAGGTTATCTTCTGCTGAATAATCGTCACTTTCTACAATTTGGTTTTGATCTGTTTTAATTCCTTCTTTAGGAAAACAATTTTTAATTGTTTCTTTTGTAACTTTTTGCAGTTTTTATAAAATACACAGCGTTTAAAACATTTATAGCTTTAGTAAGATCTTGTAAAACAGATTCCATTTTTGATAATAGATTTTTGACCAAAATTGCTCTATAGATTACTTAAAAATTTCTGATAATGCCCTGGTCTGGAGGTTGAAGAATTGAGGTACAATTGGGAGGTAAAAAGGCCAGTTGAATGTTGGCCAACCGAATGTCCTTGGGGTGGGAACATGCATTGTCTAAAAATAACAAGATTTTTCATCTCTCTGCACCCATTCTTTTGTCAAATTCTTTCAACTATTCTTTCATTATAGCATAAGTCATCCAAGCTTTTTAATTACTTCTCCATACAACCGGCAGTCTATTTACACTAATATTTTTAAATGCTCTAGGCCCTTTTGACTTACCAATCACCAGTAAGTTCTCCTTTTCTCCGGTCATATTGACGCAATGCATTAATGCTTTCCTTAGATAGTTTACCATCACCAATGCACTTTTTACGTTTTAATGTTAAAGTCTTAGCCGGTAAAGCGCGAAAAAAACTGTCCTGTTTCGTTTGCTCCGTACTTATTCGTCTCCCAAATACTTTTAAAAAAATTTTGTCCGCCCAAAGGAGAGTCCGCCCAAGATAGGTTGATGTTCATGGAATTTCATATACCTAGTTCCGGACTATGAAAAAATGTCCGCTTAATAGAGATGTCCGCTTATCAGAGGTGTCCGTTATGAGAGGTTTCATTGTACTTAAAAAATATATACTTTTCATTAATATATTCAAAATTACAATACTTAGCTTCTGTATGGGGATCTGCTTGTTTATCTAACTTATAACCATTACAAAAATTGCAAATTAAAGTTATTAAATGTATACACAAATTACCACATTTAGAATCAACTTTTAATCTATATAGACCGAAGGGGTAGGGGCAGTAAAAAGTAATTTCGGAAAAAATGGCTTCTACAGGGTGGTGCACCGAAAACTTTCCACCCAGGTTTATTTTCTTGTTAATAAATAAATAAAATTCGCTTGAACACGGGAACCTTAGTTCTCAGGGGGGCATATTTTTTTGCTATTTTCAACCCCCGCTTAAACCCTTACGACGGGGTGGTTTCCACCCTTAAAATCTTAAATGGAGAGGGGGGTCGAGTGATACCTTATTTTAAAGGGAATTGAATTGCCTTCCAAACGCGATCTTGCTCGTTTAAATCGAGTGAATAGTTCCTGAGAAATAGGGCTAATAAGAAAAGAAAATTTAAAAGTAATAAAATTAATTACCGCTTGTATCAATCAAGTAAATGTTGAAAATATCCACCTCTAACCTCCATGCAATTGTAAAGGCACTGTTTAAAATGTTCGCGAACATTATGGAGCATATGGGGTGACTTTCACCCTTAAAATCTTAAATGAAAAGAAAGGTCGAGCGATAGCTTATTTTAAAAGGAATTAAATTGTCTGAAAATCAGCATAATAATTTACTACTTGCTTGCTTAATTCTTAAAAAGTTTTAATACTATTTTCACCGCTCCTTCAGAGTAGAGAAGTGCATACTCAACATCCCGAAAAATTAAATGTGTGGGCTGGAATTTTTGGGGACCGTATTATTGGGCCGTATTTTATACCTGGAAATTTAAGAGGTGAAATTTACCTGAACCTGTAGGAAACCACTATTAACCCTGCTTTAACGAATGCCATAGAAGAAAATGACCGTTATCGGCCAGAAAATATTTACTTTTAGCAAGACGGAGCACCCCCGCATTATGCGTTCCCTGAGAGACAGTTTCTGGATGAAAATTTTCCAGGAAAATGGATTGGAAGACCTGCAAGATTTTTTCTGCATTTCCTGCCTCACAACCTACCGCCAGCAGGAGAGTCAAGGAATCTGAACTAAAATGTCGCCCAGCTACGAAAAAAATGTTTCTTAACGAAGAACAGCGACAATCAAAGATTAATTTGGCTTTAAATTATATATACCGCAATCCTCAATTTTGGAACAGGGTCATTTTTACGGATAAAAAGACATTCCAGTCGACTTATAATGGACAAATTCGTGTGTACCGTCCAAACAATACCAGGTTTGAAGACTGATATACTAACCCCTTCACTTCTAGACATGAACGTTTCTCTATAAATGTATGGGGCTGGATAAGTGTTCATAGACCTGGTGTTTGCTGGCAAATAGAGGGAAGATTTAATGCCGGAAATTACATTAACATTTTAGAAAACATATTGTTATCATCTGCTGAGCAAATATCTGTGGCTTGGTCGAAAAAGGGCCTCAGTACAAATTTTTAAAAAATGCGTTATTGGGCCTAACTGACTAAATAAATACCACTCTTTCAAATAAAAGTGGTCCCAAGTAAATAAAACTGTTATTTTTATGAAAATTTAAAGTAAAAAGGACCTAAGTGCAAAAAATATGATGCACATAAAGGCCTATGTTCATTTAGAACCCATTTTTATTGGTATTATCTAACTGTAACGGTAAAGTTTAAAAACACAAAAGGGCATAAGTGAATAATAGGCCCAAAGAATGTGTTCTATGTGCTCTTAGATCCTTTTTACCATTTTGTTTAATTTTTTCTTAAAGGGCCTATCTACAACTTAGGTTATAAAAATTGTAAAATATTGGATCTATATTTAGATACTTTTTCATTTTACCTCTAAAAATTAAAACAGGCCTAAGAGAAACATAGATATTTATTATTTTGTAAATTTAGGTTCAATATGTTACTTAGGCCTTTTAGCTCAAACAAAATAAACAAATCGGTGGAAAAAATTCCCAGAGAGTTGGTTTTTTTTTAAAACGCTTTCTCTATACTTGGGTAAACATATATCAAAAGTCCCCGAGGGATTACAAAAAACTTAGTAAGTAAGTGAAATGGTCGAATTCGTGATGTGTTATACCTGTCGTTGTCACAAAAATGAGGAGAACAAAAAATAACTTCCAATCTGTCACATAAGATTCATTGTTGTCACCGTTGACATTGGTTGTGTATTGCTTAAAAAAATATTTTATTTGACGTTAAAAGGTAATTCTGTCAAATCAATAATTAAAAAGTTGACATATTTGGACTTCATGTTTCACGGGTTGTTTATGTTGCGATGGTAACTTTAAAACACGCGCGTTTTTGAAAGTGGGATTTAAACACGCTGAAGCGTACTTTAAATAAGCAAAATAGGGTATCAATAAAAAAAATAATGTTCTCATTTCTAAGCAAAAATAAAACACTGTAAAAAAACCATGTTAAAACGCAAAGTCTGGTTCAACTTATTCATCATAGTCAGGCGAACCTGTTGGACAAACTTCCTCATGTTCGTCTTGATCATTTAATAATTTTAAATTCATATAGAATAGTCGACTATTAGGATGACACAACAAACTTTTTATATCATCTAATTTCTTTTTTGGAAGAGGAAGGGGATACGAGGTATGTAAGTTTTCTAAAGTCGGCGATGCCGGTTGTCCTTTTTTCTTTCTGTTTATATACCAAACTTTAAATTCTTCATCTTCGAAAAAGATTTGATTGTAAAAAATCTTTCCAGGATTATCTTTAGTGTATCGAAAATAGTTTGCTTTTAGAAATGACATTTGTTCTCCTTCTGCATTTTTTTTTTCGGTTTACAAAATGTGCCTTTTGAAGAGCATCGATGTTATAAAAATCATCCTGTGACATGTCAATTACTTAACAAAACGCCTTTTATCTTTAAACTTACCTTTAGTAAAGAGTTCAACAGTTTTAAAACCACACAAGCCGGAAAGAATATCAAAACAAACAAAACTAAATTTTGAGTTTAGGGTATTTGATCCCAATGTTTATAGGCCCATGTCGTTATTAAGCCGTAACAAAATTATTGGTTCCAAATTAATAAATACCCCAGTCAAATAATTCAAAATTAGGGCAATCGGTGGAAAAAATTCCCAGAGAGTTGGTTTTTTTTTTAGACGCTTTCTCTACACTTGGGTAAACATATATCAAAAGTCCCCGAGGGTGGGGGGTGGGCTCGAGGAGGAGGTGGGGGTTAAAGGTACCACTTTTCAGTTTTTCGCTTAAATCTCGAAAACGATCACTCCTATCGATTTTCATAATTTATAAAAATTAAGGCTAACAAAATTTTCTACAAAAATGGTCCTACGCACTTTTGTCGTAGGACTAATTGTAAGCGAGTTATAGGGCGGAGAAAATAAACATTATTTAAAAAATCTGCTTGATTTCCATTTTAAACCGTAGGACAATGAATTTATTGGTCCAACACTTCATTAGAGGAGAGGGGGGGTCACGGGGGTCTATAAAGTCTTCCTAGTCGTCCCCATATGCTGCATTCTTCAAACTAAACAATAAAATTTAAATTACAGTCTTGTTCAGTAGAATAATAGTAGATAAATGTGTTGTAAATTTAAAATTTGAATAGACCGCGAAAACAATATACTAGAAGCGGATGTATAATAGGTGATAAGTTGGAGAGAGATACATTATGGTTGAAGATGTTAGAGCACCGGTAGTATAGTCGAACTTTTGTGTAGTCCTTAATAATAAACATAAAAATCGTTAGTAGTTGTAAAATGTAAGTGAGCTCCCTCAATATATTTTAATACTCTATGTGCCAATTTTTTAAACGTAAATCAATATAATAGTTAATGCATTTTCGGTGTTTCATTAACTTAGAATGAATGCGGTGCCAACCCAGCACAGTAGGCAGTTGGTTTTATTATAAGTGATAACAAGTTCCAGGTATAAAAAACTGAAAGGTGATTGAATATTGATTATTTAAATAAAACCTACCATAACTTAAGTATTGGTCCAACAGTTTATTAAAGGGTGTCAAGGGGGTCTATCAAGTCTTCCTGGTCATCCTCGTATGCTGAATTGTCAGCTTCAACTCGAAAGCCGTTAGTGCACGCGAAAAGATTGAAGTTTTAAGTTAAATTATTTTCCCGTTGTATTTTACTTATAGCCATCAGTTAACATCAGAAAAAACAGTACCTGATTTGCGGCATCCACAACGGGCCCCGCAGCCTTTGGTACAGCTGCAGAATATTGTTGAAAGAAAGGCAGGAGGGGCAGGTTGATTTAAAGTTGTCTTGGCTAGATGCTACAATTTCACGGGCCTTGATATATAGTGTTGATCAAATGTAACATAACACGTATTAATTTCGTCTCGGAGGCAGTGTTCTGCAGCATATTTAAGGGCTGTGTAAATGGTGTCGTTATCACTCGGGGATGCATTTATAAATGGCAGTGGCACTACAGCACTCCTATCCGGAGACTCTCCGTGATAGAGACCCCGCATATATCCTTTCCACTCGGGTATTTTTTCTAGTCTGAGCCATTTACCAGCAAACCATAACACAACAGTTTGGAGAAAGGAAAATCCGGAACCGGATTACAATCACTCAAATCCTTAACCACAACAGCCTTAAGCCCTATTTTTCCGATGTTTTCATAAGTCTCCAACGGTATGACTCCTAGCGTTCCTATGGATGACGCTGGAGGGGTTTTTGTCAGTCTTTCTATTCTCAAGGGAGGAGGAAGCTTACTTGCAGGGGTGAGGCAATTAATACCACCCATGCTGTGAACTGTTTTCAGACCATCCAACGTAGCTACGTTGTAGTCTGCGTTATCAAAGACGTATTGGGTGAATACCCCATGTGGTATAGGTTGTTGGGGACTGTGAATAGCTGACATCTCCAACATTTGAGCATTATTGTAAGAGGCGCTAAAGCCAAAATTCGCCAGCAACTTGACCAGATTTTTGGCTCCATACTTCCGATATATAAAAAAGGCTATGCCATGCATGATAGGCGAAATGAAGGATCGAGGACGTACAGCAGTTATGACAGCATGGGAGAGAGACACGGATTTTTTTTCGGTTTTCTCTTTGTTTTGGTACCTTGAAGTTAGAAGTGTTTGATAGAAAGTCAGGATAGTTGGAGGGATCATTTCCTTAACTTCACCAAGAAAATCTTCACTTGGAGTGTATTGACTGGTGTCGTACGCTCTGCTCTGTATATCTTCTTTAATGATTGCAGCCGCGGCTCGAACTACTCTAAGGCGTTCTTCTTCTGCCGTTTTCCTCCTCATACTACTTTCGTATCAGGCTGAGTTTAAAATTTTGTCACCAACCTCTTTAAAACACAGAACTCTCTTGTGGGAATGTAGCTGACTGATTAATAAACGTTCCTTATACTTTTCCTGCAGCTTTTCTTTTACTGTTTTAAATGTTGGTTTTTCTCCCGTAATTGCGCTCATAACCTCATCCATCGAATACTGACAGTCAATTGTCTGATCAAGAAAAGTGTAGATATCTTCCATAGCAGCTATCACGTAGTCCTCTGAGGGACGTCCTCTTTTTTCACCAGTACCACTCTTTTTTGTGAAAAATGTAACACAGCACGGGTCATGGTAAATAGCTTCAGCGGCAACCAAATCGCAGACGGTCCCAACTCGTATTGATACTTCTTGTCCCCAGGCGTCGTCCCTTTCACATGCAGCTTTTAAAATGTTATTCTTCATCTCCAAACAGCGCACTTGAAATACTGCCTCCCGCTTTTTCAATTCTTTTTTTTTTCTGTTTTCGATAAAACTCATTATTAATTGCACCACAGCAAAACAAACACTTAGTCTTAAAGTCAAATGTAGGAACCTTGGATCGTCGACAGCTCCCTGCTGAGCTGTGGAACTCGACTTCTTATGTGTTTTTTAAATCGGAAGCAACAGATTGTGGCCTGGTGTAACGCTTTCGACAGGAGTTGTGAACAATTCCATGTATTTTGTTCTCAAAAACCGAGCTCTTGCCATCCTTTCTTGCAATGCTGGCTTTAAACAGTCCTTCCATACCTTTCTCACGCACAGCACTTCTATCACTTTTAACAGGTACATCAGATACCAAGCACTTCTTAGCCATGATGTAGCGGGGGTGGAACTAAAGTTACGATTTTGGCACACACAACACGACGCGATTGCCAACTAAATACGAAACTAAATAAAAAAGCAACAAAACGGCCACACTTGAATACTACGATGTTCTTCGAGATACTGTCACTGTCACTGTCCGAACCGAAAACATATTAAACAGCTTAGCGACAGCGTGGATACAATTGTTGTGTCAAATTGTCGCATATTCCTGTATCCGTGGAGGAAAAAATGGCTATTTTTTTAAATCCAAACTTCAAAAGCCCGTAGCTTGCTTACGGTTAGTTCTACGACAAAAGTGCATAGGATCATTTTTGTAGAAAATTTTACTAGCTTTAATTGTTACTAATTATGAAAATCGATAGGAGTGATCGTTTTCGAGATTTAAGCGAAAAACTGAAAAGTGGTACCTTTAACCCCCACCTCCTCCTCGAGCCCACCCCCCACCCTCGGGGACTTTTGATATATGTTTACCCAAGTGTAGAGAAAGCGTCTAAAAAAAAAACCAACTCTCTGGGAATTTTTTCCACCGATTGCCCTAATTTTGAATTATTTGACTGGGGTATTTATTAATTTGGAACCAATAATTTTGTTACGGCTTAATAACGACATGGGCCTATAAACATTGGGATCAAATACCCTAAACTCAAAATTTAGTTTTGTTTGTTTTGATATTCTTTCCGGCTTGTGTGGTTTTAAAACTGTTGAACTCTTTACTAAAGGTAAGTTTAAAGATAAAAGGCGTTTTGTTAAGTAATTGACATGTCACAGGATGATTTTTATAACATCGATGCTCTTCAAAAGGCACATTTTGTAAACCGAAAAAAAAAATGCAGAAGGAGAACAAATGTCATTTCTAAAAGCAAACTATTTTCGATACACTAAAGATAATCCTGGAAAGATTTTTTACAATCAAATCTTTTTCGAAGATGAAGAATTTAAAGTTTGGTATATAAACAGAAAGAAAAAAGGACAACCGGCATCGCCGACTTTAGAAAACTTACATACCTCGTATCCCCTTCCTCTTCCAAAAAAGAAATTAGATGATATAAAAAGTTTGTTGTGTCATCCTAATAGTCGACTATTCTATATGAATTTAAAATTATTAAATGATCAAGACGAACATGAGGAAGTTTGTCCAACAGGTTCGCCTGACTATGATGAATAAGTTGAACCAGACTTTGCGTTTTAACATGGTTTTTTTACAGTGTTTTATTTTTGCTTAGAAATGAGAACATTATTTTTTTTATTGATACCCTATTTTGCTTATTTAAAGTACGCTTCAGCGTGTTTAAATCCCACTTTCAAAAACGCGCGTGTTTTAAAGTTACCATCGCAACATAAACAACCCGTGAAACATGAAGTCCAAATATGTCAACTTTTTAATTATTGATTTGACAGAATTACCTTTTAACGTCAAATAAAATATTTTTTTAAGCAATACACAACCAATGTCAACGGTGACAACAATGAATCTTATGTGACAGATTGGAAGTTATTTTTTGTTCTCCTCATTTTTATGACAACGACAGGTATAACACATCACGAATTCGACCATTTCACTTACTTACTAAGTTTTTTGTAATGTAAATACCAATAAATGTACCAATAAAAAGAAATAATGTAAAGTATTCGTGAATAACTGGTCTTTACACTTGTTTTATTTCAAGCACTCCGGCTGCGCCGTCGTGCTTGCAAAATCGCGCGTGTTTATATATCGAAATAATAAGCATTTTAAATTCTCATGCAAATCCTCGATTATCTCAAAACTTGATTTTGTCAGATAGGCCCTTGTTCAACCAAGCCACAGATATATCCCAATAATACTTTCATATGTCAACAAGATAATTGTCCAGTCCAAACTGCCAATGCTGTAACCCACTGGTCTCAAGCCCATAATGTGGAAGTGCTGCTTTGGTTCGCTTATAGCCCCGATATCAATCAAATTGAAAATATTTAGGGTATAATCGTAAAAAAATATAATATTTTCGAAATTTTAGGCCACAAAATTCAAAAGATTTATGGGAAATAACACATGCGTGCTGGGAAGAGCTTGATCCAAATATAATTCAGTCAATTCCGAATAGACTGGCTCAAGTAATAGAAAACAGGGATATATAAGACCAAATATTAGATTGTATTTATTTATGTTAAACGTTATTTGTTTCTATTGTAATTTTTATGAAACTGTTACATTAAGTATAAAATAAAATAAAAAATTAATTTTTGTTATTCTATTAAACTAACGCACAACGCCAATGCTTTGCATTTTTAATAACCATTATCATGCTATAAGCCAGTTTTACGTAAATATGGTTAAGGTTTCCTCTCATTCTAATTCGTGTACGCTTTTTTTATGAATAAAACTCTACGTCCTTTTACCTATGTGCATGCATTCAGGACTCTTATCTAAATACATACGTACTCTTGCTAGTTGGTTCTTAACACTTTCAAATTTTCTTCAGGTAAAAGTTCTGAAATTATATTTCTTATAAAAAAATCTTACTACAGAATTATTATGATCAAAATATCGCTAGTAAAATGATTAAATTATCTTATATATTTTTCCACAAGCTACGTCATTACTCTTAGTGGTCAGTCACCTAGTCTATCTAATTTTAGGTAATTTTCTCCGTGGCTGTTCCGTATTTTGTTCTATTTTTTGACCTGTATTTTATGTGTGGAGAAAATGAATTAACTTTGGACACGTTTTCTTATATGATTTGATAAAACTTTTAATCATAGTTCATAGTTTGAACTTTGTGTTCCTTTTTTTCGTCCACGCCTCACTGATGAGCCATGATATGGATAACGAGTCGGGGGATGAATATGACGAAATGAAAGGAAAAACCACTCTTTACTTCAGAGAAATAGTTTGATTTATCTTATATTTTTTCTATATGACTAAACCGGATTGGGCACTGCCAGACAGTTACCATCAAATATTGGCTTTGTATTAGACTTTTTTGAAGATCCTTGCATAATGTCCTCACACACCAAATTTAATTATCTTCTTAACATAGTATAAAATATATCCCTATATGTGCTTAAATCTTTAAAACTACGCAACGGATTTTGAAGCGGTTTTTTTTTAATAGATAGAGTGATTCAAGAGGAAGGTTTTTATGTGTAATTAGCGACCCGCCCCGGCTTCGCACGGGTGCAATTTTAGAAAGTGGCATGCCGGGTACTAATATATCGGGTTTGTATTTATACCAGCGGGTTGCAACGCATGCCGGATACACGCTAGTTTTCTAATAAGCCAAATAAAAGTTATTTAGCAGAACTCTTTGTAAAGTTCTTAAGAATGAAATACGGTACCTACTAATATAATTAATCTCCCCCTCCCCTTATTATTGGAGATACAAAAAAATCCTTAGGACCAAACTGCCGCAAGAATGAATAATCTTTCCCTTCCTGATATCAAAACAGTACCTTAAAGAGGCTATTTTAAAAGTAACTTCAATTTTGTAATTTGTTCGGTCAGTAACGTCCTCTACCAGCAATCGTACAATTTTAAAAATAATTTCCAGGGTTTTCTTTTTGCCGGTTTGCCTATAAATAATTTTTTTTAAATTCCCGAAAATGTATACTTTACTTTTCAAGATACAGCCACTGGTCCACCTTAGCTGGGCACCCGGTATATTCGGATATTGAGATATATTATATGACCAACTGCACTGCACAGTGTGTATCAGCCAAATGAAATAAATTCGATAATAAATACATCGGGACGTGTCAGAATAACGCGCGGACACGTCGATTGGTATTACTAGTTGCGCATGTTTTTCAATAAATACTTTTTATACATGATGTGTCATAGTGGCCAATACCAACTTTCCTTTTTTAAATGCAATCCTGTATATTATTCAATTTTTGAATTCTTAAGAAAATTTTAGACATATTTCACGTACCGGGTGGTCAAATAAGCGAGGACGTCGGCTTTATCTCGGAAACCATTAATCGTACAACTTTCGAAAAGATTTTTTATGAGTAAAGTGGTCTAGAGAAATTGCTGGAAATTACTTTTAAGTTCCTCATTTCGCCGCAAGAGGGCACAATTAAAAATTGTTTTTTTAAATTCTAAATTTCTTCGAAAATTCCCCTATTAAGCTATAACTCTGATTACATCATTGGAAAGCTTAAACACTTTTGCATCATTTTGGTTTAAGGCTCATTGGCGTACCGACCTTGATAAGAGTGGGAGAAGCTATTGAAAGTGTAAACATTAAAATCGCTGTAATTTCTAAACGACTTATCCGATTTTACTAAGTTTAAGCTTGTTTGAAAGGGGAAAATAAGCATCTTCAATTGCCGTATCCAACAGTACACGATAGTGTTTAATAAAATTGCTAGAGGGCGCAATTTGTAATAAAAACAGTTTTTTCGATTTTACCCCGAAAACTCAAATTATACGGTATAACTATGACATCATATTCAAAAAGTAGATAAAATTTGCAAGAAAAGATGTGAAGACCGCAGTTCGATATCTTTGTTCGTTTCAGAGTTATTGCCAAAACAATAATTTTTAATACAAATTGCGCCCTCTAGCAATTTTATTAGAAACTATCTTATACCATTAGATACGACAATTGAAGGTTCTTCCAAACAAGCTTAAATTTAGTAAAATCGGATAAGTCGTTTAGAAGTTACAGCGATTTTAATGTTTAAACTTTCAATAGCTTCTCCCACTCTTATCAAGTGAAACTGTAAACATTCAAATCGCTGTAACTTCTAAACGACTTAACCGATTTAACTAAATTTCAGCTTTTTTGGAAGAAAAAGGCAAGTACCTTCAATTGTCGTATCCAATGGTACAAGATAGTTTCTAATAAAATTGCTAGAGGGCGCAATTTGTATTAAAAATTATTGTTTTGGCAATAACTCTGAAACGAACAAAGATATCGAACTGCGGTCTTCACATCTTTTCTTGCAAATTTCATCTACTTTTCGAATGTGATATCATAGTTATACCGTATGGTTTGAATTTTCGGGGAAAAATCGAAAAAACTGTTATTATTACAAATTGCGCCCTCTAACAATTTTATTAAGCACTAGCATGTACTGTTGGATAGGGCAATTGAAGATTATTATTTTCCACTTCCAAACAAGCTTAAATTTAGTAAAATCGGATAAGTCGTTTAGAAGTTACAGCGATTTTAATGTTTACACTTTCAATAGCTACTCCCACTCTTATCAAGGTCGGTACGCCAATGACCTTAAACCAAAATGATGCAGAATTGTCTAAGCTTTCCAATGATGTAATCAGAGTTATACCTTAATATGGGAATTTTCGAAGAAATTTAGAATTTAAAAAAGCAATTTTTAATTGTGCCCCCTTGCGGCAAAATGAGGAACTTAAAAGTAATTTCCAGCAATTTCTCTTGACCACTTTACTCATAAAAAAATCTTTCCGAAAGTTGTACGATTAATGGTTTCTGAGATAAAGCCGACGTCCTCGCTTATTTGACCACCCGGTACAATATCCTATAATACCTATCTTCAACTGTTTCGGAAATATTAAGTGTTTTCAGATTTATTGCAAAAATTAACAACTCACTCAAAAACTAATAAGTAATACTATTTATTTCTTGATAATGTAAAAAACAAAAAAAAACATTAATGTAGGAGATATTGAAAATGCTCGCCGCGAACGTCTTGGCAACATCCTATTAAATAGAAATTTCTTCTAATGTTACTAAACATATCAGATGTGGCCGATCTAATTGCATGCGTTATTAGTCTTCTTAAGTCAGCTAAGTCGAGGGGTTTAGTTTTGTATACATTATTTTTGATATAACCCCATAAGAAGAAGTTTAATGGCGTCAGATAAGGCGATCGTGCTGACCATTCCATCGATCTATGCCTCCTTATCCACCGATTTGGAATACTCAGTTGAGGTGCCGAATGTGATGGTGATGTGATGTGATGGTAATGGGGTGGTGCTCCATCTTGCTGAAACCATATCATATTCGCTGGAAGTTGTGGGTTTGCTGGATCAGGATATAAGTTTGTCAAAGTTGGTAAGACATTATTTTGGAGCAGTGCTAAACAATTATCGCAATTAAAATTGCCATTAATGAAAAGAGACATATGATATGATCTTCAACTATTTCTGCCCAAACATTAACCTTTTCAGGATATTGCGTATGTTCTTCTCTAATCCAGTGAGGATTTTCCCTCGACCAATAGCGGCAATTCTGACGATTAGCATGACCGTAAAGTGTAAAGGTGCACTCATCAGAAAACAAGACATGTTCTAATTTGATCACATTGTTATCTAACGTTGCCATCATTTCATTTGTTTACAAAACTACGTTCTCCTACCAAAATCGTCTTCCATGAGCTCGTGAGTACTTATCATTTTATAGGAATACATTTTATTTTTTTGTAATGTTCGAAGAATGGCTAACATCGAACATTGAGGCAGTTTTTCGACTAGAAGTATGTGGGTTTTCCCCAAACTCGAGCATATTATCTAATTTGGTATCATCACTTATTGCATTGGCAGCTACTTTTTTTTATCTGCTTTACATGTCCAAGCTAGCGAAAGTGCTTTTCTATTTTACTAATTTTCGAGTTATAGGCGGCAAATTTAGAAATTTTTCATGAAATAAGCGAGCAACTTCCATTTGGGTCCGTGTTTTATCTCCATAACCAATCATCTGTAGAATTGTTATTTTGTGCATTGCTGTTTAATAAACCATTTTTCTGATATGCAGTTAACGAAATTCAAACGACTATAACACTGACAACTACTGTCATGCAGACAGACAACAATTTGCTAAGGTCAGGAATTTTAAACAAAAGTAAACAAAACTATTTATACCATTTTTTTATTTCATATCAGTAAAAAGAAACGCTGAAATGCAATAAATCTAAAAACACTTAATATTTCCGAAACAGTTGAAGATAGATAGGGGAAAGTGGTACTTATTGGGCATATTAGCATTTAGGAGGCAAATCTGAGAAACTTCGTCATATTATTCATAAAATAATAATAACTAATTAAACTGTCATTTATTAGGAACTGGTTTAAGGGTTAAAAAAATTTATATTTATAGAGTAGGTTCATGATTTTTATTTAATTATTTTTTTTCACAAATGGCCGAATGTACCCCACTGGGGGAACTTTCGGCTATATGAAGGGGAACATTCGGCTATAAATGGAAATATCTAATAACAGTAAAAGAAACAAAAACTATATTAAAAAATGTCAAATTCTTTATTATCTATAATGAGATAAGGCTGAGCAGATTACAAAACGTAAATAGAAACTTAAAACTCATTGAAAATATACTTTGGTAGTAGTAACATAAAGTCATGTTTATCTTATATTTAGATTGGAGAAGTTCACATTAAATTTATAAACACCCGATGTCTTTGCGGTACTCAAGGGAGGGGTTACAAAGGGTAAGAGAGCTGCAATGTTTTCTCTATCAATTATTGAAATGTCATCAATATCAGGAAATAGAAAAATATTTAAATTCTCGTTCCTGCGAAGAAATTTTATTTCGTATTCCTTAAAACGTATCTATAGAGAGGATTTTCCCAACATAATAAATTTCCAATTTGGATGCTAAAAAGTTTATAAGAACAAAATCTCCCACTTCAATATTGTCCTCGTCGCAGATCTGTTCCATATCTTCTAGAAACTCTTCATCAGATGATTAATCTAAAACCAAATCCACACTTGACTCACTAGAGGGGGAAATATTTCTTCTTCTTTTTACCAAATTAACTTCAACTGATTTTTTTTCTCTTTAAGTGATTGTTTTCTTTTCCTTTCTGTCTCTATTTGTTGTCTTGTTTCATATTCTGATGTGTTAGTATATATTGTTGATTGTGATTTTCTTCTCTTGTTTTCTTCAAAGGCAACTTTTGGAAACGGCCTAATTTCACTTAGATAGAGACTTGTTAATTGCCCAGGGGGCGTTTTATCTCTGTTAGAATCTGTTTGCCCTTTTGAAGTTGAGGGAATGGGTGTTGCGATTTTCGGATGAACGTGCCCGCTTCATTTTGCGTATCATCGATATGAATACCGGCTTCAAAATAATTCAAAAGCTTCATACGGGGGACATTCGGCTATCAGCCGAATCTTAACTACACGGACTAGCCGAATGTTCCCAATATGACATCACAATAGTTTTCATGGTAAAATGCATGAATGCAAGAAGTTTAAGTTTATGTTACATCTTCAAGCAACGACATAAATAATACACGAATCCTTGAAAATTAATTAATATTTCTAGCATAAAAACAATGGAAGTTTTAATAGTTATTTTCCTAACAAGTGCGCAAAGTGATACTTTTCCGCACGCAAGTACAGTTGGACGAACGACGCGAAGCGGAGTTCGGATAAGTTCTTGCGTGCGGAAAAGCACTTTGCGCACTTGTTAGGAACAACATTTTTCCTACGAGCTTCATATCAGATAACAACAAAAATAAAAATATGATAATTTATTTAATAATTTTTAATTCGACTTTAAAGAAAGAACTATAATATACTTACAACTAAAAATTACATAACAAAAAAAAATAATAGAAAATTAAAAAGTTACACTTTTCCGCACCCAGTGCGGATAAAAGTCTTATCCGCACTAGTGCGGAAAAGTGTAACTTTGCACACAAAAATGCGTGCGCAAAGTACTACTTTGCGCACGCTCGTAGGAAAAAAATATTACAAGAGCCTAATTACTTACCTTAAATGCAATGAAACAAACTTTGTTCACCAAAAAACAAAATAACTATTTAGCAGCAATCAACACAATTTGCCGTGATAAAACTCACTATTTCTGACAGCATATAAAAAAACTGGCGACAAATTCAAATGCAGTTAGAGTTTATTGGGGGTAGCCGAATGTTCCCAATAGCCGAATGAGTACCACTTTCCCCTATAGGATATTGTACATGAAATATGTCTAAATTTTCTGAAAAATCCAAAAATTGAATAATATACAGGGTATTGTATTTAAAATAAGAAAGTTGGTATTGTCCACTGTTACATGAAACACTCTGTATAAAAAATTTTTATTAAAAAAAAACGCGTAACTAGAAATACCAATCGACGTGTCCGAGCGTTTTTTTGCACACGCCCTCATGTATTTATTATCGAATTTATTCCATTTGGCTGATACACACTGTTTAAAATATTTTCATTTAAATAACTAGTGCAAAATTGTACAAAGAAATTTGGATTGTTACATTACAGCTAAAAAAAAAGTGCATAAATTCAATAGATAGAGAATGTAAAAACTCTCCGAAATAAATCTGTCTATATTTTACATTGGACCCAGACGCTCACCAACAAACGAACCCTTTTCAGACCTTTTAGAAGTCACTTCATAATAACATTTCCATTATAAAAGAAAACTTTATAAATATTTATAAACACTGAAAAAGTTCGCTGATTAAAAGTTGTCAACTCTCTGATTTAAATCAAAACAAAATAAATACGAAAATTTTATGTTAGTGGACCATTTACTTTGTAAATTTGATAAGAACGCTGTAACGGCTTAAATTGTAAACGACAATCATACTAAAAAATGTTAACTTATTTAACTGTAACTTAAAGTGGAAACACATTACTATCACCTCACGTGAGTTCACACATGAGCAGTAAATTTGATGGGACCCGTTTTTCCATAGGTACAGATTAACAAGAGACGCACTTATTGTGTTCACGTGAAAGCACGTGATATTACAGGTCTTTACGTGCTCAGATGTTCTGTTTAAACATCAATTTCGTGAAGAGTGAAAGCGTGAGTTTAGAAAAATGGAGGAAGTTTTAACGACAATAAATCTTAAAACGATCTTCATCACCTTGCAATAACTCTTGGAATAAAGTGTAAAATTCAATGTTCTTCCATCTTTTTAATCACCTGTATGTTTGTTTGTATGTATGTTTGTAACCGACTTCTTTGAACCCGATTTTGACCCACTTTAAACGGTCAGATTTAATTTAAATTTTGTACACTTATCAAGAACCGCTGAAAATACAATAATCTACATGCAAAAAATTCTCTTGACAGCTTTCAGGTATAACACAAAGAAGCGATTTTGACGAAACAAATTATGGGGTCGTATAGTATTTGATGCGGAGACTTCGGGAAAAATAAGCAAAAAATTCTCCTGTCAAAATTTGAGAGCGGTCAATATGTCAAATCGTTTAAAAAAAATTATATTAATGAAAAAACTATGGAGGACTTGAGGTAGGAGGCCGATCGCAATGCATTGGATTCGGTTCCAAATTAGCATTGGTAATTCAGCTTTACGAGTTGCCATAAGATGGCGCTCGTGTTCGAAGTGGGCTATCAAATAAATGGTTTCTTATGGACGCGATAACTATTTTTATTTAAATTAGTTCTTTAAGGAACAAATAAGGACTTTTATATGAATTTACACTTACTTTGTTATACTTATTAATAAACTCGGCCTGTATAAAGTTCCAACGATGCTTCGTTTTTAAAATACAGGAACATTCTAGCTAGAGGGTTTTACCTTTGGAGCTAGAAATAGACTTATTTGGCTGCGTTTCATCTCTGAAGAAGATCCTGTCTTACCACCCCGACACAAAGCAAACTCTACTTTTATAAATTGTACCATTATTCATTATAAATATGGAAATTAATTACAATACAACGTTATTTGTCTTGTCTTGCCTTCAAACATGATTTGTTATTTCGAAAAATAAAATGTCAATTGTCAAAAGTAAAAGCACAGAAAAATAAAGGGTTTAAGTAAAAGCTAAAAACTATGGAGGATCTAGTTTTCCACATTAAAAACGAAGAAGAAGAGGATAACATCAGCCCACTTCGGACGCGAGAGCCATCTATCGGCCAATAGCGAACTAACCAAAAAACCGGGACAGAATTTGAAAATGCTGCCATTGTCGATCGGCCTCCTACCCTATAGTTCTCCATAGAAAAAACTATAAGGTCGTATGTATATTGACGGTGAAAAGTTGAAAAAAAATACACAAAAAATTCTCTTGTCAAAATTTGACACTTGTCAATATGTTAGAATTATTACAATAACCGACAGTAATGAAAAAAACGTGGGGTCGTATAGATATTGTCGCTAAGAATAGAGAACTATAAAAAAAATTCTACCCGGCAAACTAAAATTTTGACAATTTTTTTTTTTTAATTTTGAAAAATTTTGTCGTTTGTTCGGGTTTGTATGTATGTTTGTTTGTAACCGACTTCTTTGAACCCGATTTGTTTGTTTGTAACCGACTTCTTTGAACCCGATTTTGACCCACTTTAAACGGTCAGATTTAATTTAAATTTTGTAGACTTATCAAGAACCGCTGAAAATACAATAATCTACTAATCTAGCTCAATCTACTTAAAACAAAAATTTCCTAACAATAAATCAAACTAAAAAATGAAAAATAAATATAGTTTAAAAAAACTAAAAAACATGCGCCTTGTACTATATTTTTCGTATATCGAGCACCCCACGCTTTTTTCACAATAATACTAATGTTTATCGTTCTTTATTATTTTCTGCCTATATTAAGAATTTCAAGAATTATTTTAAATTATATTTATTTTCCGCTTTTTAGTTTCATTAATTATTAAAGCGTGTTTTTTAGTTTTTTTAAACTATATTTATTAAATTAATGTTATGTACTATCCATTACCTAGTTTTAAGTTTTACAGTCGCTATGACTGCACACACTCTTTATAAATTTTCTTCAAACTCTGAAGATGACGATGACCTGTTATTTAGTTTCCACATTCTCGGGTTACGATTAGCTAAGCACCCCCGGGTTTGTTTCTATAAAATGAATGATATGACTTCATGTGAAATATTAATAATATGATTCTGCTTGAAACTCATGCATTTTATTTCTGGCGTGATAGGACGTGAACTCACGTGAGGTGATAGTAATGTGTTTCTACCTTTTAGTCCATTTATGTGTTGCCATTCTAGATTCTCTTAGGAGCATTAAAGTACACGAAGGTATGGCCGGTCGTTCACTTGGAGCGTAAACAATAAGCGGCTACACGCTTATGCGACACGAGCAACAATAAGCGGCTACACTAAGAAAAAGTCTTCTGTTCCTTAAAAGAATTCACATATTTTTAATACAACTTACTGTTTAATAGGGGAGAGGGAGGCAAAAGTAAACAGGTGGGCAAGAGTAGACAATGCAATAACATTTCTAATTAATAATTTTTTCGCTGCCAATGGTCACAGTAGTGCAAACCATATGCTTTCAGTTCCCTGTGCAACTTTGGTTTGAATTTACCAAGAAAATAAGCCGAAAATAAGGTAAATTTATTTTTAATAGTATACCATGTAACAATTATTTGATAATTTAGATCGTTTAATCGCTTGTGGTAGTTCATTTTTACTTCCTACCATTTTTTCACGAAATCTTTAAAACCTAACCTATAAATTCATATTGGTATATAATATCGCCAGTGGCGCGTTGTTAAAAGGGCTGGCTTATTAAAAAATTCTGTTTTTTGGGGCAAAAGCGAACACATGTGTTCACTCTTGCCCCGCTTGACCTTACAGTGTGTGGTCCTTTTAAGTCCTATTTAAATTCCGACATGGACATTTGGATGACAAACCATGCAGAACGAATCACAGAATAGGACATGGGCCCTTTAATAACGGATATAAAAACAAAAAATAAAATAGTTAACAAACAAATAATAAGTGATACAAAGGATAAAATAAATATATGTAATGGAAAAGCAGCTGGTATTTCTGGTATAAAAACAAAAAAGAAAGTAGTAAAGAAAATAAAAATAACTGATAAAGAGGATTATTCCGAATGTATTTATTGTAGCGGTAAATATAGTCAGTCAAATAAGAATTGGACTCGGTGTGCCACCTGTGGTTAATGGTCTCATGAAGACTGTACAGACGTTTAACCTTTTGATGACTTTTTACTTGTGATTTTTGTCGTCCTACCTAGGATTTTCTTGTTGTTTGCTCTTGCCTCATACCAGAGGGGCAAGAGTAAACTTTTGCTGTTTTCAAAATATTTCGGTATTATTACTTTTTTATAGTTTAAAGCATTTATACATATATTTTTGTTGAAGAAATAGTCCATACTTCAAGTGGAGTAAAAGATTGAAAGGGAAAGAAAAACTCTAAGTCTTCCTCCACTAATATATTCCAAATGAATCTTATTTAAAGATACCTCAACATGTTTCGAACATAGAAATGTTCATCTTCAGGAGAATTAAGATGTTATAAGCAAGAAAAATAACTAGTATTAACGTTTTAAGCTAGGTTTTAAGCTAGGCTTTAAGCCTAGCTTAAAACGTTAATACTAGTTATTTTTCTTGCTTATAACATCTTAATTCTCCTGAAGATGAACATTTCTATGTTCGAAACATGTTGAGGTATCTTTAAATAAGATTCATTTGGAATATATTAGTGGAGGAAGACTTAGAGTTTTTCTTTCCCTTTCAATATATTTTTGTGTTACTGGTTTACCAAAGATTGTTCTATGCTAAGCAAGTTTATTTCAAGTTCTGCCTTATAATAAAAAATTTTCAAAGCCTAAGTGTTCACTCTTGCCTCCCTCTCCCCTACTATATGTGACAACAACGCACTTTCCTACTGTCAAACAACGAAAATTGCTAGACCGTTGTGTAGTGATAATATCACGGTAATTTAACCAATAGGAAATAGGAGTTAATGCTACCATAGAATCGTTTATAGACATTATTGTTCTAAATACTAACAATAATTATCAAGTTCTATTGAGAATGTAATACTTATGGTTTTATAAACTGTACTTATTAGTTCCGACTGGCAGTTGTAATAAAACTTGACATTCATCATAATAAAATTTGCTTGCTACGGTTAATAAACCATATACTTAACCCTAAAAATCAGTAGTGTAGTTCTCAAAAATTTAAATAGCTTCTATAGTGTAATATTGTTCTTGTCGTTTAGCCTTGCATAATATGATTCTATTATGCAACATGGTAGTAATCAGTTCCATTAGCAGAACAGTCTTGTTGAATAATAAACTACTTTTAATACAGCAATTTTGTTAAGAAATAAACTGCATCTTCTCAATGAGACGCATTTTGTTCCTAGTAAAGCGCTTTTTCTACATTTAAGAAAGCAAAACAGCTTCCCCAAAAACATTTTTTATCCATTAGAACCTATAATCAAAGAGTAATGTACTAATAAGAGGCCAAAGAAAGCCTTTTCGCGATAACCAAATTTGTATGCGCATGCGCGAACTTGACGTTTCTTTGGTGGTATTTCAATCAAATTTGCTGTGTCAAATTGTACTGTCAATCGTGTTTTGGCTACGAAATTTTAAACAAAGTTGGAATTATTGCATTTTTCTTTTAGTATTTTGTTATTAGTGCGTGCTTCTGAATATCATTATTTGTTTTGTGAGTTCTCCTTGAAATACTCATTGTTGAAATGTCGGAAGCGAAGCGAAAAGGTGGCACATCGTGTGCTTACCGTGGGTGTGTTAACAAAACCGGCGAAGGAATTTCATTGTTTAGATTTCCCAAGGATGCAGGCAGGTATATGTAAAAGGATTTGTGTGATAAATAAGCTTTAAGTTATTCGAATTAATCTAAAAACTTCTTGCCCGATCCATTTATCATACACAACTCCTAATATTTATGACAAAATTTACATTTTCAGAGAGATTATCTAGCCATAACAAACATGATTTTGTATATTTTTACACGCACTGTTTCATACGACTTTTTGCTGCTTGGATTGTGGAAAAGGACGTAATTTGTGGGTACAATTTTGAAAGATTCTAGCAACAAAAATACTATGGCATTTCTGTCTGTTGGTAAACGGCAAGTTAAGGTAATAGAAAGTGTAAAAAATAATACTATGCCATGCTACACTTAGCATATAAAGTACCTTTAAATAATTATACCTCCTGAAAACATACCGAGAAAACGACTTAAATGTTATAAATTTATGGAAAATGCTTTTTTATTAAATACTTTATTTAGTAATATCCTGCTGATACACACTGAACTAATAAAATTCAATATTATATTAAAAGGTTTAACATACTTATATTATCATAAAAAGGGAACGATTTTTTTCCGTGTATTTGATGATTTCAAACAAATTTATCATACTTTTTACTGTGTGAGTTAGGGGTATCAAGGTCACAATATTAGTTACATCAACATCAATGAAGCCGACAAAGCTTTCGCCTCTTATTAGTGCATTACTCTTTGCTATAATCTACAAGACGTTGGTGGGGGTTTGTAGTAGTGTTAGTTTTACCGTATATGTTGCGCAGGTCATATCGTTTTTCGGAGTTTTCTAGCTGCCCTGTCTAAGTTCGAATTTTATTGGTCGTTCCAATACCCGTTTCAATTAATTTATTTTTAATTTAAAGAAATAGTCCATGCTTAGAGTGGACTTGAAATTATGGAAAGGAAAGAAAAAACTTTCTCATCTGCTAAAACCATCAGCAATAAATTTTTCTGTCTCCTGATGATGAACGTTTCTAAGTTCGAAACACGTAGAGACCTCTGAGCAAAAGTTTTTTTTGTTCTCTTAAATTTTGTCGAGAAAGACTTTTAGTTTTTTCTTTCCATAATTAATTTTTATCTTGTATTTAAGTTTTTTTAAATTTTGCATGTCAGATAAAGCAATAAAAGATTCCTATTTCGCACAACTCATCATTAGTATTGAACTTTATAATCTATGGACAAATTTTACCATCTCAGTAAACCATGTTGCATAATAGATAATCATAGGTAATGTTAAACAATAAAAACATTCACACTAGAAGCTATTTAAATTTTTGAGAACAATATTACTAATTTTTAGTGGTAAGTATATGCTTTATTAACCGTAGCAAGCAAATATTATTATAAATAATGTTAAGTTTCATTACAACTGCCAGTCAGAACTAAAGCCGTATATAAAAGTAGATTACACCCCCAATAGAACTGGATAATAACTGTGAGTATTCAGAGCAATAATGGCTCTAAACCATTCTATGGTAGCATTAACTCCTATTTCCTATTGGCTAAATTACCGTAATATTATCACTATACAACGGTTTAGCAATATTCGTTGTCTTACAAGAGGAAAGCGCGTTGCTGTCACATATTATAATATTAAACAGTTGTATAAAGAGTATGTGAATTCTTATAGGTAAGAAATATAAGGCTTTTTTCTTAGTGAACACACGGCATTTTTGTAGGGGTTTCTGCAATCCATGTTTTTTATTTTATGCTTTTCCAACAGCGATATCTACTTTTCATTTTTTTTTTTACTTTAAAATGTCTTTATTCCAAACTAACTTTTACAGTTCATAACATGGAAAGTGACAACATAATATAGAAAATAATAACCATAAAAAAAATAACAATAAAAAAAAAAATTGAAGTTAATCCAATTTAATTCATTAATAAAATCAATGTAAAAAAAAAATAGTATAAATAATTTAATTTAGTAAATATTTCTTTAATTGTTTTTTAAAAGTTGCCAATTTTTTAATTTTTTTGATATTTTGTGGAAGATTGTTATATTTTATTATTCCGTCATATACAAGCGATTTTTTTCCGAAATTACTTTTTACTGGTATAGTTTGATAATTTATGCAATGTCTGGTGTTATGATCATGTAATGTCTTATTCTCCTGAAGTGTTATGTTTGATTTTTTTTCTTTTAAAATAATAGAGTGAATTAGAATACAAATTTTTAATTTATAAATGTTTTGAACGTGTAAATACCCTTTAAACATATTACGATAATTTTTGAAACCAAAAAAAAAATAGTTGGATGAAACCCATTAGAAAAGGAAGAGAATATAACAAAAATGAAAGGAAAAATAATTTACGGGCGATCCGAGATCGGGAAGTGAAAAGGGGTGAGCTTTTAGTCCTATGAAAAAACGTTTAATGGCAAAGTTTTAGGTAATAAAAAGATCTACAACTTTTGTATTTACACTTTTTTTAAATAACCTCAAAATGTATGTGAAAAATTCAAATAATCAAGTTTTTGGTTTTTATCTTTTACAAAAAAACTTTTTTTTACGAAATTTGGTGAAAACTTTTACCTTTTAACTCGCCTTTTTATGTCCCAAATACACTGTAATTTTTTTTATTTAAAATATTTATTTTTTCACCTTATTTTGACTTAATATCGAAAAAGCACCCTAATTTTCAAACGAAAATTCTCACGTTAAAATATCTGCTTTTTTAAAAAAGTCGGTGGGCCTTTTGTTCATTGACATCTCTACTTTCTGATTGTGTAAAAGAAATATACATTACTATGGTAAATGTTCTCAAAAAATGCAAAGAAACAAAAAAAACTCGAATCAAAATTTTTTTTATTTTTAATCATTGTGTACAATTTTGAGCTATTTATTAAAATTTATACTTTAATTACTCGAAAAACGTAAGATTACATGTTACGTTGATAAACAAAAAAATTACAAATCCATAAAACATAAAGATCGCAAAAAACATGCGAAAATAGTTGTTCTAAATATAATTAAAGGTAGGATTTAAAGGGGATTTCATCACATTTACCATAGTAATGTATATTTTTTTTACACCGTCAGAAAGTAGAGATTTCAACGAACAAAAAAGCCCACCGACTTTTTTAAAAAAGCAGATATTTTGACGTGAGAATTTTCGATTGAAAATTGGGGTGCTATTTTGATATTAAGTCAAAATAAGGTGAAAAAATAAATATTTTAAATTAAAAAAATTACAGTATGTTTGGGACATAAATAGGTAGGAAAGTTTTCACTAAATTGCGTGAAAAAAAAATTTTTTGTAAGTAAAAAATAAAAATAAAAAACCAAAAACTTGGTTAGTTGAATTTTTCACATAAATTTTTAGGTTATGTGAAAAAAGTGTAGATAAAAAAAGTTGTAGATCTTTTTATTACCGACAACTTTGCCATTTAACGTTTTTCCATAAGACTTGTATTTTAGCCGGAAATCGAGATAAATCGTTTTCTACCCTTAAAAGCTCACCCCTTTCCACTTCACGACCTCGGATCGCCCGTAAATTAGTTTTCCTTTCATTTCTATTATATACTCTTCCTTTTTCAATGGGTTTCATCTTACTATTATTTTTTTTCACATTTTACCACTTTCAAAGGCTTCAGCCCTGGTCTAAATCCCTAATATGCCAGTCCGACGTCAATCGTCAAGCGCAAAACAGTGTTGCTATGCTGGAAGAACCCAAGGAGTTCTCTCTTCCACCCATTAGCCATTACAATAACTAAAGAGCGGAAAAAATGCAAAATGCATTTTTTTGCATTTTTTGCATTTTTTGTCTGTTTTGTACAAATTATGCATTTTTTCAATAATAGAGCATTTATGGCATTTTATTGCCAAATAAAGACCCTGTCTGGCCCTTTTCGGTTGCTTGTTTATTGCACGACACGTGTTTATTAGTTTCTTACATTACAATGGGGCCGACTCGGGTACTTTCTATGATGAATAGATTCATAGAATTACCCAGGATAAACCCACACTACAGGGTGTTTCAGAATAAGATGCTGATCCTTAACGGTGTGAATCCTTAGGTGATTTTAAGAAGAAAAGTTCATATCAATATATATCCTTAACCTATCAACTTTCGAACTACAGGGCGTTAAAGTTTTAAGAAAAAAATTGTTTTTCTATCATAACTTTAAAAACGTTCTAGCTATTTTTAGGAATTTTTCACACATGCCCTCTAAGCATCAATAGCCATTTTTTAGTGTAGAAAAATTTTAAAATTTTTTAACCAGTGGCGTCCTGAAAGGGTTTGGACTAGACATTTTGGAAAAATATTATGTACGCCACTGCTTTTTCTCAAGATAAAAATTATTTTTAAAATACTCATTCATTTAAGGCCAAATTTAATATCTCGCCTTTTTATCGTCCGATAAACAGTTTACGACAAAAAAAAATAAAAAGCATTAAATGCGCATTCGCTATGTGCCTATGGTTTATTTTTTAACAATAAATTAAAACTGCTAACTTTAAATAACGTGTGAACAAATACGAAAATAATTTAGATTATCTATTGAAAGTGGCCACTACTTGCAAGAATGCATGCTTCAGCTCTTCTCTTCATTGAGTCTCGTACCCTTTGAAAAATTTCTGGAGTATTCCTGATAGTGTCAAAACAAACCATAGGCACATAGCGAATGCGCATTTAATGTTTTTATTTTTTTTGTCGGACGATAAAAAGGCAAGATATTAAATTTGGCCTAAAATGAATGAGTATTTTAAA
Source organism: Polydrusus pterygomalis (assembly GCA_963969555.1). NCBI lineage: Eukaryota > Metazoa > Arthropoda > Insecta > Coleoptera > Curculionidae > Polydrusus > Polydrusus pterygomalis. Next base: position 31,189,711 of record OZ018382.1, read on the forward strand.
AATAATTTTTATCTTGAGAAAAAGCAGTGGCGTACATAATATTTTTCCAATATGTCTAGTCCAAACCCTTTCAGGACGCCACTGGTTAAAAATTTTTAAAATTTTTCTACACCAAAAAATGGCTATTGATGCTTAGAGGGCATGTGTGAAAAATTCCTAAAAATAGCTAGAAAGTTTTTAAAGTTATGATAGAAAAACGATTTTTTTCTTAAAACTTTAACACCCTGTAGTTCGAAAGTTGATAGGTTAAGGATATATATTAATATGAACTTTTCTTCTTAAAATCACCTAAGGATTCACACCGTTAAGGATCAGCATCTTATTCTGAAACACCCTGTATATTAATTATAAAAACAAATTATTCTTTGGTACCTATAGCACTCACGAAGTTGGAGGCTACCTCTATTTCTTTGACAGATTCAGTGGCTCTAATAAATACATTTTAGGTAAATTGCAAAAAGGTTTCAGGTACTGTTGGGGCTGCGGTTATAAAAAAAAATTATGTCAGTAATTGAAAATAACACAGGCTTCAAAATCCAAAAAAATAGTTCAGAAGTTTTTATTGGCAATTTCACTAATTTCGAAAGAGAACTAACTGGATTTGTATAAATTAGAAACGCACTTAATTCCAAAACTAAAATACTGTCCGATAACTTCTCTTCTTGAGCGAAGTTTTTCCATTTTTAAACATATGTTTACAGATAAAAGACGCAAGTTTCTTTTGGAAAATTTTGAAAAACATTTAGTTATACATTGTTTTTATAACTGCAAAGAATAGTTTGTTAATTTACGAATTTTATGTTGTGCAAGTTGCTATTATTATTAATTGTATTATTATTATTTTTTATAATCGCAAATAATATTTCGAGTTATTTATGTGTATATTTACTCAAATAGGTCTGTGGAATAGGTCTAGGATGGGATAGGTGAAATGGAATAGGTAAAAAATTATAGGATTTTTGAAGAACGGGTTTAATTATAAAGAAATAGTTCTGGCTTTATTTAAAGTAACAGTAATGTTCAAAATTTTTCATATAATAAAAATGCATATTTGCATTTTTTGTTCATTTCGATGCATATATTCTGAAAATTTTATGCATTTAAATGCGCATATATTGGGGTTTTTCGTTTGCATTTTTTTCGCTCTTTAACAATAACATTTCAACCAATAATGGATCGGCTTTTCAGGCGTCGGGTGTCAGGTCTATAGTTTATAAGGTCTTTGGATAAATCTTATAATGAGATTACACGCATTAAGATAACGTTTTAAATGTCAATATCCTGTTCCCGATGTCGCAGACAAGTCAGTATCAAGATTAAAGGGATTAAACCTGATTACGCCATCCCGCTTTCGTCTTTTGGAAACCCACTTAAACACGAAATGCGAGCCCTTATCTCTCATGTAAACTGCTGAAGATAACCCTTCGACCTTATAAACTTTTCAGCGCCTAATGCTTAAATACATTATACAGGCTTAATGTTAGGTCAAGTAATGACAATTCTATCTTTTTATTTGATGAATTATTTATTAATTTTATATTTAAAATAAAGAAATGATGAATTGTACCTTTTTTTATTGTTACACTGAGAAAAAAACCTTATTATATTCCTTATAAGAATTCACATACTTTTGACACAACTGTTTAATACTATATGTGAGAGCAACGCGCTTCGTAAGACAATGAAAATTGCTAGACCACTGTGGAGTGATAATATCACAGTAATTTAGCCAATTGGAAATAGGAGTTAATGCTACCATAGAATGGTTTATAGCCATTATTGCTCTGACTACTCATAGCAATTATCCAGTTCTATTGGGGGTGTAATCTGGTTTTATATACTGTAATAGTTCCGACTGGCAGTTGTAATGAAACTTAACATTAATCGTAATAATATTTGCTTGCTACGCTTAATAAACCATATTTTAACACTAAAAAGCAGCACATTTATTTTTACTTTGTCCTATATAAGTTTTTTAAAACTTTGCATGGCAGATAAAGCAATAGAAGATTCTCATTTCGCACAACCCATCATTAGTATTGAACTTTATATTCTATGGACGAATTTTACGATCTCAGTAAACTATGTTGCTTAATAAATACCTATACAGGAGTGTTTTTTTAAGGTCGACGAGCGGCCATATCTCGGAAACTACTGGGCATAGGAACTCAGGAAAAGGATAATTAAAGTGGCCATGAGAAAATTCTGGAAATAATTTTTAAGTTCCGCATTTTGCCGGAAGAGGGCGTAATTGAAAAGTAAATTCCACATTAAGGTATATGTTTGATAACACCATTTTAAAGCTTGGACAATTATGCATCATTTTGGTCTTATGCTCATTGGCGTACCGACATTAATAAGAGTGGGGGAAGATGTGGAAAGTGTAATAATTTAAATCGCTGTAACTTATAAACGACTTATCCGATTTTTGCAAACTAAAGACTGTTTGGAAGAGAAATGTATGCACTTTCACCAATCGTATTTAGTTGTCCATAACTGTTCTAAAAAAAAAAATGCTAGAGTGCGCAATTTGTAATAATAACAGTTTTTTCGATTTTATCCCGAAAATTCAAATTATACGGTATAACTATGACATCATAATCGAAAAGTAGATGAAATTTGCAAGCAAAGATGTGAAGACCGTAGTTCGACATCTTTGTTCGTTTCAGAGTTATTGCCAAAACAATAATTTTTAATACAAATTGCGCCCTCTAGCAATTTTATTAGAAACTGTCTTATACCATTAGATACGACAATTGAAGCTACTTCCAAACAAGCTTAAATTTAGTAAAATCGGATAAGTCGTTTAGAAGTTACAGCGATTTTAATGTTTACACTTTCAATAGCTTCTCCCACTCTTATCAAGTGAAAGTGTAAACATTAAAATCGCTGTAACTTCTAAACGACTTAACCGATTTTACTAAATTTAAGCTTGTTTGGAAGAAAAAGGTAAGTACCTTCAATTGTCGTATCCAATGGTACAAGATAGTTTCTAATAAAATTGCTAGAGGGCGCAATTTGTATTAAAAATTATTGTTTTGGCAATAACTCTGAAACGAACAAAGATATCGAACTACGGTCTTCACATCTTTGCTTGCAAATTTCATCTACTTTTCGATTGTGGTATCATAATTATACCGTATGATTTATTTTTTCGTAGTAAAATAAAAAAAATGTATTGTTATTGCAAATTGCGCCCTCTAACATTTTTTTTTTGAGAACTATTATGAACAACTAAATACGATTGGTGAAAGTGCATACATTTCTCTTCCAAACAGTCTTTAGTTTGCTAAAATCGGATAAGTCGTTTATAAGTTACAGCGATTTAAATGATTACACTTTCAACAGCTTCCCCCACTCTTATTAAAGTCGGTACGCCAATGAGCATAAGACCAAAATGATGCAAAATTGTCCAAGCTTTAAAATGGTGTTATCAAACATATACCTTAATGTGGAATTTTCGGAGTTATGTAAAATTTTAAAATTTACTTTTCAATTACGCCCTCTTGCGGCAAAATGCGGAACTTAAAAATTATTTCCAGAATTTTCTCATGGCCACTTTAATTATTATTTTTCTTTTCCTGAGTTTCTATGCCCAGTAGTTTCCGAGATATGGCCGCTCGTCGACCTTAAAAAAACACCCTGTATAATCATATTTATGCAATGTTAAACGATAAGAACAATATTACACTAGAAGCTATTTAAATGTTTGAGAACTACTGTTCTGCATGTTAGTTGTAAGTATATGCTTAATTAACGGTATCAAGCAAATATTATGAATAATGTCAAATTTCGTTACAAGTTACAACTGCCGGTCGGCACTATAAGTATAGAAAACCAGATTAACCCCCAATAGAACTTGATAATTACTGTTAGTATTCAGTGCAATAATGGCTACAAACCATTCTATGGTAGCATTAAGTCTGAGATGATAAAATTCGTCCATAGATTATAAAATTCAATACTAATGTTGGGTTGTGCGAAATAAAAGTCCTCTTTTGCTTTATCTGACATGCAAAGTTAAAAAAAAAAACCCCTAAATACAAAGTAAAAATAAACTTATTGAAACGGGTATTGTTACTTTGTTACGATCAATGGAATTCAACTTCGGACAGGACAGCTAGAAGACTCCGAACAACGATGTAAACTGCGCAACAAATACGTCAAAACTAATAGGCCCAGTGTAGTTTCCTGCTTTTGTTTGCAGCGCACCGAAAAAAATGCACGTGGGCATCCTTTTTTTGCAAATTCTACTGTGTCGACTCTATTTATGCATAAACGTTTTTATCGTATTTTCACTAACATAAATTTAAAATTATGTTTTGATATCATACAAAATTATAGTACCAGTAGTATAGATAAACAATCAATGTAGCGTTTATAGGGTTATTAATAAAAGTTTATGAGTGGCTTTAAATATAAAATTACGCGAAATAATTGCAAATAATTTTCACTTTTAATAAATTGTCATACTACGGCTATAAATCTTGAAATGTATCTCGAAAAAACTATTTTCGCAAGTTTATGACGTACATTGCGAGAGGTATTACCAGCTGGGTTTAAAACGTATTCATCATTGACGGGATTTTGGTAAAAAAAATAATTAAAAATTTTAAATGCAAAACACATCTATAATGGAAAATGGAAAATGGAAAATGGCCCTTGGATAAATTTTTAGTAGGTCGTAGAGAATGTCATTCCGATCAGAAGTATCATGGCTGCAACAAAATCTACCGACCAGTTTTTGAGATACAGGAAATTTAACCGAGGACCATTTTACATAAGATACGTGCGGGGTTTTCAAAAATACTTATTTTTAAAGTTACCTTATACAGAGTCAAAAACAAATAAACTTTGCATCACATGCGACCAAATTTTAATAGCCCAATTTTGATTTTGTAGAAAAACACATATTTACTTTAAACAAAATGAATCTGAAATAAAGCATTGTCAAAACTAAGAAGTTTTGTGTAGGTTGCGTTGAGTCCTATTTTGCAAAAGTGATGCAATTTACAAAATATGGGTAAAAAAATCAAAATTGTCTTATGCAGATGACATTTTTGCAGGTGGGCTAAAAAATGCATTTAAAAAAACCTTTTTCTAATAACTTTCTTCGATATTTTCAGAAATAACCCCACTTTGCAATTATTTTTTGGAAAAAATTAAAATTTGACAGATAATGCGAATCACGTGACTACTATTTTTTGCTCAATTTTCATCTCCATCGAAGCAGAACTTGACGCCAAAGTCAAATTTCGAATAAAGCTATAAATAAAAAAAAATCCCATATGACGCTGACTTTACTAGTGATACTGTAGATAGCCCCAATATCTGGAACTCTCTCCTTCTTCAAAACAAACACCTCAAACTTCACACTCCAGTTAGCATGTGGGCGGAGTCGTTGAGCTAAAGACCAACGCCACTGTTTAATGGTTTTTGGACTTGATTGATTTATATAAAATACCAATTATCCCTAAATCAGTTACCCACTTTACATTACAATTAATTTAAGATACTTTTCTATGAGTAAGTTTCTAGGGTTAACAAACTTTTCCTTTCTTTTCAGACAATATTAAGTTACATAGCATCAAATGGAACAATCGACTTATTGGAAGTTGTTCTTCAAGTGCCTGGACTTGATCCGAATAAACCGGATAACGAAGGCAATACCCCATTACACTTCGCAGCACAGGCAGGTTAGTAGTACAAAATACTCTATACTTATTACATTTATAGCTACCGTGCGAGCAAAAATTATTTGCATCAAAGAGGCCCTTGCATCTAAGGACGTAATGCTTAGCCGTAGACAGAGCTGTCGCAGTTACTCTTAAAAAGTAATTAAATTACAATTACCCATTACCCTCCGAAAAATGCATCAATTACAATTACCAATTACTAACAGTGGGATAAAAATATTTAAATTACCAATTACCCACTAAAAGTATTGATTCCTTGATCAATTACCGCATTCGAATTAATGTGTTTAATTCAATTACTTTTATACTAATTCAATTACTTCAAAGTAATGGAACTACCCTAAAAGGAATTGAATTACTCTGAATCTATAAATTATAGGCACTTTTTTGGCAAATAATTTAATTACATTTTGGTAAGTAATTGAATTACATTTTGGTAATTCAATTACATTTTGATAATTGAATTACATTCTGGTAATTGAATTACAGTTTGGTAATTAAATTACATTTTTAAAATTGAATTTATATACATATTTTATGAGCAATGGAATTACTTTTTTTACATTTTACAAAAAAAGAGTTGTGTAGGAAAGGTACCTATTATTATTTTTTTAATAGTAGTAGGTCCTACTATCACACTTTATTATAGAAGAAAATTTTAAAAAATTTGAATTTATAGTATAATAATCTCCTAATTTTGATAAGTACCTACTTACCTTTAACAAATTGACTAGTAATAACAACTGTCTTTTTTATTTATTTGATTTATTTGTTAAAATAAAACAAAAATAATATTAGGGAAAAAAAAATATTTTTTTCTTTTTAGAGTAAAGGAATTATGAAAATTTTGAAAGGAATTGAATTATTTTGGATTAATTCAATTTCCTATAATCTAATTGAATTATTCGGGAGTAATTAAATTACTTTTTATGTAATTGAATTATTTGGGAGTAAGTAATTCAATTACCTTTATTCTAAGTAATTGAAATATTTGGAAGTAATTAAATTACTTTTTATGTAATTGAAATATTTGGGAGTAATTCAATTACTTTCTAAAATAATTGAATTACTTTTAAGTGATTCAATTACCTTAGATTTCTTAAAACCAATTACCAATTACAATTACTTTATCACAGTAATTGGAAAATAAATTACAAATAGTATTTTCAAAAAGTAATTCAATTACAGTAATTCAATTACTAAAATGTAATTGAACATGATTTTTCAATTATTTTAATTTAATTACCGACAGCTCTCGCCGTAGAGCTTAATACCTGTTGAGTGTCAGTAACTGCCTGAATTACCAATCAATCAGTTATTCCGTCATCTTTGACAGTCGTTACAAGTAATTTGATTCATCGCTAATTTTTACAATTTCTTGAACAATTCACACAATGGGCTTTACGGAACAGCACAAAACATTCATGGTTGAAGCGTATTTTCGAAACGGGGTTGGAGTAAATGGTGAGAGTCAATACAATCCGGGTTTGTGCATGGACGATTTTCACGAACATTTTCCTAACGTTGCTTTTATTTCGTGAAATAATGCAAAATACGCCAACAAATTGTATAAGACGCCTGTCCCAAAAAGTGGAAAGATCTTATGGAACATGCAGGACTATTCTTAAGAAGCAGCTAAATTTATTTCCTTATAAAGTTCAAGTATTCCAAGAAATAAAAGCCGCAGATTTTGAAAGACGTAGGAATTACTCTCATTGGTTTACCCAAAATTTATTGGAAAGAAATGATTTATTAGACCTGAAATTTTTTTCGGATGAAGCCTGGTTCCACCTCTCCGGTTATGTGAATTCTCAGAATACACGCATGTGAAAATCCCCATTTTTTTGTAGAGTCCACATTGCACCCTCAAAAAATTGGGTTCTGGCTAGCTGTTTTCCGAAGAAGAATAATTGTTGGTCCTATTTCTTTCCAACCTTATTTAACGGTTATGGATTACTTGATTACTTCGTTTTTCCTCATTTAAAGAACACTATTTTTAAAACACTAGTTGCAAATTCAGAACAATTACAAGACAGGATTATCCAAGAATGTGGTAACATTTCTCCAGAGATGCTGGTCAACACTTTCGAAAATATGAAGAGACGTGTAAATGCATGCTTGGAGCATGGCATAGCGGGGACCAATTTCAGCAATTTATGTAATTATTTTTCTTTTTCTTTCTGTATATCCTTACTTTGTTAATTTTGTAAACAACAAAAATAAATTAGTATTTTTGTCTAATTATTTTATTACTCATTGATTTGGCATATCATGTCATAATATGAATTTGACAAAATTTTAACCTAGATTTGGTTAGATATATCGTCCCCATATCATTGTGATCTAAACCAAGTCCCACGTTTTTTAATCCAAGCCCTCTTTGATGCAAATAATTTTTGCTTGCACGGTATAACTTTACAATATCTATAACAATAATTATTTAAACAATACAAACAACTATCATTTTATCAGAAGAGTTTTTTCGTTTCGTTTCATCAGATCCATCCTCAGACGGGTTTCTCCATATCATGGCTCATCAGTGAGGCTAGGATTCGACGAAAGAAAGGAAACTCAAAGTTTGTTAAAAGTGCTGGTATGCTTTTATAGTATCCCACATCGACACTAGATGGAGGTTAGCACTTCATCCTCTTGAAGGTGTTCAAGAAGAACTTTGAGTTTCCTTCAGTGTTGTTCTTCTATTAGATTTGTAATATATCTATTACATTTAAAAAAAAAATCGAACAAACCCTATTACATTTTTAATTTGAAGAAATCGTCCCTGCTTAAAGTGGAGTTGAAAGTAGGGAAAGGAAAGAAAAAACTAAAAGTCTTCCTCTACAAAATTGAATAGAACAAAAAAATTATTGCTAAGAGGTCTCAACATGTTTCGAACGCAGAAAGGTCCATCATCAGGAGATCGAAAAATGTATTGCTGATGGTTTTAGCAGAAGAGAAAAAGATAAGTGGTATAAAACCATAATGGAGCTATCGTGGAATTAAAAAATTGGTGATGACATAATGTGAAGAAAAATAGAAATAGATTAAAACATACAGAATTAAAATGTTCTTACATTACACCAGTGCAAAAAGTAAAAAACACTAAAAGATGGGATGAGATGAGGCCAGTAAATGTTTTATGGGATATTGAGAAATTATTTTAAGAAGTAGTACATAAACAGTTATTACAATTCATTGATGCCAACAAAATTTTTGTTTCCGTTCAAGCTGGTTTTCGAAAAGTGTACTCGACAGAGACAGGCAGTCAATGTGTGATTGAGACGTGGAAGAGAATCATTGATCAAGGGGAAAATGTTATACTTAGCTGTATTTTTGGATTTTAAGCGGGCATTCGAAACAATTGACAGGGCTAGATTATTGAGTAAATTGTATCAGTATGGTATTTGCGGAAACGTTTATAAATGGTTTAAAAATTATTTAAGTAACAGGTCACAAAAAATAAAAATATCAAAAACATATTCAAATAAAAAAAAATAATATAAGAGTTCCTTAAGGAAGTATACTAGGTCCAATATTATTTATTTTATACATCAACGATATGCCTTTAGTTTTAAAAATGTGTAAGTTACAAATGTTTGCTAATGTCACCTTAATTTACATTATAGTTTTAAATATTTTTGATGGTCTTCTAAATACTCTAAATTCTGAGATAAATATATTATTAAATTGGCTAAAAGTAAATAAATTAAAATTAAATATTTCAAAAACTAAATGTATGGTTATGGGTAATAATTTAAATTGTCAAAATATAAATGTTGAAATTGATGATGAAAAATTGGAATTAGTAAACAGTTTTAAATATTTAGGAATAACTATTGATTCAAAATTAAAATTTTTTAATTATTTTGAAAGTATTATATTGAAGATTGCCGGAAAAGTAGGTTATTTTAAAACAATCAGTTCTAATTTAAGTTTATTTTCTAAAAAAACTGTATTTAATACATATTATATTACCACATTTTCTTTATTGTTCTTCCATTTTATATTGTGCTGGTGAGGAAATATTTGATAAATTACAAATTTTACAAAATAAGGCAATGCCGATTATTTTAAATTGTGACAAATATACAAAAATTAATTTAATGTTGAAAAATTTAAATTGTTTAAATATCAGAAATTAAATTTTTTATTATGTATGTATCTTTATACATAAAATTAAAAATAATTTATTGCCTGATTGTTTAAAAAAATTTTGTTCTTTTAATTATGACCATCATAATTATAAAACAATCAAAATTTTTATGTGGATAGGGTGTCTAACACATTAGCTTATAAATATATTTTTTATAAAGGTTTGATAGAATATAATAATTTGGAAAATTCTATTAAATCTCAAAAATCATTAAAAAAACTGTTTAAAAAAACTTTAAAATTACATTTAATTAAAAAACAAAATGATACGTAATATTTGATACAATTTGCAAAATGTTTAACTTTTCTGTCTGTTTTTGTTAAAAGAAGGTTGCGCTTTAAAATTTAAAAGTAAATCTATAAAAATTTGTTAAAAAAAATGTTTTAAAAAGTATTTAATTGTAGCTTTTTGCTAAATAAAACATGTTACTACTACTACTATATTTGAAAAAGTCAATTAAAAGGTTCCAAAACGACCAAATAAACCCGAGGAAAAAGAAAAAATCACTTCTAAAACGAAGATATTAAAATGGTATTTTGATATATTAAAAATGTTTAATTTTACAGTTCAATTTACATTAAAATTATCGACATGTGGGGTGTTACTGAGTTTAAACTCAGTGCCCCAAACCTCCACACCTTTGAAATGATCGTTTATTTTAAATTTACGATACTTTCTTAATACATGTTTTATATAGATACATGGCAAATTTTAAATTTTAACAATGTCTTACAGATATAGGTACTCGTAAAAATACCATTTTAATATCTTCGTTTTAGAAGTGATTTTTTCTTCTTGTCTGGGTTTATTTGGTCGTTTTGGACCCTTTTAATTGACTTCTCCACATACTGTTTAATATACTGTATAACATATCTGTTTAATTTATCTATTTTTCTTTAAATTATGTCACACCAATTATTTAATTCCATAAAAGCTCCATTAAGGTTTTATATCACTTATCTTTTTCTCTTCTGCTAAAACCATCAGCAATACATGTTTCTGTCTCCTGATGATCAACGTTTCTTCGTTCGAAACATGTAGCCATGAGCAAACATTTTTTTTGTTCTATTAAATTTTGTGGGGGAAGGAAAACATTTTATAAGGACGACTTTGACATGATTCCACTAACTTGAATGCAAACGTATGGCTTGTGTTATTTGCTCTTGCAAGTTGCCGAACTGGAGTAATCGGATTTTCTTGAAGAGCAACTAAAACGTTTAATTGTGCGTCTTCATCCATTACTCCAGGCTGCCTTATTCTTGGTACGTTCCTGACGTGGCGCACTTTACGATGAAGTCTTTAAATTTTGCTGATGGTACCTTGGAAAATTATATTATTGATAGTGGATCGAGGTGTACTTCGTGAAATAAGGCTACAACTTCTTTATTATTGTTAATAAAGGCAATGACAAATTATTATCGGCAATTTAGTTAGCACGTCGTGGACGGTCTCACACATTTGGGAACTTATTTTCGAGACTTTCAATGATAACGTTGTGAACTTCTTCTTCTTTCGGTGCCATATTAGGACCCCCTAACGTTGGCAATTACATTGGCGAGTTGTTCGCGGTTTTCGGCTAATCTGAATAGTTGTTCGGCACTGCGTATTCCCGTCCAATCGCGAATGTTCTTTAGCCATGACGTCTGCTTCCTTAAAATTCCTCGGCTGCCTTCGATTTTACCCTTCATTATAAGCTGGAGTATCTTGTATCGGTCTCCTCTAAGAACATGTTCCAGGTACGATATATTTCGCACTTTAATAGTGTTAAACAATTCCCGTACGGTATTTGCTCTATTTAATACTGCTTCGTTGGTCTGCATAGCTGTCCAGGGTATTCGAAGCATTCTTCTGTGCAACCACATTTCAAACGCTTCCAGGCGGTTGATCGTGGCAGCCTTCAGGGTCCAGGTCTCAGCTCTATACAACAACACGGACCAAATATAACATTTGATCTTTCTTTGACTTAGTTTTAGGTTTAAGTTGTCGTTAGAGAAAAATGATCTCATTCTCAGAAAAGTTGTGCGAGCTGTTTCAATTCTGCACTTTATCTCTTTATCAGGGTCTAGATGTTCTGTGATATAACAGCCAAGGTATTTGAATTGGGTAACTCTTTCAATGTTTTGTTGGTCTATCTGTAGGGAAGCATCGGCGTGCGGTTGGCGACTGAATATCATAAATTTTGTCTTATTGACATTCATCCTGAAACCCATTTCCCTTCCTGTCGTGTTTATACTATTCAACAACTCTTGAAGGCCCTGGATACTATCACACAAGATGACCGTATCGTCGGCATATCGGATGTTATTAGTCAGTTGGCCGTTAATCTTCACTCTAAAGTTTCTATCTTGCAACGCCCGTTTAAAGATTATATCCGAGTAGATGTTGAATAGTAGCGGGGAGAGAATGCATCCCTGTCTAACGCCTCGTTAAAAGCAACATTCATCTGTTAGTCTTCCATCGATTCGGACCACTGCTTTCTGCTTCCAATACAAGTTCTCTATAATTTTCAGATCTCTATCATCGATTCCCATGGTTCTTAGTATGTTTAAAAGTGTTTCATGCTGAACCCTATCGAAGGCTTTTTCATAATCTATGAAACATACACAAATAATATCCTTGCGTTGGTCACGACACTTTTGGAGAAGTGTTGTGAACTATAAGGCATAAAAAACAAATAAATAATAAAATAGATACTCACCACTTTTGCTTTTCATTGCCTACTATTAATTCTTAATTATTGCTTTTTATTAAGTAGTAGTAGTAGCTTATAATTTTTTTCAATAAAAGTAGATCTATTATTTGATCAGCATCATTAATCTTAGCAGTGTAAACATAATTACATTTTTATTAATACACAATGTTTGCACCAGGCTTGGGGAAAATAATATTATTTCTTTTTGTAATTGGATTCAATACTACCTTTAGCAAGGCTTTTTTTTAATTAAAGGATTTCCCACACCAACGCGATAAACCGCTACCGCTACCACTAGCGCTACCGCTGTCACTACCGTTACCGCTTTATGCTCAATTCTTAGTAGTTTTTGCAGTTTTTTTACTTTCATTATTAATCATATTGTTTTAAACACCTTGTAAAAAATAGTTATCAAAATATTATAAAAAATCTATTAAAACAGGGAACAACAAGAAATCCAACCTAATTAAATAATAAAGGTTTCCTTATAGGAAAAATTGACAATTAGTTTAGAGCCTGCAAACAACATTTTTGACATAAGAAACCTAAATATGTAAAAAAGGTTAAACTTAGGTATACCGGGTGTTTCTCAAAAGACGTTCACCCCTTATTTTACATGGAACACTTTAAATATTACATTTTTGTATTCTACGCGAGATTCTGGGCAGATTTCGTATATCATGTCCTATACCGGGTGTTTCTTAAAAGACGTTCACCTCTATAACTTTTCTGTATTTATAGATAATAAAATGAAATTTTAAGATTATTCATAAGAGATAAGTCTGCATTTATTGACATAATTTTCAATTTGTTAGCGCTTCCGGTTTGACCGGAAGTGACCTTACTTTGATATTTTAAATGGGACATCTTGTATATTTTTACTTATTTGGGTTCAGCATAACATTCTGAGTAAAATGACACATCACTTGTCATTTTTTGACGTGTTATACCATTTTTATGTTTATTTTTTTTTCAATCAATAAAAAAATATATATTAGCATTAAATGTAAAACAAAATATTTGAATAAATTTTTATTATTATTATTATTATTAATCTAGAGTGTTACAAATTAATTAAATCTGTTAATTTATAGTCAAGTATTACTATATGAAAATTAAAATTATGTCATAATAATTAACTTTCTAAGTTTAACAAGCGTTTAAAAAATAAAATTTTGTTTTCTTTACGTTTATACCATTTTTCCAAATGGAACGACGGTGGTTCACTAGGATATTTAAAACGAGCATTTTTTTTTTAACAATTTGATACCATACTCTCCTATGCTATTTTAAAATTGACACTGAAAAATTTGCCTTAAATCCCAATCGCAAACTTAAAAGCGTTATGCATTATATGCCTCTTTTCTAAAGAAATATAAAAGCGGCTTTGAAAAACAATGGAATGGTTTTGAAAAGCAATATGACTTTAATTTAAAGTTGTAATGTCATTAGTTTATAAAACATACAATACATACAATCTTGCAGCTTCAGAAGAATTTTTCTGGTCACTCCAAAAATTAGGAGCATATCAATTTGTTCATTTCTAGTAAAACTAACAATTTTATCTGATTTACAATGTAGGTTTATTAAACGAATGACATTACAATTTTAATTTAAAACCATATTGGCTTTCAAAACCATTCCATTGTTTTTCAAAATCACCTTTATATTTCTTTAGAAAAGAGAATAAAAAGGCAAAAAAAATAAAAGACAAAAGGCAATAATGCATAACGCTTTTAAATTTGCGATTGGGACTTAAGGCAAATTTTTTCGTATCAATTTTAAAATAGCATACTAAGGAGTGTATGGTATCAAATATTAGGAAAAAAAATGGTCGTTTTAAATATATCCTAGTGAACCACCATCGCTCCATTTGGAAAAATGGAGTAAACGTCAAGAAAACAAAATTTCCTTTTTTAAACGCTTGTGAAACTTAGAAAGTCAATTATTATGACATAATTGACTATAAATTAACAGATTTATTTAATTTGTAGTACTCTAGATTGAAAATAAAGAATAAACATAAAAATGTTATAACACGTCAAAAAATAACAAGTGAAGTGTCATTTTATTCAGAATGTTATGCTGAATTCCAATGGGTAAAAATATACAAGATGTCCCATTTAAAATACCAAAGTCAAGGTAACTTCCGGTCAAACCGGAATTGCTAACAAATTGCAAATTATGCCAACTCATCTCTTATGCATAATTTCAAAATTTTATTTTAATATCTATAAATACAGAAAAGTTATAGGGGGTCTTTTGAGAAACACCCGGTATAGAACATGATATACGAAATCTGCCCAGAATCTCGCGTAGAATCCAAAAATGTTATGAAATTTAAAGTGTTCCATGTAAAATAAGCAAGTTAACACCTACTTCCAGTATAATCGGAAATGCCACCATATTGAAAGTATTTTAGCTGGGCTGCCCCCATTAGCATACTGTAAAATTTTAAAAATTTTCCTGTATATAGTTTTCCATGTATAGATCGAAACGGTTTTCGGTGGAACACCCTGTATTATTTACTGCCCTTTCCCCCCACATACACATATTTTAATCGAGAGCGGTTACCCCCCTGGAACACGTGCCAAATACCAAAACCTAAAGCCGTTACTGCTTTCCATTCGTGATAAAATGTACCAGTTTCTGCAGGCGCGGACCCAGTGTATTCTTTAGGGGTGGCGCAAAAAAAACGGCAATTAATAAAATACATTTTTTTGGGGAAAAAAATATCATCTGTACATTTTATTGGCTCTGTTTGTTGTTAGGGTTTCTAATCTTTATAATCTCACCGTCGGATCCTACACTAAGTTTCTGCACTTGTAGCTTCGCATAATAAAAAATGTAAAAAAACAAATTCCGTTCATTAAAAAATATCGGAAAAGAACAAAAAGTTTTCAGTCGTTTCTAGTTTTCATACTTAATTATATGACAACGAAATAAATGATAGCTTAATGTTTTATTTATTTGTTATTGTATTCCATTTAATTTTTTTAAATTTATTTTTCAGGTCAGGTCGAATGTTTAAACTGTCTGGCGAGCAGATGTCGGGGTGTCGATATCGATGCAAAAAATAACTTAGGATTCACCCCTCTAATGAAAGCAGCTTTGCAGGGGAGAAATAAATGTGCCAAATTGCTATTGTTTGCAGGTAAATTTTACTAGCATAAGTAAACTAGGCATAAGTAAACTAGGCATAAGTAAACTAGGCATAGGTTAACAAAAAAGGACCAACGTTCCTGTAAGTGGGGGGGGGGGCTTAGTACTGATTGGTTTTAATGATAAGTAAGACACCACAAAATTAAAAAAAATATTTTTAATTCTTTGAGAATACCTACAGGGTGTTATTTAAGTATGTGGCCAAATTCCAAGTGGTGCTTCTTTAAGTGATTTTAAGAAAAAAAGTTTATATAAACATGGGTCCGAAAATGCATAGTTTTTACGATACAGGGTGTCAAACTTTATAATAAAAAATAAGATGCTCGTAAATATCTCAATACTCTTTTACTCGATTTTGTTGAAATTTCGCAATTCTGTTTGTAATATCAAGAAAATAATTTAGCAATTAATAGATTAAAATTATTGGGTCCAGTGGCGTCCCGGAAGACAGTCCAACTAATATTTTTAACAAAAAAATAGCGCGCCACTGACTTTTTTAAAAATTGTGTATTTTTATCGAATTAAGCAACTACAGATACAACTATTTTAAGTCAGGAGTTTTTTTCATATATTGCTTTGTTTTCGAGAAAAAAAATAAAAACCACTTTATTGCATGTCCCCGGGACAATAAAAGTAAAAAATTGAAACTACTTACCAAACTATTAAGCAATTAAAATTACACGAAAGTCCTCTTTTGAATTTTTTTGCACAAATTAAAACTGTTTTCGATAAAAGAAATTAACATAAAATAATCGCATAACGTAATAATTTATTACTGCAATGTTTTAAAAGTAGGTAACAGAAAAATAATAAGAGTGCTATGGAAGAAAAAACAGTTGCTGTTCAAACAAATTTGATTTTTACATAGACAAGTAATTATTTCATCGTAATTGTTTTAAGTGTTTTTAACAGTTTTTTTACTCTTGTAAATGGAATGTAATAAAGTGGTCTTTATTTTTTTTCTCGAAAACAAAGCAAGATATGAAAAAAACTCAAGAAATAAAATAGTTGTATTTGTATTTGCTTAATTCGAAAAAAATACATAGTTTTAAAAAAGTCAGTGGCGCACAATTTTTTGTCAAAAATATTAGTCGGACTGTCTGTCGGGACGCCACTGGACTTAATAATTTTAATCTAATTGGGTCTAAATTATCCTTTTATTATTACAAACAGAACTGTCAAATTTCAACAAAATCGAATAAAAAGTACTGAGATATTTACGAAAATCCGTTTTTTTTTTTAAAGTTTGACACCCTATATCGTAAGAACTATGCATTTTCGGACCCATGTTTATATGAACTTTTCTTCTTAAAATCACTTAAAGAAGCACTCCTTGGAGTTTGGCTACATACTTAAATAACACCCTGCATGAAAAATGGCCTCTGCACCCCACAAGCGGGTAACAGTGGCAATCACAAAATAATTTTATTTGATAAAGGTGGTTTCAATTTTTTTATTTAAACGTGTTTACTACACTTCGCCAAAACGCAGTTGAGCAAAATTAGGTCTTAATTTTTTATAAACTAAAATTTTTATAAATTTCCTTTACATAATTCAGATGTTTTCGGTTTTCTTCTGCCACCTACTTTCTTCTTAAAGGCGATAAAGCTGGACTTGGAATTGAACATAATAGATAATCATATGCAATGTTAAACGATAAGAACAATATCACACTAGAAGCTATTTAAATTTTTGAAAACCACAGAGCTAATTTTTAGTGGTAACTATATACTTTATTATCCGTAACAAGCAAATATTATTATGATTAATGTCAAGTTTCATTACAACTGCCAGTCGGAACTAGTACTGTATATAAAATCATATTACACCTCCAATAGAACTTGATAACTACATTGTAAGTACTCAGAGCAATAATGCCTTTAAACCATTCTATGGTAGCATTAACTCCTATTTTCTATTGGCTAGATTATCGTGGGATTATCACTACACAACGGTCCAGCAATAATTATCGTTGTCTTGAAGTAGTAAAGCGCATTGCTGTCACATATAGTATTAAATAGTTTTTGTAAAGAATATGTGAATTCTTATAAGAAATAAAAGACTTTTTCTCAGTGTATAAATTGAGAGGTGGTATTTATATTCTAAAATAATTTGGTCACTATCAATCCTCTCTATGGCAACTCGTTTTAGAGATATGGCAAACTGTATTTTTCCACATAACTCAAAAAATGGTAGATCTGCAGCAAAATTAACCAATTTAGTGTCCATACTTTTTCTAGCGGTGCTGTGGTGGAAATAATACATTTCACCGTTATTTCTGAAAGGACTGCTTTTTTAGCATTAAATAGGGCATTTAACGTGTAACTACTTTCTATGAAAGTGGTGAGAAATAGTAATTTACGTTACACAAGACCGGAAAGTAGTGTTTTTCAGGTCCAGACAAGCATTTGGAAGCTTGGAGAGACCTGCAAAACACTAATTTTTGGTTGCGTGACGTAAAATATTTTTTTAAGACCGACACTTCGAAATACCTACATTTAATTCTTTATTTTATACACTTACTAGCGTGTACCCAGCATGCGTTGCAACCCGCTGGTATAAATACAAACCCGATATATTAGTACCCGGCATGTCACTTTCTGAAATTGCACCCGTGCGAAGCCAGGGCGGGTCGCTAGTTATACATAAAAACCTTCCCCTTGAATCAGTCTATCTATTAAAAAAAAACCGCTTCAAAATCCGTTGCGTAGTTTTAAAGATTTAAGCACATACATTGTGTGTATAAAGTCTGGAAACGGCTTAATAACATCACAATTTACTGGCCGATTTAAACCAAATTTAGTACAGTTGTGTAAGAGGGTCTAACGCACCGAATGACGATATTGGCGTTGTTGCCAGCTTTTTAGTTTGTCTGGAATTCGAACGAATTTTATATTTTTAAATATGCCACCCAGTATATTTTTACATTTTTAAATTCCACATAAAATTATAATTATTTTTTATAAAATGCATTATTAGTCTATACTTCATAGTTTCCGAGATATTGACTCTCGAAAAGTGACATTTTTGAACTTTGACAGCTTATAACTTTCTAACAGTACGTCTTAGAGCAAAACGGCTTACATGTCCCTATCTTCAATTTTTATTATCTTCCCAAAAAAATCAACTTCCAGTTAAACCGGAACGACTATATTTCCTGCTTTCGAGTTACATCCGGTTTAACCGGAAGTTGATTTTTTTGGGAAGATAATAAAAATTGAAGATAGGGACATGTAAGCCGTTTTGCTCTAAGACGTACTGTTAGAAAGTTATAAGCTGTCAAAGTTCAAAAATGTCACTTTTCGAGAGTTAATATCTGGGAAACTATGAAGTATAGACTAATAATGCATTTAATAAAAAATAATTATAATTTTACGTGGAATTTGAAAATGTAAAAATATACTGGGTGTTATATTTAAAAATATAAAATTCGTTCGAATTCCAGACAAACTAAAAAGCTGGCAACAACGCCAATATCGTCATTCGGTGCGTTAGATCCTCTTACACAACTATACCAAATTTGGTTTAAATCGGCCAGTAAATTGTGATGTTATTAAGCCGTTTCCAGACTTTATACACACACTGTATAGGGATATATAGAGACAGACGGGCGATAGCGACTTTGTTTTATACTATGTAAAGATTAAGATTTTTAAATGCGTCGTATGACTTCTCGTAACGGGCTTTTGATTTTACTGGCAATATATCGTAAGTCGCTTTCCTTGCTGCTTCCAAAAGTTCTTCTGGAATCTCATTTTCCGTGTCGGATAATTCAAAATCTGAATTAATATTTTAAAATTTGCGCACTCGCGAAACAAGTTTGACATAAACAACAAATTAAAAATCAACGAACTGTCACTCGACAATACATCGAAATGTTGTTATCATAGTAACCAAATCTAGGTAGATTTTATTATCAAAGAGCGATTGAAAAAATGAAAAAACAAGGACTGGAAAAATCTTTTGCCGGTCCCTCTCGTCTATTTTCCGGTCTTGATCGACAAAACGTTATTTTCTGGACGAGAAATTGTCCAGAAAGTGTATATTTTCTGGTCGGTCTTAAAAAAGTATATTTGTTTTGCCTATCTATTCTTTTCGGACCAATAACCTCTAATGCGTGTCTAAAGTCAATAAACAGAATTTTATTTTTATTTCTGCGTAGAATAATTAAATTAATATAGATATCCAGTTGAATATAAATAAATAATCGGGAAAGTTTTTAACTTTTTTTATATTTTATTAAAAGAATACAGATTACAGCGTCATATTTATATCTATACTTAAAGATAAGTTTTCGATTTTGTCGAAACAAAATTAAGTAGTTAATAGTAAACATATCAATTATTATTAGGTATACATTAAAATAACTTACCAGAAGTAGATCTATAAAATGAAACTAGAAAAAACCTTACGGAAAAATAAAATGCAGCATTATAAAGACATTGTCTTAAATCATAACACATAAAGTGGTGTATTTCTCAATATTTCAAAGAAAAACAAATCGGGTAAAGGGCGACACAATTCTTCCACCTGCACTGAGAGAAAACTCTATTATACGTAGCTAGAAATCCATTCGTAGTAGCAAAAAAATCTGCCTTAAATAGGCGCCAAAAAAACAACCCTGTTATAGTGTTTCTTAGGTCAATTTAATGACATAAAACAGTATGAAATTCCTAACCATAGGCGTCCCAAACAAATAATTAAAATGCGTATACACACTTATAAGTTTGTTTAACATTAGGTGTTTGTACATACTACACTTTATAAACCCACTGTATATATAATAATATTATATTAAAATAATAAATGTAAGGTAACTCAAAGATTCTATACACAAAACTAAAACCAGAAAAATAAACCTGATACGGCACGACACTGCTCAGAAAATGCTTTAAGTTTTTTACCAGAACTCCATTCTGGGACCATTCCCCGGCCCGTCCATAAGTTCCAAATCACGTATATTTTATCATCGTCTCTTCCACGCCATCGGCGGTCACTGGCCTATCTCTGTCTGACAGAATCGATCGTTGAACGGGCTGCAGACCGCTTCAGCTTATACCAGCCGCTTTAACTGACGCTTATCACCCCTGACAACGTGCATAAATTGTAAACGGTTGCCAGTTCTACCAAATTTTCTGGTTTGTTAATATATTATGTATAAGTATACGAGAAACAAGGGTTTGTTAATTAGTTGTTTTTAAACACTGAAAACACTTTTTGTCTTGATTTCAGTTATATTGTTTCTTAAGGACTAAAGAATGTATTATTATAACAATGAATGGCTTGTTATTTTTTTCTGTCACACTCAAAACTCCTCGGTTTAAAGTATATTTGCAAACTAGCTTTCAAAGAAAGTTACTGACTAACAATTGAATACTGATATAAAAGAAACATTTTATAATAAAACATAAAAAAAACTTAATGAATTGAAGAAGAAAGATCTGACAACCCTGGTTGTGAGGTCGGTCTCTTTGAGACTGTTTACCGCCGTATGGAATGATTGGAATATCATCAAACTGAGTTTGGATAAATTATACTAGAAGGTTAATTTTTTTAAATGACTTTTTGACCTCAATATGGTCGTTTTTTAAATATTGTTTTTTTTTGCTGCTAAAAGACAACTGTATTGCCTCAAAAAATATATGTTTCAGTGGTAAAATATATCTTTTATTTATAAAAAAAATATGATTTTGTGATTAATTGAGGTCATGTAGTTCAAAACGTATTGCTTTTTAATGCTAAAAATTGTCTGGCAGCTATAAAAAAAATATTTTTATCATTGGTGGTCTACGTAGCTACACTACTAAATAACCTTTTTCTGAGCTTTTTTTTTAGGATTGGCCCTCAGTACTGTATTCGCCATTTTATTTCATTTTGTATTTGATTTATTCACTTGTCTCTAGCCAAATTAATTCTCTGTAGTGACAGTGACGTTTTGAGCTAGTTACCTAAGAACACAAAAATTAACGACAATATTTTTATATGAAAACATTTATTATTACAACCACGTAAAACCAAATAAGATTAGGAAAGAAAGAAAAACTCAAAGTCTTCCTCCACAAGATTTAATAGAAATAGATTCTTTAGGGGTCTCTACCTACATGTTTCGAACGTGGAAACGTTCATCTTCAGGAGACAGAAAAAAATATATTGTGCTGATGGTATTAGCAGAAGAGAAAATGGTATAAAACCTTAATGGAGATTTAATGGCATTGAAAAATTGAACTTTAAAAGTGACGTATATAAAAAAAAGTTGAGGAGAGAAAATTGGTAAAGGAAGTATAAACAACCAAAGTGAAAGAGGAAGAAGAAAAATACCTTCTAAAGAGAAGGTGTCAAAGATTTTAAAATCATTTATAAAATTTTTTTGTAAAATCATTGATAATAATATGTCTATAGGACAGTATAAAGATAAGAATCTAAGGTAGAATTCATAATACCATATACATAGCCCCAATTCTGATATTATCTATTCTGATATTATGAATTCAACTATTTTTATAAATGATTTTAAAATCTTTGACACCTTTTCTTTAGAAGGCCTTTTTCTTCTTCCTCTTTTACTTTGGTAGTTTATACTTCCTTTACCAACTTTCTTTACATGCTTAGCGTGTTTTAACTCTCCTCAACTTTTTTTTATATACGTCACTTCTAAATTTTAATTTTTCAATGTCATGAAAGCTCCATTAAGGTTTTATACCATTTTCTCTTCTGCTAATACCATCAGCACAATGTAAATTTTTTCTGTCTCCTGAAGATGAACGTTTCTACGTGTGAAACATGTAGATACCCCTAAAGAATCTATTTCTATTAAATTTTGTGGAGGAAGACTTTGAGTTTTTCTTTCTTTCCTACATTTTCAACTCCACTTTAAATACCTATGGACTACTTCTTCAAATCAAATTAGATTAGTTTTGTTTATTATAAAGTATGTTAATAACAACAGAGGATCAAGTTTATGGTTAAGGGGAAAATAAACACAAATAAACCTCGAATATAAGGACACCTCTAGAAAACACTTATATCAAGAAACACAAAATTAGGTTTGTAATCATGCACCTCGCACATGCACTAAAAGTACACCATACCGTCAGACACCAATCAGCCACCCACGAAGTCAATCAAATGATATGTTTTGAATTACTCCGTTCAACTTAAAGCACGTGGAACAACGACATATCATTCTTTTAAGTTAGTTTCTTCCTTTCTGTTCCGTTCTAGTAAGGGATAGACTATATAGCGCTCGCTGAAAGTTACCTAAACGATTGCTTCATGTTATACTTTACAATTTGGGCCACACTGTATACTAAAAAAATTAACTATTTAGTTCGTAAAAAGTATATTATATTTTAGTTTTAAAAAGAGGGTTTACTTTTATTTAAACTTAAAACCAAATATTTTAGGGATTATATGATTCCTTTTTATGCTAACCCATATACAGTATGACCAGTAAAGTCCGCATCATGTGGGATTTTTTTATTAATAGCTTGAAAATTAAGCAAAAAAAAATAGTAGTCACGTAATTCGCTATCGATAATTTTGATTTTTTTTCCATATTTTGTAAATTGCACCACTTTTGCAAAATAAGACTCAACGCAACCTACATAAAACTTCTTAGTTTTGACAATGCTTTATTTCAGATACATTTTCTTTAATGTAGCGCCATATCAAATGTGTGTTTTTCTACAAAATCAAAATTGGGCTATTCAAATTTGGTCGCATGTGATGCAAAGTTTATTTGTTTTTGACCCTGTATAAGGTAACTTCATAAAATAAGTATTTTGAAAACGTAGTTTGTGTCTGAAAGTAATACCTACATCTTAATATTAAGACAAAAAAGGACACAGTGTCATCAGTAAGGTGTTCATTAAGTGGAAAATAAATCTAACTGGTGTCAAAATCATCTTATTCAGCTAAAATTTTGCATGTGGGCTAAAAACTGTATTTAAAAAAACTTTTTCTCATAACTTTTTTCGATATTTTCAGAAATACTTACTTTTCAATTAATTTAAAAAATAAAATAAAATTTGGACAGATAATGCGTATAACGTAACTACTATTTTTTTGCTCAATTTTCATCTCGATCGAAGCAGAACTTGGTTCCAAAGTCAAATTTCGAATTAAGCTATTAATAAAAAAAAATCCCATATGATGCGGACTTTACTGGTCACACTGTATCAAAAAAAAAACTTGTATTGAATGATTTTCCTCAGTGTAGCTCTATAAAACCTAATCGCGTTCGTTGGTGTAATATTTTATCAAATTTTATCAATTTGAACATAATATAGACGCAGATGTATTTTTAACATTTTTCGAAATGAAAAAACCCGATTTTAATTTATACGATATTTTTAATTACACGTACCGCTATTTTCGTTTTTATTAAGGCAATAAAAATACATTTAATGCCTACAGCTTTATAGGCTGTTGTAAAAAATACTGATAGATAATAATTAACAATTTTAACACCAGGCGCCAGTTTGTAGCTCTACCAAATGATTTGAAAAAAATTAAAAGTAGATTCGTTATTTTTTAAAATAAAATACAGTTTTAAGGGAGTAAATGGAGGACGGGGAGGAGAAGGGGGTTAAGGGGTCATTACCCCAATCCTAGGACCAGAAAAATAAGGGCTAAACTTTTCGATGTAATTATTTATTTATTTATTTTTGAATATTAAATTGGTTAAATGGAAACCTGTTTTGATTGAAATTTCAAAATAAGATAATAAGTTACACTTTAATATCTATAGGAAACCTACATTCACAGGCACACACACACACAATTCCTAATCACTTCCGCTTATCACAATTCCCACTATCCCCCCTTAAGTGACGACATCCGTAAAAAATTACTAAACTACATAATTAAAATAGCAGACAATATCGGATTTCATTCGAATATCATTAATTCTTTAATAAATAAAAAACAAAATATATCACATACATAAAAAAAAGTGAAGAAGAGGAAACTAGTAGTTCATTTGTCCCGAATGTCAATTCACTATAAACTAGGGCTATTTATAGCAAATTGCCTATTCAAGGCATATACAAAAATAACATATTTTGGTCCAATATCTGATAAAATAGCACACATAATTTCAAAAAACAATATTATAGTAGCTTTCACATCAACACAAAGAATTTTGGAAATATTTTTCAATGTCAACCCCCCTTCCCTTGTTGTTGTTGTACCGAATGTAATAGCTTATAATATATAGGTCAAACAGGAAGAAATTTTAATATTAGATTTAATGAATAAGGCATCTTATTTGTTAAACAAAGAAAAATCTTATTTCGCAAAAGATTGCTAGGAGACAGGTCCTTGTTTTTTCCAGATATTAATAATTTAAAAATTGTGTATAATGTTCCAAATTGAAATTAACAAACATAATAAAAACCTTACCATAGGCCTACTAAATGACCAAATAGACCTGTAGAATCCCCGGTATTCACAATACTTAAGGATAAATAAATAAATTAAAATAAAGGAATAATTATTTATATTATATTCCTATGAACATCCTATGTTAAACACATTTATAATGGTACACCGTAATTTTAAGGTATTCAGTTTAATAATTTAGTAGTACCTACTACGAAATAGCAGTTACTATTTTAAATAAAGTGATATTATAGCAAAGTAAATTATTCATATTGTTTTTTGTTTTGATTTTGTTAGAAATTCCTTGAGTTAATAATTGCATGTGTTCGCTATTTGTAGGTATACCGACGTGTTTCTATTTTGTGATAAAGTAATAATTTTTACATAGTTAGAAGTTCAGGCAGTGCTGTACGTATAATTTTAATACAATTACCTTCACTTTAATTAATTTACATAGATTGTAAAAAGTTTTATATTTTATAGAAAAAAAAAGGTTTAAGTTCCATATTTTTAGTAACAACAAGTAAAAAAAATTGTTATTGTCTAGGGTCAAATTAATCTAAGGTAAGGGAGTCTTACTATTTTGTAAAAATATAGCGTAGATACTAATTTTATTATTTCTAAATAAAATATTGAGACCGTACCTACCAAAATAAGTATGTGAAAACATTATAAAATCAAAGGAAAAGAAGAAAACAAGATTTTTATTTCCTTTAGTATTTATTTATAAAAAGTAAAATAGGTATTTATGAATTTACACAAGGAAAAAAGTAATACATTTTTTGCGAGGTGTAAGCTATGTGGTGCACATCTAATTGGGAACCTTTTTGGTATTCTCCCATCTTTTTATGGGAATTTTATATATGGATATACAGGGTGTTCATTTGAAAACTTCCCACCTCGATTTTCCTGCTTTAAAATGAGAATGTGGAAAATCGCTCGCACCCGTCGATTTTTATTTCGAGGGGGACATCGTTTGCGTATATTGTCAATCTTGTTACTTCAAGCCCCTAGAAGCTCTAAATCTTAAATAGATACCCCTATTTTATATAATTTTTTTGGATTCTGCATAAAATTCTGAACATTTTTTAATAAAAGCATTATTAGTCTATACTTAACAGTTTCCGAGATATTTACTCTTGAAAAATGACATTTTTGAACTTTGACAGCGTCTAGCTTTCTAACTGTACGTCTTAGAGCAAAACGGCTTACATGTCCCTATCTTTGATTTTTATTATCTTTCCAATAGTGTGAACTTTCGGTTAAACCGGATGTTAGAAATATAGTACTTCCGGTTTGACCGGAAGTTTAAACTATTGGAAAGATATTAAAAATCGAAGATAGGGACATGTGAGCCGTTTTGCTCTAAGACGTACAGTTAGAAAGCTAGACGCTGTAAAAGTTCAAAAATGTCATTTTTCAAGAGTCAATATCTCGGAAACTGTTAAGTATAGACTAATAATGCTTTTATTAAAAAATGTTCAGAATTTTATGCAGAATCCAAAAAAATTATATAAAATAGGGGTATCCATTTAAGATTTAGAGCTTACCCCCCTCTCTCCTAGGGGCTTGAAGTAACAGAATTGACAATATACGCGAAAGATGTCCCCCTCGAAATAAAAATCGACGGGTCCGAGCGATTTTCCACATTTTCATTTTAAAGCAGGAAAATCGAGGTGGGAAGTTTTCAAATGAATACCCTGTATATAGGACGTCCCGTAACTAAGATGGCTATACAGCAACAGGAGCTAGTGGACTTGAAAATATGTGATTTCATTTCATTTCTTATACGAAGTGATCCAAGTAAATATTTACTTTATAAAATTGGCGATAATTTGATGTTAAGCAGATATGAATCAAATTGGGTGAAGTTATGTTTTTGAGGGCAAGAAGGAGGATTCCATAATGAGATTAAGATATCTCCTAGAGAATGCTAGCTACAAAATACGAATTTAATAAATTCTCACATATATTTTTTGTCTTTTCCATTTCTGACCGCTTTACCTCAAATTATGGAAGAGGGATCTTTTATTCGTAAAAAAGTTGTAGTTCATTAATCTCGATATTTCAATTATTAAACTTAAATAATACACACCAAGAAAATCTGTCTCTGAAATATAGAAAATCCGCAAGTAAAATGTTTAAAACACACAGTACACAAAAAACAGTCACAGAAACACTTAAAAAACACCAAAATCGGAAGAAAATAATATGACGCAACCTGACGCGTGAGCTTGCTACGGCCCACTGCTGATCTAGGAACTTTAACGACGAAACCAGATCAGCCGTTAATGTCAAAATTGTCTTCTGTCGAATCGCTTTGTTTTAAGAGAAAGCTTTCTCTATAATAGTATGGTTCCTAAAGTTTTTTTGCTGTGGTAAATATTGTAGATACCTACGTCCTAAATTTGTTGCCTATATTGAAAATACAAAGGCAATTTATAAGGAAAGCATATTTATAGTGCAATAAAAAAATAACATAATATGCAGGGGTGAGCTAGGTACTTATGATTGGTGGGGGGCGGACTGTCTTGTAAAATTTAACTTGCCATGAGTACAAAAAGGCCGCCGGGCCAAAATTTTTTCTTGATTTTTTGAAGTCGTTCGTTCAACAGAAGGTCCTAACTCCGGTAAAACTCATTACAAAACATGGCTTATTTTCTGGCCCATTTTATGATAAATTTTGACCTGTCATCACATAGCTAACTTAACCCTTAACCAAGGACAACAAAGAACAACGTAACTTACATAACGTATAAAATACGCACTATAAAAAACCTTCTGTCAAACGTTCTCGAGGCTTGATATCCAAAACTCTCGGCTACTCGCTTTTTTGTCGGTCTGCGTGTCACTACCCAAGCAGCATTTTTCTGACTTCCAACTAATTTTTTATCAACCCCGACGTTGCAATGTGTCCATATAGTAGTCAGTATTTGTACAGGATGTAAACCGGCGTCAACCCAACGTCATTTCAACGTTGTTTAGCTGTTACTAGAAATCTGGAGGCGGATCGACGATTTCACAGCTTATCGACTGCAACAAGTTTGATATTGGGTGCATGCACAACGTTGTACCGCCGTCGGAGATGACTACTATCTAAAAGTTGCCTATAGTCCTAAAACACAACGTTGGTATTGGTATTTTTTTACTACTCTATATTTTGTCAGTACAAGATCGTAAAGGTTTTACCTGAAAGTGAGGTTAGGGAGTCTTATGTTTTATTATTTGTAAATTTGATATGGAAAAAAAATAGCTTTCGCCTCGTCGGCCCTTAAAATATTCAGCTAGGTACTTTTTATAGAAGACTGAAAATACAAAGGCACAAAAATAAAAAGTTTAATAGCAGTACCTGTAACAGCACATTATCATACAATACATCAGATGAAGCCGGTCCATCTACATCTCGCCAGCACACTCCATGTGATGATTACAACACCGATTCACCGATAGTGATCCAGAAATGTGGCTAACAGAAAACAACTCAGAAAATGACGCGTTGCAACTTTTGCAAACGAACCGAATGTTGATGACAAAAATAAATAAATGACATGTAAGAGACAACT
This sequence comes from Polydrusus pterygomalis, assembly GCA_963969555.1. Lineage (NCBI taxonomy): Eukaryota > Metazoa > Arthropoda > Insecta > Coleoptera > Curculionidae > Polydrusus > Polydrusus pterygomalis. Next base: position 31,218,355 of record OZ018382.1, read on the forward strand.
CGCGAAGCTGTCGAAAAATGACAGCGTAGGCAACTATTTTACCGATCGTAAAGTCGGTTGCGATATAAAAACAGTGCATTCTTTTCGACAACCGGTCGGCGATGGTATAAATATACGTAGTATCTCCAACCGAAGTTGAAAAGAGTAAGATGTGGGTAAAAGTTTTGTAAGTTATGGACAGAAGTAGTACATTTATTTAAACTAGTTACAATTTTACGGCAAAAAAGGAGTGTTTTAGTCATTTTCCCGACGCATCCATTTTTAGCTGTTTACAATAGGGCCCTGACGGCATCCATTTTGTTGCAATTCCTTTTTCGTTACAAATTTGCTTGTTTTTTTCGCAAAAACACAATAAAATACCCTACAATAATTTTTTAAAACAAATATATGTATGTTTCGTATTTTTACGACAAAATATATTAATAATTAAAAAACTTGGTATGATGAATAAAAACTAATATTTTTTTAGTAGCTTATTCTTTTTGTGGCCCCTTTTATTTTTAAAACTCTCATATGCATGTTTTTCAAAAAACTGGATTGCGTTTAGTATTTAGACCCAGAGATGGCCCGAAAACTAATTTCGAAATATCTATAGTTATCAAAGTTTGCGCCATTATTGTAAGCCATATTTATCATCTGTTTAAAGGTTTAATTTCACAGTACAGAGGTACTCCAATAACAGGTATTTTATTTTCACCAAACTATCTACAACAAGAAAGTTTAGTGTAAATAATTGGCGCCTATCCTACCAGGTTTGCCCCAACTAGGTGAATCATAGTCGGTAATACCAACGTTGTCACGACTCCAAGGTTGGTTAATTTAATCGGACTATATATAGTCGGAGCCGACGTCGTAGCGACCCAAACTTGTGTGACCGATTTGGTGCAAATGTAGGTCGTGGCGAAGTCGATTTGACGTCGCGCTCCAACGTCGGGTCGATTAAAGCAACGTTGTAACAACGTCGTATTATTGCTTGGGTAGCACGTGTTGCAGTTGCCCAGTTGTAGCACGTAGGTGAAAGTAAAGGCCGATTCACAGTAGTCAGTAACTTGGCTGGCACGTGATCTCACCTTGCTTTAAAATATGGATAGTGTAATAACAAATGCAAGCAACAATATATGCTCTGATTGTGACCGCACCATCATTAGACCGTGACTTCCCCCATATAATGTTTAAAATTTGTCGCGGAAATCGGGAATTTTTATCCCGGCTTAAATAAAATGTAAATAGAGTAGGTAAACTTATTTTAAATTATCTTATTCTTAACTCAATTGATTATTGAGATGGAGCGCCCCTCCCTACCTCTTAGAGGCGCCTCTCTGCACTTCTGTTTAAAAATAATAAGCAAAAAGCGGCTGAAATATTATTTCGCTGTCATCTCTTGGAATTAGCTAAAAAGGATAAAATATCGAGGAAAATCAGCGTCAACTTACTTCGTTTGTTTTGTAAGATAATTTTAAAATAAAACTGTACAGATTTGAAAAGATATAGAGCTATAAGAACTGTAACTTTAAGACAATTTTTCTACCTCTTCGAAACACTGTGACATTATAAGATGGATGGCAAATATCTGAGGTAAATATAATAAATACGCCAATATAATAGACAGCGTAATACATTTAACGATTTTTCTATAGTTCTAAATTGTTATTTAATAATATTTTTTAAACAATACTTAAAGTATATCGTCTGGCCTTTTGACATCAATTAACGAACTTTTAGCCAAAATTCATTATTTATAGCAGACTACCAGGTATTTTATGAGAAGAAATCAGTGACGGATTAAAAAAATTAACTCTAATTTTAATTCACACTATCTTAAATATATACTAATATTGTGTCCTAACTAATTTTACAACTGAGGAGCGTTCATTCAAAAGGGGACATGTCCACATTTTTTTAAAACTCATTTTATATTAAATTTCTGTTCATTTTTATGATTTCTATTGACCCATCTCTTCAAATCCTTTCAAAACAGTATACAACCCGGTAAAATTCCCATATAAAAATTAGATATTCGACCAAAACCAGACACGTCCATGGTACATTTAAATCAAGCTTGTTTCAATCAAAATGAGACAAGTCCAGTAGTATTACTTATGGGTATAAACCAATACATTTCAATAGGGAACATGTTCACTTCTTGTGCAACTTCATGTTTTACTTCTGTGGCGATACAGTAAAACCTCCCTAAAATCATAAAGGTTAGTGTTCAGCTTCACACAGGGGCCGCAGAAAAGTAGTCTGAAAAGATCAAAGTTCAAACACAGAACAAACCCGAACAAAACGGGACATAAACATTTAGTTCAAGCAAAAGTAGACATGTCCAATTTTCTTTTCTACTTTTCTCTTAAAAAACAAACAATAATCAAAAAAAAATATTTGGAAATACATTTTTAACTAAAAAACAAATCATGTATTATTTCGTTTAAAATTGTAGCTTCAGCGGTCTTAACATAAAGTGTTTTTTACGTTTTTCTCAAAATGACCTTAGATGGACATGTCCTCTTTTGAATGAACGCTCCTCAACTGTAACACATAAAATAATACATAATTAATCAATGTGTTTAAATCTAAACATAATTCTGTTTCACTGTCATCAGAGTCGTCATTTAGGTTAATAAAAATGGGTTGGATACAGGGTTGCCAACTCTCAGTAAGGCTCAACTCGGAGATTTAGAAGTAGGATATGATATACTTTAGGCACGTAGCCAGGATTTCTCCGCGGGTGCCACGCCCTTTTTTTGAATCATGATGCTTGGGTTTCAAGTGGGAAAAATAAAAACACAACACAAAGTCCTCAAGAAAAGCACAAAAACAAACCCGGTAATAATTGAGGTGCTTGGGTTTCGTGCCTCAGGGGGGGGGGGGGGCAATTTGTTACCTTTATAACAATATTCACATAACTTTCATTGTTAAGTATTTACCAGAAAAAATAGGAACTAGAGACAAAAAATATAACATTAAAAATAAATTTGCCAAAAAATAGGTACTTATTTAAGATCAACTTATTGATTTTTGAATGAGTATTTTTTTGCACTCATTGCACATCTGAAAAGATTAATTTAATCTTTAATTTTTTATTTTTAGGAACTTACAAAAATCAGCACAACTCATATTGAAATTTGTTTTAGTAAAAATTTCACCCTTAACTAGTTCAAGACGTCTATTTCTTTCGTCTGTCCAAATATTTCCCATTAAAGAAAATATTCCCTCAACAAAAGCATTGCTTACTGGCATTGCTAGAATATTAGACACAATTTTTGACACTTCCCTAAATTCGTTTTGAGCAGATAAGATTTTTACCCACTTTTTATCAACAGGTAATGTTGATTAAACAGGGAGAATGTCAGGTAAAACTCTCTTTATTACATGTAATTCGTCAAAGAGGACATCTTCATTAATTACAATATTTAAACATTCGGCCGCTTTCAAAACATCATTAAAGTATTCTGTTTTTAAATTAAAAATAGTAAAATTTTGAAAAACATTATTATCAAAATCATACCATTTATTTAAATATTCTATTGCTCTAGTATAGACTTGTAAAGCCTCTTCGACAAAGTGAGAAGACCTCAAATATATTTTTTTTTCGGAGGCGAAAACCTATTTTCCCGAAGAGATTGCGTGAAAACCCGGAACCCGGAGAAAGTAATTAATTACCTGAGACTCCGGGTCAAACCTGGTTGTATATTAGTTTTTATACAGGGTTAGGAGAAATTACGAGAACGGTCGATTATTTCAAAATCCTCTATTTATTAATGATTCATATACATTCTTCACAATTTGTTTTGCATCCAATAATAAGTGATTTTTTTCTTCTACTAAATGGAGAGCGATAATTTTCCCACTGGCGCCACATAATAAAAACACTAGCTAAACACTATTATTTATATACACAACAGAATTAACACTTCAATAAATTTCTCAAACGCACAATACACAGGCTTTCTCATTTTCTACTTGCCCTTAATTCTAATGTTAAGGCCCAACTATGCGAATTACTTATACTGTCACAGCTTAATTTTTGTGATACTGTGTGTACGGTCCTTGCTTGGATAGATTGGATATTCGAAGAATCCAAAAACTACAAAATTCCTGCCTTAGGTAAATATTTGCAATAAGGCGCCGTGAGAGAAAAAAATTTCACTATACGGGTGTAACATAAAGGTCGGGAATAAATTAAACGGTGGATTTCTTAATCAAAAATAATAGAAATTTTTTGTATAAGGGTATGCTTTACGGGATTTCGTTTCCAAGTTACAGGGTTTTGAATTTTTCTTAAAAATTTAGTTTTTGTTTAATATCTTTTGAACGCTGGCAGATAACAAAACAAAATTTTAGCAGTAACTTCACTCGATAATGCCCTAGGAGAAGTAAAAAAATTGTCTTCCTGGGATACTCAGTGGCGTGCATACGGATATTGCCGTATGGTTTTTTAATGAAAAATGTGGTACGCCACTGGTAGAATTATTTTTTTGATAAAATTTATGAATTTTCCTTTTGTTCTAAACAAAATTCCCCTCTTGCGTTTTCTTTGTATCTCTTGCCATTTTCCCGTAATTAAACATTTTTCAAATATCAGTTTTCAGCAATTTCAGTACCTAACAGTAATAAAATCGAGTACCTACGTTGTGATCCAGTGTTTACAAAATGTCAGAAACGACATTGAAACTTTTAGATTTTTGAAACACCATACTAATATGTAATTTACAAAAATTAAAATACTAAAAACTTAGAAATTGAAAACAATTATTTTAATAAAGTATGTAAACCAACACAACAAACGAAATTACAAAAGGTGCTGAAAATGTTGCCCCTCAACTTCAATACATTTTTCAATGCGTTTTCTCATGGACTGTCTTACTCGTTCGAAAATTCCAGGCATCTCTCGAATTTGCTGACAACCCATTTCAACTCTTTGACAAAGAATATGTACGTTAGAAATGGGAACGGAATAAACCATGTTTTTTAAGTGCCCCCATTAATAATAATCCAATGGATTAAGGTCGGGTGAACGAGGAGGCCACGCTCTTGGCCCTCCACGACCTATCCATTTATTGTGGTACGTTTCGTTAAGGTATTCTCTAACTTCTCTCCTAAAGTGAGCTGGAGCGCCATCATGCATAAACCACATTTGCTGTCGCGTTTCCATTGGAACTTCTTCTAATTAAGGTGGTAAATCGTTTTGAAGGAAATCCAGATATGATAATCCGTCTAATCTATTTGGTAGTACTACAGGACCAATCAAATAATCGCCAATTATTCCTGCCCAAACATTAATAGAAAATCGTTGCTGGTGCCGGGATGGTATGATTCCATGAGGGTTTTCATCAGCCCATAGATGGTTATTATGAAAATTAATTATGCCGTCCCTTGTAAATCCAGCTTCGTCGATAAATAAAAGGGATGAGTGAAATGAATGGTTTAAATTGCATTTATTTAAGAACCATGTACAAAATCTAAGACGTGGTGCATAATCCTCCAGAAAGAGCCTGCATTCGTTGTAAATGGTATGGGTACAATAAATTATCATGTAGGATTCGTTGGACTGTCATATGGCTTACCCTTTCCATTCTTCCAATTCTTCTAGTACTAGATTCAGGATTCGCCTCGACAATCTGAAGGATTCGTTCCTCACGCTGTACTGTTCTTACGTATTGTGGTCTTCCACTGGAGGTGCAAGGCTTTAATGAACCGGTTTCACGTAAGCGTCGATTTGGAAAACGTTCAACATACAGACGTACATAACACAGTATTCCCGTTGGCACGGCCATAAATAAAATGCATATCTGCTAATTCTTCAACTGAGTAATCCATTTTTAATAGGTTTATTACTTAAATTAAAAAGCCTAAACAAAATTAAATAACTTAACTGACAATAACATTATCAGAAAATATCGTGGTTCAAGGCATGCTCGATTTTGTTCCTATTACCCTCAATTTTCTATATAACCTGTGGAAAAACTGATATTTGCGAAATGTTTAATTACGGGAAAATGGCAAGAGATACAAAGAAAAAGCAAGAGGGGAATTTTGTTTAAAATAAAAGGAAAATTCATTAATTTTAACAAAAAAATAATTCTACTAGTGGCGTACCACATTTTTCATTAAAAACCCCTACGGCAATATCCGTATGCACGCCACTGAGTATCCCAGGAAGACAATTTTTTTACTTCTCCTAGGGCATTATCAAGTGAAGTTACTGCTAAAATTTCGTTTTGTTATCTGCCAGCGTTCAAAAGATATTAAACAAAAACTAAATTTTTAAGAAAAATTCAACACCCTGTAACTTGAAAACGAAATCCCGTAGAGCATATCCTTATATGAAAAATTTCTATTATTTTTGACTAAGGAATCCACCGTTTAATTTATTCCCAACCTTTATGTTACACCCTGTATTTATATCCAAAATTAACTTTCCGAACCGACGTCCATAGATTTAACATTAGACCTAAAGACTCTTCTTGATATTCCCTGCATCATAATAAAGAGCTATTTAAGCGATCTTTCTCGTATTACGCTGCCAACCTAATGAACACCTCTTGCCGAGCTGCCAGACTTAGAAGAAGAAAACAAAACTCAAATTTTTATCTGCCCAAGTGTGATTTTTCTTCTTTTTCTTTTTTTTTTTTTTGATCATGTGTCTTGAGAGTTGCCTGGTTTTTCTTATTCTCTTTTCATCCAACAACCTATATTTCTATTCTTGCAGACTTTTTGTTTTTTATTCTTATTCAATAGTATATAACTTATCTACAATTTGGCTGTCTCTTATTTTATCGATGGATAGTACGCGTTGCCAATTTAATTTTTTCATGTTTTTTAAGTTTTTTTTATATATTTTTATGTTACTATTCTATTTACCAGTCTTAGTTATTTTATTAGATTTAAATATACCAAGGCCGCAACAGCCCCCCGACAACTTGTTGGAAAAGCTGATACAACGGCCTATTAGTCCGTATAATCTAAAGTTGTTATAACTGTTATATTTTATTTGTTATTCTCGTTATTTTTCAACTTTTGTGTAATATTAAAAGGACTAATAAACGTCTTATTGTTATTATTAATACAGTGTCACCAGTAAAGTCCGCATCATATGGGATTTTTTTTTATTAATAGCTTTATTCGAAATTTGACTTTGGCATCAAGTTCTGCTTCGATCGAGATGAAAATTAAGCAAAAATATAGTAGTCACGTGATTCGCATTATCTGTCAAATTTTGATTTTTTTCAAAAAATAATTCAAAAGTGGAATTATTTCTGAAAATATCGAAAAAAGTTATTGGAAAAAGCTTTTTTAAATGCATTTTCTAGCCCAAGTGCAAAATTTCAGCTGCATTAAATAATTTTGATTTTTTACTCATATTTTGTAAATTGCACCACTTTTGCAAAATAAGACTCAACGTAACCTACATAAAACTTCTTAGTTTTGACAATGCTTTATTTCAGATACATTTTTTTTTGAAGTAGCGTCATATTAAATGTGTGTTTTTCTACAAAATCAAAATTGGGCAATTAAAATTTGGTCGCATGTGATGCAAAGTTTATTTGTTTTTGACCCTGTATAAGGTAACTTCATAAAATAAGTATTTTTGAAAACGTAGTTTGTGTCTGAAAGTAAATAAATAAAAAATAAAATAAAGGGGTTTTAAATTAAATCGTTGAAAATAGATAAACTTTACGTTAAGTTAAACTAAAATTTATTTTCCACTTAATGACCACTTTACTGATGACACTGTGCTCTTTTTTGTCTTAAAATTAAGGTGTATTACTTTCAGACACAAACAAAGTTTTCAAAAATACTTATTTTATGAAGTTGCCTTATACACGGTGGTCAAAAACAAATAAACTTTGCATCACATGCGACCAAATTTTAAAAGCCCAATTTTGATTTTGTAGAAAAACACACATTTAATAAGGCGATACTTTAAAGAAAATGTATCTGAAATAAAGCATTGTCAAAACTAAGAAGTTTTATGTAGGTTACGTTGAGTCTTATTTTGCAAAAGTGGTGCAATTTACAAAATATGGATAAAAAATCAAAATTATCCTATGCAACTGAAATTTTGCATGTGGGCTAGAAACTGCATTTAAAAAAACTTTTTTTAATAACTTTTTTTCGATATTTTCAGAAATAACCCCACTTTTGAATAATTTTTTGGAAAAAATTAAAATTTGACAGATAATGCGAATCACGTTATTACTATTTTTTTGGTTAATTTTCATCTCGATCGAAGCAGAACTTGATGTGAAAGTCAAATTTCCAATCAAGCTATTAATAAAAATAAATCCCATATGATGCGGACTTTACTGGTGACACTGTATATATACTAATTGTACCAGGCGCGGCCAAGGACGTCCATAGAGCGTTTCCAGGGGGGCAAAAACTTAAACAATATTTTTTTATCTACTAACTAACCACTGTACTATTCAATATTTATACTGAATTATGAAATAAAATAGTAATGTGGGCGCCTAGGGGGGGGCAAGTGCCCGTTTTGCCCCCCCCCCCCCACCTATGGACGCCATTGGGCCCGGCCCTGGGGTCAATTAACAAGGACGCCTAACATATATAACAATTATAAATGCCATAATTATCGAATATGGGGGGTGCCTACTTGCTCTTGATAACAAGGACAACATTTTTATACAAAATAATGGTTAACAAGCGACATTATTAAAATTGTAAATATGTCACCCTGTAGACATTTCAATATACAAGAATAAAAATATAATAGCAAGGCTGTCAGGCGTTTCACCCCTTATAACAAAAAACCATCTAATTGTTAAAGTCATTTCCAGAACGTCTCGGGGCTTTTAAAACTTTGTTGCGAATTAAACCTCAACTTTACTGAAAGAAGTTGCTTTAAGATTGGGAACAAGTTCGAAAACAAAGTTGTTCACGATAAATATCCCATTCAGTGTTGGATTTAGGATAACGTTCTCAGGGAGGGGGGCGACTTTAAGGCCGTAAGAAGCGTTGTTTCTGATACCCTGTCAATGCAGTGGAAAAGCGCCGCAGGCGAAAAATTCTCGAGACCACGTCCAAGTGTATTAAGAATTGACCCCAATAAGAAATGTTGTTAATAGGGGTTAATAGGATTATTGCTAAATCAAATTTAATAAATATAGTTTAAAAAAAACTAAAAAACACGCTTTAATAATTATTAATTAGACTAAAAAGCGGAAAATAAATATATGTAGTTTAAAATAATTCTTGAAATTCTTAATAATATAGGCAGAAAATAATAATGAACGATAAACATTAGTAATATTGTGAAAAAAGCGTGGGACGCTTTGTGCTATAGTTTTCGTATATCGAGCATCCCTCGCTTTTTTCACAATAATACTAATGTTTATGGTGCATTATTTCTGCCTATATTAAGAATTTCAAGAATTATTTTAATCTACATAATATATTTATTTTCCGCTTTTTAGTCTGATTTTTCTTATTATTAAAGAGTGTTTTTTAGTTTTTTTAAAATTATATTTACTTTTCATTTTTTAGTTTGAGTTATTGTTAAGAAACATTTTTTTTTAGTAGATTGAGCTAGATTATTGTATTGTCAGCGGTTCTTGATAAGTCTAGAAAATTTAAATTAAACCTGACCGTTTAAAGTGGGTCAAAATCGGGTTCAAAGAAGTCGGTTACAAACAAACATTCATACCAACCCGAACAAACCCGATTGTTTATGCCGAATTATAAGAAAAGAACGATATTATCAAATTTTTGAAAATTCTGACATATTGACAGGTGTCAAATTTTGACAAGAGAATTTTTTGCGATACATACGACCTTATAGTTTTTTCATTAATATCTTTTTTTTTTAACGATTTGACCGAGGGGTGTCTCACTAGGTAAAATTTGTACACTGACTGCCGATTTTGGCAGTAAACTGCCCGTGATTGCCGATGACTGCCCGTGATTGCCGATAACTGCCAGTGATTGCCGATGACTGCCAGTAATTTTTTCAAATTTCATTTATTCATCATTACGATACGCCGAAAAATATGCGTTCTTATTGGTCAGATCAAAATTAATTCCGATAAATGCCGAGGGCGATTGCCGAAGACTGCCAGTGATTGCCGATGACTGCCCGTGACTGCCGATGACTGCCAGTGATTTTCGATGACTGCCAGTGATTGCCAATGACTGCCAGTGATTGCCAATGACTGCCAGTGATTGCCGATGACTGCCAGTGATTGCCGATGACTGCCCCTGATTGCCGATGACGGCCAGTGATTGCCGATGACTGCCAGTAATTTTTTCAAATTCTATTTATCCATCATTACGAAACGCCGAAAAATATGCGTTCTTATTGGTCAGATCAAAATTAATTCCGATAAAGGCCGAGGGCGATTGCCGAAGACTGCCGAGTGATTGCCGATGAGTGCCTGTGATTGCCGATGACTGCCTCTGATTGCCGATGACTGCCAGTGATTGCCGATGACTGCCTAGACATTTGTACACCGACTGCCGTAGTGAGACACCCCTCGGATTTGACATATTGACAGCTGTCAAATTTTGACAGGAGAAGTTTTTGCTTATTTCTTCCGAAGTCTCCGCATCGAATACTATACGACCACATAATTTGTTTCAAAAAAATCGCATCTTCGTTTTATAACTGACAGCTGTCAAAATTTGACAGGATAATTTTTTGCGCTTCAGATTATTGTATTGTTAGCGGTTCTTGATAAGTCTACAAAATTTAAATTAAATCTGACAGTTTAAAGTGGGTCAAAATCGGGTTCAAAGAAGTCGGTTACAAACAAACAAACAAACATAATATATACAAGTGAACCTAATAAAAGCGTGTTAAAAAGAGGATAAAATATACAGCGAAAATTAGTACACTTTTTAATATATTTTATCCCAATATTCTAGGGATTTGAAAAGGGGTGGGGGTGGGGGAGGACGGGGGGGGGGGGGTACTAACTGATTATTAACGGTTGAATATGAGATTAAAGTGGGCAGGTTCTTAATCTACATTAATATTAAAAAAATATACACAGTCTCTTAAACCCTGTAAATATTTCGGGGTCGGTGGAAGGGGTTGTTTAACCGTATTCACCCCCCGAAGCTACGGCCTTTAATAATACAGTGTCAGGTCAGCACAATGACCAACTTTTAAAATTATATGAATTGAACTAAAAGAGGAGGTTCGAACTGACCCCTTCTTCTTTAGATCTATCTGATCCCATTTTGTGTTATTAAACTTTTGTCTTTAAGTCGTTATCATTCTTTATAAGTAAAAATTATTTGTTGTTTCTGCTAAAGTGGGTGGTTTAATGAAATTATTTACATAATTATGTAAATAATTATGTAAATAATTATTTACATAATTATTTACATAATTATGTAATTTGAAATACCACCCCCTGCACTATTTTTTAAATAAATGAAAATATAAGACATCAAAATAAAATATCTGAGAATTTCATTCACCTGTCAAACTCCATATTTTAACAATTAAATACCATAATTTTATTATGTGTTACCATGGTTATTCTATTGTTGCAAAAAATTGTCGCGATAATTTTTTGACATATTTTTTTTGTCAGTCATAATGATACACAAACAAAACATGCAATGCATTTATACTTAATGTTAACAAAAAATAACAGGCATGTATGTTATCCTATATTCAGTGTCACCAGTAAAGTCCGCATCATATGGGATTTTTTTTTATTAATAACTTTATTTAAAATTTGACTTTGGCATCAGGTTCTGCTTCGATCGAGATGAAAATTAAGCAAAAAAATAGTAGTGACGTGATTCGCATTATCTGTCAAATTTAAATTTTTTCCAAAAAATAATTCAAAAGTGGGGTTATTTCTGAAAATATCGAAAAAAGTTATTAGAAAAAGTTTTTTTAAATGCAGTTTCTAGCCCACATGCAAAATTTCAGCTGCATAAGATAATTTTGATTTTTTACCTATATTTTGTAAATTGCACCACTTTTGCAAAATAATACTCAACGCAACCTACATAAAACTTCTTAGTTTTGGCAATGCTTTATTTCAGATACATTTTCTTTAAAGGAGCGTCATATTAAATGTGTGTTTTTCTACAAAATCAAAATTGGGCTATTAAAATTTGGTCGCATGTGATGCAAAGTTTATTTGTTTTGGACCCTGTATAAGGTAACTTCATAAATTAAATATTTTTTAAAACGTAGTTTGTGTCTGAAAGTAAAAAAATAAAAAATAAAGTAAAGGGGATTTAAATTAAATCGTTGAAAATAGATAAACTTTACGTTAAGTTAAACTCAAATTTATTTTCCACTTTAAAAACACTTTACTGAAGACACTGTGTTCTTTTTTATCTTATATTAAGGTGTATTACTTTAAGACACAAACTACCTTTTCAAAAATACTTATTTTATGAAGTTACCTTATACAGGGTCAAAAACAAATAAACTTTGCATCACATGCGACCAAGTTTTAATAGCCCAATTTTGATTTTGTAGAAAAACACACATTTAATATGGCGCTACTTTAAAGAAAATGTATCTGAAATAAAGCATTGTCAAAACTAAGAAGTTTTATGTAGTTTGCGTTGAGTCTTATTTTGCAAAAGTGGTGCAATTTACAAAATATGGGTAAAAAATCAAAATTATCTTATGCAGCTGAAATTTTGCATGTGGACTAGAAACTGCATTTAAAAAAACTTTTTCTAATAACTTTTTTCGATATTTTCAGAAATAACCCCACTTTTGAATTATTTTTTGAAAAAAATTAAAATTTGACAGATAATGCGAATCACGTGACTACTATTTTTTTGCTTAATTTTCATCTCGATCGAAGCAGAACCTGATGCCAAAGTCAGATTTCGAATAAAGCTATTAATAAAGAAAAATCCCATATGATGCGGACTTTACTGGTGACACTGTTCATTTATATTATTTTATTATACAATCAAAAATTATTAAAACAATCGTTTAATAATATGAACAATTTAATTTTGAATGTTAAATGTGCAGTTATTATAATTACATGACCTTTTTATTGAAAATTTGAAGACACATTCTCCAGATAACTGCCATCATTTTGTGTTGTCCCCTTTTTAATAGTTGGCTGATTGCTGTCGACCGGTGTGAATGGTTGGTAAATTTAATTTTTTTATTGATTGGCGCTATACCTGACTTTTCAGCCGATTTTGCTGTCAATTTTGAAATTTCGTTCCTGTCAATTGGTGAATTTTTAAACCATATCTCGTTTACTTTCCAGTCAAGATTAGGAGTTACAAAAAAATCGATTTATTTTAATGTTTTGGCCCATCTTAGAAATAAGTTCTGTATTAGCCATTTGATATTGGTTAAATCCGAGCTTCACCTTGGGCAGTTTTTGAAAATATCGGGTTATACTTAACACGGTTTAAGCCATCTTCTTTGGAGAAATCCACCAAACAGTTTAAAGTTTCCCCACCTCGCCAAGCCAGTTCGTAGGAAACGATATGAAAAAATCTTTTCTGTAAACCTTCCGGTGTATTTTCATCCCAAATTTTTATCATTTGTAAAAACTGCAACTGCACTTGCTGTTCTTTTTTCTGTTTTTTTTTTTGTAAAAATTTTCTTGCAGCATCGCGAGCATCTCTAGCTGATTTAAAAGAAATGTTAGTAACAGGATCTATCTCCATGTTATATTAAATATTACAATACAGCTATTTGTTGTAGTACTTTTCTTTTAGTAGTTTTGCGGTAACGTTTCGCATTGTTTTGACGATTGCTTTGTTGCACTCATTACCATTTTATGCACTACGTGAACTCATGCTTTTTCTGGGTCAAATTGCATTCAAGCATATTTTTCTAAAATTACCGATAATTATCAATGTACTTGTTATACCGGGTGACAATTTAAAAACTTGAAATGGCCATATCTTAGGAACGAAAGACTGAAGAAAAAAACGCAAAAAACAGTTTCTATGAAACAAAGGGGAAACAAAAACAAGCGTATTATCCCACTCTTATGTGCAACCCCTTGGACAGGGTGAGATACAAACCTAAAATCTTAAATAGAAAGGGGGGTCGAGTGATACATCATTTTGAAGCTCTTGAAAAATGCTTTCCAATGGTACCATAGAAAGCTACATTTCAGGAAATTCTTCTCTGTTTATTAAGGAAAACAATAAATAAAAACACAATTTTGAAATTGTTTATTATTATTTAATTAAATGTTCAAAATGATTTCCGTTGTTTTGAAGACAATAATAAAGCCTACTTTTAAATTCTTCACGTACATTTGCAAATATTTCTCTGGATATAGCACGACGTTCCTGAACTATTCTATGCTGAAGTTGCTCTAGTGACTCAGGTTGCGTTTTTAAACCACAGATTTTAGGTGACCCCACAAAAAGAAGTCAAGAGGTGTTAGGTCCGGGGATCTAGGTGGCCATTCAACAGAACCTCTTCTTCCAATCCACTGGTTGGGATAATTATTATCCAACCACTGCCCAACGGGAACTACATAATGCGGAGGTGCTCCATCCTGTTGGCAATGTAGTAAGCGTTCTTCTAAAGATAAATTTCCGAGTTTGTCCCTCTGATTTTCTAATTCTGGCACTATTAGTGGTTCGATAGACCTCTGTAGCATTTCAGCATACCTGTCGCCATTTAAATTTCCTTGTATAAATATTGGGCCGATAATACCATCTCCCAATATACCAGCCCAAACATTAATTTTCTGGGGGTACTGGGTATGCCCTTCTCTAAATACGTGGGGGTTTTCGTCATTCTAGTAACGACAGTTTTGCTTATTAACACGCCCATTTAAATAAAAGGTACACTCATCACTGAAGCAAATATTTTTAACTAGTCGAGGTTCTGCCGTAATTTTATCTGTTATTATTTCACAAAACTGAATTCTTCTGTCCGGGTCGTCGTCACCAAGTTCTTGCACTACCTATGTGCAGTTTATAGGGATAAAACTTATAAAATTTGAGTACCTTTCTTATTAATTCACGAGATAATCCAGTTGCTACAGCTGCTTGACGAGTTGATAAAGTTGAATTCATTGCAAACTGCCCCAGAATTTCAATTTGCGCTGCTTCGTCGGCTAGTCTCGGTTGATTTATCTTTTTATTCGCGACAGAACCAGTTTCTTCAAATTTGGCAACTGGTTGGCGAACATACTCCGGGCTTACATTTTGACCTGGATGCCTTTCGTTAAAACGTTGAGCTGTCCTTAAGAAACATTGATCCTGGGAACCATAAATGAAAATAATTTCTACACGTTCAGCTGTGCTGTACACCATTGTTAAAGATAGGAAGTGCTGCTTTTCGTTTAAACTGAACCGAAAGTCAACTGTTCTTAAAATAATAATACTAGTACAAGTGACTTTTAAAATAAATTCTGTTATAATAAAATGCGAATATTTATAAACAATTTTTTTTTTCGACAAAAAAACTTAGCAAATAAACCAAAACAAAATACCTAGGCTTAAAATGTTTAGAATTCTTAAGAGATATCTCTTAATATGCCAGGATATTGGTAGCAATCATTTTGAACATTTAATTAAATAATAATAAAAAATTTCAAAATTGTGTTTTCATTTATTGTTTTTCTTAATAAACAGAGAAGAATTTCCTGAAATGTAGCTTTCTATGGTACCATTGGAAAGCATTTTTCAAGAGCTTCAAAATGATGTATTACTCGACCCCCCTTTCTATTTAAGATTTTAGGGGTGTATCTCACCCTGTTCAAGGGGTTGCAGATAAGAGTGGGATAATACGCTTGTTTTTGTTCCTTCTTCGTTTTATAGAAATTTTTTTTTGCGTTTTTTTCTTCGGTTTTTCGTTCCTAAGATATGGCCATTTCAAGTTTTTAAATTGTCACCCTGTATATTATTTTATATGAAAATTAGATAAATTTATTTTCAACCAATTAGAAGGCCCTTTTTTGTTTTCGTTGCTTATAGCAACGGGAGATTATCGCGATAATTTTGTTTGTTTCTATTAACTTAATGAAATTAATAAGTGATCATTTTTCTGTCAAAAATTAAGTGTTTTATATCTATTGGCAAAAGTCACTCATAATAAAATCAAAATACATTTTGTTGCTAACTTATAATTTTTATTGATACTGACCAATTTGCTTTACATATCGAACACCGGGGCTAAAAGAGACACATCAAAAATTTAACTAAACTCATCGGAAATTGTATGTTTTTTTAAGTTTCATTTAAAACTATGTAGACATGTAATTTCAGATGTTATGTTTGAAAACGAATTAATGTTTTTAATGTTCCTGAAATTTTAGTAATAAACCTTAGTTACTAACAAGTAAAATCAACTTCTATTGTAAAAATATTCTGCGTCATTTTAACTAAACTCATCGGAAATATGTTTTTTTAAGTTTCATTTGAACCTATGTAGACATGTAATATCAGATATTATTATTATTGAAAACGAATTAATGTTTTTAAGGTTCCTGAAATTTAAGTAATAAAAACCTTAGTTACTAACAAGTAAAATCAATTTCTATTGTAAAAATACAGTGCGTATATATTAAACTAAACTCATCGGAAATATGTTTTTTAAAGTTTTATTTGAATTTAAAACTATAAACACATTGGATTTCAGATAACAAATTTGTTATTTAATGTTTCTCACATTTTAGTAATAAAAATGACTTACTAACGGCTAAAATAAACTTAATTTCTAAAACTCTAATGAGTTACAATTAACTAAAGCAGCCGGAAATATGTTTTTGTAGCATTTTAGCAAAAAAAATTACAATAAGAAAAAAATCCAATTTATTAAATTTTCTTACCGAATCTCCCACGCAGCAGAAATAATTAATTTTGCTGCAAGGGAGATTATAAGTAATAATTTCAAAAAAAAATTCTGCCAATGATTTTTTTTTCGTTTTTTTATATTGTTCAAGAATACTGTCGGTCTGTCTCGGTAACCTAAGATCTTCATAGCAAGGATCATGGATAATTCGAAAATTTTTAAGATTATTTATCAATTATTTAACTACATCAAACAAATCCGCGATACAACCAAAAGAAGTTTCAAATATTACCGAACTGTCCATGAAGTGAGGCGATGAGGTGATTTCGTCAAACGTCGCCGCCAAATGATCCCCTCTCTTTAACCGAG
Organism: Polydrusus pterygomalis; assembly: GCA_963969555.1. NCBI lineage: Eukaryota > Metazoa > Arthropoda > Insecta > Coleoptera > Curculionidae > Polydrusus > Polydrusus pterygomalis. Next base: position 31,235,456 of record OZ018382.1, read on the forward strand.
GGATGGCCTTGCTATGCGTTGTTCACGCCGGAAACACTGATTGATCTGCTGTCCTTATTGCGGGCATCTAAATTTATTATTTACTCTCTCATACTCACATAAAATTCCACTGTAACTTGGAGTTTGCGAGTACGGTATATTAAAATAATACTATAAATTATACAGGGTGTCCCAAAAGTAATGGGACACAGAGCAACAGCAGACTCCTTAAGGCGAAATAATGCGATTTATTTAAACTTGCCTTATCCCAAAATTGATAACAACCAAGATACAGGGTGTCAAAGTTTTAAATTTGTTTTCGTTTTTTTGCGATTATTTCTTAATGAAAAAACATAGCAGCACAAAATTAAGGGTTTTGGGGTTTTTGGAGGTGAGGAATTCAAAATTATCCAGAGTTTTTGTGTAACCAGTAGGGGGCGCGGTCTACGGCAGGACCCACTCTTTTAGCTGGCATAACTTTGGTAAGGTTTCTTATATCGATCCGACTATTAAAAAAATAAGTTGCTTTTCTTCTTTTACATCAAAAACGTATAACTTATTGAAGTCGCTAGGAGCAACCATTTTCGAGATAATCGCATTTCATATTATGTACTACAATGCAACTAAGTACGTGGTCCAAAAGCAACGGATAGAAATAAAACTGATAACGTCGTCATAGCAATTATTTAAAATGGCCACCATGCCACTGACCTCAATACATTTCGCTATACGTTTTACAAAAAACTGTCGTCTTCATCATTTCTGAGCAGATTAAGAGAATTTATAATTTTTTGATTTAACTCATTATAATTCGTTATAAATTGGTTTTAAAATAACCCTAAATGCATAAGTTCATTGGATTAAAATCCGGACTACGCGCGGGCCAAGGCAAGGGGCCACCATGGCCTATCCAACGTTGAGGGAACTGTTCATTTAGATAATTTCGCATATTTCCTCATTGGAAAATAAATTATGTCGAGGCATTATTAAAAAAATTAAAATTAAACCAAACTACGTATTGTACGTAGAAAATTAATAACTTTGACAGATGATACTTTGTGTAACATGTTGTTGCATTAGAAACGTTATTGTTTTTAATCAAGGCCAGCTGTGATAAATAATACTTATACGAATACACAATAATTATTTTAAATATTTTAGCATTCTTGCAATAAAAATATCGAATGCGATTATCTCGATAATGGTTGCTCCTAGCGACTTCAATAAGTTATACGTTTTTAATGTAAAAGAAGTAAAGTAACTAATTTTTTTAATACTCAAATCGATATAAGAAGCTTAAACAAAGTTATGTCAGCTAAAAGGAGTGAGCCATGTCGTAGGCAGCGCCCTCTACTTGTTACACAAAAACTATAAATAATTTTGAATTTCTCACCTCAAAAAACTCCAAAATCCTTAATTTTGTGCTGCTATGTCGTTTCGTTAAGAAATAATCGCAAAGAAACGAAAACAAAATTAAAACTTTGACACCATGTATCTTGGTTGTTATCAATTTTGGGATAAGGCAAGTTTAAATGAGTCCCATTACTTTTGGGACATCCTGTATAGGTATCCAATTTTTAAATATAAAAACTATACTCTACAGGCACAAAAATTATATAATATGCAATGATGTTGACCTAATGCCTGTATAAGCTAAAGCTACTTAACGAATAAATCTTATAAACTGAAGAACTTTTAAAATATTTACAAATTCCCTACAAAGTTTGCAACCGTCACGGAGAGGTTTGTGAGTATATAATTGAATAAACATAATAATATGTCAGTTCCAGCTATAAATAAGAATAATTTATTATTTTTCTATAAATATCACAGGCTGAGAAAAACAATTACTTCCATGTTGTTCTGTTATAGAAAGCACTGCGGGTTGTTTGGTCAAAAAGTCTGGTGAAAAATTATGCATGTGTTCAATGAAAATTAATTGACTTATACATACATTATAGTATGCATTATATTAATGTTTTAACTAGCCTTCAAAATTACGACCATGTTACTCCAACCTATAGACAACGTAACATTATAGGTACAGGGTGTCCGGGAAAATGTGGGAAATCTCCCGGATATGAAAAAAACACGTGAAAAGAATACTACGTTCATATAAACTTCTTTCGTATCGGCCTCCATTTCGGAGATATGGGCTCCCAAAGAGCTCCCATGGAATTAAGTTTTTGACACAGAATTATTAAACCAACAGGTATATGTCAATTTTTTTTTCATATGATGTATACCAGGTAAGACCCTTCAAATTACTATCCCAGAAAGTGTTGCGAATTACTCACAGCTGCAGGGACGTACTAGCTGTGACACTAATGTGCCCATTTTTTTTACGCCCTGTATGATAAAAACTTTGGACAACGTTTTTTACATACCATTTAACTATTGACTAAAAATTAAGTACTCTTCATTCAAGTCGCCAATCCTAACCGTTTTCGAAAAAAAATGTCATTTTATTGCGATCATGTATTAATATTAAGCAGTTAAAAGTGAACATTTATAATATATAGGAACAAAAATGTATCTTTTATTAAAATACCCTAAATACATGATGAAAATATGTTAAAAATTACGTTTTTCCGAAAACGGTTAGGATTAGCGACATGAATAAAGAGTACCTTATTTTTAGTCAATAGTTAAAGGTATGTAAAAAATGAAGGGTATTAGGTACCTATTATAGATCATATGAAAAAAAAATTGGAATATACCTGTTGGTTTAATAATTATGTGTCAAAAACTTAATTCCATGGGAGCTCTCTGGGAGCCCATATCTCCGAAGAGGAGGCCCAGTGGCGGAGCTATTGGTGTTCAATGTGTGCGAAGCACACTGGCCCGGGCTAAAAAAGGACCCGGGAGCGGAGCCCCAAAAACATAAAAATGCAAAACAAAATATTCTCATAGAAAAAAAATGCAATACTCCGGAAACTTATCCGCAAAACTACTCTACTCAATACTTTTATAGATAGTAACTGAAATAATCACATAAAACGGCCTTTATTTTTTTTATTATTGTTTTTATTAAACCGCAATTCGCAATACCGCCATTTAGTTTAAGGGCGGTGTTTGTGTCGGCGATTATTAAAGTCGGATAAGAGAAATTAGGAATTTCTACGATTTAGTTGAAAGTGTCTATGATTTTTTTTGACAAAGCATTAAACGGTGGGCACTTTTACAAAGTGTTACTAATGCCAAAATAACTTTAAAAAAATTGACACCCACTCGATGGTCATCGAGACACGATGCATTAGAAGCTCTTGGTTTTAGATATGTGGATATTTTAAAAAACCCTGGCAAAAATTATTTTAACATCTACAAATAAAGCGGAAGTTAATGAAGCAACGTGTTTAAGAAAACACTTGGAAAAATTTAAAAACGTTTTTTTTTTATTGTTTTTCAAAATAAAATTTTAAAGAATATTGATGCATTGTCAAAACGTTTAAAAAAAAAAGAGCAAAATATTGAAGATGCGTCTAAAATGTTTACCACCGCCACTGAAATCATAAATCAAATGAGAAATAATTTTGATGTAATTAAAACGGACGCTGTTATTTTGGCTAGACAACGGGGCACTACTCCTGATTTCGAAAACAAAAGGATATCAAGACCAAAAATAATTTTTGATGATGTTAATAACAATTATCAAGTTCAAACAAGTGATGATATGTTTAGAATAAATATGTTTTTTAAAACTATAAATATAATTATAGCTCAATTAAAAAATCGAAGTTCTAGCCTTTACAAAATTTGTTCTTATTTTCGCGTTTTGTTCCCCAACGTTTTGATGAGATCCTTCTCTTTTTGATAAGGATATTTACGATATGAGTCAATCCTTGCATCTTCAATATCTAGTAGATATCGCTGATACAATTTTATCGCTAGTGCTTTCATTTAGAGAATGTTTTAAGAATGATTTAGATAATTTAACTTATATTTTTGATTTATTAGATTTTAATTGGTAAAAAATTATTATTCATCTTCCAGTTTTAGTGAAATTGTAACTGCCTGCATTATTTTTTTGACCATCCCTATTTCGGTTGCATTAGCTGAACGGTTTTTTTCCAAGTTAAAGTTAATTAAAACTTATTTGAGAAATTGCATGACCGATAAAAAATTATCAGTTTTAGCAATTATTTCAATCGAAAATGAGGAAGCTTAAAAAATTGACATTTCTTATCTGATTTCAAAATTTGCGCATGTAAAAGCAAGAAAATTTTTTTTTATGTGGTTATCAATTATAATACTCTGTATCAGAATGGGAGCCCGGCAAAGTTTTCGCACACGGGCCCGTGGCTACGTTGTTCCGCCACTGAGGAGGCCGATGCGAAAGAAGTTTATATGAACTTGTGGTATTCTTTTCACGTGTTTTTTTCATATCCGAGAGATTTCCCACATTTTTCCGGACACCCTGTATAACTTAAGTTTAGACGTGAAAATAATTTAAGTTGTTTTATTCATAAAATAATATCTGCTAAAAAACCAGATTATTTATATGAAAATTTTAATTTAGAATTAACCACAACATGAGCAATAGAACAATAGAAATGGAAATAATTTGGAAATACCAATACACCATAAAGAAAAATATAAAACTTTTTTTTAATATAATAGTTCAATAATATAATATTGAATCTGTAAACTATTCGGCTTTTAAAAGTAATTTTAAAACTAGTATGTTACTGTTAAAAATAGTTGTTATTTTTAGTTGTTATATTTTATGAATTTTATATTTTGAAACAACTATTAAATATCTTTATTATTATTGTTATTATTATTAATATCACGTTTTATTTGATTTATTAGACAATAGCATACCTTATTATGTTCTCCGCATATTATTTCTGTTAAAAAGGACTGAAATATTTTTACCTATAGGCTCCGGTAAAGAAAATGTTTGTGTTGATAATAAAAATTTTAAAGTAACAATATTTTTCAACTTTGCAATAGGTAACAATACCGAAAGCAAAGCACTAGCCAAAAATAATGTAAGGACAGTGGCGGACAGATAAAAACCTGTAGTACTAAACCAGTTAAATGAAATTATGTTATTGCCCTACTAAGAACTTACTATCGCTAATCTTCTTTAGATAACAGTTATTTTATCAGGAATTTTGACTGGTAATTTCTTTTTTCTATTTCTACAAAACACACTGCCCGATTTACTTAATGATTTGACTTTAGTGATAAGACAACAATATATTTGGTTTCAACTAGACGGTGATCCCCCGCATTTTGCTAGAAAAGTTAGGAACCATTTACACCAAATCTTTCCTAATCGCTGGATTGGTTGGGGACAAGATGCTCCTGTTAAATGTCCACCCCGTTTCCCAGACCTTACTCCCTTGGAATGTTCAGTATGGGAGTGTATTAAAGATTTTGTTTATAAGGTTCCGATTTTGAGCAAGAATCATTTAATAGAAAGAATCTTTCAAACTGGAGAGCAGTTCAGGTTAAGACCACATATTTTTCAAAGTTTAATATTTTCTTTATTAAAGATAACTCGCATGTGTATTCAAAAAAAGGTTTGATCATTGGTGATATCGAGTAATTGCTTTAGACTATTTTTTTATTACTAACGTAGGTATTCGTAATTTTATGAAAATAGTTCGTTTTAAATATTTATTATCTTGTTATGCTGTATCAAATTTATTTAAGTAATTAACTTATTGTCTCCAGAACGAGTGGCTTAAGAAATAGTGGCTACTGTAATGTTATTTTATGATAACATCATATTATCATCAGGAATTACAATTGATCACACTATTATCAGGTGAAATCAATATAAAAGAAACTAAACGTTAAAGATGGTCAATTTATAAAAAAAAATTGACCTGTTTCTTAACATATCCAGGAGGGTCCCCCCTTAAATTTAATGGTCAGTTCCATAACCCCATGTGTATAAAAGAGCTCGGTAGATACTAGTACCATTATTTTGCTCCTTTATATTTTGATTTCCAACCGATGTTTGAGATTTACATTATTTTTCTCATTTTTATCGTTGCGTTGTTAAAGTGCCTGTTTATTGTTCGTTCTCAATTTGCGCAAAAATAAAAATAGTCAGACAGTATTTGCTCGATCCTGTTTTATGGATACGCGAGTAATAAATCCAAACCCCAGGAACAAATAAATTTTATGATGAGATAATGAAATTTGATATTTTACTAAAGTTTTTAACGTTAAAGAAATTATCTGATGCCATCGGTCTACTTTTTTCGTGTCTTCATGAAATTTACCCCACTTTTGGGGGTAGAAACCGTCCCGCCCCAACTCTTTTTTTGTTCAAATGTTAAGGTAGGTATGTATCGTCGGAAAGGTCATAAAAAGGGACACTGTTATTACCCAGTACTTACTTTTACAATTCAAAAATGTAGACGCAATTTGTTTTATTGTAAAAATTGTTGGAAATGTTGCCCATTTGTTTCTTGACAAACCCCTAATCTAAAGTGAAATTCATTCTTGATATTACGTTATATATCGTATCCGGGGTTATTTGGCGAATATCATGTATAAATTGTTGCCTAAGTTCCTCTAAATTTTCTGGTTTTGTTACGTAAACTTTGGTTCGGTTACCCCAAAGGAAATAATCTAGAGGATTAAGGTTTGTAAAAACCAAAGACTTCTAATAAATAAGGAGACAAAATATTTCATTCATAAAACGCGATTTGTTTACAATCATACATCCTTGGGCAAAATGGCAACGCTGTATGCTTTAGACTATTAGGATTATATTAATCCGGTGTTAGAATAATCCAGTTTTTTACACACCACTCACTGGCGATCCATTATTGTGAGCTAATAAATAACACTCAATAGTTATATTTTCACTAAAATACACTATGTTACATAGAAAAATATTTATAAACCAACAGCCTACCAACACCGCGCGGTTCGAAAATGAATTAACCCCGCCATGATGGCTGCTAAAGTCTATTCACCCAGTAAACCTGCAAGATGGCCGACATGTCATTGAAAATGCCAAAATTCATTTTATTTAGCTGGAATATTACTTTTGTCATATGACATGTCGGCCATCTTGCAGGTTTACTGGGTGAATCGAATCTACAAGGCCGCCGCGTAGTAAAAATATGCTTAAAATGGAGTAAAGCGGCCATACATTGTTGTCCCTTCCTAAAACATTATAATTTGATGTAATTTGGAAATAAATAATTTTACGAGTAATAAATTTTAAAAAAACGCACACATATATTTAGGGGAGATCCGGGTAGCCCCGCTTAGCGGGTAACACCGCTCATCGCAATATTACTGAAATGATGCGATGCATTAGTAGTGTCATCTATTGGTCGGGTGCATAACTAACCAATATGTGGCTCAATACAAGAAACAGCTTGAAAATTACATTTTAAACGTTTATTCGGCCGACAACAGTTTCTTGAGGTTGTGCGTTTTATCTCTAGTCAGCTTTAAATTAACGGTAAGTGGAGTAAATTATCATTAAACAATATAATTTAAAAACTTAAGGGAATTAATCCTAGTTTATTGAACAGTATTGGTCTTTTGACAACAAGTTTGTATTTTTGTAGACAGTCTACTTTGTAAAGAAAGCCTAGTTCGGGTAGCTCCGCCCGCTAACGCTCCGGGCGCTAGCAGTGATGAATCAGTCAAAGCAATATGCAACGACGAAAGTTCCGACGACATGGAAGATTACAGGGAACAGAAACTTTGCATTATCTGCCATGAATTTGGAAAAACTAAAACATGGTTCAAATCTGGTGTGTGTAACAAATAGGCACACAAAGACTGTACTGGTCAAAGTGGTTTTAAGTCTTATATTTGCGATTTTTGTATGTAAATTTGTTGTCAACCCATTATAAAATAAATATCAGATAAGGCTAATGATCGATTTTAATTTATACTCACATACATTCCTCTGAAAAAAATTAATAATATATGAGCTCCATTAACTGACATAGTGGGCGGGGCTATCCTCTATGGCGGATATCCCTGCCCATTGTAAGCTTTCCAAAAATATAATTTTTTTTTATTTAGAAAACAGCGGGGTTCCCGTTGCGTAGATGCGTGGGCACAAACATCGCAAACACAAACACAAACACTAACACAGTAAGCTTACTACCTAGTTAGAAGACAAAGCCAGCTTAGTGCACCGATACCAAAGCCTTTTCGAGGTATGACGCAAAGCACGCATTAGGCGTGCAGAGCTGAAATACTTAGACGTGCGGTCTGAAGTAGGACTCGGAATTTTTAAAATATAAATATTCGAATAGTCGTTTGGTATGTTATTCGAATAGTCAAATAATTCGAATAGTCGAATATAGTCGAATAATTCGAATAATTCGAATAGTCGAATATAGTCGAATATTTCGAATAGTCGAATAATTCGAATAGTCGAATATAGTCGAATAATTCGAATTGTCGAATAGATACTTGAATAGTCAAATAGTCAGATATTCGAATTTCGAATACCTAGATGAATATTTAAATAGTCGAATATTCGAATAGACGAATATTCGAATAGTCGTCTATTTAAATATTGAAATACAGTCGTTTAATCACGGTAGAAGTGGTTTTACTGCTTGCTGACTACATAATTTTATTTTTGTTTTTCGTTTTTACGTTAAAATTTACAGTTTCACAAAAAACACGAATAGTCGAACATATAAATATCCGAACAAAGTCAAATAGTTAAATATTCTAATGGTCGAATATTCAAATAGTCGAATAACCTACTTGAATAGTCGAATATTCGAATAGTCAAATTATCGAATTTCGAATAGTCGAATATTTAAATAGTCGAATATTCGAATAGTCAAATATTCGAATTTCGAATAGCCGAATATTTGAATAGTCAAACTTTTTAACTAACAAAAAATTCGAATTTAGAATAGTCGAATATTCGAATAAAATTCCGAGCCCTAGTCTGAAGGCTTATACGCTTATGGCGCAGAAATCGCAGGAACACGGGGAGTTTAGTCGGTAGGCCGCCCCCATCAGGGGGTTGAATTCGACAGTACCTTGCCTCACAGGGTCTCTTTAGAAGATTCTCCTCGAAAAAACCAAAAAAAAAACATGTGCGTCTTTCGCCCCCACGTTGGGCCAATATAACGACATGATTTTCTGGGGTTTAGCCTAAAAGAAAGAAAAGCACAGTGGTTGTGGAATCTGGTAATTTTTATTAGCAAAGGCACAAGCTTTAAAATAGATAACTAAAAAATAAAACTTTTACATGAGGTAGTTCAAAGAGCAATTTTAACTTATAAAATTTCATATTTGAATCAAATCAAATTAGCAGTTTGATATTTATTCTAACGACTACGTTTAATATTACAATGATATTATTAAATATAACTTATACTAATTATTAACATCGTCGATTAATTGGAGAAAACAATTATTGACAAAACCCAAATTACTACTTGTTGGCAGAAGTGTCCTTCTTGAACGCCGACAATGAAAGGAATGCTAAAAAGCAATTTTTTACAAAATAAACAATATGTAACGTCCACAAATTAAAGATACTAATAACAGCTGCAGAAATATTTTGTTGAAATAAGTATCAAATTAGAAAATTATAACATTTCTAATATAAAATTAAAAATTACTATTAAAATTGCGCCAGCAAACATTTTCTTCGACAGTAGATTCAATCTTATGATTTTTCTTCCTAGGATTTTTATTTTGTCCAAAATTTTTTGCGTTGTAAAGATGCCATCGTTCCGGGCGTGCCTTTGAGTCATCTAATAATTATATATCTCTCCCCGTAGAATCGCAATTTTCTTTTATTCCATTTGTTTGCTTTTTTTTCTAAACTTAGACGCTGAGTTGATATAAATACTGATGTAAAAGTAAACTTTGCTAATTCCACAGAGAAAAGCCTTTTAACGCTTTCGCAAGCAATTTTCTCTCTCCGTTCGGTAACGGATGAAGGGGGAGGCGCATGCTAACACCCCCCCCCCCCCTCCCCACCCTACTAGTAAATGGACAAGAAAATACTCAAGGCGCACATTTTGCATATCTTAATTGTTTGTACATTTTTAAAATATTATAATAGTATATTAACGTACACGTTTTATAAAGCATCATTTATAGCACGCGCCCATGTTAACGGGACAAAATTAGAAAAAGAAATGTTCACATTTTTTTGGTTTTGTGCTCCAGAGTTTAGAACGTTCCGAATCCTCTCTTTTTATAAACATTTAGGACGTTGACACAGCGGTAAAAAGGACGTACAATATAATCCCCCCTGGGGGGAGCTTTCCCTAATGTAATATAATTATTAAGAAGCGAAATTTTAAAAACGGTAAAGCCCAGGAAACTGACTTGAAATTGCACCAAAGTATTTACCATTAATTAACTAATCAGGCATCTTTGACTGTGACATTGACAAACATAATTTACTTACAACATTGAATATCAAACTATATAAGAATGACGGATGTCTGAGAAAAGTTGACAACCTAGTTTTAGACGTCTTGGATATGGTTTGGCCGCAATTGTGGAGTTGGTCGTAACTCTAACCTTAAATCTGTCGTTATAATGCAGCGTCTCGGCAACAGATGTCTCAAATTCACTGATGTGATGTCGTGGTGTTGCCGCATATCGTATTTTATTGGAATTTTTAATGATATAAGCATTTTTAACAGACAATAAAATAGGAGGTTCTCAATTCCAGCCGAATGTATGTTTTTGATAATAATATGTACGCTGATTACTTCGGGGTAATTGGACGGATTTTCACAATGATTTTACCGTTGCATTGGGTGTTAAATGTTAAAAGTAGATAAAAAACGACAGCAAGTATAACTAAAATATAGGTTTTATTTCGTCGAAAAATAGCAAAATACGTAATACACTAATACGAACAAACTGGATGTTTCTTAAGTAAGAAAGTTAAACCTACTTATTTTAACCATTTTGAAAAGTAGTAATAATTGCAAATTAAAACCAAGTTATACAAACAAACCGCACATCATTCATATTTTACGCAACATATACGTTGTAGCACTTGTAGCCTAGGTAGGTATTGAATAGTGGGAGTCGTCATTGAATTCTGTTAGAAATAGAATACATGGCGGTCAATATGTTTTCATGTAATTAACGCTAGGACGTCAAAAGGTTGAAAATATTATAAGCTACAAAGCAATTAGAAATAGGGACATTTTTAAGTCTAGACTATACTATAGGTAGGAAAATAAATGTAAGCTACTTAAATCTAGGATAGGTGTAGGTACTTATGTGAAATCAAGTTTTACGATAAGCTATAAAAATAAATTTAAAAAACTCATGCAGCAAGTCAAACAGAGAGGCGGCAACAATGTTTTAATTTAGCAGTGAAAAGGCTAGTCGCTTTCTTGTTGACTCATTGTGCCATCTATGAATTTAACGTAGCAGATTTAGGAAATCGGCTCATATGGCCTTCTTATAGTTTGATATTCAATGCTTACAATTAAAGTGGCTCGGTTAGCCAAGGGTGAAAGTATTCCAAGGGTCACGTTCTCGGACAAAAACTCTTTCAAATTCTTAAACAAAATATTGTGCTTAAAAATGTTTTACACGTAAACCGTTTACCCCAGTTTTTGCCAAATTGTAAAAATCAATACAAGTTATATACCAACTAATATTTGACTTGAGGTTAGGTAAGCGATAACATCGAAGATTGGTTATTTTGCTGGTTTTGTTTATTTTTTATATTCGATTTTATAAGTTTTATTGTTTAATTGACTTGTTCTCTTCCTTTCCTTTTTGAACTAAACACACGACGACGAATTATTTTTAAACAAATTTTAGAAACAAACCCTTAAAAACAATTTTCTATCCTCAAAATCTGGTTTGCAACTACTAAAAATGCCAGAAATTGCTATCTTATTTCCCAACTTGATCAAAAATTGAAAAGTCCAATCTATAAAAGCGGCGAACATCCAAAAATAAAAAATTATCGGCTTCATCTTAATAACTAATTTTATAAAGATATTTGAAAAATGCATAAAACACCGCCTAATCGCATTCTTTACAAAAAACAAAATCCTAACCTAGGTACAAAATGCCTGGGGATATTTATTGATCTTGCTAAAGCCTTTGATACCGTGCCACACAACCAACTTTTAACTGTATTGTCACATTACGGCGTAAGAGGAACTGTTTTAAATTTGATAAAAAAACTATTTACAAGAAAGACAACAAATGGTTAAAATAAATAATACACCGAGTGAGAGGCAGGTGATCAGGATTGGTGTTCCCCAGGGAACCGTTTTGGGCCCGATCCTCTTCATCATATATCTTAATACTCTTTTAACAGAAAACATAGGAGGTACGGTTATATCTTATGCTGACGATACAGTTTTAATATTTAATGGTAAAGATTAGGAAGAAGTTAAAAATAAGGCAATACCAGGTTTTGGCATGGTTAAGAATTGGTTGGAGTCTTATAACATGCCACTAAATTTAAGTAAAATAAATTACATAGCTTTTTCATTAACAAGGGCTGGCAAGCCAAATTATTCAGATATTACTGTCGATGTCGATGATGATAAAATTGTTTGGGTAACCCACACAAAATATCTTGGTGTGCTGGTTGACCAGTTTCTTAAGTGGGGCCCACATATTGACTATGTTTCTAACAAAATACGTAGGCTAATACACAAATTCTATATATTAAAAGAATTCCTAAATGAAAAAACGTTGGTGATGGTTTATAAAGCTTTTGTAGAGTCGTTATGATATAAAAAAATTGTATGGGGTGGTGCTTATAGCACAGTACTTAAGAGGAAGTAACCCCTTTTACCACAATGAAAATTGCCGAACGTTTTGCTGGTCAAACGAAAAGAAAAAATAAAAATTGATATTTAGAAAATAAATTATACCTTAAATACCCCATCCAGAAAAGTAAATGACGATCGAAAATATTCCCAAAATTTTTTTTAGAAATTTTTTTTATTTTTAGTAATTTTGTAATATCTTAAACAATTCTTTATTGGTCAAAAGCAAAATGACTTTCCCGGGTGTAGAATGTTGTACCAAACAATTTTTCTTAAAGCCATTTTTTAATATCGGCCTTACTTTTTCTCAAAAACGTTGGGCGCGTAAAGTGAATTTAAGCGTGTAAAGTGGATTTACGCGCCCAACGTTTTTGAGAAAAAAGTAAGGCCGATATTGAAAAATGGCTTTAAGAAAAATTGTTTGGTACAACATTCTACACCCGGGAAAGTCATTTTGCTTTTGACCAATAAAGAATTGTTTAAGATATTATTACAAAATTACTAAAAATAAAAAAAATTTCTAAAAAAAATTTTGGGAATATTTTCGATCGTCATTTACTTTTCTGGATGGGGTATTTAAAGTAGAATTTATTTTCTAAATACCAATTTTTATTTTTTATTTTCGTTTGACCAGCAAAACGTTCGGCAATTTCCATTGTGGTAAAAGGGGTTACTGCTCTTAATAAGTTAAATATACCACAAAAATATATTCTCAAAATTATTTAAAAAAAATAAAAGATTCCCAACAAGTTTATTGTTTTCCGAGAATATCAGTATCAGAACTTTATATATTAATTATATTTGTAATTTTGTCTATTGGTGTAAGTCCAAACTAAACTATGTCGATCTTACTATTGAAACAAGGACTAAATCTAATAACAAATTTAAATAGCCTAAAAATTTAACAACTGCAAATAAAAAGTTTCTAGATTACTTAGCACCAAAATCATATAATTTGCTCCCGAATAATATAAAATCAATAAAAAACATAAAAAATTTTAATATAAAGTGTAATCAACATGTTTACCAAAATTCAAAAGTTATTCTCAGTATTGTTTACTTAAGTAATTAAATATTAAAAGAGTATAAGAGTGTTTTAATAATGTGTATCACATTGTCATGGAGTTGTATACTTGGGTAAATACAGTATAAAATATAGTTTATTATTAGGTAGGTACCTATATAACGTCTATTCACTCAGTAAACCTGCAAGATGGCCGACATGTCATATGACAAAAGTCATTGAAAATGCAAAAAATTATTTTATTTAGCTGGAATATGACTTTTGTCATATGTATAATGTCATAATATCTATGATCCTTCCAAATAATATTAAAATATGCAGAAATAGTCCATGCTTAAAGTGGAGTTGGTATGGGAAAGAAAGAAAAACTCAAAGTCCTCCTCCACAAAGAATATAAATATTAACTCTTCAAAACTGTTTTCCCCACAATGTCTTATAGACACATACCCACTTAAAATGCCCGTTTTTATAAAATAAAAAAATTTTTTAAAACAACTTTCGACACCTTTTTAGAAAAAGTTTTTTCTTTCCTAGTTTATTTGGTTGGTTTAGGCCTCAGTTACTGACCTCTCACATACTCAGTATGGTTAAACTTTATTCAATTTTCTTTATATCATGTCTACTTTAAACATCAAGTTTTAATTAAATGAAAGCTCCATTATGGTTCTACACCATTTTCTCTTTTGCCAAAACCATCAGCACCAAATATAATTTCTGTCTCCTGATGATGAACGTTTCTACGTTCGAAACATGTAGAGACTTGTGTTGAATATTTTTATTCTATTAAACTCTGTGGAGGAGGACTTTGAGTTTTACTTTCTTTCCCATTAAAATATGCGTTAAGGTTGAATTCTTAACGTCATTCAATCTATTGTCAACCTATAACCTATTTCGCGTTGATTTTTTGAGTTTATTATTTTAATCACTAACATTTAAAGAAAATCAAAATCGTCGGTACATTATTTAGGTAGTATCTAATATATTACAAAAATATCAATTTATTTTATTGCTAATTTTGGTAGAATTGTATAGTGAAAGAACAATGAGTGACAATGACATAATAATGTTAAAAAAAATCTTACCCAATATTTGTCGCTATACAATTCTCCTAAAATAAGTTATGAAATTCCTTGATATTTATTAAATATGTCAATTATTACCTATAGAATATCAAGTCGATACTGATTTTATTTAAATTTTGTGTAAAACCTAGAAAACATAAATAAATCTACGCGAAATAGGTTATAGGTTGGCAAGCATGTTGATACTCCTACCTTAACAAGGAAGGGTCCGAGCATTTTTACAATAAGCCTCGTATTAATGAGATATTTGCGATGATCCTTACCTGTTAGATGTTGCAATACACTTTATATAACGCCTATAAAATGTACTGCACATTGAAAACTGTCGGTTCGAGTGACTAAAATCATTTAAAACAAATGAGCCCAATCCGACACTGTAATTACAAAATATAATAAACCATTTTAATGTCTTAATATTGTTCCTCGTAAAGGAAAAAGCGTATCCAGGATACAAACACCGCTTCACTGCATGCCGAGCTATTTATGTTCTGGATGCATGCTGGCGCTGGAATTACCACAGAAATTTGCACTGTAAATTATTTTGACCTATTTCCGAAATTTCTAAGTATCGAACGTAAGTTGTGGTATTTGAACTGACACATTTTCCTATCACTGTATGGATTTGTTATTTTTTAACAGAAATGCTTTCACGCTATACCGCGATGAAGGCTTAAGTATTTAAAAACTCAAAATAGTCACAATGTGTTCGTATTAAAGTTCGAAGTTCGAAGCGTACCTCGTGTATCAATGCGGGAATTGGGGATGCAAATATAGATATATACCAGTGGCGGCTCCTCGAAGGAGGCAGAGAGGCTAAGCCTCCTCAGCATTTTTGCCCTCCTAAATATTTGATTTACTTATATATTAACAATAACTTTTAAATCTTTTAATTTACAACGGGCAATTGTAATTTTAATATTATCCCCTTATTTAATACGATTTAATATTTACTTTACAATCTGACAACAGGGCATGAGGCTTTTTTTGAATTTACCACCATGATTTCCTAAGTGACAAAGGTCACATAGGCGTTGTTGGTATTACGCGACGAAATTGTTCCGGAACAGATACCGATTTCTAACTTTTTCAGTAAAATTGGCAACATATAAAGGCAAACAGCTCAACCAATAACAATAACGTGTCTATTTCTTCCACGTGCGACCGAAAATAACCGGATCATCACGAAGACCTGTTGGTTTTTTAGTTTTTAAAGCGCGGCTGCGTAAAGCGCTTGCTCGCCTCGTGTGATGATGTCAGTTGTCAGTGTCTAGAAACCCCGGGCATTTTGACATTTTCGTTTTTTGCTATGTTAAATATTCGAGTTTTCGCCGGTTAGATATTTCATTTGTTTTTAGTTATACTTTGGATAATAGGAATAGGACAATCTATAATATAGTAAAAAATGAGTGTGGCTGTGTGGCCGGCTTTAATTTAGAGTGGAACATTTCCTAACAGACTCAAAAGCGTTTAATTCCCTGAATTACGATAACAAACGTCAAACTGATAGTAAAAAATAGACTCCCACAGCCAGAACTACGAGGTCTAGGCATTACAGGTAAAGAAAAACAAAATCGTCGATTTAAAACAGACCATTATAATAATTATTATTTAGAGTTTTTATTTTTTCTTAATATAAGTACTTTTAAATAAATATTGGAGCAAACAGATATTGTTTTTCAAATTTTGCAGCATAAGAGTACTGACATTGATTATTCAAGAAACCGTTTAAAATCTCTTCTAGAAAAAATTTCCAGTTATCGCAATGATGAAAATTGTTTTAACACCCTGTTTTATACTTTTTTTACTGAAAATACAAGCCATGATGCAAAAAGACGAAAAACGTATAATTTTGAAGATAAGAAACTTCATTATCAGCAGCTTTTCAATGATATTTTAGATACTACAAATAAAGGCCAGATTGAACTAAGATTTCAGATTTGCATGAATTAGGTATATTTGTTGACTTAATGAATAAAAATATTTTTTTAAGTTTTCAGAAAATTACCCAAATAATCTTTTAGATAGTATAGGTACAGTGTTATCAATTTAGTTTGTCCCACTTTTAAGAGCCTGTAACTTTTTTGTATTTTAAGTTAGCGAGCTCATTCAAGAAACAAGATGTACCATTTCTAGCCAAGTTTTTATGAGTGTTGTCAAAAATGACAGTAGGTGTCACATGTCACATTTAAAAGCAAAAATTTATATTTTTTAAATGGGACACCCTGTATATTAGAGGCGCATTAGATGGTCCCTTTCCTTCCGATTTCAAAAATATAACACACATATGCATTATTTTCTTCATTCCACCAAACATTGACAAAAATATGAAAAAATATATTATTGTTAAAAAGCATCAAGATAGCTATGCAGTTGTTTTGGTAGTTAGCTTATATTATGATCAATGAAACACGACACATTGAAACGAATAAAATATCTCAAGTTAGTTACTTTTTACATACAAAATAACTTTTCTACAATATTCGAAACGATTAATAATGCTGAAAATGAAAGACTGAAACATAAATGAAGATAAAATCCATAGCAACCAAAACAGTTGCATAGCTATCTTAATGCTTTTTAACAATAATATATTTTTTCATATTTTTGTCAATGTTTGATGGAATGAAGAAAATAATGCATATGTGTGTTATATTTTTGAAATCGGAAGAAAAAGGACCATCTAATGCGCCTCTAATATACAGGGTGTCCCATTTAAAAAAATTAAATTTTTGCTTTTAAATGTGACATGTGACATCTACTGTCATTTTTGACAACACTCATAAAAACTTGGCTAGAAATGGTACATCTTGTTTTTTGAATGAGCTCGCTAACTCAAAATATAAAAAAGTTACAGGCTCTTAAAAGTGGGACAAACTAAATTGATAACACTGTACGGTACGTCTAAGGTACAACTTTATAAAAAAAGAGTTTTCAGTTTAACTTATTTTTAACAGTTTTTTTTATAGTGAATTTTTGAGAAATTTTGGGCGTGGTCCCGAAAATTTTTCTCCCGACACTATCCTGCTCGTCTCTTTGTAGGTAGGTAGATATTTCAGTTTTTAGTTTAACTTATTTTTAACATTTTTTTTCAGAGTGAATTTTTGATTTTGGGCGTGGTGGCGAAAATTTTTCGCCTGTGGCGCTTCATTTCTAAAACTTAGCCTCCCCATCTAAATCAGTCACGAGCCGCCACTGACATATACCTTTAGATAAGCAAACAATAATCAGTAAAGTGGCAAATTTATGGTCGTGCGCATGTAAACAAAACCACACAGAAGGCATGCGCAATGCAAAATTATCGTTTAACGAATGGGAAAATATACAGGTCCGGGCTTTAACATCTTGTTTCTGTGGCCTAGGCCTAGTTAGATATTATGCTTAAAATGATCATAAAAAAATAAAATTACATATTAAGAACTATCGCTACTTCATACTTACTAAAAATACTAAATACCCGGTATTTTATCCCTATTTGGGCATAATAAAAGTATACAATGGACTTTAATAGTCTTAGTCACTAAAGGCGCAAACACAATTCACCAAACAAGACAAAAACCAGAAAAATCCATTAATATTAAACACCCACAATCCGCAATGGCAAAGAAAACAACAAGAAATAATATACAGTACGTAGGTATATAAAGTTAGCAACGTTCATCAGCACCGTTTATGCAGCAACGAATTTTTTTTCGGGTACGTGTCAATTCCGGTAGTATACAAGGGGGTTTTTTTAAATGTGCCATTTAAGCGATTTAGATAAAAATGTGCATAAGTCAATTTTCGTAAATGGAATATCCTGTGTTTTATCTTACTATCGTGCAGCGAATGAAATTTCCTATTTGAATGACTGTCACTATTCATTTTTTTAGTGGTTTGGGAATTATGAGCAATTTAAAAAAATCTTAAAATCTCTGTTGGTTAATAAGACATTATTTTTGTAACGTAGGCTTTGATTGCGATTCTTTAGGAATAATGAAACCAATTTTACATAAGTAACCTATAAGAATATGACAACAGGACTAGCGGTGTGGTAGGTAAGTGTCAACTTAATAATTATTTTATTCAAAGCGTTCTTTACAAACATAATATCTTATTAACACAAAAATATATTTTTGTTGATTATTTCGTACACCTGCCAATTTCGCCTTTTCGTCCAATCAAACCGTCTCGTTTTAACCAATCAGCTAGTATAATAGTGATAAAACTACGTGGGATTTTAGCGATCTAGTTCTTTCACAATATTTCAAAGTATAAATCAATGTCAATTATTTTTTCATAACTTTTTCGGATAATTTCTGATATTTTAATCCAATAACATTAGTACTATATTTATTTACCCACTTGTTTTTATATTATAATGCACCCATGCCCATGTTTATTCCAATAAAGTTGCTATTCTTTATTAATTACACCACATTTTAAAAATACTTATCAAATGTCATTTATTATGAAACTAATCTAAAATTCTGACTTCTGCTTATAAGGCTGGCAACAAAACATACAACTATAATTGTATGTTTGGTTGCCAGCAGTAAACTAAACAGTTTTCGTTGAGTGGTATGTTATGCAATTTTACTAAAAATAACTATTCCAAGTAATACACCGCAGGCTACCTGTAGAAATATATAAAACATAATTACCCAATAGATATGGATGAGGCATTTGGGGTTCACGAAATAATCGTGCCAAATATCACTCGACCATTATTTTTTTATTGGTTAAATTTTCCATTTTTCACTCAAACTTTTTTGGCAATTTTACTCGTTGAACTTTGGGCATGTTTATTCAAAGATTAAATCCCTCGAGCTTCGCTCTCGGGATCTAATCAGAATAAACATTTCCAAATTCAACTCGTAAAATTTCCAAACAAAGTTTTCGTGACAGCTGAAAAATTTAACCGATAAAAAAACGAGGTCTTGTGATATTACTGTTGACTATTTAACTAGAGTGTTTTACACTGGCAAAATGTCATAGCAACGGCCGGTCTTCTACTGGCAAAATTACTACCTGCACCTACCTGGACAAAATTCACATGTGATTTTTGCCGCGGCAAAATTTTGTCTTTTTTCTAGTTAAATAGTCATGTCGAATACCACTCGAGAAAAAATTGTGTAAGCAAAATTGTTCTCAAGGATTTATTTAAGTTTGTTGCTTTTAAGCAATTTCGCTCATGACATTTTCGACAAAATCACTCGCCTGACGGCTCGCGAAATTGCCAAGCAACAAACTTTCATACTTTTCGAAAATTTTGCCGACAAAATTTTATCTCTTGTGATATTATATATGACTATTTCACTAGAGTGTTTTATACTGGCAAAATATCATAGCAACGGTTTTCTAATTATATACACCTGGACAAAATCAACAACATGGTTTTTCAGCGGCATAATTTTGATAGATGTCAGGTAAAAATTATTGTTAGTCTGACAAATGTCATCCTGGTTTGAAAAAGACAAAATGAGCAATTTAAACGAAAATGCAAGATTTGGGTGCCAATCTATCAAAGAAATAAAAAAATCGATAGCTGAAAATATTCCACTTAACACACAGAAATCCGAGAACTCAATTTGGGCAAGTTCTCAGAATTTCTAATGGTAAGAAATTATAAACTGGAAAAATTTATTACTGCGATGGAACTGGCAAAAATCCTCGAAGATTACGCCTTTAATATGAGAGTTTTTGACATGATATATTTATATATGATATGAAATTGACAAGCAACCAGGTTTCATACCAGCTTTTTATCGGCAAAATTTTCTCTCTTCTGATATTATAATATACGAAAATGTATTACCAAATTTTGTTTTTGTGGTCTATTATTTAAAAAATTTTGATTCTATTAATAAACTTTAATTCAAATAACTTTTCTAATAATATTTCCCCATTCATAGTGTCAATAGCTCGTTTAAAATCAAGAAATACTGCGATGATTATTCTTCTTTTTCCAAGGCTCTTTCCAATTTTCTACTACATATTGGATTGTTGTTTCAGTAGAATTAAGTACCTATTCGAAACCCAGCTTGAGAATAAATTAAAATTTTCATTTTATCCAAAAATGCATAACTTGCTTATAAACTAATAATTCTTCTATTAATATTTCTTTATCCCATAATACATTAATTGGTCTCATTTCATTGTTTTGAATTTTTAATCTTCGGAAGAAGAAGAACCGTGGCTGTTTTTAGGAAGGTTCTATACAACACAAAAAAGGAGCAGGAAGACCATCTGTAACAACAGAAGAACTTGTTGCAAATGTTCCTCAAATAATGCAAAATACGCTAACAAATTGTATAAGACGCCTGTCCCAAGAAGTGGGAAGATCTTATGGAACATGCAGGGCTATTCTTAAGAGGCAGCTAAATTTATTTCCTTATAAAGTGCAAGTATGGCAAGAAATACAAGCCGTAGATTTTGAAAAACGCAGGAATTACTTGAAAATATGAAGAGACGTGTGAATTTAGGCTTGGAGCATGGCGGTGGCCAATTTCAGCAATTTATGTAATTATTTAGCTTTTTCTTTCTGTGTATATTCTTACTTTGTTAATTTTGTAAACAACAAAAATAAATTTGCTTATTTTATTACCTGCTCATTACTTTGGCATATCATGTCATAATATGAATTTTAGAAAATTTTAACCTAGATTTGGTTAGATATATCGTCCCCATATCATTATGATCTAAACCAACCCCTACGTTTTTTAATCCAAACCCTCTTTGATGAAAATAAATTTTGCTCGCACGGTATTATATGCATTTTGCATATATTCCGCCCTTTAGTGATAATATACAGGGTGTTACAGTAAAAAAACATATACGTAAGGTTACCTTTTCAAGTTGGTTAAGAAACATCCACATTTTTTTAAGGTAACGTTTCCCGCCAAAAAAATTGGAATATAATTATTACCTATTATAGAAACGTTAAAAGATAGGTATATAATAACTTTGAAGTAAGTTGTTAGAAAATTAATAGCGGATTCGAAAATAAAATAAAATACAGGGTGTTCCACGAAGTAGCTATTAATTTTTGGTAAAAGTGGTAACACTGCATCGTCACAAATATTTGATGTAAATAGAGAATGTCTGTTTATGTAAATGACCAAATTTTTCAGATCGATTTGTTAGCTGATTCGTCGTATACGTCTAACGTACCATCCACTGTGAATCACCCTGTATAATAATTTTTAATTAAAAGAAAATATTGTGGCATATCGGACAAGTGTGTAACTATTTTTTATATTGGAATACACAGCCCAAGCAACAATACGACTTTGTTACAACGTTGCTTTAATCGACCCGACGTTGGAGCGCGACGTCAAATCGACTTCGCCACGACCCACATTTGTACCAGATCGGTCACACAAGTTTGGGTCGCTACGACGTCGGGTCCGACTATATATAGTCCGATTAAATTTACCAACCTTGGAGTCGTGACAACGTTGGTATTACCGACTATGATTCACCTAGTTAGGGCAAACCTGGTAGGATATGCGCCAATTATTTACACTAAACTTTATTGTTGTAGATAGTTTGGTGAAAATAAAATACCTGTTATTGGAGTACCTCTGTACTGTGGAATTAAACCTTTAAACAGATGATAAATATGGCTTACAAGAATGGCGCAAACTTTGATAACTATAGATATTTCGAAATTAGTCTGGGTCTAAATACTAAACGCAATCCAGTTTTTTGATAAACATGCATATGAGAGCTTAAAAATAAAAGGGGCCACAAAAAGAATAAGCTAATAAAAAAATATTAGTTTTTATTCATCATACCAAGTTTTTTTAATTTTTAATATATTTTGTCGAAATACGAAACATACATATATTTGTTTTAAAAAATTATTGTAGGGTATTTTATTGTGTTTTTGCGAAAAAAAAAACAAGAAAATTTGTAGTAGTAGTAGTAGTAAAAAGATTTATTTAGCACGTGGCTACATAATACATTTTAACAAGTTTATACCTTTTTTTTTATTTATTTTTTGAATTAAATGACCTTTTGAAACTTTATTTGTCCTGTTGAGTTAATAAGAAAGATTTTAAACTTTTTTTTAAAAGATTTTAAACTTTTTTGATTTTTAATTGACTTGTTTAATTTATTAAATTCAATAAGACCCTTATGAAAAACTGATTTATATGCAATATTTTTTGAAAAACTATTAAGAAAAAAATTATTGTTATTTCGTGTTAAATAATTATGTTGATCACTATTTAGAACAGTCAATTGCTTTAAATGTGGCGGTAACAAATCATTTTGAATTTTAAAAATAAATATTAGAACCAAAAACAATACTAAATTTTTTACATTTAACCATTCTAATTTTTTTAACATTACATTAATTTTTGTATATCTATCCATATTAAGTAAAATTCGCATTGCTTTATTTTGTAAAATTTGTAATCTATTTATTACACCTTCATCCGCCATAAACAAAATTGTAGAACAATAAAGAAAATGTGGTAAAATTAAAGTATTGTATACAATTTTTTTCGAATAAAATTTTAAATTTAAACTTATTCTTTTAAAATAACTAATTTTTCCCGCAATTTTGTAAATTAAATTTTCGAATTGGTTATTAAATTTTAATTTTGAATCAATCAATATACCTAAATATTTAAAAGAATTGACTATTTCTAGTTTATCACCATCAATTAAAATATTTATATTTGTATAATTATTTAAATTTACACCCATAACCATACATTTTGTTTTAGAAACATTTAATTTTAATTTGTTAACTTTTAACCAGTTTGACAATAGAATCAGTTCTGAATTTAAAATTTCCAAAATTTCCAAAAGATTTTTACCGCTTATATAGATAAGAGTATCATCAGCAAACATTTGTATTTTAAGAAATTTTAGGACTAATGGCATGTTATTAATATATAAAATAAAAAGTAAAGGCCACAAAATACTTCCTTGAGGTACTCCTATGTTATTAAATTTCTTTGTTGAAAAAAAATTACCAAATTTAGTTTTCTGTGATCTATTATTTAAATAATTTTTGAAACCATTGATAAACTTTACCCCTTATACCATATTCAAATAATTTTTCTAATAATATATCTCTATTAATCGTTTCAAAAGCTCGCTTAAAATCAAGAAATACTGCTATTACATATTCTTCTCTTTCCAAGGCTCTTTTCCAATTTTCTACTACATATTGTATGGCTGTTTCACTAGAATATCCTTTTCGAAACCCCGCTTAAGAATATATAAAAATTTTGTTTTTATTCAAAAAATCCATAAATTGTTTATAAACTACTTCTTCTATTAATTTTTCTATGTCCCATAATACATTTATTGGTCTCATTTCATTCCATTGTTTTGAATTTTTAATCTTTGGAACCGGAGTAATATATGAACATTTAAGTTCTAATGGAATTTCTCCTTTGTTTAAACAAACTTCAATAAAGTAAAGAAGATAATATCCAATAACTGTAAATGTTTCTTTCATCAATTTCTTAGTTAAAACCTCGTTATAATTTTCATTTAAATTTAAATCATTTATAATTTTTCTTAAATGATTAAGAGATACTTTAGAAAAATTTTCCATAATGTTTTTATTTCTAGAAATTTTAGGACATATAGAATGGTTTCCAACATTTATTGAGGCGATAATATCTTCAACGCTCTGAACATAATATGAGTTTAATTTTTCAGCAATGATATTCTTGTTTGATATTTTACCTTCTTCAAATATTATTTCTTTAATATCTATTTTTGAAGTTGGTTTAACTAAATTCCTTAAGGTTTTCCACATTTTCTTACTGTTTTTTTTATTATTATCTATTTGTTTTTCATAATAATTTGTTTTTTCTTCTCTTAATACTGAAACACAAATGTTGCGATTTTTCTTATAAACATTCCAATCCTCTTCACTTTTTGAAATTGAAAATTTCTTGTATGCATTATCTCTTTTTTTCTAATGTCCATAATTTTTTTATTAAATCAAGGTGTTGGATGTCTTCTTAGAAATATAGTTTTTTCTTCTTTTACTTTATTAATTGCAATCTGTACATTGGTTATCAGGTTTTCAAATATAATATTGACATCTGTAATAGTATAGTTCCAATTGTACAAAATAAGTTTCTTTGATAATTTTTCATAGTCAATAAATGTCATTTTTGTTATTTGTTTTTCATTTCCAGTAATATTTTCAATTTGAACAAATGTCCAGTCATGATCGCTTAGTTTCGGAACATTCATTATCCCAGAATTTAGAGAATGTTCATTGCTGATAATAAGGTCTATAATTGTTTTACTTCTGTTTGTAGTCCTGGTAAAATCTGTTATTAATTGTTTCATTCCAGTTATATTAATAATTTGTTTAAATTTCTTAACGTAGTTATCATCATTTAAAAAATTTATATTAAAATCTCCAATGTATATTTTAATACTATTAACATCCCACATACTTTCACATTTCTCTTCAAAAAAGTCTAAAAAAGTTTTGACACTTCCATTTGGTGATCTATAATATGCAAATAAATTATACGTTTTCCAAATTTTAAATTTAATGTGTATACCCCAAAACTGGTAGTCAACAGAGAATTTTTCAAAATAGTTTATTGAAATTTTTGAATGTAGGTAAATTAAAACTCCACCTGTATGTCTTGAATTGGATTTGCAAATATATAGGTTATAATTTTCCATTTGTAATTCTGATTCATCAGTTTTTTCGGTAATATGGGTTTCTGAAAGATAGAATGCAACAGGTTTTTCTTTAAATAAAAACATTTTAATTTCATCTTTTGAACTAAAATATCCTTGAATATTTATATGAAATATTTTATTAAATTCATCATTCGATTTTGGTATTTCTTGCTTTTTTAATGGCTATATTTCTTTATCATATTGTGTTTTAGATTGAACAATTTTGACATGTCTTTGAAAAATTTCACAATTTCTATCAAATGGGCTGTGGTTGATAAAATAACCAGCATCAAATTTTGAATTTGCCTCAGAACAATTTGGACATTTTACATGAGCCTGATCTGTAATACACGACATAGCGTTATGATCCGGGTTTCCACATTTCATGCAAATTTGAGATTTAGTACAATTTTGGGCAGAGTGATAATACCCTGTACATTTATAACATCTCAAAATATCTAGATATTCAAACACAGTACATACAGAGAAATCTACAAAAATAATTCCCTTATCTATTACCTTTTTAAAGCTAATATTATCAATTTCCAATATCGCCATAAACTTTGTTTTCATTTTCTTTATTTTTATAACTTTTATTTTTGCATCTTTTAAAAATTCATTTTTTTCTAGTATAGCATTAATTAATTCTGCTTCATTTATTTCATCCTCTATTCCAATAATTTTAATTCGGGGTATTCTATTTTCCTTTGGAGTTACTACATAATTATTTCTTAATTTTTTATTTACCTCATTTTCAATTTTTTTCAGTTCTTCCTTATTCTTACATTGAATTTTTACTGTTCCACCGCTTAGATCTTCAATTTTTGTAATATTTACGTTTAATTTTGCAGGATTTATAAACTTTCCCAAATCTTTTCTTGTAAGTTTATTTTCTTGAATAGAATTTGGCTTAATTATTATAAAATTATTATTAGCAATTACTTCTGATTTTTTCTTAATGCTATTTGTTTCTTCAGTTTTTTTTAGACAATCACTGTAAGATAAATTATTTATAATTTTGCTACCACTTGTACTGTTTTCAGAAATTGTACTTGGAATTTTGGTAATATAATTTATTTTTTCCTTCAGTAATAAAATTTTTTCTTGAAGTTCATTTATTATAATATCCTTAGCTTTTATTAGTTCATCTTTCCCATCTATAATTTTTAAAAACAAATCACATTTTGATAGATTTTCTTCTGATTTGACAAATGTGTCAATATTGACAATTTCCACTTCATTATTTTGAATTTTTAATACATCATTTTCTAAAATATCCTCATTAGTACTATTTTTTGCATCTTTTCGTTTCTTCTTTGGCTGACTCATATACAACTCCTTTTAATTGAATTGACTTCTTAAAGGTCGCTTTTTTTAGTTTTAAGTTGACGGATTTTAAGACGTCTGTGTATTCATATTGTAACGAAAAAGGAATTGCAACAAAATGGATGATGCCGTCATGGCCCTATTGTAAACAGCTAAAAATGGAGGCGTCGGGAAAATTACTAAAACACTCCTTGTTTGCCGTAAAATTGCAACTAGTTTAACTAAATGTACTACTTCTGTCCATACCTTACAAAAATTTTACCCACATTTTACTCTTTTCAACTTCGGTTGGAGATACTACGTATATTTATACCATCGCCGACCGGTTGTCGAAAAGAATGCACTGTTTTTATATCGCAACCGACTTTACGATCGGTAAAACAGTTGCCTACGCTGTCATTTTTTGACAGCTTCGCGAGTTGTCTCTTACATGTCATTTATTAATTTTTGCCATCAATATTCGGTTCGTTTGCAAACGTTGCAACGCGTCATTTACAGAGTTGTTTTCTGTTAGCAACATTCTGGATCACTATCGGTGAATCGGTGTTGTAATCATCAGATGGGGTGTGTCTGGTGAGATGTAGATAGACCGGCTTCATCTGATGTATTGTATGATAATGTACTGTTACAGGTACTGCTTTTGAACTTTTTATTTTTGTGCCTTTGTATTTTCAGTCTTCTATAAAAAGTAGCTGAATATTTAAAGGGCCGACGAGGCGAAAGCTGTTTTTTTCCATATCAAATTTACAAATAAGAAAACATAAGACTCCCTAACCTCACTTTCAGGTAAAACCTTTACGATCTTGTACTGACATCTGTCAAAGTATAGAGTAGTAAAAAAATACCAATACCAACGTTGTGTTTTAGGACTATAGGCAACTATTAGATAGTAGTCATCTCCGACGGCGGTACAACGTTGTGCATGTACCCAATATCAAACTTGATGCACTCGATGAGTTGTGAAATCGTCGATCCGCCTCCAGATTTCTGGTAACAACTAAACAACGTTGAAACGACGTTGGTTTGACGCCGGTTTACATCCTGTACAAATACTGACTACTATATGGACACATTGCAACGTCGGGGTTGATAAAAAATTAGTTGGAAGTCAGAAAAATGCTGCTTGGGAGGGGTCCAAGTTTAATGGATACCCTGGGGCGGGTAGACCACGACGGCCGTTTTGTCCTTGTTAGGACTCTACGGGCAGCCATAACCCAAGCAATTCCAAGAACGACGGAAAAATGTACTAAAAGCCTCCTGGCAAAATCAAGGCGGCCATCAATACACCGTAGCGCCATCCCAGCGGGATTAACTCCAATATAAAAGGCAGTCTGGTAAAAATCGAAAGGTAGACAACTAATAACCACGAAGTGCGTCACAATCTAGTATAGGGAACGCTTTTCGCGTTTTCGCTGAAAACATCTGCCCTTTTGCAGGCAAGAAAACAGATCAACGCTAGCACAAACGGCCGTCGTGGTCTACCCGCCCCAGGGTAGTGTAGTGTAGGGTAGCTCTGTGTATTCCAATATAAAAAATAGTTACACACTTGTCCGATATGCCACAATATTGTTTTTCAATTATTTTCGCGGACTCTGTATCATCTTCTAATTATTTTTAATTTTATTATTTTCAGGGGCTAATCCGACGTTACGAGACAACGGCAGAGGTTTTAGAGCGGACCAATGGGCAAGGTTTTGCGGACGGTACGTGTGTGCCGACGTCATTGAAAAGCATGCCAGACAAAGACTTCTAGAAAGATCCACGTCCTATGGAAGCTGGGGTCTAGAGCACGACATGGGAGCGCGAGTGGTTATGGGTAGAGTAGTACCAATGCCGACCGTTAGTCAACCAACATCTAATGGTAAGCATTTGGTTGGCCAGTCTGACCATGGAAAATCCTATGTAAATTTTTACATCCTTAACCCATTAGCGCCTATAGCGTAACCATAAAGTTACAGCTGAAGGGTTGTGATCTAGGCTGAAATGTGTCATTCTTAGAGCAGTATATTTATAGATCACGCTAAGCATCGTTTATAAATGAATAAGCACGTGGACTTTCGGCCATTAAATCATTTTATTGTTTCATGTTACAATGATAGAATGGTTTTATTTTTGCTGATTTTTTTTTGTGTAAAGTGCGATGGAGCCTAGATTTGTGAGTAAGCATAACTTACTTAGTTATTAGTTGGATTCCTTAGGCCTACATCATATCTTGTATATATTTGATAAATGTTATTTTGAGGTCTAGTTTCATATTCATGCATCTCATTAGAAAATATAATTTTGGTATTACATTTTTGTTGTTTGTTTATTATTTTATATTAGAACTTGCATTGTTCTAATTCTAACACCTTTCCAAGCTTCCAGACATTCAATCCCTCGTATAGGGCATTCGTGTGAGCGCGTCTGTCGTAGCCATAAAAAACTTTTAAAATTTTATTTTGTAGAATTTGCATTTTATTGTAAATCGTACTACCACAAAGTGACTCAGAAAAAATGCGTGATAAACAATATTTTTACTTTTATCTGACGAATAGCCTGTACACCTAAACACGATCGGGATCATTGGCATAACTTTTTGTCGAATATTACTTACGTGTTCGGACCAACTCAGATTTTCATCCACGTGTAAACCTAAATACTTTATTACAGATACCCTTTGTAGATTAAAGTCATTGATCATAATATCCATATTTTCTAATATTTTATTTTTTTGTTTAAACAGCATGTATTTTGTTTTTTCAATATTTATTTTAATCTTATTAAAAAGCAACCATTGCATGTAGACCCTCAGATCAGCGTTTACTATTTGATTGGGAACTTTCGCCTCTAACACAGTGTCATCGGGAAAGGTGAAGTATCGAGCCTGAAGATTTGCACACTTTAAATTTAGTAAATAGAGGAAATAGAGCAGGGGACCAAGGACAGACCCCTGTGGTACTCCATGCGTATTTGTTAATGAATTACTACACACTCCATTATGCCCGACATACTGCTCTCTATCACAAAGATATGTTTGGATTAATTTATAAATGGTTATAGCACAAACACAATTTACTTAACTACACAATAGCCGAGTTCCTTTTACGTTACTTTTAAATTGCAAAGCAAAGCACAGCAAATATTTTTTCCTCCCCCCTTGCCGCGATTAATTATGTCCATCTATATTTCTCATGCGATTATACGAAGTTGTTCGTGAAGCGTTCCTTTACCAACTTAGCTCAGCAAAGATATTTACTTTGCTTAACTGTTAGCTGAAAAATCCTAATAGCAAAGCATACAAGAAATCTACAGACAAAAAGGTAACAACAAATATGACGCCGAGGTGGTTCTGCAAATATACTGACGTATGTATACGGCAGAATCTGCATTAAGTACCTATGTCAATTAGATAAAACAATAGGTTCTTAAAAATTATGAATTCGTGGCTATAATAATAATAATAAGAGTACCAGCTAAATCATATTCTTATTATATATTATTATTTCCGTATTTTTTTAATGCATTGAATTTGTATTTACAATTTTTCTTCTTCTATTTCAGGTCTAAAATCTAAACTAAAGAAAGTATTTCGAACGTCTTCCGGACCATCTTCAGACACATTTTCAAGTGCTAGACTAGTAACCCAACTGACATCAGCTGCCTTATGCGCTAGCAGTCCCGTTCTTCCCAATAGTGGTTCAGTACCGCCGGTAGTTAAGTCACTAATAAGACCTCTTACAGTACCTAGATTACAGATAACATTAGTAAATAATAATGGCGATTATCCCAATTATAATTTGGACAAGCAAGAATGTAATAGCTCAGAAAATGATGAGAAATACGTAAAGAGTGACCACGGCAATAAATCCGTGGTCTTCGCTGATGACAATAAAGTCGTATCGGGTAACGGAGTCGTGACCAACGTTAAAAGTGACGTAGTAAAACCATTAAGGATCAAAAAGAAAAAATAGCATGAATGTTATTTGTGTAAATGTTATTAGGGGAGACATTTCGTGTCATGTTACTGCTGGTACATTTGATGAGAGATCTATATTTGCACAACAATTATTGTTGTTTATATATTATATTCCCCGCAAATTTACCAAGCACTGTACTTTTTAAAGAGACTGCATGTGCATAGAGTATGTGTTAAAATAATTTTTTTTTAATTCTATTTTTTTTTTGTTTTTAAGTAAGGTAAGAAACAAATAAGTAATGTTCTGTACCAAAAATGTATTTACTTGAAATATATAATCAATAACAATAGTAAATAACAATAGCGCCTGAATATTCTAGTTATAATGTAAAAAATTCAGAATATTATTATATAGTATGGGAAATCATGGCTTTTGAAGATAACAGTAAAGGTATAACCTACACAGTAAAAAGTTTTTTAGTGACATAATTTTAATGTCAAACAAGAGTTTGTCATGTCATACTTACTTAAAACGTGACTAGTTAGGTACAAATATGATATACAAAAATGAGAAGCCAATTTAAGTAGCTCTTCAAATCAATGATAATAAACAGGGCGTTACATTTCAAAACATATACTCACTTTTATATACCTTTTCCAGTAGGTACCCAAATTAACTGTATTTTTAAACCACCCTGTATGTCGCAACTAAAATTTGGGTATAAGGTTAAGAGCACCCTGGTATTATTTTACTGTTCACCAAATTTCAGGGTCTTAATATTACAGAGTTATAAAATATATTAAATATATTAAAACAACAAATATATTTATTGACGTTGAGAATTCTACCTTAAAAGCAAAATACAATTAAAAGTTTAAAAATTTAAGATTCGATTTTGGCCGAAGTCTCCTTAAGGTGGAATTCTTAACGTCATACCATCTATTGCCAACCTATAACCTATTTCGCCTTTCTTTTAATTAAACTAGCATTTAAATAAAGTCAGTATCGTCGGCAAATTATTTAGGTAATATCTGACATTACAAACAGATTATTATCAATTTATTTCATTGCTAATTTTGGGAGAATTATATAGTGAAAGAACAATGACATCATAATGTTAAAAAAATTTCTTCTATATTTTTCGCTACAATATTCTCTTAAACGAAATGCTGAAAACATAAAAACGTCAGTGTATAGGAAACCCACTCACACAGGGCAATATCTTCATCACGGATCGAATCATTTAAACTCCATAAAACAATCACAACAACAAACAATCCGGAAGACCTTAATATTGAAATTTTAAGCATCAAAAAAGATTTAAAACAGAATGGTTACCCTGAAACCTTTGTAACTAATACCATCTCAAAACGTAAAAATCGCGAAGTAAAAACTAATACAGAAACGAAAGAGGAGCAAGCTTTTTTTACAATACCTTATGTTAAGGGGATTTCTGAAAAGATTAGAAGGATAACCAAAAACTATAATATTAAAACTGCCTTCAAATCCGGAAATACGCTTAGAATCTTTCTTAGAAACGTAAACCCCCCCGTAATGAAAACACAAAAAATTGTATCTATCAAATCTCTTGCGAGTGTGGCGAATCGTACATTGGAGAAACAAAAAACCTCTTCCCGTACGAGTTAAAGAATATCTGAAACATACTCAAAGAGGTGAAACTTCGAGATCAGGTATAGCGGAACATGTATGGACCAACCAACATAATATACAGTGGTCAGAAGCCAAGGTTTTGGACACGGAACAGCACTGGAGAAAACCAAAATTTAAAGAAGCAGATTTCATGAATCAAAATACCCATATATTTAGTAAACCAAGTATAGGGGAGACCGGGGTATAATGATCCCTAGGGGTGAAATGATTCCTTCAATTATTCAGAGATTAGTAGCTCCATCTATTACCCAAAAGCTGAAATTATGATTCAGTGCCTACGTTCACTCGTGGACAATAACCTGTAAATAGTTCAAGTAATGTTTTCGGAGAATACGCATGTGTATTGTCTTTTTGTATTTTTGATATAACGGTCAGTCTTTTTAACTGCACAAACAAACCTAAAGACATATTCATTTGAAAAAAAACTGTGTATGGGTTTTAATCAGGTATGTTTAAGCTATAGAATTATGCATTAGTTTGTAGAAAATTTGATTTTAATGAATTTGTACGTTAGGTAAATTATTAATTATGCATTTGGGGCAAAATGATCACTTCAGTGCGGGGCAAAATGATCAGGGGATCATTTTACCCCAGATATTTTATAGATGCGTTTTTTAAAATTTTAGGATGCCTTGCTTCAAAACTGGGAACCTAAGAATATGGTAAATGCTATAGAAGAGGTTACAATAAATAGAATGCCATATAAAACGGCTTCTCGAATATTTGCAGTACCAATAATGTCCCTTAAACGCAGAGCCCAAAAGAAAAACATAATAGCATTAAACATTTAGGTGGCAAGTGGCAAGACGACAACGTTTTTCAACGACAACAGAAAAACGAGCTAATAAACCATATCATATACCTTGAAACTAGAATGTATGGTCTTACTACAATAGATTTACGGCGCCTAGCCTTTTAATTGGCGGAAAAAATTACATTATCCATAATTTCTCCCGTACAAAACAGATCATTTTTTCTTTGATATTTTTTTTTATTATATCTTATGTATAGTTTGCATTTATATGTGATTATTTAAACCTTGAAAATAAATAGTCATATCCCATCCAAAAGATAATATGTATCTTTTAAGGTGGGATCATCTTACCTCTAATATTGGGGTAAGATGATCCTTTAGCAGTGAATGGCCTAAACTATTACGGTGTAGAATTTCGTGGATATTTTGTGACCAAACTATAGCAAATTGAAAAAGTAAAGTAAGTAAGCAAATTGAATACCGAATCTTTCGTTAAAACCTAATACTTTGAAGTCTGATAGTTTTGTAAGTATTACTGATTTTACCTTAGACGGATCATTATACCCCGGTCTCCCCTAGATATCCTCAATATCTGGAAGCCTCGTCTTGTCCAAAACCAACAGCTTAAACGTCACACTCCAATAAGCACATTGGCGGAGTCATCAAGCTTTATTGCACCTGGATATTTAGGTAAAGTCGATTCACTCAGTAAACCTGCAAGATGGCCGACATGTCATATGACAAAAGTCATTGAAAATGCAAAAATTTATTTTATTTAGCTGGAATATGACTTTTGTCATATGACATGTCGGCCATCTTGCAGGTTTACTGAGTGAATCGACTCTATTTAAGACAGTAGCCTTAGAAATATAATTTAGTTTGCACTTGAAAATGGTTAGAGATACTAACTAACCGAAACGTCGTATTAAGTAACAAAATAAAGACAATGGTAATCAGACAAGATAATTTTTTGATTTCTTAAAATGAGTTATGAAATTCCTTGATTTATTTAATATGTCAATAATTATTACCTAAAGAATAAAATAAAGTCGAGAGTGATTTTATTTAAGTTTAGTGTAAAAGCTAGAAAAAATAAATAAATCTATTCGAAGTACATTATAAGTTGGCAAGCATGTTAATAATTCCACCTTAAAAAAAATGTCAAATTCTCAGATCTACAAAAACTTTAATTAACTATACCTCAGCAGGGTATAGACAGGTGAAAAAGGGTTTTCTGGAGTTTTGTGAAAGTTCCTTGGGAGAATCAATTTTAACAAAATAAGTAACATTGATAGACAAGAAATGCTGTATCTGGGTAAATGTTGTATTTTTTTTAGACACTGTATAAAAGCTTGTTTTGTATGAACATTATCTTAGGCATTGTTTGAAAAATGTAAAACTATACAAAAATTTTTCGAAATTGTATGTATACTAAAAAATGGCCTTGATTTAATAATATGTCAATGTTAGTTAAATTATTTTAACTGTAGATATTTCTCGAACAACTTTTAAATGTATTTTTGAACCAGTTTTCGAAAATTAAATGGACCAAAGGAAAGATTTTTTTTTAAATATATTCTAACGTTTCTTAGAAGTAAATTATATTATCTGAGAAGATTTACTGATATAATAGATAGGAAAAAATAACAATGTATTAAATATTATTATAACATTATAAAATAAATATACAATAATTGGAGCTATACAATTTTTCTCTGTTTTAAAATAATTTCTAATTAAATATATTTCAAGATATATTTTGTTGTTTTATTTAATTAACCCTTCTTTTTAGCTTAACTGCTAGCACCAGCAGATATAATTCTATGTACAATTCTTTTACAGTTAAAAAATGTAAAAAAGTCAGAAAAGGCGATATTCTGTTAAAATAAGATAATAAACCGCGTTATTTCCAAAAAGAACAGAGATCGAAACTCAAGTTAGTAGAACTGGAAGCTTATTTTGCCAATTGGAGTGATATGTAGCCTAATCACAGTTTGCAGGATTATGATGCAAAAAAATTTAATATAAAAAAAGATAAAATAAAATTCAGGTAATATTTTGGTAGGTACTAGTATTAGTATTAGTGGGGTGCAAGGTGCATAATATCGTGCGAGCAAAAATTATTTGCATCAAAGAGGGCTTGGATTAAAAAACGTATTGCTTGGTTTGGATCACAATGATATGGGGGCGATACATCTAACCAAATCTAGGTTAAAATTTTGTCAAGTTAATATTATGACATGATATGCCAAACTAATGAGTAATAAAATAAGTAGACAAATACAAATTTATTTTTGTTGTTTACAAAATTAACAAAGTAAGAATATACAGAAAGAAAAAGAAAAATAATTACATAAATTGCTGAAATTGGACACCTCCAAGCATAAATTCACACGTCTCTTCATATTTTCGAAAGTGTTGACCAGCATCTCTGGAAAAATGAAACCACATTCTTGGATAATCCCTGCTTGTAATTGTTCTAAATTTTCAACTGGTGTTTTAAAAATAGTGTTCTTTAAATGAGGAAAAACGAAGTAATTCATAATCGTTAAACAAGGTGATCTAGGTGGGAATTTAATGTCTGATCGAAAACTGATCAATCTGTCGTCGAAAATATTGCGTAAGTAGTTAATAGTTTCGACGGCTGTATGGACGGTTGCACCGTCCTGTTGAAAATATCCAAAATGTAGTTCGTCGTCAAGTAATTGCTCCACAAATGGATTCAAAATATTGTCTCTATACCGCTGTGCTGTAACTGTGTCATGGAAAAAAATTGGACTGACTTCTTCGGGAAACAGCTAACCAGGCACCAATTTTTTGAGTGTGCGATGTGGACTCTACAAAAAAATGGGGATTTTCACTACTTTACATGCGTGTATTCTGAGAATTCACATAACCGGAGAGGTGGAACCAGGCTTCATCCGAAAAAATGTCAGATCAAAATAAATCATTTATTTCCAATAAATTTTGGGTAAACCATTGAGAGTAATTCCTGCGGCTTTCAAAATCTGCGGTTTGTATTTCTTGCACTTTATAAGGAAATAAATTTAACTGCTTCTTAAGAATAATCCTGCATGTTCCATAAGAACTTCCAACTTCTTGGGACAGGCGTCTTATACAATTTGTTGGCGTATTTTGCATTCTTTCACGAACGTTTGCAACAAGTTCTTCTGTTCTTACAGATGGTCTTCCTGCTCCTTTTTTGTGTTGTATAGAACCTGTTTCCCTAAACACAGCCACGGTTCTTTTCAGGCAATGTATTCTGAGAATTCACATAACCGGAGAGGTGGAACCAGGCTTCAACCGAAAAAAGGTCAGGTCTAATAAATAATTTCTTTCCAATAAATTTTGGGTAAACCATTGAGAGTAATTCCTGCGGCTTTCAAAATCTGCGGTTTGTATTTCTTGCACTTTATAAGGAAATAAATTTAACTGCTTCTTAAGAATAATCCTGCATGTTCCATAAGAATTTCCAACTTCTTGGGACAGGCGTCTTATACAATTTGTTGGCGTATTTTGCATTCTTTCACGAACGTTTGCAACAAGTTCTTCTGATCGTACAGATGGTCTTCCTGTTCCTTTTTTGTGTTGTATAGAACCTGTTTCCCTAAACACAGCCACGGATCTTTTCAGGCAATGTATTCTGAGAATTCACATAACCGGAGAGGTGGAACCAGGCTTCAACTGAAAAAATGTCAGGTCTAATAAATAATTTCTTTCCAATAAATTTTGGGTAAACCATTGAGAGTAATTCCTGCGTCTTTCAAAATCAATAAAAGCAACGTTAGGAAGATGTTCGTGAAAATCGTCCATGCACAAACCCGGATTCTATTGCCACTCATCTTTTACTCTAACCCCGTATCGAAAATCCGCTTCAACCATGAATGTTTTGTGCTGTTCCGTAAAGCCCAATTTGTTCAAGAAATTGGAAAAATTAGCGATGAATCAAATTACTTGTAACGACTGTCAAAAATGAGGGAATAACTGCTTGATTGTTAATTCAGGTAGTTACTGACACCCAACAGGTATCAAGCTTTACGGCTAAGCATTACGTCCTTAGATGCAAGGCCCTTTTTGATGCAAATAATTTTTGCTCGCACGGTATGTGGTCGAGATAGCCAACCCATGTGTTTACCCAATTTAACCCATTTAAACTTGACACGTACTATTTCATGTTTTAAATTCAACGCCTTCTTACATTTTTTTGGTTTCACACTCCACTTAAAATTTTACTGCAATTAGTTTCAATAATACAACCATCGTCTATTATTTGTATTGTAACCCAGTAAACACATCTGTGACATTGACATAAATTTTACGTAAATTTAAAAGAATATACTTCTACATTATTAGGTTAATGTAATATTTATGTAAATTTTATATAAAGCTAAAAACATGTGGCCGAGGAATATATTTTTTACGTAAAATGGTAGACGTAGCCTTTATATAAAGAAAAAAATATAAATTTTACATAAAACATTTTACTTTAATTTTATGGAAACTATGCTACGGCAGGTTTATATAACATTGATGTTAAATACCCACAGTTCCGTTATGGGCATAAAAAAGCCAATAAAAACGCACGAAAGTGATTGGTAATGGGCGGAGCTTAAAGAATAAAGATCAACGGAAAAAGTATTCTAACCTCAACTTTTACAGTTTACCAAGAGTGTCCATATGTTTTATATTTCTTGCTAAGAAGTCTTACTTATTCACACAGAACATCACATTACATTAATTACTTTCTTTTCCACAAAATACATTTTGCTGTTTTTATTTATAATGGAATATGTGCCAGTGCCATTAAGATCAGGCAATAATGATGAAGTAAGTACCTACTTATTTCAGTACAGTTTAAGTAAATTTTTTTGAATTTTAATCAACTTTTGTTACCTATAAAAGTTCATATACTGGGTGTTGCATCTTGCATCGTCAGTTGGGATATAAGATATCCTACGAAAATTTCTTAATAGTCAAAATGCTGTCTTCGCTGTTCATTTTAGTTCTAATCAGCTAAGGCTTCTGAGATTTTTTTATTGACAATCACGAATCGAAAGTATAAAGTTTTGGCAAAGAAATTATATCTTATGTCTTGTGTTGTTGTATACTTTTTGTTATTTTTTAGGTTGTGCTACCAATTGGGGAAAAATTATCCAGGGAGAGCATTATTTTTTATGTGTGCAATTTAATTTTTTGTTAATATAACAAATATAAATGACTTTACAAACAAAAATATTTTAATTTTAAAAGGTTCTAATATAGGTAGGAGCAACAAAAAATAAAGTCCACCACGTTACGTAATAATTATGTAACTTATTTGGCCAAATTATGTTACATTTATGTAAAATAATTTATATCAAATTTACATAACATGAGTTACATAACACAGTTTACATCACTGTGCTATAAATTTAACATGCCCAAAAGCATGACATATTACGGCAGATTTAAGTTAAATTTTACTTTCTTATGACCTTGTTGGTATTATAAATTTACATAACCGAGTAAAGTGGTTATATAAATTTCACATATATTTTACGTAATTGTGTTTACTGGGAAATAATTTAAATTTACAGAACAGTAATTTAATGAAGTGTTGTTTTGCCTACAAATACCGTATTAAAACGTCAGTTTTTTCTTATATTGAGCTCATTTTATATTATATATTAACAATTTTTTAGAAAAATGAAGAAATTGTTGATTTTGTTAAATAGCGCCCTCTAGCTGTCGCAACGGAATTCAAAACGACTTCGTTCTTTATTAAATTGTCAAAACAAAAGAATCCTTACTTAGAGAGTTCAAATTGGTCGGATTCCGAAAAGCCAAACCTAAGTTGTGAATATTTTTGCATAGCAATATTTCTCCCCTCCCACCCGACTTAAACAAAAAGGTAGAGTAAAAACTCAAAAACGATAGTTATCCAGAATTTTCATTAGATTGAAAATTGCCACCTTGGATATAGGTTTACTATGACGATTTTTGAGAAAATGCCGCTTGTTGTTTGGTCACTTTAGTTACACTCCCTAGCGGCCGATCTAGAAACTTAAAAGTAATTTCCAGCAATTTCTCTTAGTCACATTTCTAATAAATATTTTTTTCCACAAGCTGTGCGGCATAGAGAAATAAAACCTAGAGAAACCATCATCCAATATAAACATATTAAGGACTATATTCATTTAAAATGTAAATCTTATATTTTAATAAAATTAGTTTAGGGTTTTCCTTCCAAGGCTTTTTCATGCATGCTAACAAAACTGGGCTAACTATTTAAACTAAGAAACCGAAATGTGAACGGTAGAAAAAAATACTGCCTACATTCCCGTGCAAAAAAAAGGCATCATGGATTAAGTTTAGGGATTTATAACTTTTTTATTTTTACTCCGATTTGAGTAATTTTTTAGAGAGCTCTAGATACATTTATTAGTTTTAACATGCCTATACAAATTTCTCGTCAGCAAAAACATTGACTCGGGTGACGTTAGAGTAATTAGTAACCTATATTGGGGCCAAAAAGCTAATACAATGGTAGAAAACCAACCAACAGAAGAAATGTAGATCCGTCGTGGTGTGAGGCAAGGTTGCATTCTATCCCCGCTTCTCTTTAATCTATATAGCGAAGCTATTTTCAAGGAAACCTTAGAAAATGAGTTAGTGGGAATAGTTATAAATGGAGAAGTGATTAATAATTTGAGGTATGCTGATGATACTTACCGTCCTGTTAACGAGCAATCTTGAAGACACGCAACACCTTTTTTAGGTAGGGTAGTTTAGGGATTTATAACTTTTTTATTTTTACTCCGATTTGAGTAATTTTTTAGAGAGCTCTAGATACATTTATTAGTTTTAACATGCCTATACAAATTTATCGTCAGCAAAAACATTGACTCGGGCGACGTTAGAGTAATTAGTAACCTATATTGGGGCCAAAAAGCTAATACAATGGTAGAAAACCAACCAACAGAAGAAATGTAGATCCGTCGTGGTGTGAGACAAGGTTGCATTCTATCCCCGCTTCTCTTTAATCTATATAGCGAAGCTATTTTCAAGGAAACCTTAGAAAATGAGTTAGTGGGAATAGTTATAAATGGTGATAATAATTTGAGGTATATGCTGATGATACCGTCCTGTTAACGAGCAATCTTGAAGACACGCAACACCTTTTGGAAAAATTAAATGAGCGATGTAATGAATACGGACTAAAAATTATTTAATATAATTTCCTGGACCGATAGAATTACTAATTTCGAAGTGCTGAACCGGATGCAGAAGGGGTGCGAAATAGTTAACACCATAAAAAGGAGAAAGCTTCAATATCTGGGTCATGTATATAATGAGAGGACAGAAATACACACTTCTCTAACTGATAGTCCAGGGAAAGATTAGTGGAAAGCGGAGTATTGGCAGACGTCGTGTATCCTGGCTAAAGAACTTAAGGGATTGGTTTAATTGTAGCAATAGTCAGCTGTTCAGAGCTGCAGTCAACAGGGTCCGGATTGCTGTGATGATAGCAAACCTCCGATAGGAGATGCACTATAAGAAGAAGATACAAATTTTAAGAGAAATTGATTCTTTGACATATTATACGAGGACAATCGAAAAGTTTTTTTTTGCCTAGTGTCAAAACACCCTGTGGAATAATTAAGAAGCAAAATTACTTCAAAATATCAGTTTCCATTAAGCCGCAAATATTCTTTGCTTTTGGTTTTTTGGTTCGTGTCAATACGTGCATTTGTTCTCACCCAAATGCAATGTGATCATGATGGTGTCGATAATTTAGGAAACGCAAAACTTTCTTTTCCGTTTATTAAAGTTGCTTGTAAGTAAATGGATCCTCGCCCACTTGAGCGGCGCGTCACCTGGCGAAGCGTCAATCGACGCGCGATAAGTTTTGAGAGCAACCAGGCGAAGATTTACGCGACGCAACGCCTCGCGCCGCTTAAGTGGGCGGTGTTAGGAGACGCGAAGATCCAAAATATTTAAGCTTCGTTACCTCTCGGCAGTTGTCGACCGTCGATTGTAACCTAACTTTACGTCAGTGTTTGTTTACTATTGTTAAGGAGCGCAGTGGCAGGATTATAGAAATAAAAATACAAATTACTATGAATTACTTAGATCCGAAAATAGGTGATGGAATTCAACAAAAGTATCCCACTTTTTGTTTATGTCAGGAACCCACATTTCTTTTGCTTTCTCTTCTACCTCCATGCTGTCAATAAGGCTGAGGACAAGGAGGTCCTCGTCTGATGAACTACTTATTGCTTACTAAACGGGTACAGTTTACAAAATGATAAATATAAACGACGCGACGCGACTCTTCGCCCAAGTGGGCGCGCACTTCTGAAACGAAGCTTCCCTTCCCCACGCTTCGCGACGCGACGCGACGCCTAGGTGGGCGAGCACCTTTAAGCTTCGGATAGTGCAAACCACCTTATTTTGGATCTAATATACAGTGTCACCAGTAAAGTCCGCATCATATGGGATTTTTTTTTATTAATAGCTTGATTCCAAATTTGACTTTGTCATCAAGTTCTGCTTCGATCGAAATGAAAATTAAGCAAAAAAATAGTAGTCATGTGATTCGCATTATCTGTCAAATTTTAATTTTTTCCAAAAAATAATTCAAAAGTGGGGTTATTTCTGAAAATATCGAAAAAAGTTATTAGAAAAAGTTTTTTTAAATGCAGTTTCTAGCCCACATGCAAAATTTCAGCTGCATAAGATAATTTTGATTTTTTACCTATATTTTGTAAATTGCACCACTTTTCCAAAAGAAGACTCAACGTAACCTACATAAACCTTCTTAGTTTTGAGGATGCTTTATTTCAGATACATTTTCTTTAAAGCAGCACCATATTAAATGTGTGTTTTTCTACAAAATCAAAATTGGGCTATTAAAATTTGGTCGCATGTGATGCAAAGTTTATTTGTTTTTGACCCTGTATAAGGTAACTTCATAAAATAAGTATTTTTAAAAACGTAGTTTGTGTCTGAAAGTAAAAAAATAAAAAATAAAGTAAAGGGGTTTTAAATTAAATCGTTGAAAATAGATAAACTTTACGTTAGGTTAAACTAAAATGTATTTTCCACTTAATGAACACTTTACTGATGACACTGTTATTTTTTGTCTTTATATTAAGGTGTATTACTTTCAGACATAAACTACGTTTTCAAAAATATTTATTTTATTAGGTTACCTTATACAGGGTCCAAAACAAATAAACTTTGCATCACATGAGACCAAATTTTAATAGCCCAATTTTGATTTTGTAGAAAAACACACATTTAATATGGCGCTACTTTAAAAAAAATGTATCTGAAATAAAGCATCGTCAAAACTGGGAAGTTTTATGTAGGTTGCGTTGAGTCTTTTTTGCAAAAGTGGTGCAATTTACAAAATATAGGTAAAAAATCAAAATTATCTTATGCAGTTAAAATTTTGCATGTGGGCTAGAAACTGCATTTAAAAAAACTTTTTCTAATAACTTTTTTCGATATTTTCAGAAATAACCCCCTTTTGAATTATTTTTTGGAAAAAATTAAAATTTGACAGATAATGCGAATCACGTGAGTACTATTTTTTTGCTTAATTATCATCTCGATCGAAGCAGAACTTGATGCCAAAGTAAAATTTTGACTAAAGCTATTAATAAAAAAAAATCCCATATGATGCGGACTTTACTGGTGACACTGTACAGGGTGATTCATAATGGATGGTGATGGTACGTTACACGTATATGACGAAACAGATAACGAATCGTTTTAAATATATAAAAATAAAGAGCCAATTTAATCAGTGATAATATACAGGGTGTTACATTTAAAAAATATACTTATGGTCACCCTTACAAGTAACCAAATTAAT
Organism: Polydrusus pterygomalis; assembly: GCA_963969555.1. Taxonomy (NCBI): domain Eukaryota; kingdom Metazoa; phylum Arthropoda; class Insecta; order Coleoptera; family Curculionidae; genus Polydrusus; species Polydrusus pterygomalis. The sequence continues at coordinate 31,278,449 of OZ018382.1, forward strand.
TGTATTTTTAAACCACCCTGTATATAGTAACTAATATTTAGTTGTGGAGTTAATAGCACCCTGATATTATTTAACTGTTCACCAAATTTCAGGGTCTTAATGTTTCAGCGTTAAGAAATATCAACTTTTTTTAAGGTACCTAACGTGTTTCGTAAAAAAAAATGGAATTTAATTATTATCTTGGAAACGGTAAAAGAACAGTAAAGGATAATATTAAAGATGTTAATAAATAAATGGGGGTTTCAAAAATTAAATTAAATATAGGGTATTCCATTTAAATTATCGATGTTGCTACTTTATGTAAATAACCAAATCTTCAGAACGATCTGTCAACTGATTCGTCATATACACCTACACGTACTATCCATCGTGAATCACCCTGTATTATATGAAAATATTTACAGTAACTAAGAGTTCCCTTTGTTTGAGATAAGTTTTTTTTTTAAATATAACAACGATGAACATGTAGAGGTAGATTGACCATGTCTATCTAGCTGCCCTAAGACTGATGTTTACTCTGTTTATTTGAAGTAAGTTAACTAAGTTAGTAACAACATATTTATACGTAATTTTATTACAATTTTCGTGAAAATATTAAACAAGAAGACAATTTTACATAATTACTGATTGCTTTCAGCAATATTACCATAAAAAATGTTTCCAAATTAAATAACTCAATAAATAAATAAAACGATCTATTCAGGTAAATAATTTAAATTTTCACAGTTCCTTAGTCAACAATAATTTACTGTGTGAAAAAATTATACCATACATAAAAATATATAAAAATAACTCCACATTTTATTTCTTTATTTTAAATTATTATTATATTATTTTGCCTTAAGCTAATTAAATCTTGAAAACTAATCTCATTTCAGACCGATTTCTTATTTTTCCTCCTTCGTTTGTTTTTAATATTAGATAAAATCTCGTAAGCCTGTTGAATTTCCATAAACCTCTCCTGCACTTCTCTAAGTTTTTCCGGTTCCTTGCACTTATCAGGATGGTTCTCCCTGCTGAGCGCCCGCCATTTTGTCGTAATTTCCTGCTGGCTTGCAGTCGGACTTATGCCCAAGACTTTGTAAGAGTTTTGCTCACCTTGCGGATCCGATAGCTCTATTATTTGTTTCCAAATTTCGTACCTAAAATGTATTTTGTAGAAATTTTTTTTTGATAATTATTATTTATAATCTCTCTAGCAGCAGAATTATCGGGAACTAATTCTGCTGCGTGGGAGATTCGGTAAGAAAATTTCATAAATTGGAGTTTTTTCTTATTGTAATTTATTTACTAAAATGCTAGAAAAACATATTTCCGGCAGCTTTAGTTAATTGTAACCAATTAGAGTTTTAGAAATGAAGTTCATTTTAGCCGTTAGTAACTAATTTTTATTACTAAAATGTAAGAAACATTAAATAACAAATTTGTTATCTGACATCCAATGTCTTTATAGTTTTAAATTCAAATAAAACTTTAAAAAACATATTTCCGATGAGTTTAGTTTAATATGACGCACTGTATTTTTACAATAGAAGTTGATTTTACTTGTTAGTAACTAAGGTTTATTACTAAAATTTCAGGAACATTAAAAACATTAATTCGTTTTCAACCGTAACATCTGATATTACATGTCTACATAGTTTCAAATGAAACTTAAAAAAACATATTTCCGATGAGTTTAGTTAAATATGACGCACTATATTTTTACAATAGAAGTTGATTTTACTTGTTAGTAACTAAGGTTTATTAGTAAAATTTCAGGAAAATTAAAAACATTAATTCGTTTTCAACCGTAACATCTGATATTACATGTCTACATAGTTTCAAATGAAACTTAAAAAAACATATTTCCGATGAGTTTAGTTAAATATGACGCACTATATTTTTACAATAGAAGTTGATTTTACTTGTTAGTAACTAAGGTTTATTAGTAAAATTTCAGGAACATTAAAAACATTAATTCGTTTTCAACCGTAACATCTGATATTACATGTCTACATAGTTTCAAATGAAACTTAAAAAAACATATTTCCGATGAGTTTAGTTAAATATGACGCACTATATTTTTACAATAGAAGTTGATTTTACTTGTTAGTAACTAAGGTTTATTACTAAAATTTCAGAAACATTAAAAACATTAATTCGTTTTCAACCGTAACATCTGATATTACATGTCTACATAGTTTCAAATGAAACTTAAAAAAACATATTTCCGATGAGTTTAGTTAAATATGACGCACTATATTTTTACAATAGAAGTTGATTTTACTTGTTAGTAACTAAGGTTTATTAGTAAAATTTCAGGAAAATTAAAAACATTAATTCGTTTTCAACCGTAACATCTGATATTACATGTCTACATAGTTTCAAATGAAACCAAAAAAAACATATTTCCGATGAGTTTAGTTAAATATGACGCACTATATTTTTACAATAGAAGTTGATTTTACTTGTTAGTAACTAAGGTTTATTAGTAAAATTTCAGGAACATTAAAAACATTAATTCGTTTTCAACCGTAACATCTGATATTACATGTCTACATAGTTTCAAATGAAACTTAAAAAAACATATTTCCGATGAGTTTAGTTAAATATGACGCACTATATTTTTACAATAGAAGTTGATTTTACTTGTTAGTAACTAAGGTTTATTAGTAAAATTTCGGGAACATTAAAAACATTAATTCGTTTTCAACCGTAACATCTGATATTACATGTCTACATAGTTTCAAATGAAACTTAAAAAAACATATTTCCGATGAGTTTAGTTAAATATGACGCACTATATTTTTACAATAAAAGTTGATTTTACTTGTTAGTAACTAAGGTTTATTACTAAAATTTCGGGAACATTAAAAACATTAATTCGTTTTCAACCGTAACATCTGATATTACATGTCTACATAGTTTCAAATGAAACCAAAAAAAACATATTTCCGATGAGTTTAGTTAAATATGACGCACTATATTTTTACAATAGAAGTTGATTTTACTGGTTAGTAACTAAGGTTTATTACTAAAATTTTAGGAACATTAAAAACATTAATTCGTTTTCAACCATAACATCTGATATTACATGTCTACATAGTTAAAAATGAAACTTAAAAAAAAAAACATATTTCCGATGAGTTTAGTTAAATATGACGCACTATATTTTTACAATAGAAGTTGATTTTACTGGTTAGTAACTAAGGTTTATTACTAAAATTTCAGCAACATTAAAAACATTAATTCGTTTTCAACCATAACATCTGATATTACATGTCTACATAGTTAAAAAGGAAACTTAAAAAAAAAAACATATTTCCGATGAGTTTAGTTAAATATGACGCACTATATTTTTACAATAGAAGTTGATTTTACTGGTTAGTAACTAAGGTTTATTACTAAAATTTCAGGAACATTAAAAACATTAATTCGTTTTCAACCATAACATCTGATATTACATGTCTACATAGTTAAAAATGAAACTTAAAAAAAAACATATTTCCGATGAGTTTAGTTAAATATGACGCACTATATTTTTACAATAGAAGTTGATTTTACTGGTTAGTAACTAAGGTTTATTACTAAAATTTCAGGAACATTAAAAACATTAATTCGTTTTCAACCATAACATCTGATATTACATGTCTACATAGTTAAAAATTAAACTTAAAAAAAAAACATATTTCCGATGAGTTTAGTTAAATATGACGCACTATATTTTTACAATAGAAGTTGATTTTACTTGTTAGTAACTAAGGTTTATTAGTAAAATTTCAGGAAAATTAAAAACATTAATTCGTTTTCAACCGTAACATCTGATATTACATGTCTACATAGTTAAAAATTAAACAAAAAAAAAAAACATATTTCCGATGAGTTTAGTTAAATATGACGCACTATATTTTTACAATAGAAGTTGATTTTACTTGTTAGTAACTAAGGTTTATTAGTAAAATTTCAGGAAAATTAAAAACATTAATTCGTTTTCAACCGTAACATCTGATATTACAAGTCCACATAGTTTTAAATGAAACTTAAAAAAACATATTTCCAATGAGTTTAGTTAAATTTTTGATGTGTCTCTTTTAGCCCCGGTGTTCGATATGTAAAGCCAATTGGTTAGTATCAATAAAAATTATAAGTTAGCAACAAAATGTATTTTGATTTTATTCTGCGTGACTTTTGCCAATAGATATAAAAAGCACTTTATTTTTGACAGAAAAATTATTTATTATTATTAATTTCATTAAGTGAATAGGAACTAACAAAATTATCGCGATAATCTCCCGTTGCTATAAGCAACGTAAACCAAAAGGAGCCTTCTAATTGATTGAAAATAAATGTATGAAATTTTCAACCTTATTCTCTAAACAGATAATAATAATATGGATACTATACAATGCCATTTAAAGTGACATACAGGGTAATTTTTGAAAATTTAGTTTTCAACACTGCAGAAGATATCAAAAAACCAAAAATACCATTTCTACAAAAACACGGGGAAACAGAAATGAAGTATTTTGCAGACCACCCTCAAACACCCCTGGCGCCCTACCACGGTCCCCTTTAAAATGTTTAATGGCACTTTTGATACCTCTATGGAAAAACTCTGTTAACATAAGCAAAAATATACTTTGCTGTTCTGTGAAATTAAGCCCCTAGGGGGTATAAATGGAGTGGGTAAGTATTCAATGCTACCACTAGAAAAAAAGATATAAGAAAAAAAAAACGCGTCGCTTGGAACGAATAAATATGCTTTAGGGATTTACGAATATTTTGCCTTCAGCCTAGGGGGTGGAAAGAGAGATATAATAATAATAATAATAATAATAATAATAATAATAATAAGTTTATTTAAAAATTTAATAATGCAATAAATATGTTTATGTTGTCTTCGATAAACTTATTCTTCAATCCCCTGAAGCTGAGCTTGTTAGGGACAAATCTTATTTTTTGTTTTAGTATGTAAAATCATAAATCATAAATATGCATTAAAAATCATTTTTTTTAAAGTAAAAATGTTAATTTATAGTATAAACGCAGCTTTTTTGAAGAAATATATTACCTATAATAAAATTATGAATTTATAATTTTTAAGTAAAAAATATTACTCATATAAATTATTCAGAACAATATTAATTAATTAATTAAAGCATTTCTAAAAATATTTTCAAATTGTCTGTTTTTAATATCCATGATTTTATTTCGACTTTAAATTTTTTTAATGAAATCAATTTTTAAATTTTTGTTGGTAAATAATCGTTTAAATAAAAACATAAATATTTAAAAAAAATTTGTCCTATGGACTTATTTATTTTTTGTTTTATGGTTATTTCATTTTTATGGCGTGTATTATGATTATGGTTTTTAAATTGTATAAGGTTTTTATTTTTAAATGTATATATTAAGATGTTATAAATGTAAAGTTGTCTAATGTTCAACTTTCTTGTTTCTGAATATAATTCTTTTGAAGGATAAAGATAATCTTTATTGTATATAATTTTTAGAAACCTTTTTTGTAATATTTCTAATTTTTTAACTAAAGTTCTATTTATTCCTCCCCAACCTAAAATTCCGTAATTTAAATGAGTTTTAACTAACGCGTAATATAATATTTCCATATGTCTTACATTTAAAAATTTTTTAATGTTTTTAAAAATCGGTAGTAAACTTAAATTTTAAATTAATTTTTTAATTAAGTATTCTATGTGAAAATTCCAATTTAATTTACTGTCAAAAATAATTCCCAAATATTTTATTTTATTAACTTTAAAAATTTTAATGTCTTCATTTATTTGAATACTATTCATATTTTGTGGTAGGTTATTTAGGTTTAAAGTAAAAGGAATATAATTTGTTTTATTAAAATTAATTGTTAACAAATTGTTATCAAACCAATTTTTTATAATTTTAAAATCTTTTTTAATTTTATTATTTAAGTTTTTCCAATTTGTATCGGTATAAAAAATTGTAGTATCATCTGCAAAACTATGAATTTGTCCATCGCAATTTATACTAAATAAGTCGTCAATATAAATATTAAAAAATAATGGTCCTAAAATATAAACCCTTATATTTATTTTGAGGAACCCTCTTGACGTATTTAATTAAATTCTACCCCTAAGGTGTTTATAAAAGCAAAGGCCATAGAAAGGTTTTGTAAGCGTGATTAACAATATGTAGTGAAATAGAAATATTTTATAATAATGATGATAAATCATCCAATCAAAATTTCTTCCGGGTTATTTCCAGATAAATTAAAAATAGCAATAGTATCGCCAGTTTTTAAAAATGCAGAAAAATATTTTAGTAGTAACTATCGCCCAATTTCTGTTTTACCCACATTTTCAAAGATTTTTGAATAAATTTTAAATAATAGAATAGTACTTAAATTTTTTAGAAAAAAAAACTCTATATGCATGGTTTCCGTAAATTTAGAGATACAGAAGTTGCAGCTGCAGATATTATTAAAGATATTCAACATAACATTAATAGCAACCAAAAATGCTGCCTACTGTCCCTAGATTTATGTAAAGTATTTGATACAGTCAATCACAACATTTTACTTAAATGCCTATACAATATTGGAATTTGGTGAAATATTTATTTATTGTAAAAAATTACTTAAGTAAGAGAAAACTGTTTGCTCAAATGAAAAATGTTAAAAGTTCACAAAAAAACATAACTTGTGGTGTTCCGCAAGGATCAACCTTAGGACCTCCTTTTTTTTAATCCACATTAATTCAAATTAAATTTAAAAGGTAAAATAAAATTCTTTGCTGATGATACTACTAATGTATATTTTCATGAAGACTACGCTCAAATTCATAATAACATTAACCACGACCTTAATATAATATTATGTAAATGACTTGAAATTAATAAAGTATCATTAAATTTTAATAAATCATCTTTTGTGTTTATAAGTAAATCAAAATTAAAAAATAATAATTTTTCTTCACTATCTTTCAATAATCATATAATTAAATATAATAATACAATTAAATTTTTAGGCTTATATTATTACATTGTTAAAAATTTAATTTGGAAAAAACATATCGAATATTTAAGAAACTACATCTCACCAATAATTGGCATTTTGTTTAAAGCTAGAAATTCTATATCATTAAAATATTTAAAAAATATATATTATTCTTTGGTTTATTCAAAATTACAGTATATTATGATTTCAATTGGGGGATTAGCGAATTTAACTAGTTAAGAGCTATTAAAAAAACTACAAAACAAAATAGTTAGGTGCATACATAAACTTCCTTTTTTTAGAACGAACTATAAATTTGTATGAACCAAACGGATATTTAAATTTAGAAAAGCTTTATAAATTAAAACTATGCATTCTAATACACTCTATTATTATTAAAGAAAAACAATCGAATATAATATTTCCTTAGACCAACATTATTCACATCACCAGACAAAATCATCATATTCAAACACCTATGGTAAAGGGTACTTTTGCCAAAGATCAATATTATATAAAGGAAGAACAATTTACAACATTTGCCGAAAAAAATTAAAGAAATATCAAAATTATGGACTTATAAAAAAAACTAAAAAATATGTTTTAAAACTAAACCTACTTTAACGTATTATAATATTATAATTTTTTGTAAATGGTTATTATATTTATTTTTTTTAAATAATTTCGATGAACTTATTAATAGTTACTGAACATGATTTTTATTATTTCTGATTTTATATAAGTATTGTATTTTTGGTGTTATATTCTCTGTAATAAACTTTTTAAGTTGGTTGAGAATAAAGATATATACTCACCGACAAAAAAAACCGGCACCTAAATTTTTTTAGTAATTTCAATATGGCATAACTTTTTTATTTTTGACTTTATTGCAGTGATTTTTCACTGGGTGATAGATCTATTCATTAAAATTACGCTGCAATTTGTTCTGATGTAATTTTGGTCGCTACAATGTTTATATACCAGTCAAAATTATGTTTTTTAGTCGAAAGTTTAAAACGCCCTGTGGAAAAAACACGCCAGAGGACCTTGTTTAAACATGATTTACGATAAGGCTGGATGTATTCCTAGCATTTTGTTTTTTGAATCATCGGGTTATCTTGTTTATTTTACGAGCTACGTATTTTTAATTGAAACGCTGCATTTAAAAAACATTTTTTACTTCAAACATTAAAAGTTGTCATTAGAGCACTTAAAATTAAAATAAAATGTTAATAACGAGTGTGTTAGAGAAGGACGTATAAACCTAATATTTGTGAAAAAGCGAGCTCTAAATGCCCACAGATATATTGAAGAGATACTACAGGAAGCTGTCATTCCATGTGCCCGTTTCATTGGAGAATAGTTTGTTTATACTCGTGCAAGACAACGCCAGACCACATGTTGTAAATGAGTTTTTGGATGAAGTTGGAATTCAAAGATTAGAATGGCCACCCTGTAGCCCAAATCTCAACCCAATTGATCATATTTGGGATGAATTAAAAAGACGCGTTCGTCACCGTTCCCACAAACGTACAACTTTACCAGAGCTCAGATTAGCATTAAATGAAGAATATGAAGCTATTCCTCAAGAAAAAATAATCACTCTAATTGATTCCATGCCACGAAGAATGCAATCTGTCATTGCGGCTAGAGGTGGACGCACTCGTTATTAACATTTTATTTTAATTTTAAGTGCTTTAATGACAACTTTTAATGTTTGTAGTAAAAAATGTTTTTTAAATGTAGCGTTTCAATTAAAAATGCGTAGCTCGTATAACAAACAAGATAACCAGATGATTCAAGAAACAAAATGCTAGAAATACATCCAGTTTTATCGTAAATAATGTTTAAACAAGGTTCTCTGGCGTGTTTCTTCCACAGGACGTTTTAAACTTCCGACTAAAAACATCATTTTGACTTACCCTGGTATATAAACATTTACGCAACCAAAATTACATCAGAACAAACTGCAGCGTAATTTTAATGAATAGATCTATCGCCCCCATGAAAAATTATTGCAATAAAGTCAAAAATAAAAAAGTTATGTCATATTCAAATTACTAAAAAAATTTAGGTGCCAGTTTTTTTTGTCGGTGAGTTTATATTATTATTTTTATTTTTATTATTGTTATTATTATTATTATTATTATTATTATTATTATTATTATTATTATTATTATTATTATTATTATTATAATTATTATTATTATTATTATTATTATTAAATCTACATATATTTTTGGTATTATTTTCATGAACAAAGGTAGGAGATAAGTGAGATTTTTATTGAAAGAAATAATGTAAGAAAACACCGATTAGTTAGAAGACATGTTATTAGTACCTAAGACTGTGTAAATTAAAATTAGAAGTAAAAATTTTTTAATCCTTCACTAATTTCTTATCCTAAAATACCTGCTAACCTGTTGTAATTAATAAATTTTGACTAGAAATTTTCCTTTTGCTAATTGACGTCAAAACGGCAAGACGATATACTTTGAGATACACTTTACAAATTAGGTATGATTATACCTACTTTTTCAATACCCGCAAAATTCAGTATAAATAGTAGATCGATATTTGAGGTCTAGTCGACAAAATGGTGACTACAGCTTAATATGGTTGCAAGGAAAATGCAGAAAAATATGTGAAGAGATTCAACAGATTCGCAAATAATTTCTTGACCTTCGTCACGGTTCATAAGAGTTTATTTTAAATGTTACAGAAACAAAAAATTATGTACAAAAGAGAAGAAGAGAAGACAGTACATACAACATTACATACCATCCATGATGTTGAGCATATTGGTAAACTTCGTACAGAGAATTCTTCAGGTCAGTCCACCATGGGCTTGTAAAGAAGTGATGTAACGCTTCATGGACTGGAATTTCATCACCATTGTTATCTGTGACTTTTCCATTAAAGTAAAAATAGGATGACCATAGGCCGATGTAGAAAATGCCACAAAAAGTTAATGTGATTGTTCTACGCCAGAAGGACCTAAAATAAAAGTAGTAGTAGTAATAGTAGTATTAAAAAAAAAATATGTAACCCAAGGTTTTTATAATTTTTGTAGTTCAGATGGACGATAATTAAGTCCTGTATAATGGAAAGGTTAATGTCTGGGCAGTCATTGTTAAGAACTCAGACCCTTGGTCTGAGGTTAAGAATAAGGTATTCGGACCGTTTTTCTTCGATGAGAGTCTATATAAGTTTCCTTCAAAAATAATCTAGTTCTAGCCCTTGCCACTTTATTTCCAGATGATAATGATCCTAATTTACCAAGTTTACATCATTATGGTTTTAACAGGATGGTGCTTCCTCGAATTTTGCTGCTTATTTATTGGAGTACTTAAAAACAATTTTTTCAGGGCGCTAATAGGTCGACGGAGGTCAATAGAGTGGTCACCCAGATCGTCTAATCTTCACTCATTTGACTTTTTTTGTGGAGCTACGTCAAAAGGTTAGTTTATTAATCTAAACCATAATTCAGTAGATACGCTTCGATGCAGCGGCGTAACAGAAATTGAGTGCCCCCCCCCCCCCGCAAACGTTTTCAGGGGCACCCTCTCCTTAACGAATGGAAAATGATAATTCTTATTTTCATTACTATTATTAGGTTCAGGTTTATGAATTTTTGAATTCGTTAATAGTGTAATAATTTAATTAGGGTTAAACCCACATTATGTGTTAAGTAGGGAAGGGTGGTCCACAGTGAGACATGTTCCACAGTAAGACAGTTCAATTTCTGAGGCTCTAGAAACCCCGCTTCTTACGTCACGCCATGCGCAAGCTGGGTTTACACGCCAGATCCACCAACGAGTTCTTGTTTCAGTTCAGTTTGTTTTTATCTGTAGAGCGGCGTTTATGCAAAATTTTGATCGCAAAAGTAATTTTTCGAAAAGCTGTTTTAATTGGTGTTTATTTAACGTGTTTTTAATTAGAACTTTAAGATTGGTGGTAAGTAAAGTTTAGGTATTTGTGTGTTCATTTACATTGCGATATTATTTTTATTTCGGGTTCATTACAAAATATTACATGATTTTTAAATATGGTGCTTGTGGGGAACACTGAGACAACACTAGGTGGGGCACACTGAGACGTGTCCCACCATGCGCAAGAAGTTTGGAGTACCTATCTTTCAAACTATTTTTTTAGAGAATGGCAAGAAATAGAAAAGGAAAAACTACCACAGGGTCCTTTTCAGAAAACTAGATGAAGAGTGCCGTAAAACTGGTTACGGATGAAGGATTTTCATTGAGAAAGGCAGCCAAACTAAAAGGAGTGTTAGGTACATCAGACCTTAGCAAGGTAAATTGTGATAGGAAAGAGTCTGGAATTACATTGGAGATATTTACAGGATGGTCCAATGAGACTGCCAACCGGATTTATCTAAAATGAGTTTTAGAGCCTCTATAAGTAAGCTTTGGGAAAGCACACAATACTTTTAATGAAAAGGCAGGCCCCAATTGAATGAATGAGGAACTAAATAGAAATGCTGTCAATAACGACTATACGTCCTAGTAAAATTTTCGGGGAAAAAATAATCAACCAAATATTTCATTGGAAAAATTTTAAACAATATCTCCCATGAATTTAAATATGATATAAGTTATTTGCGAAGAAAAAATAGATCAAACAAATTCGTCTACACAAATGTTTCAGAAGTTGCCACTGTTTTGTTTGAAGGCATCTTAATGATTTTGCCAATTCCAGCATTATTTGGTAAAACAAAAAGACAAAAAATGTGTCCAATTTGAAGTTAATTTTGGTCAGCTAGATGTCCAATAAAGGGTTGTCTTCCTGTGGACCACGTTACGTCTCTCTGTAGACCACCATGGGGCACAATGATATCATTTGCAATGTCAATTATAAATATTTCTAGAATTTAAGTTTTTGTTTATTTTTTTTATGCTTTTTAGGAAAATAAAGGTTACTTTAAATTATAAACCTGTTTTGTTTAATAAATGTTTAACCAGCTTTAAAAAAATCTAGAGTAACTAAAAAACGTCTCACTGTGGACCACTCTCCCCTACCTACTATTAAAACAGCAAACAATTCCAATTTATTTTATAATCCTAGGTAGACTGGTAGACATAACATAGCATAGGTAGTTATTAAGTCATTATACGTAATATTCCAGCAAACATGATGCACAATCAAAATAAAACACCACTTATAATGTTGCTTACGATGTATGGTAGTAACGGGGATAGCAGTGATCGAGCCTCATAGAATCCAAAAGACAGAAAACAGTAAAACACATGAACACTCAACAAGTCAGCACAAACATTATGTCACTAAGTACTATACAAGCATGGCCGATCCTAGCAGGTGTGCAACGCGTGCACCGCACGCGGGCTGCCAAAACAAGGGGCGGCCGTAGGCCGCAGATAGTTCCGTCAATCAAGCAAAACTTTTAACGAATTTCTCGAAATAAAAATAAAGTGACATTTATCAAACTATAAAAGATAACTTTAAATTAACGTCGAAGAAGAAAACAATATTTTTGTGAATTATTTCGAAGCTCAGAAAAAAAGTTCGTTTATTTGATTACGAGGGCAGTGATGAACCAATTTTAAATCCCTTCCTGCAATTCAAGATTGCTTTCTATTTTGCAGTTCTTGATTACGCGATCTCTTCGATAAATGAAAGATTTACCTTATTATCTGAGTGCTATTCAATATTCTGCTTTCTGTATGAGTTTCACACCATTTCTAATGATGACCTCATGAATGCCTACATGGACTTAGATATTAAGTTAAAGGTACAGGAGGAAGGGACTATTGTGAAAGATATAGACGGTATACATACAACTCTTTAATGAAATAACTTCATTTAAAGATATTTTTCCAGGTAAAAAAACAGCCAATTAAGATATTAGAAATTTTAGTCAAAAATGATCTCATTCCCTGTTTTCCAAATTTTGCTCTGGCAATAAGGATTGTTTTAACCTTACCTGTTTCTGTGGCTTCAGGTGAAAGAAGTTTCAGTAAATTAAAAATTATTAAAAATTACTTGAGAAATAATATGACACAAGAAAGACTTTCAGATTTGGCCATCATCTCTATTGAATCCGAAATCTCTGAAAAAATTGATTTCACCATTCAATTATTGACAAATTTGCTTCTCAGAAAGTAGCCAGAAAAATTATTTTATAGTTAATTATTAGGTAGTCTTCGAGGAAGGACTGATTTATATACTTTTCGTTTCGGGAGATTTATGCTTTAGTACTTTTTGTTATTTTATATTTTCTGGTAAATACTATTGTTTTACATTTCTAATTATAAAATGTCTATTTTTGTTTCAAAAGTAATATTTTTGTTGGTTTATTATTTTGTTAAAGTAAAAAGAAAATGTTGAGTTTTCTCTAGACTGAGAATTCTACTCTTAATAAAACTGTTTATTTTGAACTGAACGTTTACTTTAATAATCAAAAATAGCAAAAAGTATAATCGGCATTAATTTACATCCTCTTACTTTTGATGCTTTCGACAGACTGTCAATTGTCACATCAACTTCAGACTACACTACCTACGATAAATAGGACATTTGAACTACTGAATAATACGTTAACATAATATTGAAATTATCTCAATACTCCCTCTAATTTAACATTATGTAACAACATTTATAAGAACATAAACAAAAATTTTTAAGAATAAAATGATATTAAACAAAATTATTTTTCATTATTTCTTAGTCCAATATCAAATTTTTGTTTTTCAAATTTGGCTCGAGACAGTCCCTTGGTTAAAAAATCTGCCAGCTGTTCATCACTTGGCACATTCTTTAAGTCTATCTGTCCATCTTTATACCTTTCTCGAACAAAATGATAGCGAATGTCAATATGTTTTGTACGTTTATGGAATTCGGGATTCCTGATCAAACGAATAGCACTTTGATTGTCTATGCACAGTTTTATAGGCGTATCAAAACATTCACCAATGTCATTAAAAAGCTGTTTAAGCCACACAGATTCTTTTGCTGCATGAGATGCTGCAACATATTCAGCCTCAGTGGTGGATAGCGAAACACTATGCTGTCTTTGAGAGTTCCATGTTACCGGCCCATTGCAGAACTTGAAGATATAGCCAGTAGTGGATCACCTAGTGTCTATATCTGCTGCAAAATCTGAATCTGAATATCCAATTAGTTCACCACTATTTGCATCAATTTTATAGTAAATACCAGTGTCTATTGTTCCAATCAGGTATTTGATTATCCGTTTTACTGCATTCCAATGACCTTGTCCATGGTTGTTTAGGTAGCGACTGGCTACAGAAACTGAGTACATAATATCAGGCCTTGTGACAGTAGCTGCAAACAGAAGGCTGCCAACAGCCTCACGGTAAGGTACTTGACCTACTAAATTATTATCACTTTCATTTGACAACACTGTATTTGGATCGCTGGGTACACTATTAGGTGTTGCATCATCCAATCTAAATCGCTTGATGATTTCTCTAATATAGTTACCCTGATGAATAAAGATCGAACCATCACCTTTTTGTTGAATTTCCATGCCAACAAAATAACTTGGCTTCTCACTAGTTATCTCAAAGAATTTTTCCATTTCTGACAGTATCATTTTAATTATATTCATGTCTACACAAAAGATTAGTCCGTCATCGACATAAATCAGAAGTAGAACCATTTTATCATTAAAAATCCCTTTGTAAACACAAGAATCAGCTTCACTAGGTTTGAACCCAAAGTTAGTTAAAAACATATTAAATTTATGGTTCCAACACCGCGGAGCCTGCTTAAGTCCGTATAGGCTCTTTTTTAGTTTACACACCATATTATTCTTGTTTTCTACACCACTTGGTAAGTTCATAAAGATTTCTTCAGGAAGTTCGCCATATAGAAATGCGGTTTTAATATCGAACTGCATTATTTGGTATTTGTTTTTAGCTGCACTAGCAATTAACACACGAATAGAGTCAAAACGAGTTGTCGGAGAAAAAATGTCATTATAATCCACACCTGGTTTTTGTGAGCAACCTTTCGCACACAGTCTTGCTTTATACTTTTGAATACAACCATTTGGGTGTCTCTTCACTTTAAAAACCCACTTTGAATTTATTGACTTCTTACCATCTGGCAGAGATGTAAATTCCCATGTATCATTCCTTTTCAAAGCATCAAGTTCACTGTCTATTGCTTTTTGCCACTCTTTTGAGTTCTCACATTTCATTGCTTCCTCATAGGTATCTGGAATATCGGTTTCAACAAAGTTTATATCATACAACTCATATTCATTGAATTTCTTTGGAATTTTTATTTGACGTTTTGGTCTAAGTTCAGGTATTTCTTCTTCTTCTGCATCTGTAGGCCATTCTCCCCCTGCATCTGTACCTGCTACCAATTGCCCATCCCTATCTTCTTCTTTTTCTTGTTCAGGTGGCCTTTGGTCCACTTCAACAGCATTTCTTTCACCATATTGTTGTCTTTGTTCCTCTTCAATGATGTAAGGTATCAGCTGTTCTTGACCTGTTGACTCACCATTTCTAGGATTTTCATGGAAAATTACGTTTCGGGAGATAGTTATTTTCTTTGTTGACACATCAAACAGTCTATAGTTTTCTGAATTATTTTCATAGCCCACTAAGATTAGCTTCTTACTCTTTGGCTCCAACTTCCTACGTTTCTGATTGGGTACAAATACATAGGCCTCACAACCAAATGTTCTCACATGACCAAGTGAGGGCTTCTTCCCAAACCATAAGGTGTTGAGTTGGGTGCTTGAGTTGTAGGTGTTCTATTAAGTAGATAGATTGCCGTGTTAACAGCCTCGGCCCACAAGTATTTTGGCACTCCTGCACCACACATCATAGACCTGGTACTTTCCATCACCGTACGATTTTCTCTCTCTGCCCTTGCATTTTGCTCAGGAGTATAGGGAGCTGTTGTCTCCAATTCTATTCCATTTTTGTTTAAGAACTGTTTAAAATCCAGATTACAATATTCACCTCCATTGTCAACATGCAAGTACTTTACTTGATTTCCGAACTTATTTTTAATTTTTGAGGCGAATAGTTTAAAACACTCGAAAGCGTCGCTTTTGTTTTTAATAAAATATCCCACTCTAAAACCGGAAAAGTCATCCTTAAATAGAATATAGTACTTTGACCCTTGAACCGAGGGCTCTGACATAGGTCCACAAATGTCACTGTAAATCCGCTCACCGAGCCCTGCTTTTACATGTTCCTTCTTCTTAAAAGGGGCTTTGTGCTGTTTACCGAAAGCACACGCGGCACAAAAAAAGTTATCAAAGTCTTTACATTCTACTCCATTCACAAGACCTTTAGAACACATTTCTTTGATTGATTTAACATTCAAATGTCCTAATCTCTCGTGTCATTGCTGTAGACTGTTGGTTTTAACAGTGTTGAGAGAACAAATCATAGTATGGAACAACATTTTATACAAGTTATTCTGTTCTCTTATAGCACTTGCAACAGCTTTGCCATTTAGGAATACTTTAGCCATATTACCTTCTTTGACGATTGTCATGTTTTTCGTACTGGTGATCACTCCCTCTGAGAACAAATTCTTGCGTAGGTCTGGCACATATAACACATTGTTTATGATACCTTCTGTCCAGCAACCATCAACTAACTTCTGTATTTTGATTGTGCCCTTACCATTCACTGTTAGAATTTGATTATTTCCCAAACTTACGGTACCAGTCTTGGTTTCATCTAGTTCAAAAAAGAAATCTCTTCGGTATGAGACATGAGCCGATGCTCCACTGTCCATAATCCAGTTGTCATCACAACAAAAGTTTTCACTGTTGACATTAAATGCTGTTGCATTCTCTGAATCGTTAGAAGTCTTTTCTCCTGTAGTTTTCTTTTTCTTTGGTTCTGGGCATTTGTTTGCATAATGACCTTTCTTCTGACAATTGAAGCATGATACTCTTGACAAGTCCTTTCTGCCCTTATTTCCTGCTTTATGAGTTTTAGGATTTAAAGTCATAGTTGCTAAAGCAGTTTCTTCTTCATAGACACTCAATGATGCTTCTTCATCTAGGAGTCGTGCTGTAAGATTTGCCACATTTTGCTTAGCCTCGTCCACAGACAGCCAGGCCTGCCTAACAGTTCTAAATTTTATTGGGAGTGTATTTAGAATTTTTGTTATTATGGCTGCATCACTAATTGTATCACCTGACTCTTTAATTTGCTTTGCCAGGTTTTCTATCTTGCTTACATGCTGTGCTACCGAGTCATTTGTTGTCATTTTATACTGATGAAATTTTTCATGAACTAGCATTTTGTTTAGTTCAGACTTTTGATCAAAAACTGTATCAAGTTTGGTCAACATCTCACTTGAAGTCTCACAATTCTCTACCAGTGTAATTTGAGAGAGTTCCATTGCAGATGTAAGGGTGAACATAGCAATTGCATCCTTTTTATACCAAGTTTCCAGTTCTGTAACTTTATGTTCTGCAGGAAGTGGAACGCTACCATCTGTATATCCAAACACACCTTTGGCCTTTAAAGCACATTTGATCTGAAATCTCCACTGCCTATAGTTGCTACCATCAAATTTGCAGATGTTCCCGATTTCAATTTTATCAGCCATTTTTCTTTTTTTTTAAATCCACGTCCCCTGTTCTTAACCCAACAATTTTATTTTCACCTTTTAAACCCGTTTGCGTAAGCCTGGGCCCATAACCTGTTGAGTTTTCTCTAGACTGAGAATTCTACTCTTAATAAAACTGTTTATTTTGAACTGAACGTTTACTTTAATAATCAAAAATAGCAAAAAGTATAATCGGCATTAATTTACATCCTCTTACTTTTGATGCTTTCGACAGACTGTCAATTGTCACATCAACTTCAGACTACACTACCTACGATAAATAGGACATTTGAACTACTGAATAATACGTTAACATAATATTGAAATTATCTCAATAGAAAAAAGGTGTCGCTAATAATTAATAACATATTAGCTGGCCCAAAAATAAAATCTTTCCCGTAAAATTTTATTTGTAGTGTGCATTTTTATTAATGTTTAACTTTTTACTCTTACATGTAGATGAGTTTATAACGTCAACGTTAAGTATTACTCAAAATAGGAAAAATTCTTTAGAGGGGCGGCATAATAGG
The DNA here is from genome assembly GCA_963969555.1 of Polydrusus pterygomalis. Taxonomy (NCBI): domain Eukaryota; kingdom Metazoa; phylum Arthropoda; class Insecta; order Coleoptera; family Curculionidae; genus Polydrusus; species Polydrusus pterygomalis. Next base: position 31,296,536 of record OZ018382.1, read on the forward strand.
TCTTTGCACGCGGGCGGCCGTCACCCTAGGATCGGCCCTGTATACAAGGTATTATACAAAACGACCAGATCGTCGAGAGTTTTTTTTTTTTCAAAATCGTTTATAATTGCGTCGATATTTAATGTTTTAACAAACTCGCGTTCGATACTGAATAAGGATAAATCCGAAAGGCGTTGTTGTCCCATGGTATTACGTAAATAGGTTTTTACTATTTTAAGTTTGAAAAGACATCCTTTTGCTGATGCCACACTAACTGGTAAAGTTAGAAATAACATCACTACACTAGATACATCTTGAAAATTTGAAGAAACACGTACACTGATTTCTTATTAATAAATGATCCGTTTATACATTGTTATTAATTTTGAAATTGTATCTCCAAGTTCCTTTCTGAGGCTTAAAATTTGACTGGGAAAGGCAATGGACAAGTCTTTATGGTATATCGTTTGTAAGTTCTAAGAATCGCAGGATATGATATAAATTAAATTAATTATGAAATGAAACACCTATGAAAGGCAAAGCTGGCAGCAAGTTTTAAAGGGGCCGTCAATATGGGCTCCTCGGCTGCCCCCCCCCCCCCCCCGCCGTGCGGTGCCTGCGGAGGTGTTTGTTACGCCACTGGTAATAGGAGAAATTTCTTTACAAGTAATACACAAAAAACAACAGGAATTTATGGATTAATTGATCTGAAGAAAAATTTGTGGAGGAAATTTTCAACATATTAGAAAATTTTCATAGATGACATAACATAAACGATTGAAGATATAGGAGATTAATGAAAAATGTCTAGAATTGATTGTAGAATGAAAAATGTAAAAATAACATACTTTTCATTACAATAGTTAAAGCTAATGCATACCGGGTGTCCACGGAAGGTGGTTCGCCCCTCTAACTTTTTTGTTTTTCAAGATAATGGAATAAAATTCGGGGGATTTGTATACGACATAAAAATGAATTTTTTAGCCGGGGACTCAACATTGTGGATCTTCCGGTTTAACCGGAAGTGACATAAACTTTCGATTTTTAACGGGGACACCTGGTATATTTTTCCTTTTTTTGACTCCATGTGACATTTTAAATACAACGATGTGTCACTTGTCACTTTTTGACACCAAGAATTTTTTTTTCCAAATTTATTGTTTTATCTAGAGGGCTATGAATACCTTAAAATCACTTATTTCAGTTCTTTAATCTTGGGAAAAATACAATTTTACTATTTTTGGTCCAATGCTATGTGCTATCTAAAATTTAATTTTCAAAGTTGTATAACTCATTTTTTTTAAACGGCAACATGGTGGCTCGTCGGGTTAAGAAAAAAGAGGATTTTATTACGATTATTTTGATACCATACACTATTAGGTTTTAGAAAAGCTGCCATTAAAAAACTTTAAAAAGTTAACTTACAACTTTCCTAAAATGAAGCTTCTTTTGAGAATAAATTTAGATTTAAATGCATCAAGTAGCCTGTGACCAGCAAAACTGATAAAACAAAATCATGCCTTCAAGAAAATTGACATGCCGACAGCTTCTGACAAAGTAAATTAGTTTGTTGTTTAAAAAACATGAAAAATACTAGTTTTACAAGGAGTGAAAAAGTTCAAGTATCAAAATAATCGTAATAAAATCCTATTTTTTCTTAACCCGACGAGCCACCATGTTGCCGTTTAAAAAAAAATGAGTTATACAACTTTAAAGATTAAATTTTACATGGCCCATAGCATTGGACCAAAAATAGTAAAATTGTATTTTTCCCAAGATTAAAGAACTGAAATAAGTCATTTTAAGGTACCTATTCAAAACAACAAATTTGGAAAAAAAATATTTTCTTGGTAACAAAAAGTGACATGTGACACATCATTGTATTTAGAATGTCACATGAAGTCAAAAAAAGGAAAAATATACCAGGTGTCCCATTTAAAAATCGAAAGTTTATGTCACTTCCGGTTAAACCGGAAGTTCCACAATGTTGAGTCACCGGTTAAAAAATGCATTTTTATGTCGTATACAAATCCCCCCAATTTTATTCTATTATCCTGAAAAACAAAAAAGTAGGAGGGGCGAACCACCGTGGACACCCGGTATGGTATTTTTATGACATCTTTTTTCTATAAAAAATAAATTTCAAAAATATTAATTTGACGGATACGAGCGACCGATTCTTGCTTAAGTGGGTGGTATATCATATAAAAGGGTGATCCATTTTTTTATCATAACCCTATGTAATATTACTTGATAGGAACAGATTAATAGAAGTAGAACATTTTTTTGTACAATATTGTTGTAATATGAAACTTTACAATACTCTGTATTGTAAATAAGTAATATTAGAAAATACTATCCAAGCAACCAGAGCTGTCGCAATTATTCTTAAAAAGTAATTCAATTACAATTACCCATTACCCTCCGAAAAAGGCATCAATTACAATTACCAATTACTAACAGTATGATAAAAATATTTAAATTACCAATTACCCACTAAAAGTAATTGATTCCTTGATCAATTACCGCATTCGAATTACTGAGTTTCATTTTATTACTTTTATACTAATTCAATTACATTATAGTAATGAACTACCCTAAAAGTAATTGAATTACTCTGAATCTATAAATTATAGGCACTTTTTTGGAAAATAAATTACTCTGAGTAATTTAATTACATGTTGGTAAGTAATTGAATTGCATTTTGGTAATTCAATTACATTTTGATAATTGAATTACATTCTGGTAATTGAATTACATTCTGGTAATTGAATTACAGTTTGGTAATTGAATTACCTATACATTTTTAAAATTGAATTAGTATGTGAGGAATGGAATTACTTTTTTTACATTTTACAAAAAAAGAGTTGTATTTGTAAGGTATTATTTTTTTTTAGCAGTAGGTCCTACTATCACACTTGATTATAGAAAGAAATTTAAAACATTTCTAAATTTATAGTTAAACTTGATCTCCTAATTTTGATAAGTATCTATACCTACCTTTAACAAATTGACCAATAATAACAACTGTCTTTCTTATATAATAGGATTTACTTGTTGAAATAAAACAAACGTAATATTAGGGAAAATAAAAAATAAAAAATTCTAGAATATAGGAATTATGAAAATTTTTAAAGAAATTGAATTATTCGGGAAAAAGTAATTCAATTACTTTTAATCTAATTGAATTATTCGGGAGTAATTAAATTACTTTATATGTAATTGAATTATTTGGGAGTAATTCAATTACTTTTTAAAATAATTGAATTACTTTATCACAATAATTGGAAAATCAATTACAATTAGTATTTTCAAGAGTAATTCAATTACAGTAATTCAATTACTAAAAAGTAATTGAACACGATTTTTAAATTATTTTAATCCAATTACCGACAGCTCTGCAAGCAACACACTGTTATTGTGACCTTGTTGCCAAAAAATAACAAGTACTTTTATAATGTAAATACAAAAAAATTACCCTTTTTTTTTCGGCGTCCGCCTCCACTCCTTGGACCACGTATCAAACGACCAAGCTGCACTAAACATAACAATAGTGAGCCAAATATTCTCGTCAAAAAAATACCATCTTGACAAGTACGTTACGTAAGAAACCACAATGGTTCTCCATGGTTTGCCCTGCTCCCGGCCTATATTTCCTACTACCCATACGCCTAAAAAAAATGTTACAGGCCTTATAGTGAAATACGACAGGTATACTTAGCAGATTAGTTTCACTGGTATATGTATAATCCGGATATCGGGTAGTGAAACGAGAATCGGCATGAGGACCAATGATCTGATACCTGTAGATTAGTGTAGATGGCCATGTCATGCATATATGTCATTAAAATGTGTTGACAAAATCGTTTGTAGGATAGAGGCGATGAAGAGCTGGATGGGGCAGGGAGTGGGGATTACGCCGGAGTTACCTTTGAATGTGACCTTGCTACTATACTACATTCCCGTGCAAAAAGAACGGGCATCATAAAATTTGATACATTTATTAGTTTTAATATGCTTACACAAAATTTAAGAAATATTGGTTTTTTGACATATTATACAAGGATAATCAAAAAATTGTTTTTTCTGCTTAGAGTTAAAACACTCCGTGGAATAATTAAATTCCTTCAAAATATTAATTTTCATTAAGCCGCAAATATTCTTTGCATTTTGGTTTTTGGTTCATGCCAATGCGTGCTTTTGTTCTTACCCAAATGCAAAATGATCTTGATGATATCAATAATTTAAATTTTTCCATAATTTTCTTATTTCCATTGCATTCAAAATAAAATAGACTATTAAAATGTAAGACAACAAATGTTATTGTAATAATCAAGATTTAATAAACAAATAAATTTACGGAAAAAGGTGCGTACCTACCTATACATAAGATTTAAAAAATAACATTTTCGCAAAACAAACTTAACAGGTAGCAACAACAACTTTTTCACTTAAACGCATCTCTATTCATTTTATTGCCTTCTATTGCCCTTACTACCTGTACACGTCGGTTCATGCCATCAATAATTAATTAGCCCGAGAATATCATCCTGGGTAATATTTCTTCATTCCTCCTGAAGTGACACACCAACCTCTTTAATGTCGCTGGTCCCACATCGGCCTCGAATGCGTCTTCCTTGTGTATATCCCACACATGCTCCATAGGATTCAAATCCGGAGAACATGCTGCCCGATTAATTTTTTCAATGCCAACTTCTCTCAAATATTCAGTAACGCACATTGCTGCACGTGGTCGGGCATTATTTTGCATCAAGATAAAACTGTCTCCGATAAATGAAGCAAATGGAACTACATGATTTGCCAATTCTTCCGCAATTTACCTCAGTGCTGTCAGCGATCCTCCATCAATAAACACTAATTCAGTTCAAACCTCCCTTGATATTCAAGCCCAAACCATCACGGAACGTCCTCCATAGCTAAACCGACGGCTGAACATACATTCAGCAAATCATTCTCCACTTCGCCTCCATACAGGCTCTCTCACATCTGGTGAGTATAGACAGAATCTAGACTCATCAATAAAAAGGACACTGCTCCATTGCGCTTGCTACTCTTATGACGCGGTAGTAATTTAGGTCTGCCTGAGTTTAAATTAGCCTCGTGTAATGTTCGACGAACTGTCCAAGAACTGACATTTTTACGTCGAACATCTCAAAGTTGGTTTTTCGCCTGTACTGACGTCAAACGCCGATTTCGAAGCATTTTATCTTCAAGAAATCGGTCATCAATAGCTTTGGTTTTGCGTTTCCTAAATTATTGACATCATCATAATCATTTTGCATTTCGGTGAGAACAAATGCACGTATTGACATGAACCAAAAACCAAATGCAAAGAATAATTTTATTGGCGCTTCATGAGAATGTTTTAGACAATCTGGAGGCATCCCCCTATCCCTAGTTACGCTCTTAAATCTGGAATTATTGACTTACCTAATGCAACAGCTAATGGAATAAACCAATGGAGATAAGTATTCCAATTTATTCCGTAAATTTCATCTTGTGGTATTGCTAGCAAAACGAGTTGTCCCCATAAGTAGCCAACCATAACAGCGGATATAAAGCGACTTGTTGAAAACGGAGGCTAAAATTTAAAAAATATGCATAAAAATATATCAAGATAATAATAAAACAAAAGTTTCTTTTTTATATGCTTCTTAATTTGAATTTAAAAAATAATAGTAAGATCATATTCTTTAAAACGCGTTCAAAATTTTAGAAAATTTTAAATTTTTTAAAATTAAAAAACACTCCCTCTGAATGGGTTTTTCATGGAATCAGGTAATTTAAAAATAAGTTTACCCACTATCAATTTACAAATTTTATTTACGTCGGGGTTAACATCCCCAATTTCCGGGACAAATTTTATTTTAAATGCGACTAAGGCCGATTTATAAATCGGTCAATTCATAGTCCAATCACGGTCAGATTTAATTATTGTTACCTATTTTTAAAAGTATGAATTCTCTTAAAGACTTTGGCTTCTGAATACACCACAGGAAATCAAAAAGGGATTAAAAATTTTTATCTATATACCTACTCCCTATTAATTTGATAATAATATAATATACTCCCTTAGTAGTTTAGGGCTTCATAACTTTTCTATTTTTACTCCGATTTAAGTGATGTTTAAGAGAGCTTTAGATACATTTATTAGTTTTAATATGCCTAAACAAATTTTAAGAGAAATTGGTTCATTGGCATATTTTACAAAGATAATCCAAAAGTTGCTTTTTTTTTTGCTTAGTGTCAAAACACCATGGGGAATAAATAAAAAGCAAAATTACTTTAAAATATCAGTTTTAAGTAGGCCGCAAATATTCTTTACATTTTGGTTTTTGGTTCATGTCAATACGTGCATTTGTTCTCACCCAAATGCAAAATGATCTTGATGATGTCAATAATTTAAATTTTTCCATAATTTTCTCATAGCCATTGCATTCAAAATAAAATTGACTATTAAAATGCAAGAAAGCAAATATTGTAATAATCAAAATTTAATAAACAAATAAATTTACGGAAATAGGTGCGTATACCTATAAGATTTAAAAAATAACATTTTCGCAAAACAAACTTAATAGGTGCCAACAAGAACTTTCTCGCTTAAACACATCCCTATTATTTCTATTGCCTCCTCTAGCCCTTACTACCGCTGTACACAGTGTACACGTCAGTTCATGCCATCAATTAGCCCGCGAATATCATCCTGGGTATAAATTCCTCCATTCTTGACTCTTATGACGAGGTAGTAATTTAGGTCCAGTTGCTGATCCGCGTGAGTTTAAATTACCTTCGAGTAATTTTCGACGAACTGTCCAAGAACTGACATTTTAATTCGAACCTCTCGAAGTTGTTTCGCCTGTACTGACGTCAAACGACGATTCCGAAGAGTTTTAAGTAAGTACAAGAAATCATCAATAGCTTTAGTTTTGCGTTTCCTAAATTACTGCCATCATCAAGATCATTTTGCATTTTGGTGAGAACAAATGCACGTATTGATATGAACCGAAAACCAAAATGCGCAAAGAATATTTGCGGCTTAATGAAAATTGATATTTTGAAGTAATTTTTCTTTTCAATTATTCCACAGGGTGTTTTGCCACTAGGCAAAAAAAACTTTTCGATTATCCTTGTATAATATGCCAAAAAACAACTTTCCCTTAAAATTTGTATAGGCATGTTAAAACTAATAAATTTATCTATAGCTCTCTAAAAAATCACTTAAATCGGAGTAAAAATAAAAAAATTATAAAGCTCTAAACTTAAGTCAAATTTTATAATGCCCGTTTTTTTGCATGGGAGTGTATAATAAACCTAAAAAGTAGGCCTTCAACTATAAATGCTTTATCTACTCACCTTTTTATTCCTTCGTATCTTTTCCACCAAATCTTCCAAAAATTTTGGATCATCGTTGCAATCTCTGACATACCTTGGAATTTTAGTTATATCAGCTAACCAACCTAATCCATATCCTCCCAAAGTACTCCAGGTAAGAAAAGCGTGCGCATCTCTTTCCAAATAAAAGAGATGGAGACCTAAGAAAATTTTTTAAAAAATTAAGGACAATCTATCACTTTCCAGACTTCTATTAAAATATTTTGCATCAGTGGAAAAATTACAACACAACAAAATACAGTTTTTTAATAATTAAAATAAATCATCTCAGATTCGCTTATAGTTATTAATGATATGAACGCTATAATGAAACGTGTGCAACGTTGCACAAGTTTCATTAACAAAGTTCATATCGAACGTGTATCATTCAAAATTTAATCTACGACAGTGCAAATAGATTTTATTCTTCTAAATTTCATTGATATCAGATAACGTTTTCGTAATTTTAAAAATTTTCAGGTGTCCATATTAGTCGATATCACGGTAACCGCATTTTTGATTGTTTCAATTTCGATTTTGACAACGTCATTATTGCCATCTAATTTTCTATTATATGCAAAATATTGGCCAAAAATTATTTAAATATGGGAGATTCTGAATCCGAAAGTGTCCCTTCGGATGTCGAAGATATCGCGCAAAGCGTAATAGATTCCCTACTTTCTAAGTAATAATAACAAATAAATAGTTAGCACCGACTTTCTTTTCGTTTTTGTATCTTAACATTTGGATGTTATTATGAATTCATAATGGCACTGAATGTCGTAATAACATCTAAATGATATCATAATGGCACTGTCACAATTTTTCTTCAAACCATTTCTCACTATTCATCGAATCATAATAATCCCCAGATTTCAGGCCAGCATGTAGAATAATATACCGTACATCCTCTGACGATCATTTTTAGCTGTATGAAGAGTATCATCTTGCCAACTTCGCCTAAAAGCCCCTTTAGTGTATATCCAGCTTTCATCCAGAAAAACAGGTTTTAAGAGAAATTGAGAGTTGCCGTTATTCTTAAATTCTTTTAAAAATTCTACTCGCTTTTGGGCTATATGGGGTTGCTGTATTTAACCGCCTGTTTGATACAGTACATTTACGCTATTTACATTTTAATTTTTTTAAACAGTCCGCTAATGAACCAACGGATATTTCAACACCATCAATGATTTTAAGGTTTAGTGTATTTAGCGAATGGTAACGTGTTTACCTGCTCTATACATCCCATAAATACTCTCTCTTATGGTATGTTCATGAATTTCGTGAAGTTGTCGACCACGGGATGACAAAATACATTATTGCGATTCTTAAAATCTATATCCTTCTTTATCCGTTTTGCCTTAATTCGTTGGATTGTTGAACACGATAGGTATTTATAAAAACATTGCCATATATTTCTCATGTTTATTATTTATGTTTTCACAATTCCTGTTTTATTATCAATCTTCTTACGTCATAAGCTGCGTTAAAGGATAAAAGAGTCTTTCCGGCATCATTTTTTCTTTGAAAATAATCAAATAATTTTAAAATGAATGCTTGTTCTTTTTCACAATACCGTGACATTTTTGAAATAACGTTGATTAAAAAAAAATGTCACTGTTAAAAATTACAATAAAATTTTTTTGTGTGATAAAATTATACGACATTCATTATTGACGCAAATTTATTATCTCACCTAGTTCACGAATGTTAGAAAGATAAGCACTAGTCGAGACGTAACGGTCAGCGGTGATTGAACAGACTTTAGTATTTAAATGAAATTAGTTGTTTTCTTTATTAATGTCAACCACATCTAATGTGTAAGAGAGGGAGGGTGTGAGGGTGTGTGTATTGGGTTTTTGGCACTGGTAGAAACCAAATGGCCAGCTCTTTTTTACTAAATGAATAAAATAGAAAATACATTTATTAGTATTGTGTTTTCTACTGGAATTAAGATACCTTACATTTTAAATTTTGGGTGATTATTTATAATATTTGTTTCTAGTTGCTAATTGCTTAATAATAAATATAGTATTATTATCGTATATATTCTTTTTCCTTTTTTTATTTTATTTTTTAATTTTTTTTTATAATTCTATTTGTCTATCTATTATTATGTTTGTATAGTGCCCTGTAAACATTTGTGTTGTTCAATGATATGAGGTGCATATAAAGTAAATTGAATATTACTGTTTGTAATGATGTCATCCAGTCATTTTCCCATTATTGCCTAATGGAAACTCAAAAAAGCTAAAGAAATAATATACCCTATCAGCGAGATTTATTGATTTTCATGAATTAATACACATGAAATTGTTGTAAATATTAAATGGAGTTACTGTTTGTAACTAGTCAGTGGTAATGCTTCACTTCTTATCAAGTACTCTGTGGTTTGGTTTTAAAAAGATGCCGCATCGATGGCACTAATTATTAGGTTGTCATGTTTTAGTTTTTTCTCTGTGTTAACAACTGAGAAGAATGGCCGATTAGGTAGAAGTTAATTTGTGTTCGTTTTTCGTTTCGTTTTGTAAAAGAAAGATTGTGAGATGCTCAATAAAGTGTACATATAAAATATTGGCTTTACTTCAACGCTGAAACCTTAGTAACACAACAGGTCATGGGCCCAGTTTAAAGTAAAGTCAAATAAGAAAAGGAAAACAGTTACCAAGGAGCAGAAGGAAGGTACGCACGCCCTAGAAGAAAATGGCGGGGAAAAGTAAAAATGTTTTTAATGTTGAGTTGTTGAACGCAAGCAATTATCATACATGGAAGTTTAGAATGTACATGTTGTTGGATGAAAAAGAAGTAAGGGAGTGTATAGATAAGGAATTTATTGTAACCGAACATTCCAACAGAAATAAATTGGCAGAGGCTCGACGAAAAGATAATCGGTGTAAATCTTTAATAGTACAGTGTATCGAAGACGGCCAAATAGATATAATAAGGGGCCAGGAAACAGCATACACTATATGGAAAAGTCTGGAAGATAGATATGAAAAAAAAGGGATGCCGGGAAAATTACTGTTGAAACGAAAACTAATGTCTATGAAACTTAAGGAGATAATGTCAATAGAAAAGAATGATACATGGACAGAGGTGAGTGTTCCAAAGGATACAGAAGTACTAAGTACTAGATGGGTATTTGCAAAGAAACCATTAGAAAGAGACTCAGAAGATAAATATAAAGCTAGACTTGTAGTAAGAGGTTTTGCTCAGAAAGAAACTTTTGACTATAATGAGTTATACTCTCCAGTTGCCAAAATGTCTACGATTCGAACATTACTGTCAGTAGGAAACCAAAATAAATATTATTTTAAACAGCTAGATGTTAAAACAGCGTTTTTGAATGGTGATTTAAAAGAAAATGTTTTTATATATCCTCCAGAAGGTGTAAGATGCAGAGAGGGATATATTTTAAAATTGAATATATCACTATATGGTTTAAAACAAGCAGCAAGATGTTGGAATGATAAAATAAATAATTTCTTAATTAAATTAGGTTTTGTAAGATCAGAAAGTGACTATTGTTTATATGTGAAAATTAGTAATAGTAATATGATATACTTACTGTTATATGTTGATGACATCATACTAGCAGGATCGGACTTAACACTAATTGAAAAGGTTAAAAGGGAGTTGACGGATAACTTTGATATGAAGGACAAAGGAGATTTAAGATACTTTTTGGGATTAGAAATAGATTATGATAGGGAAAAGGGAATTTTGAAAATAAACCAAAAGTCATACTTAACTGGAATTTTAAAACGGTTTAATTTTGAAAATTGCAAGTCATGTTCAATACCTATCGATCCTAAGCTAAAAATAGAAATAGAAGAAGATGGTGGAGGAAAGGAGCCAGTCAGAGAGTTAATTGGTTGTTTAATGTATTTAATGCTAGGATCTCGTCCAGACATAAGTTTTGCCATCAATTATCTTAGCAGGTATCAGGATAAAAGTTTGAATGCAGTATGGGTATGTTTGAAACGATTACTAAGATATTTGAAAGGAACAACTGATATGGATTTAATATATAAAAGAAATTTAAGTGAAATCCCTTTAATATGTTATGTAGATTCAGACTGGGCAGGGGATTTAAATGACAGAAAGTCAGTATCGGGTTATATAGTGAAAGTGTTTGGAAATACAGTGTCGTGGGTGACTAGAAAGCAAAACTGTGTAGCCTTATCAAGTACAGAAGCAGAGTTGATTGCTTTATGTGCTGCTGTGCAGGATTGTTTGTGGTTTAAAAGGTTGTTAAATGATATGGAAGTACAAATTAAAAGTTTTAAAGTGTTTGAAGATAATCAAGGATGCATTCATTTAATTAGAAATCCTGAAAATAATAAACGAGTAAAGCATATTGATTTGAAATATAGTTTCATTACTGAAAATGTCAGAAAAAATAATATCATTATTGAATATATAAATACAAAATTTCAGTTAGCCGATATATTAACGAAGGGACTACCCAGAATTCAGTTTTATTCAAATTTTAAAGGATTAGGTTTAGAAACAAGAGAGGGATAAAAATAAAACAAAAATTATATAAATATATTATATTATAGTATGTATACTTAATGTTTTGTGTTTTTGCGATTTTGATATACTTATTAATAAGTTGAGGTTTGAATTAATAATTGAAAAGAAGAAAAGCATTAAGAGAGGGTGTTGTAAATATTAAATGGAGTTACTGTTTGTAACTAGTCAGTGGTAATGCTTCACTTCTTATCAAGTACTCTGTGGTTTGGTTTTAAAAAGATGCCGCATCGATGGCAGTTATTATTAGGTTGTCATGTTTTAGTTTTTTCTCTGTGTTAACAACTGAGAAGAATGGCCGATTAGGTAGAAGTTAATTTGTGTTCGTTTTTCGTTTCGTTTTGTAAAAGAAAGATTGTGAGATGCTCAATAAAGTGTACATATAAAATATTGGCTTTACTTCAACGCTGAAACCTTAGTAACACAACAGAAATTAAGTTTCTGAAAAATAATAAACTTATAAATAATTTATTTTTGACAATGACTCGAGATTAAATAATTAAGTAATAAACTATGCCAGTGCGCGGCGGTATATAGAGAATAATTTGCTGAACTAAACAGGTCTCTAGTTCGGAAACGACTACAACTTAATCAAGGTACTTTAATATATTATACAGGGTGGAAATTAAAGCGGTGCAAAAAATTAAAAATTTCAAGTGAGTCATATTTTGTGGAAGTGGAAAAACCGGCCTGGTCGCCAATCGACGTCAAGTTTTCCCCATCACCCTCGCGAATACTTTACCCGAAAGTTGCTATATGACAGAACCCTGTCAGTATATAGATCTTGCATGCACACATCAAACAGCATCTGACGTCATATTATGCTTGAACAATAAAAAAATGTTTTTTTCATTGTCGCGATAACGACAGTAAAGGAATTCCATTGGCTACAAAATGTAGGTCTAAAATTATTATAATTAGAGTGATACATGGGTAATATAGAAAAAATGGTGTCCATTTCTTTGGAGTTTTAATTTTGACAGGTGAATAAAATTAACGAAAAAAGTTATGATAACTTACCGAAAACACCGCCGAAGAGCCATAGGACATAAGCCAACAGTACGCTTTTCTTGCTGGTCGTACTATTGGCCAGAAGTGGACCCCAGTTAGTTTGAGTACTTTGTGAAAATGCTTTTGGCTTGTTTCCTTGATTTATTGGTGGAGTAGATGGTTGTGTTGTAAACTCTAATAAAAGTTAAATATGGTAGAGAAAACAATTCAATGGGAAACTTAATAAACTATTGATTGATATAAATATATTTTTTCTCATAATATGTGCAGTCGTGGCCATAAACAAATATAATTTCATAAGAAATAGCAATAAATAGTAAACCTTCGTATAGGCCGGTAGTTGGAGACAATCAATGCACATTAATTCCAACTGTTTTAATACTCCAGTAAAATGGAGAGTACCTACGTTCAAATGATTTTGCTACCTTGCAACCGATCCGGATCGATCTAACTGATCTGACCTGTGTTCGATTGGCAAATGATCATTGTTCCCCCACTACCATCACAGTGATCCCAAGTGAACCTGGGAAATTGCAAAATCACCAAAATCAGATCACCTGTTTGTTTTGTTTACTTTATGGTTTTGGAGGTTATAGTTCCATTCTGTCTTTGTTTTTAGGTTTTCGTTGGGTATTTATTAGTATTATGTCTTTTTTCAAGAAAATTAACTGTGATGTAGAAGTAGAAATGGATAAATTACGTCTTTTTGAACCCATTTAGGTAAATAATATTCCGTGTATGTGAGTGAGAAGAGTGGAAATGAAATATGTTTAATTTAGTCCCCCGCTTTATAAAATACTATACTACGCTACTCTCGACTAATTTTGGAACATGAAATGAGGTTACCTAAGTCAAAATCTAAACCCAAACGAACAACTGGCATAAAAATCCTTGTTTCACCCTGGATTACTGAACTGATTTTTACAATCAGATCGATCCAAATCTCGCCAATCGAACACCTCTCTTCTCTTCAGAAAAAAGGATTGCAGCATCAAACTTGGTATCTATCATTTGAACGACTCTTTATTTTGCTAAAGTTTTAAAAAATTTGGAATTAATGGTAAATTCTTAATATTATATCATGTCTATATCCACTTATAACCTACTATGGCCATGACCATACATTCAAATTCCCAAAGAAAAAGCAAAATACCATAGACATACAGGGTTGCGCATCGAAAACGAAATAGAGACATTTACTGGCAGCTCAGTTCTTTTTTGGAAAAACGCTCAGACTCGTCGATTTTGTTTTCGGGAGGGACACAAAATGGGCAAAAAATCACGTTACCATGTGCAGCCCCCTGGGCGGGGGTGGCACCACCCCTAAAATCCTAAATGGAAAGGGGGGTCGAGTGATACCTTATTTTAAAGGTCTTTCAATTCCCTTTATAATGATGTAAAATTCATGTACTTCAGTTCAGCAGTTTTGGAGATTTATTGATTTAAAGCTTAAATAAAACTTTAATACATCATCATTAGTGGATCAATACATTTGGCAGCAAAGTAGTTTAAAAATGAAGAATGAACTACTACGCCACTTAAGAAAAATGAACATTCGTCGGAAAAACAAGTGTTGAATAGAAAATGTTCATCGTTTATAATTCGTTCACTCATATCTTCACAAAATTGTAATCGCCGATCAAAATTGTTTTCATTAAGGTCTTGTACAAGGTGAAATTTATACGAATGAAAACTATGGGCCTTTAGAATCCGTTGGATACTACGTCGACTAACACCACACACAGTATCCAATTTGCGGGGACTTAACGTAGGATCTACATAAACTTGCTCTAAAACCCCCACTTCTATTGCTTCGTTCCTTATGGGATTTTCAAAGTTGCGTTTTTTATTGGCGACTGATCCAGTTTCCCGAAATTTAGCTGCAAGTTCTAGAACATATTTGTGCTGTTCTATTAGCGCACTGATTATTTCCGAAAAATATTTCGATAACTTCAACCCTTTCTGCCGTGGAATATACCATGGTTAATTTATGTATAAAGCGTTAAAAGGTATTTTAACAACAAAGTTTGGTCGAATCAATCGCAAACTATGTACTAAATTCTTATTTCAAATAAGTACGAGACATTCCGTTCTTATCTTTCATCAAGAAACAACTTTTTTGATAATATATGAATGATAAACAAACCATGGGCGTAGTGAAAGAAAGCATTTACTTATTAAGTAAATGATTTTACTTAAATTTCTTCTGACAGTAGTAAAAACTAATCTGATGTACAGGGTCTTCCAACGAGGACTGAACAGGGGCTCATTTTTGAGCTTCCTTGTATTTAAAGAAAAATCCAAAATAGCCAATCGATGTACTTTTTCCTGCAAAATTCAAAAATGAAACCAAAAATTTATTTGAATCAGAAACAAAAGAGTTATGCTATGGATAAGGTGTTTTTTAAATGGAACATAGCTTTTTTTATACGATTTTTGGAACGAGTGATTTTTTTTTGTCCGTTCTGATTAAAATATTTAATATTGTGACAGCTATTTTTATTAAATTTTAATGTTTTATCCAGTATAATTTAACTTTAACCTGTTTGAAACATACACTAGGTAATAATCCTTCCTAAATAATCCTTCAAAGTCATTTCGGCAATATTATAGTAAATTTGTCAGATTAGTGTATGTTTCAAACAGGTTAAAGTTAAATTATACTGGATAAAACATTAAAATTTAATAAAAGTAGCTGTCACAATATTAAATATTTTAATCAGAACGGACAAAAAAAAATCACTCGTTCCAAAAATCGTTTAAAAAAAGCTATGTTCCATTTAAAAAACACCTTATCCATAGCGTAACTCTTTTGTTTCTGGTTCAAATCAATTTTTGGTTTCATTTTTGAATTCTGCAGGAAAAAGTACATCGATTGGCTATTTTGGATTTTTCTTTAAATACAAGGAAGCTCAAAAATGAGCCCCTGTTCAGTCCTCGTTGGAAGACCCTGTACCTACCTATTAAAGTTTACTTGAAGCTTTAAATCAATAAATTTCCAAAACTACTAAACTGAAGTACATGAATTTTACATCATTATAAAGGGAATTGAAAGACCTTTAGAATAAGGTATCACTCGACCCCCCTTTCCATTTACGATTTTAGGGGTGGTGCCACCCCCGCCCAGGGGGCTGCACGTGTTAACGTAATTTTTTGCCAATTTTGTGTCCCTTTCGAAAACAAAATCGACGGGTCTGAGCGTTTTTCCAAAAAATAACTGTGCTGCCAGTAAATGCCTCTGTTTAATTTTCGATGCGCCACCCTGTATAATATGGCAAGAAAATAGGTCAGTATGGGAAAATAAATAAAAGAAAACCTTTAAATTTCTACGTATACTTATTATAAAACTAAAAAGGGCAGATTCTATGTTTATTTACAAATTGGAATAATATAGGGAAAAGAAAACCAAAAAAATATTTCTCATTACCATTCTGGGGTCCAATTTCATACAAACTAAAGAAAATCTTCAACTCTTTTAATATTGACATTGCGTTCAAAACACAACATTCTCTAAAGAAGTTCCTGGGTAATTCGAAAGACCGTGTTCCTATCTCTGATAGGTCGGGGGTATACAGCATATCCTGTTCTACGGAGGGATGCACAGCTGTTTATATTGGTCAGACAGGTCGTAGGTTCTCTACCAGGGTCAAGGAACACTGCAGGGAATTAGAAAAGGCCTATAATCAGAATCTCTCACCCTCTAAAATAAAATCTAATTTTTCCAGACATATTCACTCGAGTAAACACAACTTTGTACCAGACTCTCACACTAAATATCTACATCTTTGCAATAAGGGTAATAAACTAGACCTTCTCGAGATCCTCGAAATTAACAAAACCCTAAATAACCTAAATGTAATCTGTCTTAATGACCAAATTCAACATAGTTCTACAAGCTTTTTTAATTCCCTAAATTTTTCACATCTTGACTGACTCTTCTCTAATGCTATTTACCCTATTTCGGCCTTTTATTCTTCATTCTAATTTATTTTAATTAATTTTCAGCGATTAATCTGTTTTGGGGCCATCCATGACTAATTACCTTTCAGCACTTCTCCTAACCTAACATTTTTACATTAATTTCTTGTCTTATTCTTATTAGCTCTGTTCCTTGTAGGCGGTCTACCAGTACATTGGGGTGATCACGATGTTGTCTGCACCGTGCCACGACCACTGATTTTTACATTATTAATACTATTTTACCGACACAACAAACTGTCTTTTTCTTACTGCTTTTCACTCATGGATGGCTCTGAGATAGTTATTTTCTGCTTTATCGAAGTGCCGAGTCACACCTTTTATTTATTAACCTACCAATGGGGGTCGCTATATACTGAATTTTTTAGGACACATATTCTTTAATCATTTGAACAACAACTTTTTTTAAATGTACTAAAACCTTTTAATTATGGATATATTGTTTCTGACTATTTTAGTGTTTATTGTGAACCTTAATTGAGCTTTCCCTCGATACCTTTCTATTAATTCAGGTGGATTTTATTAGCATACTGAAATACTTTAATTTGACCGCGAAAATACATGTCACTTGTTCCCCCCCTTTTCAATGTCAAGTTCAAGTTCATTTCCCGTTTGGGTTAGACACGTGCTGGTCGCAGCGAACTTCCGTCTAGGATGTTCATGAAAAACGAATAAAAATTTATTTTCAAAAATTTTTTTTTATAAAAATATCAAAAGTTTCCTTTGATAATGTGATAACTTTTATTTCATTTCTTTAATATGTGTCAGTTTTGACTCCTGCTGGGGTAACTGGGCCGTAACAAGCTTAGTACCCCAACAGCATTTTTCTTCAAGCTAAATGGTAAGCTAATCTAACTTATTTTATTACATTTCATTCATTACATCTCTTTTTTCTTTATCTTTTACAGAAAGCAACTATACTAAAATATAAAAAAAACACAATTTTTCTTTCTCCCCCCCTTCATATCTGACTTTTTCTTTCACACCTCTTTGACACGGATGAATTTTTCTAATCAAATCAAACTATATTTTTCTTATCACACACACTTGAACTGATTTCCACAAAACACTTCATTTGACATTGGAACATACTGATATGTCCTGTTTTTCCTTTCATTTCCCGCCCACAGTGGCTTTTTTACTGGTCCCGGACCTTTCAGCGTGCTGATAGATTTTCACCTCTTGACTACAAACAAATTTTCTCACTCCCTATGCGTGCTATTGAAAGCTCCATTATGGATTAGTTCCACCTTAACTTTATTATATTATTTTCTCTTTTGCTAACAACATCAGCTGTTCATAATTTTTACTTTAACATCCTGATGATGAGTGTTTCTACACTCGAAACATGTCGATTCTAGCTTATTAGCTACTGAATTAAAATTGTGGAGAAAGACTTTATGGTTTTCTTTTCCCTATATTATTCAACTCCACTTTGAGTATGGACTACTTCTTCAAAATTGGAATAAGATAACAGCCGTAAAAATACCATATTATATTTGCTTCTAAGACTGACTATTAGATGCACGCTGCTTGCAAGCGAAATACCGCCGATGGCACATATATTTCTAATTAACGCCCGATCGGCCAAAAAGATTATAAGCTGGTGGAGAAAAAAAAAATTAATCGTGTTTTCTGAATTACCTGATAATACGTAAATAGTATTTTCTGCACGCTCTGTTAGAGACCACCGTCAATAATATGCAAGATTAGTTTGTTTTAATAATATTATGTCCTTTCAAATTAAAAAGATAAAAATATTAAATATTTTTGCTGCATACCGTAAGTATTTAATTTTTTGAGGAAAAAAATTAATTTCACCTACCTCCTACCCTCATATTTTGTTATACACTTTAGCTTAAAGAGTCTGTCATAAATGATATATTTATACATAGAAATATAACATTTCTTTTTTATTAAGATTTTACTCGTGACCTTTCAAATATATCATTTGGGATATAATATGCTTTACGCTAAATTGTATCAAAAAAATAGCAATTTGATGAAATTCATTCGTTTCATCAAAGAATAAAATACGGTGTGCGGCAAAAATATTTAATATATTTATAGAAATCGACAAAAAGTCCCGACCTGAATTTCAAAACTTTTCCTATGCCGTTTCAATGCGATCAGTACAGAAAACATTTTCACCGAGTATGAACATTTTCTATCAGTTGCTAAAAGAAATATGACAAAAACAAAAAGGAGGATGATATACCTACTAAAGGTAGATTATTAAGAACCTCCAAGGTGTTCAACATTTAGATCCGAGTCACCTTGTTTAGGTAGGTACTTATAATAATAATATGATAAAAAAATAGTTTTTTTACGCACCTATGCCATGGAATCGCTTCTACATGACTTATATGATATTAGAATCTAACAATTTTATATACAGGGTGTTTCAATAAAAACTCTTAGGCTAATTATTTCGAACACTAAAAGCGACATATGCAAATTCTGTAAACGCCAGTTTTTAGTCTCTATGATTGGCTTCACAGCTATGTAAAAAATGTGTTTGAATAATACAAGATGTAGGTGGCGCCACGGTGCAAAGAATTTTTTCGATGTCAGGAACTTTTAAATGTTGTGGTTATTAAAGATAATTAATTTTTTGTCAAATTATGTCCCATAAAAAATTTTGATAAATCCAACATGAAAGGAGATATTTGGGGTTTTTTTTAAATAATTTTAACGAGTATTTTGATTATAAATATTTTTAATATCCTAAAAGCTAAATTATTACGTGCAGTGACCTCTCAGGGGGCGCCTTAACAAATTATATTGGCAAAAAATAAGACTCCGTTGAGCTTTTGGTAATTTTTATATCTTTTTTGGAAAAAGCAACTAAAAATATCCTTTTCTTGTCTGTTAAACTCTTTTCTTATCTTGCTTAGTTTTCGAGAAATAAAAATAAAAGCAATTTTATTGCATATCTCTGGAAAACAAAAATAATTAATACGTTGTATCTTTTGCTATTAATCGAAATACACTATTAAGAGTTTGCAGAACCGAACTATTATATCGATTTGCTATATGTGTGTATGAAAACGGCAATAATCTTGGACACCTCATTCGACCCCATTAGTTAGTTTTGGGTATTGTTTTAATTTTCATTAATAATTTTGTATAATTTCTCATTAGTTATTTCATAAAATTTAAAACATCTTTTAATTTTATTTTATAATGCTTTAATGTTTTAATGCTTTCCGAAAAAAATATAAAAATTACCAAAAACTCAGTGGCGTCTTATTTTTTGCCTATATTATTTGTTAAGGCGCCCCCTGAGACGTCACTGGACGTAATAATTTAGCGCCACACTAGCGTTTTATCACTGAAATTATCATTACCAAAATTAAATTAAAACCTGTTAAAGGATATTAAAAATATTTATAATTAAAATACTCGTTAAAATTATAAAAAAAAAACTTAACCCCAAATATCTCCTTTCATGTTGGATTTATCATATTTTTTTATGGGACATAATTTGACCAAAAATTAATTATCTTAAGAACCACAATATTTTAAACCTTCCTGTCATCGAAAAATGTCTTTGCACCGTGGCGCCACCTACATCTTGTATTATTCGAACACATTTTTTATACAGTTGTGAAGCCAATCATAGAGGCTAAAAACTGGCGTTTACAGAATTTACATGTCGCTTTTAGTTTTCGAAATAATTGGCCTGGGAGTTTTTATTGAAACACCCTGTATATTGGCAAATTTTAGCAAAATTTTGGCGTGGCAAATTTTTTTGTTTGCCTCCCCCCCTAAAGGTAAAATCCTAGCTACGCTAGTGTGTGTGGAAGTACCCCTCCCAGGAAAAAAAGCTATCTACGTGCCTGATCCTTAAAAAAAAGTATCTTTGTTTTCCTACGCTTTTTTGGCTCATCCTGTATACTTAATCTTTCTTTATTCTAATAGAATTTAAAAAGCCGCAAACCTGTGTAACATTTTTCGCTGTCTATCTTACTTTAGGAAATAATCTACGGTTTCCATACATACAAGGTGGCCCTTTAGTGTGGCAAAGTACAATAGCTCCGTTACTATTTCAAATACATTAAAAATATTAATACAAAAATTGAAGGACAGTAAGTGACTTATAACGTAAAATTATTTTTTACTCTACTAAAAAAGCGTAACAAGAAAAAATGTACTTTTTTAAATGGAACACCCTGTATATTTTTACATTTTTAAATTCCACATAAAATTACAATTATTTTTTATTAAATACATTATTAGTCTATACTTTATAGTTTCCGAGATATTGACTCTCGAAAAGTGACATTTTTGAACTTTGACAGCTTCTAACTTTCTAACAGTACGTCTTAGAGCAAAACGGCTTACATGTCCCTATTTTCAATTTTTATTATCTTCCCAAAAAAATCAACTTCCAGTTAAACCGGAACAACTATATTTCCTGCTTTCGAGTAACATCCGGTTTAACCGGAAGTTGATTTTTTTGGGAAGATAATAAAAATTGAAGATAGGGACATGTAAGCCGTTTTGCTCTAAGACGTACTGTTAGAAAGTTATAAGCTGTCAAAGTTCAAAAATGTCACTTTTCAAGAGTCAATATCTCGGAAACTATAAAGTATAGACTAATAATGTATTTAATAAAAAATAATTATAATTTTATGTGGAATTTAAAAATGAAAAAATATACAGGGTCTTCCATTTGAAAAAAGTACATTTTTTATTGTTCCACTTTTTTGAGCCACCCTATAGAGTTAAAAATAATTTTACGTTATAAGTCACTTACTGCCCTTCAACTTTTGTATTAATATTTTTAATGTATTTGAAATAGTAACGAAGCTATTGTACTTTGCCACACTAAAGGGCCACCCGGTATCAGCGACCCAATATGGCCAAAGGTGTAGGTTTTTATTACCTACAGTGTGAACATTATAAAATATTTTCCCAAAGAAAAGTTCAACGCAAATAGAAATAGCTATTTACATTCCAAGAGAGGAAAATAGTGCTTTTTCTACCGCAAATAGTTAAAGTATATGTATATAGTTTTTTCTACTACCTACTACTAGTTTAAACTAGTTTTATAGGGGCCAAAGTTGGTGTTCAATTATTATCAAAAACGGCTCAATTTACTTAAATGGAGCTCTATACAAAAAAGTATTGAGATTTCCAGGGAAATTAAAACACAAATTAATCATCAAGACGAAGTGGATAATATTTCATAAGATGGTGGCTTTTCAGGAAGGATTAATTTTAATAGTTTGACGAACTGTACAAAAAATAAAAATATACCTACGCTTATATGTAAAGATTTTCATAAAGTTTTTTTAAAAGTCTTAAGAAATTTGCAGCGAGGAAAAAAATCATTTCCCTCCCTTGTTTCGGGGATTGAAAATGACGTTTTCTAGTAAGGTAGTAGAAAAATGTATTAATCGTTAAAAATTTGTTTCTTTATTAAAATGTTATAGCTGTATTTTTGAATTTTAAACGCGCATTTGAAACAATTGACAGGGCTAGATTATTGAGTAAATTGTATCAGTATGGTATTTGCGGAAACGTTTATAAATGGTTTAAACAATATTTAAGTAACAGGTCACAAAAAACAAAAATATCAAAAACGTATTCAAATAAAAAAATTAATAATATAGGAGTTCCTCACGGAAGTATACTAGGTCCAATATTATTTATTTTATACATCAACGAAATGCCTTTAGTTTTAAAAATGTGTAAGTTACAAATGTTTGCTGATGACACCTTAATTTACATTATTGTTTTAAATATATTTGATGGTCTAAATACTCTATATTCTGAGATAAATATATTATTAAATGACCGAAACAAGATTTTCAGCCGAAACCGGAACCGAATCTTCGGCCTTGGTCTTAGTTTCGGCCGAAACCGAAACTTAAAAATTTTATTTTATTACTGAAATTTAATTTATTTTATATAGTACAAGATCGATCTTGGAAACGGATTGAACTCTTCCCACTAATAAAAAAAAAGTCGAGAGAAAAAAAAAATTATTATAGACAACACTGCCCACGGAACCACCCAAAGTTAGCCGAACAGTGCACGACAATTTACGAACACTGAGTTTCGGCATGGCCAAAGGTTCGGCCGGTTTTTGGTCGAATCCGAAACTGTCACCGAAACTAGATTTTTTGGCCGAAACTAGCCGAAACCGAACCTTCGGTCGGTCTCGAAATTTAAAATTAACTATTTCAAAAACTAAATGTATGGTTATGGGTAATAATTTAAATTGTCAAAATATAAATGTTGTAATTGATGGTGAAAAATTGGAATTAGTAAACAGTTTTAAATATTTAGGGATAATCATTGATTCAAAATTTAAATTTTTTAATTATTTTGAAAGTATTATACCAAAGATTGCCGGAAAAGTAGGTTATTTTAAAAGAATCGCTTCTAATTTAAGTTTGTTTTCTTAAAAAACCGTATTAATACTATTATATTACCACATTTTCTTTATTGTTCTTCAATTTTATATTGTAGATACTAGGGAGGAAATATTTGACAAATTACAAATTTTACAAAATAAGGCAATGCGGATTATTTTAAAGTGTGACAAATATACAAAAATAAGTTTTATGTTAAAAGATTTAGATTGGTTGAATGTCAGAAATTTATTTTTTTATTTAGTAGATATGTATAGTTATACATAAAAAAAAATTTTGTTCTTTTAATCATGACCATCATAATTATAAAACAAGAACTAATCAAAATTTTTATGCGGATGGAGTGTCTAAAACATTAGCTTATACTTAAGTATATTTCATAAAGATTTGATAGAATATAATAATTTGGAAAATTCTATTAAATCTCAAATATCATTAAAACTATTTAAAAAAACTTTAAAACTACATTTATTTAATATTTGATACAATTTGCAAAATGTTTAACTTTTCTGTCTGTTTTTTGTTAAAAGAAGGTTCCGTTTTAAAATTAAAAATAAATCTATAAAAATGTTGTTAAAAAAATGTATTAAAAAATATTTAATTGTAGCTTTTTGCTAAATAAAACATGTTACTAAATTTACCGAGTAAAGTTATTTGCCGATTTTTTCAATGACAATACCCAGCTAGAGGAACTTCCTTTTGGTTATCTAAATTTAGTAGGTATTGTTAATTATTAATTAGTTTACACAATCTACAAGTAGTTACTAATTGATGTAAGTACATATATTTACAAAAGTTTATCTGCCCTTCAAGACCAATTAAGTTTGAAAACGTCTTTATTCTTACCTCCGCTTTTAATTTTTTTACTTCTATGGGGCATTTGTGGTCCAACATCCGCATTTTGACTAGATTGAATCCCGAATATATTGCCCAAGAGACAAAACAAGTTTTGTGTAACGGAAGTTTTTAGGGGTTCTAAGGGTTTCGTACCTTTTGTGTTCTTCGTGTTATCACTGGCATCGTTTTGCACCTTGTTGCGACTTTTAACGTTGTTAATTTCCATTATTATTTTTTTAATTACGCTTTTTTTATAACAAGTTAATCAAAAATCACTTTAACTTGTTGCGATAAATCACGTTAACACTAACATTTCTATTTCTAAGCAAATGTAAATGTTATATTTGTGCAAAACTAATTATTTTCAGTTTGTGAGAAAACAATGCTTGGGACACGTCGGCGCTGTTACACATTACTGTTGATAAAGTATTTTGATAACGCTTTAATGGTAAACATATATTTCATAAGGTATATAATATGGTATAGGTATAACTTTGGTACCCACGTTCTACGTCAATCAACGCACTCCGATCCAGTTTCTTAATTTTTTTACATTACTAAGTTACTTCACACTGAAATTAAAACACTTATGATAAATAACACCCATGAATCTTCCAGCATTTTACTTTTTTTAAAACCTATATTACACTTGAGCGACACTAGTTCCGTGTTATTTGTGTAACCACAAGAACTTTAGAGGTCGTTGTTCGGGTAGGCCAACTGAAGAAACGGCAAAGTAGGCCATGATGACTCTTTTACAGTTAATAAGTTACCTGGGTTTACCTGGTTGGACGCCAAGACTTTCTTTGGGCTGGGACGAATTGCACGATACAAATAATATTAAAGTTAATTTTAAAACAAACCAGATATACAGAGATATGGTAAAAAAACGAATCCGCCTATTATATAGATTATCGCCCACTTTATAAAGAATCACTTGGACGAGGCAAATTAATTTTTTTCAAATGCATTTTTTTTTAAACATATTATGGATCATAAAAATGCCCAACTAGCAATATGGATATCCAAAACGACAAAAGTATTATAATATAGGTGTTCGTTAGTGCTATTTAAAGAATACTTCAGTTCTATAATGCCGATAGTTAAAACCATTCTAGCGAACGAACCAAATTGTCCCATAATATAGTTGTAAGAATGAATATACAACAAATATTATACTAGAAACGGCAATCAGGAGTATCTGTGTTTTATTAGTATTGCATAATTATTTATATCACATTTTACACAGCCCTTTTAAAATAGTTCTTAAAGATGTATATATAAACTATATAGTATTTGTCAGTACTCTTATACAACAGTTATAAAATAGTTTTATACACATTGAATAAGAAGTTGTGTAGCTTACTGTAAAATAATTTATTAAACTTAGTATAATATTAAGACAATACACCTCTTACAGAACTATTTTAAAACTATTTTATAGACGTTCATAATCTTAGAAATTGTCACTATTATAAAATTCTTATAACATTAAAATGTATCTTATTAGAATAAAATATTTACTAACACCGCGTTATACAACTTAACCTCATTTCCGTTTATAGAACAAAAATGACGATAAACAAGTTTAAATTAAATCAAAACATGCTTTATTGTTGAAGAACATAAAATTTTATTGACAAAGTGTATATAATAAAATAATATATTCTAGATCCTACCTAAAAAAAGAGGTGAAAACAGAGAAGGGGACAAACACGTCCTTAAAATTCACAAGTAGTTAAGTCAACAAACTATAAAATAAAATAAATCCTCTTACTTAATTACTTTGGACATGGTTGGCTCATAATGGTCCCAAAATTTAAAAATGGGTTTCGACTTTTGTCTAGTATTATAATACACCTAGGTACCTACCTAATTAAGAGTTGGCAACCTTTCAAAAACGGTGTAGATGGCGTTCATGTAAGGTTTCTTTAGCGCCTGCATAGGCAACATTACACCACTGAAGTATCCTATAATGACCCGTAAAGAACCAAACGACTTTTTAGCGTATAATTAGACAATATTATTCAACCAAAGCGTCGTATAATGACAAAAAGAGAACGAAAACATTGTATTAAAAATCCGCCATATTTTTCACTTCCTTTCGCTATTTCGACTGACGCCATTATGCAAATGTTATTTTCTTAAACAAAAAATACACGAAAATTATCAATTTTTTTAGACAAAGACCATAATTACATAATTATTCTATCATCCACTTATTAAATCTGGTGTAAAATATACTGCAGATTAAATTTTTACTTTTTTTGTTAAATATTTGTTATCGTAATAAACCCAAATTTACGCCAAAGAGAAGGCGCTTGCATTTCTTACTGTAAAAGTATATATATTTTGCCAGAAAAAGTTGCCGGGCACATAAGATTCGTCATTTAATGCCGTTTGTCAAAGATTGTATCATTACAAAATATTTTTTATTAGAAATATTTCATCGCCATTTTAACTTATAAATGTTATCCATATTATTTTGCAAGACCTGGGTTATACAGCAATTTTGCGATATTTTGTTGTAGTTCTTCAACATTATAAAATGAAATTGTTGTTTAAAATAAATGCAATTTATAAGGCAGCCCAAGAGGATATCTATAAAACAGTTTCATAAGTGTTATTTAAATATACCTATATGAATTGTATAATGACTGTATAGCCTTACAATACAGACACTATAGAATTAAAATATTTTATAAAAATGGGCCTTTTTTGGTTGTATAGCTATCGTATTACGGTTTAAAACCCCCTTTAAAAATAATTTGGTTTTATCAACTTTCCTTGTGTAGTGGTTTATACAATCATTATAAATATAATTTTGCTAGTTGGGTGCCTATGTATATCAACTTTAATTTTTAATGTAAACATATTGTATATTGTTACATTTAACAATCAATTCTAAAAAAAATTCATAAATCATACCCTATATCTATCTTCAACATAGACCTTTAGATACGTACAGCTTAATTATCTCGTGCGCAGACAAAAGTTAAGTTTTATGGGTGGAAAAATACGTCGTAGCGCACGGCTTGCCGGTCAGCTGCCTTCCCTCTCAGCAGCATCGGGCATGCGCACAATCCTCTTGTTTTCGACCTGTCCTTTTTTAGCGAAATGCTCAAAATAGACTCGAGAACCGACTCAGCGCCATTTTTGTGTGTGTTTTTTTTGCTATTGTGGATTGTGAGTCTTTAATATTTTACGGATTTATAATTTTTGCGTAGTTTAGTGAATTGTGTTTGTGCTTTTAGTGACCCGGATTCTTATATAAACAATGACTAGTAAAGTCGATTCACTCAGTAAACCTGCAAGATGGCCGACATGTCATGTGACAAAAGTCATTGAAAATGCAAAAATTTATTTTATTTAGCTCAACGAAATAAGAATACAAAGGAAGTAGGGTATGGTAGATTGACAGTTGTCCGGGATGGGGTCTGATGGCGGCAACATTTAACGCATGCGCGTTTCCGGTCCACCTGTGGCGTATCATTAAAATGGTAATAACAAAATGATTAATAAAATTTTATTTGACGAAGAATATTCAGATTCATATATACCTATGATACATTAAGGTTGGTGTAATAAAACAATACAACTATTTCTTTTAATTATTTATTTAAATAAGGTAACGGAGGTGAAAGGGTCCTTAATGTAAATATCTGGTTAAATAACTAGTATACAAGAAAATTGTCAAATGACAATCTATGCAGATAATACAAACACTTTATTTATTTATAGTATCAACAACTTAACAAGTTAATTATAGATACATAAACCCCATTTCTAAAAGCTTATACCTAAGCTATAATAAATATTCAATTAGCATTTACCTAAGCAGTTCATTCCTTAATTTTAATTTTTCATAGTTTAAATTATATATTATGTCAATGTCTCCACAATATTTATTAAAATAGAGCACAGTCTTATAAGTGGTGAGATTTTGTATAGATTTGTCCTCGGTGTAGGAATATAAAATACATGTGCGGATAGTATTGACTAAGCCTATTCTAAACAAAAGCAGTCCTAAGAACTCTTTATTATCTATTTTGTCTCTAATTATTTTATATAAGAAAATAATTTTTGCTTCTATACTCAATAGTCTTAAAGAAGGAAAATAATTACACAAAAGCCCTTGATCTGTACCTCTTGGCAGATAAACGGAAAATGACTTGTAGTACAAAAATTTTAAAAATTGACGCTGAATAGATTTTAAAAGAGCAATCTTATTGGCATACTGAGGATCCCAAATAGTGCATGCAGACTAAAGTGTTGTAACTACCAGGGATTTATATAAAGTTATTATGGCGTTAACATTTTTAAAGTATTTACAAGTTCTTATAATAAATCCTAGCATATAAAGACCTTGAGCTTCTCAAGCAACATATTTAACAATTTATGATTGAAGTAAATAATTATTGGTTTCCTAAAGATAAACTGATATTAAATAAATCAAAGACCGTTATCACCTTGTTTAAGACTAACTGATACACTTTGGAGAATCCGGAAACCGTAACCATTAATGATTGTCATATAAGATTAAAGGAAGATACTAAAATCTTAGGTGTGTTGTTGGATAGTAAAATGTCCTGGAAGAGCCATGTCCTGGAAGAGCCATGTCCAATATATGTTGTAACCAGAAGGTGTTCCAGTTAGATTCACAGCAGGATAATTATCTTCAGCCAGGTTTTGGCATGGTGTCTTATAAGATATTGCATAGGAACGTACCTGCCAAAAAATATAAGTTTTTTAATAATCTGTTTGGCACCTTTACCAAATTACACAAAAGTACCTATAACGTGATACTACCTCTTTGTAAAAATTTTTTTATATTTTGATATGAATTTCTTTGAATGATAGAAGGTTTGGGACTTGCTTTAAATTTATTTTTTAATCAATGGTATCTCCAGTCGTCCTCCGGTGAATATTGGGAAAACGTTTCATCATTCTAGAAACATCATTGTCTTCAATATTTAAATATAAATTTCTTTTTTTATCGTACCTACACTCCCATATTTTATTACATTCTTTATGCATAGGGTTAAAAATTTTAAAAAGAGATTAAACCAATAAAACATCTAAAAACTTTTATCGATACATAATTTATGAACAAAGCAGCGTCCTCGGAAGCATAAATAATGCAGAATTATTTATATTCATATTCTTAAGTACCTACCTACCTACATATTTTCTAATATATTATGTAATGACCCGATACAATAGTTTCCAAACTTACATTTTTTAACCTGGCTACTTCAAAAGAAGGCACTACTGCAGTTGGGACCAATCTAACTTTCAATCTTGAAGTTCTGTCAAAGCAATCTGCAGAAAAATGCTCCAAGCAAAGAACTCTATTTCGTGTAGGATCCCAATCACTTCGGTTTACCTACAATTTGTAACCATGCCTTTTTTCTTAGGTAATTATTTGGAAAACTAAAAACCAATAAGTATGTTTAATTTGCTTTTCTGTAGAAATGGGGTAACCCAGTCGATTAATAAATAAATAATATTTTTCTGGTTTTATAAGACGAACGCCCATGAATGACATGCGAGGTTCGGAGGTTATGTGTATTTTGACATTAAATTAAAATAACATTTTTTTCCCCTACAGATAAAAAAAGTTTATATATGTAAACATAAACTTACCGATAAAATGTAATGCCCAGTTTTTTACTTCTTAGCGTTTGGGAGCACCCACAAGCAGCACAACTAACCATATTTATAGCTTATTAATTAACCCAGAATACCAACTAATTAAAATGTTTTAATCGCTGTCCAGCGCTAAAAGTATACTCCACTGTCACACAAAACTAATTATAAGTTTACTAGAATTCGTTAAAAATGGTTGTTAACTAATTAAAATGCAAAATAACTCAAAAACAGCAAAGAAATCAGAAATCACAGCTCGACCTGTCAACAGTGTCAACCACGGTCAAACACCAAAACAAACATGGAGTCATATTGTGGTGTCTCAAAATGGCCGACTTCCGTCGGCCAGTTTGTTAGGCGGTTTATGCAAAATCCTACTTCCTTTGTATTCTTATTTCGTTGATTTAGCTGGAATATGACTTTTGTCATATGACATGTCGGCCATCTTACAGGTTTACTGAGTGAATCGACTATAACAGCCGTTGTATGATTTTATTATGCACAAATAGGAGTAAAATACCTGGAATTTCGTATTTTCAGTAAGTATGGAGTAGTGATGTATCATGATACCATAAAGTGGGGTTATTTTGCACAACATTTTTGTTTTTTTTTAAATATCTGTGGTTCTGTTTGGAATTATAGAGCTGCCTCTAACTATATGAAAATTTGATCCTTTGGCTACATAGTGTCTTAATTAGAAGGAAGTAGATAAATTGGAACAACATTTTTTTAAAATTCAAAAAGTTGGCAAAGTTACCTCGGCTTTGGGGTTACTTTGCCAAGTGGCTTGTTTGCACGTTTTTGAAGCGTACACGCCAAGCTTAACTACCGAGGGGTTACTTTGCCCATTTATTTATTTAAAAACATTTTATTAAAAATATTAAAATAAGTACATATTTTAACATTAGAAACGTATATTGCTAAGGAAGCGGAGGAACATTTACCTATGTGCAAATTAACAAACAACTTTTTCTTAAAATAATAATTAACTTTTAGGTTACAAAAATGGTACCAATCACAAATGAAACTTAACAAATGCTTTAAGGTTGAATTCTCAACGTCATTTAATATATTGCCAACCTATAACCTATTTCGCGTTGATTTTTTGAGTTTATTATTTTAATAACTAACATTTAAAGAAAATCAATATCGTCGGTGCATTATTTAGGTAGTATCTGGATATATTACAAAAATATTAATTTATTTCATTGCTAATTTTGGGAGAATTGTATAGTGAAAAAACAATGAGTGACAATGACATAATAATGTTAAAAAAATCTTACCCGATATTTTTCGCTATACAAGTCTCCTAAAATATTTAATGAAATTCCTTGATATTTATTAAATATGTCAATTATTACCTATAGAATATCAAGTCGATACTGATTTTCTTTAAATTTTGTATAAAAGCTAGAAAACATAAATAAATCTACGCGAAATAGGTTATAGGTTGGCAAGCATGTCGATACTCCCATCTTAAAATAAACATTTACATTTTTACGAAACAAAAAACTAAACCATGTTATATTTGGTAAAATCAAAATTTTGGAATGTAAATATTTGTCTTGCTGTCGATGTAAGTTTTGGCGATTCTAAAATAGTGGAAATATTGAAGGCATTTGATGCTTCGGTATATCCCATTTGACTATGTCTATTATCTGTAAAACAGCTCTCTCTAACTGCTCTTCGGAATAATATTTATAACGCCGTGCACCAATTATATATTCGAACCATTTTCTGAAAAAAAAAACTGTTAAATATGTGGGGTTACTTTGCCAA
The DNA here is from genome assembly GCA_963969555.1 of Polydrusus pterygomalis. Classification (NCBI taxonomy): domain Eukaryota; kingdom Metazoa; phylum Arthropoda; class Insecta; order Coleoptera; family Curculionidae; genus Polydrusus; species Polydrusus pterygomalis. Next base: position 31,328,083 of record OZ018382.1, read on the forward strand.
CCGCAAAAACTATATCAAATTAAGCATCTAGAGAAATGTTAATATCGTAAATAAAACCCATATATGCACCGGTATAGGTGATGTTAAAACCAGAATTCAACTTTCATTAGTTTTTATTAGACAACCCTTAGCATAGCAACATGATTTCACGAGGTTAAAATAAAATTTTACTTACCTGTTTATCACTTATGTCACACAGCTTGGCCAAACTCCAGACTCGTACTGCCAAATACCCGTTGGTCGCCTAGTATTTTACCGCCAACTGCATTATTTGTTGCTGACTAAGAACCTCGACAGCTTAGAACATCGAAGACAGGTTGGTGATTTGACTCTCTTCTACAGATATTTTCATGGCAAGTGTTCGACAGATATCGCCCGCTCGATTCCACCTAGAGTAATGCATAGCAGAAACACACGACGAACCACTGCCGCCCATCCCTATGTGGTTCAACTTAGTACACCCCGAACATCATTGTTTCAGAACTCTTTCATTTGGAGGACGTCATCTTTGTGGAACGGCCTTTCTGAGACCGTGTTTCCAACCGAATATAACCTCCAATGATTCAAGAAAAACGTGAATCGCTTTCTTCGCACACGCACCGCTCCCAGAGCGCCTTAAAGGATTTTCCTATAGTGCTTGTGCTCGATCATAAAAAAAAAAAATTAATTTTTTTATTTTTTAGGCAAAGTTGCCCCGGCTGGCAAAGTAACCCCACTTTACGGTATATAACTTTATTTTATTATGATTAATTTAAACACATCTAACCGTCCTAGACTACACAAACAAGGTATGAAAATAAAGAGAAGCACACACCAAGACAGATTATCCCGATGCATGTTTTGGTATATTTTATTTGCAGCTCTGCAATTTTTTTAAAAGGCACTTTTCTCTATACTTATATTATGTAAAAGAAAAACGACAATAGGTATGTTTATATTAATTAATTATTTAAAGGGTGAAAGTCATAGATATTTACCTTTAGATAAGCAAACAATAATCACGAAAGTGGCAGTTTTATGGCCTCGCGCATGTAAACAAAGCTAGACACTATTAGCTATGTGCACTGCAACATTATCGTTTGACGAATGGGACAATAGACAGGTCCGGGCTTTAAAATTAAAATTCTTGCCAAAAAATTGAAATATCTTCTAAATTTTTGTGTGATGTGATTTCTGGCATTTTTAGTAGTAGCAAACCTATCAGATTTTATGGATAGAAAATTGTTTTTAAAATTTGTTTAAAAATGATTCGTCATCGTGTTTGTAGTTCGAAAAGGAAGAGAACAAGAACAGGTAAATTAAACTAGTCTTATAAAATCGAAGATAAAACAAACAAAACCAGCAAAATAACCAATCTACGGTGTTATCGCGTACCTAACCTCAAGTCAAAGATTAGTTGGTATATAACTTGTATTGATTTTTACAATTTGGCAAAAACTTGTTTTGTTCAAGAATTTGAAAAAGGGTTTGCCCGAGAACTTGACCCCTGGAATACTACCTTTATAAAAAGCTTAATGTCGGAGTGCACAGATTTTAACCAAAAAGTTAACCAACCAGCAACTTTGACAGAATTAATTTTCTCACAATCAGAGTGGCCCGGTTAGATTCATTTTTGATTTACCAATCAGAAAACTTCAATTGTGTAAATGTTTGCCAATGCACAAAGTCGCCTGGTCAGTTACCCATTGTTAAAAACCTTAGTGTAACCAAACATTAGGTTCCAGAAATCCGTAAATATTAAACACCCACAATCCACGATAAATGGGGGCCCTCGGCTCAAACTCAAACGGGGGAGTCTTTTAGAAAACAGCATGTCTGAAGATTGATTTTAATGTAATTTTGGCACTTAAAATTAGCTTAAAATGTTGGTGAAAAATTCTTTATAGCTTACCAGCACTAATTCTATGACGTGCAAATTAATAAGTCACTCTAAGGGAGGCTATTGCTTTGCTTATCATACCTTACAATTCAATTTCATTTGTTTATGAATAATAATGTGTGGGCTAAATGAACTAGGAAGTAATAAACTCAAAACGCCTTAGTCAAACCTCAAAAATGAAAGTGTTTTATTAAAAAATGACGATAAACGGAAATTTTAGTAACTAACTGTAAACGATGTGAGCCCCTTCTCAGGTACGGCACCGCGCTGCTTGACCGTTGTAGACCGATAGTATATGTTTCAATGTAATTTTAATAAGCATCAAAGAGGGAATAATAAAAGCGGGGCCCCTTGGGCTCGGGGCCTCGGCGATCGCCGACCAGCCGACCGGGCCAGACCGCCCCTGCACGATAGCTAAGAAAACTACAAGAAATCCACAGAGAAAAACAACAAACAACAAAAATCTCGCCCGAGCCGGTTCTGGAGAGTATCTTGAGCACGTCGATAAAGTAGGACAGGCCGATAACACGAGGTTTGTGCGCATGCACGAAGGTGTCCAGAAGGAAGGCAGCTGACTGGCGCGGCGAGTCATGCGCTCGGACGTATTTTTTCACCAATAAAACGTAACTTTTGTTTGCGCAGGATATAAGGCTGTAGGTATCTAAAGGTAAATTGTCTATGGTGAAAGTATTTCACGGGTCAAGTTATCGGGCAAAAAAAATTTCAAATTCTTGAACAATAAATTGTGCTTGAAAATCTTTTACAAGTACCCAAGTTTTTGCCAAATTGTAAAAATCAATACAAGTTATATACCCACTAATATTTGACTTGAGGTTACTTACGCGATAACATCGAAGATTGGTTATTTTGCTGTTTTTTTTTTGTTTATTATATTCGATTGTATAAGTTTTATAAGTAGTCTAATTGACTTGTTCTCTTACTTTTTGAACTAAAAACACCACGACGAATCATTTATAAACTAATTTTAGAAACAAACCCTTAAAAACAATTTTCTATCCTCAAAATCTGATAGGTTTGCAACTACTTAAAATGCTAGAAATTACCTTATTATCTTATTTCCCAACATGATCAAAAATTGACAAAAAATTCCAATTTTTTGGCAAGAATTTGTGGCAAATTTTAGCTGTTTACACGTAAAAATAAATGAAAGGTCAACTTTTACAATTTCTTGAACAAGAAATTAAAGTTTAAAGCCCGGACCTGTATCTTTTCCCATTCTTCAAATGATAATGTCGCAGCGCGCATGTCTCATCGTGTGTAGCTTTGTTTACATGCGCGAGGCCATAAATTTGCCCCTTTCGTGATTATTGTTTGCTTAAGGTAAATATAGTCGGATCTGGTCTTATCGTGCGGGTCATACGATTCAAGAAAGACATACTTTCAGTTTTTGTTTTCTTTACTTGCGTTTAATTTTACCCTCTAAATAAAATACGTAAGATAAATGAGACAGACTTATTCCATTTTGACATGAAAAAAAATGATATGTATTTACTTTCCAGCGATTCTAAAAAAGCTTATAATAGCACCAGCTACGTTTTATTTTAAATATGCCAGTTTTGTGACTTTGACAGTTTGTGACAAAATGAAACAATTTTTTGGGTTTTTGCATCCCCAATCAAAAAAAAATGGTACTTAATCTGATAAACTATTTCGAAAATGAAAGAAAAAGTGGAAATTCGCCAACTAATATTCAGGAAACAGTAGCCAAAGCACTGGGAATTAGTTTAAGGACTGTGCAGAAAATTGTGCATAAAACAAAACATAACATAATACCCAAGAATACTAAAAAGTGTAAACGAAGAAAGCCAAATACTGAGGATTTAAGCGAAAATATTAAAATGGGAGTTCGAAATGTGATTTACGATTTATACAAATCAAAAACCAATGTAACTCTTCCAGTTTTACAAAAAACATTAAAAATTCGGGGTGTTTTGGAAATTGGACTTGAAGCGTTATCAAAATTAATAAAAAATTTAGGTTTTCGCTATAAAAAAGACTGTAACCGAAGATTTTTATGTGAGCAGCCACAGATAGTGAGTCAGCGTGTTCAGTTTTTAAAAAAATATACGGACAATTACAAATCGAAATTTAGAAAAGTGGTATTTTTAGACGAAACGTTGATATTTTCGAATGGAAGTGGTTCAAAATCTTGGCAAGATAAGTCTGTAAAAAGTGTTAAAAGGAAAAAGGGGTGCAGTACGGGAAAGCGTTTTATTATTTTGCATGCCGGTTCTGCAACAGGATATGTTGCAGGTGCGAGTTTAATTTTTTCTTCAACAATTGATACCAAATTTGGATGCTCCGTCTTTAATTGTATTAGATAATGCATCATATCATTCAAGAATTTTAAATAAACAGCCTACTTCATCTTGGAGGAAAAGTGATATTTATGAGTGGCTGGAAAAACACAACCAAAATCCTTTACCAAATATGCTTAAATCGGAACTCCTATCAATAGCAAAGTATCTTAAAAACCCCAAAATATACGCGGTAGATGAAATACTGCGTGAATATGGTCATGAGGTTCTACGACTGCCGCCATATCATTGCCAGTTTAACGCAATAGAATTAATATGGGCTGGTGCAAAGTCTTATTATGAAAAACATGTAGGTGATGGTCTTAAATCCGACCAAGTACAAATAGTTTGGCAAGATTCGTTAGATCATATTACACAAGAGTACTGGAAGAAATCGGTGGAACATACAGAAATATTAATGAGGGATTGGTGGGATCGAGAACAAGAGATGTCGAAGTAGCGCCAATGATAATTGCTCCATTCGAAGACGACTCAGACGACGAGGACTTTTCAGATTTTATAAGTGACGATGAGAGTTTTTAGGCTATAATTATAAACGGTGTTTTTCGTTTACATTTTTTAGTATTCTTGGGTATGCTTTTTTTCATGCACATTATTCTGCATAGTCCTTAAACTAATTCCCAGTGTTTTCATTACGGTTTCCTGCATATTGGTTTGCGAATTTCCACTTTTTCTTTCATTATCGAAATAGTTTATCAGACTAAATGCCATTGTATTTTTAGGTTTTAGTAGTAAAATTGTTAAAATAAATTGCACTGTTTATTATTGTCGTTTTTAATTAAAGGGTACAGTAGGTATATAATTAACGATTATATAATTTTTTTATAACTTTTTCAACTCCCCTGTACATAATTTTTACAAAACTAATAATATTAGGTATATGTGGCTATCTTCGCGATAGCTAAAATAATGAAACTATTTTTCCTTCCTTCGGTATATTTGTAAATAATCTCACAACATTTTGATAGCCTCTGTGTTGTCTGATTTGACGAATATGATCAGTGACCTTTGGACCCGCACGTTAAGACCAGATCTGACTATATCTATAATTTTCAACCGTTTACGAACAATTAATACGCTGATGCACCCTTGACATGTATCTGGACTTAGCAACGTTCTGAACTGAAATCACAATCTTTAAGGCATTGACAATGACAATTGGCGGCTATTTAAGTTTGAGACCTTAAAAAATGTCAGTGAATGTAAATCAAATTTGAATTTTGCTCTGCTGATATTACATTGAAAATGCGCCTCGCTGAAGATAAACGCATCGAAATTATGATTATGTTGGGTTGTGGAGATAAAAGTATAGAAGACATACGGAAGTCTCTGATATGTTCAATTAAAAATACACAAATCGCCCGCTTGTTAGCCAATCGACAGTGTCTAGGGTAGTACCTAATTAAGTGGCGAGCTTCCCGTAATTTAAAGATAGTATTAAAAGTGGTCATCCTGGTAAACCTGAGGAGAAAAAAAATAAACAGATTATTGTCAGCTAACACTCACTACAAGAAGATTCTCATAACTTAGGGAGTGACTAACATACTTCTCACCATACCACCGTATGTAGTTAAGTTTCATCCATACAAATCAGTAATTGCACAAGAGTTATTGGACGATGATCCTGAAAGGCGAGGGCAATTTTGTGAAATAATGATTGAGTTAACAGATAATCATCTCTTTAAATAGTCAGAGTAATGGACAAAATTACAGATACTGGGCACAAGGAAAACCTCACTGGTTCATAGTCAATCACACCCAGTATAATCGAAAGGTAAATGTTTTGCTGGGCATTGTTATAAATATGTTAATGAGACCATTACTCTTTGATGAGAGCCTCACTCGGGAAAGATATCTAAATTTCCTTTGAAATGATCTAATTCCAGCTCTTGTCACTCTATTTTTAGCTGATAATCGACCTGATTCACCAACTTTAACCCTATGGTTTTAACAGGATTATGCTGGTCATGTAAGGGAGTACCTAAATAAAATTATTCGGGGCGGTGACTGGCCACCCATATTCCAGATCGTCCGATCTTAACCCACTGATTTTTTTTAATGTGAGACTCGATAGACACTTTTTTGGAGTCCATTCGACGAGTAATACGAGAAATTTCTCCACAAGTAGTACAAATTGTACAATAGGAATTTTTGATTGATACTGCAGAACAGTTGGTAGAGCACTGAGAGAAAACTCTATTAGCCGTAGCTAGAAATCCATTCGCAGTAGCAAGAAATCTGCATTAAATAGGCGCCGAAAAAACAACTCTATTGTTGCTACAAGGTTCTTTTTTTTGAAATTACTTTTTAACCTCAACATGGTCGTTTTTTAAATATTATTCTTTTGCTGTTAAAATACATTTCTATTGCCATAAAAAATATATAATGCAGTGGTAAACAAAAATGATTTTGTGATTAATTGAGGTCGTGTAGTTTGAAAAGTATCGGTTTTTACTCCTAAAAATAATCAGCCAGCTATAAAATAATTTTATTTTTAGTCCACCTAGCTACTACTAAATTCCTTTTTTTAGCTCCTTCGCCAAAATGGCTGTGTTTGGGGGATTATATAGTGGATGTTTTTGGCTATTGATTTGATAAAATTTTTATATTTGAATAATTCTATATAGGGTGGTGTACTTTCAGTGCAACGTTATACAATAAGTGCTGTGGCAGTGTGTCTCCAAATTCAGGTAGGTACAATTATTTTAAAAATAATTATATTTATTACTTATATTTTTTAATTCATTCCGATCATGGCCGCCATTAAGTTTCCGTTCTGCACGTATTAGGGCAGTATTTTTGATAAAAATTGTATGTTAAACTTTGTTTAATAACGGGGGGATCTGACTGTTCTGAAAGTAACAAACTGCTAGGAACATGACCCTTTTTAGCCATTTTTTTTATTAATAGGTATCAGAAAACCTAACAAATGCGATTTTGCATTGCAAAATTTAGAACGGGAAAGAAATATCTTAAAAACTCAGATTGTTTTCCGATTCTATCCCCTAAATTTGTATTGTATTTCTGAAAAAATTAATCTCTCGCCTAACAAAATTTAAAGACTCACCTAAGTCAACGATTTTTTGTAGGTACCTAAGTAGAGTAATGTGATAAACATGAGTTACTTATTAAGTAATAAATATAATTATTGGTAAAATAATTGTACCTACCTAAATTTGGGGACACACCGCCACAACACCTATTATATAACGTTGCACTAAAAGTACACCACCCTATATGAAATTATTAAAATATAAAAAATTTATCAAATTAATGGCCATCAAACATCCACTATAAACTATAATCCACCAACCACTAAACAAACTAACAACACTGCAAATGGCAATAAAATGAACCAAAACGATTTCACCATGTTTTAAAAAAGCAACTGTTTAGTTCCTAAAAGGTATATTTTAGATAGGTATAAAAGATTGGTTAGTTTTTATTTTATTTTTTGTGGTAATAAGATAACCTTATAGGAATTAAAAAAATACTTTTTAAAAACACTTTATTGGATACATATTGTTATGGTTATATGATATTCTGTTACCATAAAAAAGCATTGAGCACACGTAACAATATTGTTGTCAAAAAAACGTCCTTGATTGTGACTAAACGAAATATTTTAGGGATAAATGGATTTTTTCTTGTGGTAATAAACATATATTCAAAAAAATACTTGTATTGAGTGATTTTCCTCAGTGAGGACATCTTATAAAGTAGTTTCCTTTCATACTTTGGTAATGGTAATATTTCGTAAACGGTTACCTATAGCGCATGAATTATGAAAAAAGTCTGGAATTGATTGTAGAATGTTAAAATATAAAAATGTATGGGAAAGAAAGAAAAAACCAAAAGTCTTCCTCCACAAAATTTATTAGAATAAAATATTATTCATAGGTCTCTACATGTTTCGAACGTAGAAACGTTCATCATCAGGAGACAAAAAAATTTATTTTATGCTGATGGTGTTAGCAAAAGAGAAAATTATAACCTTAATGGAGCTTTTATGGACTTAAAGTGTAGAAGAGACATGATATGAAGAAAAATGATAGAGGTTAAACCATACTAAGTATGTGAAATAGTTATTAAGAAGAAAAAACCCTTTCTAAGAAGGTGCCGAAGATTATTTAAAAACTTTCTAAACAAATGTCTGTATGACATTATGAGGATAAAATTGAAGGAGCCACAATAAGATTACGTTCTAAAAAGAGTTTTTGGGGTACTGAGGATTAAACCTCAGTAACCCCGCGAGAGGTTAATTTAAAACCAAGAAAAACAATTAAAAATTATACATTTTCTTAAAGTAAAAGTCAAAAGGTTATTCACGTCCACGTGCTGGGGAAAAAGTGAAAGAGATCGACACCTTCTTAGAAAGGGTTTTTTCTTCTTTCCCAGTTTATTGGGTTGGCTTAGACCCCCATTAATAACTATTTCACATACTTAGTATGGTTTAACCTCTATCATTTTTCTTCATATCATGTCTCTTCTACACTTTAAGTCCATAAAAGCTCCATTAAGGTTCTAATTTTCTCTTTTGCTAACACCATCAGCATAATATACTAAATATCACGAATAGTCTCGTTTTAAAACAGATGACAGCGGTTATTTGTCATCGATCAGCTGATATTAGGACATAATAATATCCCTAGATTTGTAGCGGACCGTAATGAGCCCAAACACCGAGTTATGAATTGCGTTTTTGTTACATTTAATTACATTTTAAAAATTTTAATTTAATTACTTTTGTGTAAGTACCTACAATTATTATTCATTTGACCAAAAATTTAGATACAGGTTAAACATTTTTTATTATTTTTCATTAGTGATCATAATTATTAATGTGTGCCTTGCTCGTTAAGTTGATTTCATCGATAAGTAATAAGTTTTATTTCATCTGAACGCCGTTTTTGTCGAAAAGTTAGTTTGTAAAATTTTTGTTCTTAAAATGTTGTTCGTTAAGGTTAGGTTTCTAATGTATAATTTTCGCATTTTGCATTATCTAGCTATCCTTTTCTGTTTCAAGAAAAATAAGTAGAAATTAAGTATTTCCCTGACTTAGGTAGGTAGGAGAGAGTTGGACAAAACCGGGTAGGTTGATAAAACCGGGTATCGCCTAGTTCTACCATATGCCAAAACAGCTTTCCATATTATTAACCTTTAAAAAGCAGCTATTTGATTTTGAAGGAATTATTTTTATTATTGTTATTAGCAAATATTATTATTGTTTGGCAATAGTAAGGTAATAGTAAGTAACATTATGTTACTATAGTAGTTAAAATAGCCAACCATATTAATATGTAATAGGATAGCGAACAAATATATAATTCTATTTTCTGTGTCTACGTTCCTTACATAAGTGAAATTATTGTTTGATATTACTATTATTATTGTTTGTATGACAATAAAATAAAGTTTTTAACATAAAGTTAGCCTACATACAAGTTTAGAAATGTAACTGTATCAATAAATTGCATTTTAACAAACAAATTCCATAAAAACCACTTTTGGGTCTACGTACCTTATGTAAGTCAAAAACTGTTAAAGTAGGGTTTCCACTGACAGAAAAATTTAATCCCTGGCTAAACTAAAGCTTTTAACTTTATGTTAGCCTACATACAAGTTTAGGAATGTAACTGTATTATAACCAACAAATTCTATAAAAACCGTATTTGGGTCTTCGTACCTTACGTTAAGTCAAAAACTGTTAAATTAGGGTTTCCATTGACAGAAAAATTAAATCCCTAGCTATATCGAAGCTTTTAACTTTATGTTAGCCCACATACAAGTTTAGAAATGTACCCGTACCATAGCCAACAAATTCTATAAAAACCATATTTGAGTCTACGTACCTTACGTAAGTCATATATGGGGATTTTCTTGACAGTGAATGTAATAACTTGAATTCAATTAGTTTATGTTGAACTGTAGGTATTTTACATATACAGTGTGTGTATAAAGTCTGGAAACGGCTTAATAACATCACAATTTACTGGCCGATTTAAACCAAATTTGGTGCAGTTGTGTAAGAGGATCTAACGCACCGAATGACGATATTGGCGTTGTTGCCAGCTTTTTAGTTTGTCTGGAATTCGAACGAATTTTATATTTTTAAATATAACACCCAGTATATTTTTACATTTTTAAATTCCACATAAAATTATATTTATTTTTTATTAAATGCATTATTAGTCTATACTTCATAGTTTCCGAGATATTGACTCTCGAAAAGTGACATTTTTGAACTTTGACAGCTTATAACTTTCTAACAGTACGTCTTAGAGCAAAACGGCTTACATGTCCCTATCTTCAATTTTTATTATCTCCCCAAAAAAATCAACTTCCAGTTAAACCGGAACAACTATATTTCCTGCTTTCGAGTTACATCCGGTTTAACCGGAAGTTGATTTTTTGGGGAAGATAATAAAAATTGAAGATAGGGACATGTAAGCCGTTTTGCTCTAAGACGTACTGTTAGAAAGTTATAAGCTGTCAAAGTTCAAAAATGTCACTTTTCGAGAGTCAATATCTCGGAAACTATGAAGTATAGACTAATATTGCATTTAATAAAAAATAATTATAATTTTATGTGGAATTTAAAAATGTAAAAATATACTGGGTGTTATATTTAAAAATATAAAATTTGTTTGAATTCCAGACAAACTAAAAAGCTGGCAACAACGCCAATATCGTCATTCGGTGCGTTAGATCCTCTTAAACAACTGTACCAAATTTGGTTTAAATCGGCCAGTAAATTGTGATGTTATTAAGCCGTTTCCAGACTTTATACACACACTGTAGGTATTATCTGAACAAATAAAACAAAAAAATCTATTCTAAATATGAGTGACAGAATCCTATTTTAAGTTGTGTTTCAGTTAGTTTAGTATTTTTAAGGTTCGGATATTTATAATATTATAAACTTTTTAAATCTATTTTGACACTTTATCTTTAAACCATATAGAAATTCATGATTATTATTTATTACCTACCTTAAATTATAATATTTGTAAAACATAACTTTCAAAAGAAATTATTACCTACCTATTACTTATTATTTGGCAATATTAAAGCGGTAGAACCGATGAGGCTATTGCATAAATTGTTTTAGAAGGTATCACATGTATAATTTTCAAGTCCGGTCCTGTAATTCATGCCAACTTATAAAAATTTAATAGACCAAAATTGACAGAGTGTCACGTGACTTTGCCCCCATCTTGCGAGAGTATTCAAGATTTTTACTATATAAATTTTTCTGTCTCCTGATGATGAACGTTTCTACGTTCGAAACATGTAGAGATCCTTGACTAATTTTTTATTCTATTAAATTTTGTGAAGTAAGACTTTTAGTTTTTTCTTTCTGTCCCATATTTTAACTCCACTTTAAGCATGGACTACTTCTTTAAAATAAAAATATATGTTATACTATATATTTTTTATAGTACAAAATATATTCTTTACAATGTTTTCTTCTTAATGACGCTATCCTTAATATATACGTGTCAAATTAACTTATTATCGTGCAGACTGTCCGATCCAATAGGAACATAAGCAAAATAAATGATTATATTACCTTAACCCCAGCCATAATTTTATTTAAAATTAAAGCCACTTAAGTAAATATTCAGGTAAACATTAAGCAGGTTGGAGTCATTCTAATTATTGTTCCCTGATTAAACTAGTCCGTTTAGAGTGAAATATTACTAGATAAAAGTAACCTTGGCCTTGACTTTCTTGGTTTTGATTTACTAATTCAATTTTTGGCTTTCTAAAGGCAAAGGTAATTAAATTTAACCATCAGAATACACCAATACACCTATTAGTTAATCCATCGTTCTGTCAACCCAGAAGAACCAGATAAAGAAACCCTATATTGACTACCATCAGTGCAGTGGCGCATCCAGAACTTTACTAGGAGGGGGGGGGGAATAATTTGAGTATAATTTGCACTCCATTTGCCTATCTAATGGTAAATGTCTACGGAGCGGCCATATCTCGAAAGCCATTTATGTTACGATTATGAGGTAAAAAAATTATTAATAAATTCGGCCAAAACAATTCCATTAAAAATATTCTTAAGTTCCTAACTTTACTGCTAGGGGGCGCATTTGCTGTCATGTAACTAAACGTGGCTAATTCGCCCATTTATATTGTATATATCATATTATAGAATGTTAGTCTGAAACATGCCATATACAATCTCTGTTCAATACTCTAAACATTTTATTTAAACATTTTTTCTTTAATTACCATAACAACGGCAGGATGAAGTGTAACAATTTAAAGATTTTTAAATGCTATAACTTGGGTTTGCCTTTACCGATTTTAACAAGCGATAGCTCAATTTAAAGGTATTTTTAATAGGAACAAATTCTATTTAAGATTAATTTGTTTGCCAACAATAGAGGGCGCTAATTAAAAGAACATCATATTTTAGTCATTTACACCAGTAATTTTAATACAATCATATATATTTTTTTACTTTTGTTGATAGACTATTAGTTAATTAAAAAAGATCAGAAAACCCGAGGTTGTTATCTCTTTTCGTTTGAAAATTATTTTAAAATTTTCTATAAAAAATTAACTTGCTATAAATTGATAAAACTAACATAAATCAAACAAAGTAACCTATCACTACTTAACACATTCACCTCAAACGTCCAAACTGTCGTCCATTATTTTTAATGCAGTGATTAAGCCTTCTGCGATTAGAAAATGTAACCGCTTCAATTTCCGCTTTAGGTATTTTCCTAATAGCAAGTTGAATTCGATCCATCATAATATCTTCCCGGGCCGTTGGTAGAGTTTAGTACACTATATTCTTTATTCTTCCCAATAGATAAAATCCATGCATGTTAAATCGGGAGACCTAGGTGGCCAGGAAAATAAACTGCCTCTACCAATCCACCGGTCGGGAACGTGAAGATTTAGCTGGTTTTGTACTATGCGGGAAAAATCTAGGCACCCGTCCTGGTGTAACCACATATTTTATATGTCGTCTTATTTCCAAAGGAACATCTTCTAGTAATCCCGGCAAATAAAATGTTAGGAAGTACAAGTACATTTCGCCCATCAAACTACCTTCAAATATATGCGGACCAATTTATCATTCCATTGATATTACCACACCAGACATCGATGCTGGTGATCAACTTCTCGCATCCAATTCGGATTAGTCTCTGCCCAATAGTGCATATCATGAAGATTCACCCGGCCGGTATTGCTAAAAGAGGCCTCGTCTTTCCACAGTATTTGGGATAAAATGTGAAGATTTTCTCGGATTATGTTCTTCAGCCAGTGACAGTGGTTTATAATCGAAATCAGCTTTGTTTAGGGCTTGATGTAATACCACTTGATATGGATGCATACGTCGTTCTGCAAGAATTTTCTGTAATATACTAAATGATAATGCCAAGTCTCTAGAAAGTTCTCTAATACTTATATAAGGATCTGCGTATATATCCGGCGATGTCTTCTCACAGAGGGAATTGGTTGCACTCGGCCAGTTTTTCTTAAGCGTCGGGCTAAACGTTTAAAAACATCTCTAGAGTGATGTACTCTGAACGGAAACCGCAAAGAATAATCTCAAGAAGCTATAGCCGCATTATCAAAACATTGAAAAAAATAGCTAACATATTATACGCTTCTTCATCAACAAGACTAAAAACAGATATATGGTTGTATTTAAATTACTTGTGTAAATGACTAAAATATGATGTTCTTTTAATTAAAGTCCTCTAAAGTTAGAAACTTAAGAATACTTTTAATCGAATCCTTTTGGCCGAACTTAATTTTAATTTTAATAATTTTTTTACCTCATAATCGTAACATAAATGGCTTTCGAGATATGGCTGCTCCGTACTCTTAACTGATCACGGTGTATATAAATATAATACATTTTCCATAAACCATAACCTATAGCTATCTTCAACCGTTTACGAAATATTAGGTAACACTTTAATGCCGACATGCATCATTAATGTTTCCCGACTTAGCAACGTTCTGAACTTAAGTCACAATCTTTATTGCATTGACAATGACAATTTGCTATTTAAGTTTGAGACGTCAAAAAATAGCGAAATATAGCTGGATCAGCTATTTTTTTATCGAACTATTTTCGGCCATGTGTGTTAAAAAAATAATAATAAAATAAAAAATCGTAAAGTAAGGCCAAGGACAACAAGGCCTACTGCAAAACCAGCAGCATGATTTTAAAACGGGTTTTATAAGCACCTGGTGTTGATGTTTTGAGTACATTATTCAGTCTATTATACAAGTGAGCGGTCTGATAGCTAAAACATATTCTAAACAATGCTTCGGGATGCTGAAATGAGATTTAAAACGAGTGTTGCTCTGATGCGTAGGACTTGTCGGAGCCAGCCTGTCACTCAATACAGAGGGGGATGCCGAAAGAACAATTTTGTGCACAAAAACTTCTAATTGAAGTTCACTTCTATCATCCATATTGAACCATTTAAGCTCAATAAGTGAATCTGTGATATGCTCGTATATATAAAGTAAACAAACAAAACGGCAACAGGAGTTTTGTACTTTCTGGATTCTCTTCCTTTCCATAACATTAAGAAAAGAACAAGACATAGGAACAATAATTAAAATGGGACAAGACCAGCGACTCTGAGAGCATCCATCTAGGTAAGCTTTTTAGATAATATCCTTACTTCCTTAAAGCATTGTTAAACTATGAAAAGCTTTTTTGATAGTGTCATTCACCTGATCAACAAATTTCAGTCTTTGATCAACCAGAATGCTAAGGAACTTTGTCACACTCTTCACCAAAGAAACTCCCTCGATTGGCAGCTGCACAACACTCTCGATGTTAGGTATTTTGTGTCCACCAATAAAAACAACTACAGATTTGTTGGGATTTAGTACGATTTTACGGTTTTTGAGATGTTACAAATATTATTAAGTTCCTGATTTCGAATATGCTCTATTATTGCTCACTAGGGAAAAAGCTGTGACTTATCTAAGTCTTATCGGAATATTCGTGGTGGACCGCACAATTTTCAATATTTTGAATTATCAGACGTGTATAGAATAAGTAAAAGGGGTCCCAAAAAACAAAATCCACGGCAATCTGCTGAAAACCGTGATGTTTATGCTTTGAACATGACCGACCATGGTAAACCCAGATATTGCCACTGTCCTTTTAAAAGCCACATACCGTATTTTGCCAACATTTTTTTTGTTTCAACTAAGTGTGAAAGTTGGAAAAAGTGCTTCCTTTATACCTCTACAGCCAAAGCACTTATAATGAAAATGTATGCTAAATTTACAGTTTTTACAAGAAAGGTGTTCTTGACACTGACCAAATAAGCTACCAAACCTTTTAAATAATTTTTTTATTTAAGGAAAGTAAGCAAAATATTAAAAATTATAGTGACAGTTCAGTAAAACTTTTAAATGATAATATTATGAAGTGCCTAAAGGTTTCTAAATCTAAATAAATATCATGTTATTCTTTAGTATGATAAACCTTGAAACATGCTTTAGGGTGCAAAGCTACACAACATTTTTTACAATTGAAATTACATTTTTTGTGGCAGTATGTGCAGTGTGCACCTAGTTTGCTTTTCTTGAAAGACTATAAGATGGAATTTCGCATCGAACCTAGAAAAAGAATGGGCGTCTCTAGAAATTCTGGAAGGTCACCCGACAGATATTTTTCCAAATGAATCTAGGCGAGCTGCAAATTTGTTCTGAACAACCTCCTAAACCTCGTAAAATTTGGCACTACACATCAGCTAGTTGGGAAGACCTAAGGGACCATTTTCGCACTTTTCCTTGGCTGGAAGTATGCTTCTCTTCAGATGATCCATCCGCTTGTGCTCAAGAGGTCTCCGATGTCATTCTTACTGGCATGGAAGCCTTTATTCCTTTCTCCAAGAAGCGCCCTTCAAATGGCAAGCCCTGGTTTAGCAAGAACTGCGAGCGTGCTGTCAGAGCTAAAAATCTAGCTTACCGACAATGGCGTAAAAATCCTACCGATGTGAATCGCACCATCTTTGTTACCGCCCGAAACCAGTGCAAGCAAACGATAGATCAAAACAAAGAGGCTCACAACATGAGGATCAAAAATAAACTTCTCGCCAGTCCTAACGGATCTAGGTCCTTTTGGTCAGTCGCTAAGGCCGTCAGTCAAAATTTTACCAAATCAAATATTCCACCGCTAACACGTTCTGACGGCACAATAGCAACCACGGCTGAAGATAAAGCGAACTTACTCGCAGAACTCTTTGCTTCACACTCCACGGTAGACTTTCAGGGAAAAACACCCCCGAACATTCCAGCAGTTCGATCGGAAATGACTGATATCGTATTCCGTCAGCGTCCTGTCAAACGAATTCTGAAGGGGCTCGATGCCAAAAAAGCTTCTGGTCCAGATGAAATTCCTATTATAGTGCTCAAGAAATGCGCCGATGAACTCACACCAGTATTTTGTAGACTTTTTAACTTATCCTACAAAAAAGGAATATTTCCATCTTACTGGAAAAAGGCGCGAGTCCAGCCTATACCAAAGAAAGGCAAGAAAACCCTGCCAAACAACTATCGACCAGTCGCATTGCTTTCAGTTATATCAAAGGTGATGGAGAAAGCTATTAACCAACAACTTATAAAATACCTGGAAGGCCTTAAAATTATCAGCGACCATCAGTATAGTTTTCGTAAGTCCAGATCAACAGGAGACCTGCTAGCCTATGTCACTCATCTTTGGAGCAACGCAATCGAACATCATGGGGAGTCCCGGGCTATTGCACTGGACATCTCTAAAGCCTTTGACCGTGTCTGGCACGAGGGGCTCCTAAGCAAACTGCGTTCTTATGGTATGCCCGGTCGATTTTGTTCATGGTTGTCTAGCTTCCTCAAGGACCGCTCTCTGCAAGTGGCGATTGACGGGTTTCTCTCAGACACCTTCACCATCAACGCTGGTGTTCCTCAAGGGTCCATATTATCTCCCACTCTCTTCTTACTGTACATTAACGACCTTCTAGCGAAAACAGAAAATCCATTATATTGCTTTGCTGACGACAGCACACTTATCTCATCTTTTACTTTGAAACCTCAATCATCGGCTACTGACGCACATCTTCGCAGACAACATGAGGTATCACGCCTCAATAAAGACCTGGAAGAAATTTTGTCTTGGGGTGACAGTAACCAAGTCGAATTTAACGCTCAAAAAACCCAGGCTGCAGTTTTCTCTAAGAAGGTCAACATTGCAGAACCCGATATCGTTATGGCAGGACACGCAATTCCACTGACTTCGTCTATTAATTTGCTGGGTGTCAACCTGGGAGGAAATATGTCTTGGCATAATCACGTAGTGGCAATCGCCAGGGCAGCTTCTCAGAAGCTCGGTATACTTTTCCGTACCAAAAAGTTGTATACACCTCAACAACTTTTGACACTTTATAAAGCCCAGATTCGACCATCACTGGAATACTGCTCTCATATCTGGAGTTCTGCACCGAAGCATACTCTTCGGTTGTTGGATTCCATCCAAAGAAGAGCCGTTCGTCTAATCGGCGACCACGAGCTGACTAAGAACCTCGACAGCTTAGAACATCGAAGACAGGTTGGTGATTTGACTCTCTTCTACAGATATTTTCATGGCAAGTGTTCGACAGATATTGCCCGCTCGATTCCACCTAGAGTAATGCATAGCAGAAACACACGACGAACCACTGCCGCCCATCCCTATGTGGTTCAACTTAGTACACCCCGAACATCATTGTTTCAGAACTCTTTCATTTGGAGGACGTCATCTTTGTGGAACGGCCTTTCTGAGACCGTGTTTCCAACCGAATATAACCTCCAACGATTCAAGAAAAACGTGAATCGCTTTCTTCGCACACGCACCGCTCCCAGAGCGCCTTAAAGGATTTTCCTATAGTGCTTGTGCTCGATCATAAAAAAAAAAAAAAACCTTCACTGCAACAGACTACAAGCAAGTTGATCCAATTTGCCACCATCAGATTTGTCCAGGCGCCAATCGTTTTAGTCAGCTGTATCCACAAAGTGAGTTATATTAGAAGACAGTACCATTTTTTGCCCCGAATTGACAAAACAAGTTCATATTTCATAACCTCATCGTCGAAAAACAAAAAGAATGTATCTATAGGGCAACGTTTTTGTTATGGAGCACAAACTTCTTCCTAGGGCGGTAATTCAGGAACCATGTCATTTTTTGTCCATGTGAACTCATTGGATTGCTTCTTTGGTTTAAAGATTTTTTGAATCTTTGCAAAATGTGATGAAGGAAGTTCATCTTCACTGTCAAACTTGTCCGAAGATTCAACAGTTTGAAGTCGCATTCCCTCTGCGTTAGTTCTAAGCTGAGACGCAGGAAGATTTTGTAGTAACACATTATCTTTTTTGCCACTGTCTTCATTAACTCGTTATTTTCTGGAGAAAAAATTATAATCTCATTAGGAACTAAAACATCAGCCATGTCTAGGTTTTCTGCCTCTTCTAAAAGTTCATTGAGTGATAATGGTCGCTTCCAAAAATTTCTGTAACAGAAATAAGTTTTAGTAGCCTATTTTGCCACTGTCCTTTTAAAAAGACGCTTTCAGATACCGCCATTTACAACCGCAACCCTAACCTAGATAAAACATATTGTGAATTAATACTCACAGTGATTCATCTAAACAAACATGCAAATATACATAAAAAAGTGAGATCTGATAAAAACTATTTTAAAAACTTACCTTGCATGTGCCATGAATTTATTTCAACTTGCAGTTGTTTAATTTTCACCAAACAATAACGCAGTACTTAAACAGTTTGCAACTTTATAATGCTCTAAATCAGTACAGGTTGTCCCATTTATTTATTAGTAGCTCAACTAAAGTATTTATAAAATATTTTAGATTGGCTTTTAAAAGGACAGTGGCAAAATACACTATCGTGTATATTTTGGCGCTTGGCTTTATTTGGGTTTTAATAGAATATAGAATTAATAAATATGCAATAATTTCTTGATAAAATGGCGAACGTTTCTAGGGGCTCGTGTTTAACTATATAGTTTGTAAAAATTAATTGACCTTTTTTCTTAATTATATTTAGCGTTCAAATAACGTTTTTACGTACCTTTGTACCCCATCAGTAACTCGCCTACTCTTTTTTAGGGCTATAGACCCTATAGAGACCGATGGTTTGCAAGACATACATGTAAAGAAAATTTACATTACATAATATTATTATTGTCCTATTATTTTCGAATTGTAAATTATAAGACATTAAGATTGTTGTTCTTTCCTAAAGTTTTTATTTGTTAATTTTTTACCATGTGGTACTTAAGTGTGGTAAGCTCCTGTGTCTGGCAACCATTTTTATACCATTCATAAAAATCATAGTCAAAATTTAAAAAACTTCCTTTTTTACTGCATACTATACCTACTTATTAGTTTATTAATAATAATTATTCTATATTTCAACATCTTTTAGAAAATAGAATTGATTCGGCTTTTACTTGGTGGAAATCCATTATTACTTAATTGCAATTTTATTGTTACACCTAATTAAGTTATAACTTTTAAAATACCATTCTTAAGTACTGCTTTGAGGAAGCAACTGTGTTGCGAAACATGTCGAGTCAAAATAAAAATCTGTGGAAAGTGTAAAATTATTATTTTTTTAAATTTTTTTACCATTTACTTATTTAACACAATTTAACTTTTAAAAATTCGATTAATAAATTATAGGACGTACTTAAAAGAAAATATGTAGTTTAATGGTCGTTTGTTATAGATTTCATTCCCAGGCATTCTCTTTTAAATAAACATTAATTTACTATTTATTTTTATACCTCGTAAATACATCCCATACCAATGACTCAAATTATTTCCCAACCAAAATTTAACAGAATAATCAAAACTTCAACAGTGAATGTTATACTGCTTTCAAACCACTATGCAGGCAACCATTCTCGCTTTTATCTCCCGTTTTATAACTATAAGCGATGCTGCCAAGTATAAAATTTACTATCAGTTACCAAGAAATTCCGAATTATACTGAAATGTAATAATACATAATGTTGTAGATTATGTTGGTTTGCTAGAACTTATAAAATCATATTTATCAAAACAAAAATAATAATTAGGTAATTGTTATTAACTTACCAGAAGTTGGAGGAAAATGCATATATTCTTTGATTTATCTAAAGCTGTTAAAACCACCAAAGAAACATAGCAGCGGAAAGGTTACATAGTTCACTTACAAAAAATTATTGACAGTGACAGATGTTGTCATCCCTACATGGTCATGCCACTTAAGCAACACTCCTGCCTATTTATCAAAAGTGACAGGGACTTTGAGACGTCAACAAAGATATTTAAACCAAGAAATTCGAAAAATGTTAAAATTTGAGATAATGTTTCACTTAAAAAAAAAAAGCGAAAACACGGATATTAGTATTTAGGCAGAAAACCATGATTCCAGGGTAGGTTCCGTTATGAAACCGCGATCCATGAAATTAGTGGCGCAGTCAAAAAATATGTCTAGCCGAGGGAGCATACCTCATCCAAATGTCCACTTTACGTTTGTACGTAAAGTATATCTCAAAGTACTTATATCGTCTTGCCTTTGTGACAGCAATTAACAAAATATAAATTTCTACAGACTAAAAAGTTTGTAACTCTAATTTTAAGTCATATATTCTTTTATGCTCTCACCTTCGATTTTACTTGCCTATCCCCACCACATAATAATATACTCTATGGAGTTAAATATACAACGATATGGTGGAAGACGTAAGACAGTATGACTAGGTTGGGATCACTCGAGTGAAAAATAACCTATCATCCGGTTTTTTTAAGGTTTTTTTTTAAAACCGATTATTTATAAATCGGTTTTTCATTCGAATATCTACTAATAATACGCGGTTCATCATGAAAGGTCACTCGAAGAAAAGCGGTTTTGTTAATAATTACGGAACTGCCGACCTTTTTTTTTTTTAGAAGTTAATAAGTTTTCGGCAGCGTTTTTCTTCCTGAATCGTCTGGAGAAAGTCATTTAGTCATTAATAATGTTGTAGAGGAACCATCGCCCATATTAGATTTCGAGTGAAAAATAACCTGTTGTCCACCCGGTTTTTAAAATCACTTGAATTCTCGGTAGTCGGTTTTTATTCCCATCACTAAGTATGACCCATCTGTTTAGCCAAGTTATCACATACGTATTGTTTTTTAATGTTGGGAATATCAACATGCTTGCCAACCTATAACCTATTTCGCGTATATTTATTTAATTTTTCTAGCGTTTACACAAAATTTAAATCAAATAATTATTATCGTCTTCATATTTTATAGGTAATAATTGACATATTAAATAAATATCAAGGAATTTCATTAAATAATTTAGGAGAATTGTATAGCGAAAAATATCGGTTAAGATTTTTTTTAACATTATTATGTCATTGTTCTTTCACTATACAATTCTCCCAAAATTAGCAATAAAATGAATAGATATTTTTGTTATATGTCAGATATAATCTAAATCAGGGAAGGTTCTACGGGGGGGGCCTGGGGGGCCCAGGACCCCCCAACATTTCTGAAAAGAACTTAAAATATCTCGAGAGAAATACAATCAATTTGGCAATGATTGTTAATGATTTTTTGTTTCTAAACCAGTTGTCTCTGGTACATTTTTTATACACAGAAGAATAATAATAAAGCAATTAGAAAAACGATTTTTTTTTTTAATTTTGCCCCTAGTCCAGGTTTCAGGCACCCTCGCATTGAAGCAAAAACCTATGTCCCTACAATGCGGCTGAGGAAAACTGAAATAATACAAATATTTTTTCGTGAAACCTAATACTCAATAAATAAATTTATCGCTGATCGAATTGCTAACTACTTATGATTTCATGCCAATGATAAAAAAAAATTCCGGGTGTTTTATTATTTACATAATTTGATACAATTTGGGCGTGATCCCAAAAAATTTTGGGCTGCGGCGTTACTTGCTTGCGAAGGCTACCAAAAATTGTGGCTGCGCCAATGTGGTGCCCGCCCAATATTTTGGGTCTAGAACCGCCCCTGATCTAAATATTGTACCGACGGTATTGATTTTATTTAAATCTTAGTTAATCTAATAATAAACTAAAAAAAGCAACGCGAAATAGGTTATAGGTTGGCAATAGATGGAATGACGTTGAGAATGCCACCTTAAGTGTATTTAAGACTTCTAAGATTTGTTCTTTTTCTACTAAAATTCTACTAAATTCAAAATAACTATCATTTTCTACCAATTATTCTTGTATTTTAGTTTTAGTACTCTTGATCTATTTGGCGCTATACAAGGTGTTATTTAAGTATGTGACCAAACTTCAAGGGGTGCTTCTTTACGTGATTTTAAGAAGAAAAGTTCATATAAACATGGGTCCGAAAATGCATAGTTTTTACGATACAGGGTGTCAAACTTTAAAAAAAAATCGGATGTTCGTAAATATCTCAATATAGGTACTCTTTTATTCGATTTTGTTGAAATTTGGCAATTCTGTTTGTAATAATAAGAGGATAATTTAGCTTCAATTAGATTAAAATGATTAAGTCCAGTGGCGTCCCGGTAGACAGTCCAACTAATATTTTTGACAAAAAAATTGCGCGCCACTGACTTTTTTAAAATTATTTATTTTTCTGGAATTAGGCAACTACAAATACCTTTATTTCGTGAGTTTTTTTCATATCTTGCTTTGTTTTCGTGAAAAAAAATAAAAACCTTTATGGCATGTCTCCGCGGGACAAGAACAGTTTTTACTTTTAAAACATTGCAGTAATAAATTATTACGTTATGCGATTATTTATGTTAATTTCTTTTATCGAAAACAGTTTTAATTTGTGCGAATAAATTTAAAAGAGGACTTTCGTGTAATTTTAATAGCTTAATAGTTTGGTAAGTAGCAGTGGCGGCTCCTCGAAGGAGGCAGAGAGGCTAAGCCTCCTCAGCATTTTTGCCCTCCTAAATATTTAATTTACTTATATATTAACAATAACTTTTAAATCTTTTAATTTACAACGGGCAATTGTAATTTTAATATTATCCCCTTATTTAATACGATTTAATATTTACTTCACAATCTGACAACAGGGCATGAGGCTTTTTTTGAATTTACCACCATGATTTCCTAAGTGACAAAGGTCACATAGGCGTTGTTGGTATTACGCGACGAAATTGTTCCGGAACAGATACCGATTTCTAACTTTTTCAGTAAAATTGGCAACATATAAAGGCAAACAGCTCAACCAATAACAATAACGTGTCTATTTCTTCCACGTGCGACCGAAAATAACCGGATCATCACGAAGACCTGTTGGTTTTTTAGTTTTTAAAGCGCGGCTGCGTAAAGCGCTTGCTCGCCTCGTGTGATGATGTCAGTTGTCAGTGTCTAGAAACCCCGGGCATTTTGACATTTTCGTTTTTTGCTAAGTTAAATATTCGAGTTTTCGCCGGTTAGATATTTCATTTGTTTTTAGTTATACTTTGGATAATAGGAATAGGACAATCTATAATATAGTAAAAAATGAGTGTGGCTGTGTGGCCGGCTTTAATTTAGAGTGGAACATTTCCTAACAGACTCAAAAGCGTTTAATTCCCTGAATGACGATAACAAACGTCAAACTGATAGTAAAAAATAAACTCCCACAGCCAGAACTACGAGGTCTAGGCATTACAGGTAAAGAAAAACAAAATCGTCGATTTAAAACAGACCATTATAATAATTATTATTTAGAGTTTTTATTTTTTCTTAATATAAGTACTTTTAAATAAATATTTGAGCAAACAGATATTGTTTTTCAAATTTTGCAGCATAAGAGTACTGACATTGATTATTCAAGAAACCGTTTAAAATCTCTTCTAGAAAAAATTTCCAGTTATCGCAATGATGAAAATTGTTTTAACACCCTGTTTTATACTTTTTTTACTGAAAATACAAGCCATGATGCAAAAAGACGAAAAACGTATAATTTTGAAGATAAGAAACTTCATTATCAGCAGCTTTTCAATGATATTTTAGATACTACAAATAAAGGCCAGATTGAACTAAGATTTCAGATTTGCATGAATTAGGTATATTTGTTGACTTAATGAATAAAAATATTTTTTTAAGTTTTCAGAAAATTACCCAAATAATCTTTTAGATAGTATAGGTACAGTGTTATCAATTTAGTTTGTCCCACTTTTAAGAGCCTGTAACTTTTTTGTATTTTAAGTTAGCGAGCTCATTCAAGAAACAAGATGTACCATTTCTAGCCAAGTTTTTATGAGTGTTGTCAAAAATGACAGTAGGTGTCACATGTCACATTTAAAAGCAAAAATTTATATTTTTTAAATGGGACACCCTGTATATTAGAGGCGCATTAGATGGTCCCTTTCCTTCCGATTTCAAAAATATAACACACATATGCATTATTTTCTTCATTCCACCAAACATTGACAAAAATATGAAAAAATATATTATTGTTAAAAAGCATCAAGATAGCTATGCAGTTGTTTTGGTAGTTAGCTTATATTATGATCAATGAAACACGACACATTGAAACGAATAAAATATCTCAAGTTAGTTACTTTTTACATACAAAATAACTTTTCTACAATATTCGAAACGATTAATAATGCTGAAAATGAAAGACTGAAACATAAATGAAGATAAAATCCATAGCAACCAAAACAGTTGCATAGCTATCTTGATGCTTTTTAACAATAATATATTTTTTCATATTTTTGTCAATGTTTGATGGAATGAAGAAAATAATGCATATGTGTGTTATATTTTTGAAATCGGAAGAAAAAGGACCATCTAATGCGCCTCTAATATACAGGGTGTCCCATTTAAAAAAATTAAATTTTTGCTTTTAAATGTGACATGTGACATCTACTGTCATTTTTGACAACACTCATAAAAACTTGGCTAGAAATGGTACATCTTGTTTTTTGAATGAGCTCGCTAACTCAAAACACAAAAAAGTTACAGGCTCTTAAAAGTGGGACAAACTAAATTGATAACACTGTACGTCTAAGGTACAACTTTATAAAAAAAGAGTTTTTAGTTTAACTTATTTTTAACAGTTTTTTTTATAGTGAATTTTTGAGAAATTTTGGGCGTGGTCCCGAAAATTTTTCTCCCGACACTATCCTGCTCGTCTCTTTGTAGGTAGGTAGATATTTCAGTTTTTAGTTTAACTTATTTTTAACATTTTTTTTCAGAGTGAATTTTTGATTTTGGGCGTGGTGGCGAAAATTTTTCGCCTGTGGCGCTTCATTCTAAAACTTAGCCTCCCCATCTAAATCAGTCACGAGCCGCCACTGGTAAGTAGTTTACATTTTTGTGACTCTTATTGTCCCGGGGACATGCAATAAACTGGTTTTTATTTTGTTTATCGAAACCAAATAAGATATGAAAAAAACTCAGGAGATAAAATAGTTGTATTTGTAATTGCTTAATTCGATAAAAATACATAATTTTAAAAAAAGTCAGTGGCGCGCAATTTTTTTGCCAAAAATCTTCCGGGACGCCACTGGACTTAATAATTTTAATATAATAGAGGTAATATTATCCTCTTGTTATTACAAAGAGAATTGCCGAATTTCAACAAAATCGAATAAAAGAGTATTGAGATATTTACGAACAACCGATTTTTTGAAAAGTTTGATTCCCTGTATCGTAAAAACTATGCATTTTCGGATGCATGTTTATATGAACTTTTCGTCTAAAAATCACTTAAGGAAGCACCCCTTCAAGTTTGGCCACATACTTAAATAACACCCTGTATATAGCAAACACTGCGATACCTTGCGTTCGGAGCGTTCGCCATTATAATCACGCTATTGCCGGCGATATTTTTTAAAAGGTAATTTTCAAAAAGTTCCAGGTTTCTTTCAAAGCATCTTGCTTAATGAATCCTTTATTTATTAATAATTCATACTCATTCTTAACAATTTGTTTCCTATTCGATGAAAAGTGATTTCGTTTTCTTCTACTGGGATCAATTAACAAGGGAGCCTTACCTAAATAACGATTGCAAACGCAATAAACTTATCAAATACGGGGTGGACCCACCTGCTCTTCATAACAAGGACAACATTTTTTTGAAAAATAATGGTTAACAAGTGACAATATTAAAATTGTAAATATGTCATACTGTAAACCTTTCAGGTGTACAATAATGAGGTTTTATTTAAATTAATGACAGGTAAGCCAAGACGACATACTTTGAGATGTAGGTATATACCTACTTTACGTACTTTTCGACATAAAATGGACGTACGTAGGACGTTCACCGGGTCGGAAATTGGACGTCCTTTTTACGTCCTTCGTTCCGAAAATGGATTTGACTTACGTTCTATGGACGAACATAAGTCCGGAGCCTTTCGTGCAAAGTACCTACACGTCCATTTTTTCTATCTGGGAGGAAGAACCAGATAAAGTCAGCCATAGAAGTTAAGGGGGAAGAAAATTAGAGCAGAGAAGGAAAGCGTTACAAACACATTTTTTTATGGAAATTAGTGAAAATAGTTATTTGCGCATACCTAGCTACATAAATAAAACTGTCGATGTTGTTGCAGGAAAAACATTACAGAAGGGCAAACTATAATATTAACAGTTAAAGAAAAGGAACTACAGTAAATAAAGTAAAAACGAGACCACAAGATATTTGTTAAATAGATGTACCTACCAGTTTATAATTTCATATAAAAAAGGTTACTGCAAAAATAGCGCCGCCAACCAAATTGTCAAAAATTTCATTTTAAAAATTAAGCCTAACGAGAAATCAATATTTTTTTTTTTAAATTCTTTCTGTGGCTTTTTAACTAACCAAATGGAGAAAATATAATATTTCTAATATTTATAATCCCAATACAACAATAAGTTCAGTAGTTTCGGCCAAATATTTCATTTTAAAAAAATGAGCCTAACAAGAAAATAAATAATAAAAAAAAAATTATTTTAAATACAAAATGGATGAAATTTGTGCTTTTTTCGTATGAACCCAATACAGTACAATAAGCTTAATGGTTTTGTACAAAAATTTAATTTTTTTAATTTATGCCTAACAAGAAGAAATAATTAATTTTAAAAAAGTTATTTTATGTGGCTTTAAAGTAACTAAATGGAGGAAATGTATGATTTGGTTAAAAATTTGTACAAATTTAGTTAGCTCCTTTCTATTTTAACTACTTAATTGATATTAAAAATTGCTATTTTTTAAATTTATTTGTTATTATATAGGGTCGCGTATTTCCCAATCCTTTTAATAATAATTATTTAATTTAACATAACTAACAAACAACGTTCTTTACAGAAAAAAAAATATTGTGGAAAATTTTCCTTAAAACTATATATAGACATATAGTTAGCATTTTTATAGTTAGCTTTATCATTAATTTTTCGAATTATTAATCATATGGAAGTTTATAGCATTTCTAAAAATTATTACTGCTAAATTTCATTGTTTAGAGGCCTAATATCGGATTCCTGCAAAAGTCGTTTCATGTCGACGACGCACTTAGATGAATGATAAAATGGATCTTAATGATAGGTGATCGGGAGTGAGTTCCTTTTTCTTAATAACCTCCTTCCCGATTTTAAATCACAGGTTATTTCAAACTGTATATAATGTCTGTTCAATGACCGCCGACCGTTACGTCATATTCTCCATATTTGCGGTACATTCGTAAATCAATTCAGTCAGTTTTACTTACCGGTGGTAAAGGTTATGATTTTTCTTAGGCTTGATCTACATAAAGACGGATGCATGTGAACAAGTAAAATACAAGCGCGTATTTTCAAATTTTTAATTATTATTTTTATACTGTTAATGTCATTTGTTACACGATGCATAGAACTCATTTTTGCATCATAATAGCGATTTGATACAGTACATTTACGTTATTTAAATTTTAATTCTTTTAAACAGTTCGCTACTGAACCAGTGGATATTTCAACACCAACGATTTTAAGGTTTAGTTGTATTGAGGGAATGGTAACGTGTTCACCTGCTCTATACATCCCACAAATACTCTGTCTTATGGTATGTTCATGAATTTCGTGAAGTTGTCGACCACGGGATCACAAAATAGCTACATTATTGCGATTCTTAAAATCTACATCCATCTCTATCCCCTTTGCCATAATTCGTTAGATTTTTGAACACGAAACTTCCAAAGTATCAGAATCTCTCTTAAACAGATAGGTACCGTAAAACGGGGCTACTTCGGACAGTGTGGGTAACTTCGGACATCGCGACATCAGGGTTAAAATAATTAAGTGGTAGGGAACCAGAAAATGCAAGCGCGCTGTTTCTCTTCAGAAACGTGTCTTAACAGTTGCCTTTGTACGTTCCGACAGTTAGCAGCGTTTAGAGGTACCTAAGTGTCTCGTCTCCACGTGTTATTTTATTATGAAGCCATTTTTGGAACTTTTTCAACACACGCACAGCCGAAACTAGTTATGATAGGGGATAACTTTATTTTATTTTTTAGTAGCCCTATATGTTGTTAACGATTTGAAAAAATTTGAAATTAATAGTTGCTATGTTTTTTTTTTAGAGAGGTGTAAGCAAAAAAACCCAAATTTGAGGGGCAACTTAGGACATGGTTCGCATATACAGAAGGTAGTTGGGGAGTCGCCTGTAGAGGGCGATTCGGCGAAAAGCAATGTCACTTCGAGGCGCATCGGAATTTTATAGGGTTCCCAAATTCACTATAAGTGATAAGATTGTTTTTATTGTTTGCATGTTTGTTATTATTTTTGTGAGAAAATATTTTGTATTTTTATAAAATAAATATCATATTATGTGACATGGTAAATATGAAAGCCTTTTTTTTAAATATTTCCAGCTTTTATGGTAACGTTTTTTAGTACCTACCCACCTAATATATTTTTAAAAGTTAAATTAGTGTCCGAAGTAATTATAAAGCCATGTTTACTTCAATATTTTTCGGTTTAAAGAAGGTGTCCGAATTTGCCCCACCTTGTAGGGTAAATTCGGACACTTTTCAACCAAAAAAATATATATGTTAGAACAAAAAAAATAAACTTTTTCTTTTAGGAAGTACTCTAGCAAGGATGTAGTATCCCACATTAAAAAACATTAATTGCATCGCGAAAGTTTTTACCCTTAAAAAATGCAAAAAACTGTAAAATCTGGCCGAAGTAGCCCCGCCCCGTTTTACGGTATTTATAAAAACTTATTTATGTTTTCACAATTCCTGCTTTATTATATCTACTTACCTCGTAACATGCGTTAAAGGGTAAGAGAGTCTTTCTCACTTTCTCTTTGAAAATAATCAAAGAATTTTGAAATTAATGCTTGTTTTTTTTCACATTATCGTGACATTTTTAAAATAATGTTGATTAAAAATGTCACTGTCAAAAATGACAATAAAACTTTTTTGGCTAGTAAAATTATACGACATTCATTATTGGCGCAAATTTACTATCTCACCTAGTTCTCGAATGTTAGGAAGATAAGCACTAGTCGTTACGTAACGGTCAGCGGTCATTGAACAGACTTTGCCTACAAATATTAAAATTGAATGATGTTATAATATGCCGAAGTTGGTAAGAGAATCTCCGTGTCTCCGTGGCGCAATTGGTAGAGTGCTAGACTGGTAATCGAGATGTTCTGTTTGTTAACATTTAAAAAAATCTTAATCGTTAAAAATAGCAAACTAAGCTTGACGGGGGAGCTATGGTCCCCTTATTCTTATAACCAGGGCAAATCTATTATACTAAATTTGAGGCGAAAAAGCACAGAAAAAGCGTTGCCTCCATGTTTGATACTTTCAATTGAAGACCTTGGAGCAAGAACCGGACAAGTCCATTTTTGGTTGAAATACCGATTTCCGTTAAAATGTTTGTAATAAAATATCGCCGATCGATTGGTACAAGAATCAGCCAAGTCCAAAGGAATATAACGTTAATATATATCTTTAGGACTTGGCCGCTGGCATTCTTAGGTGCAAAGAAACAGCTAAGTCCAGGACTTGTCCGGTATTTTCACCAACAGCTTCACAA
Source organism: Polydrusus pterygomalis (assembly GCA_963969555.1). Taxonomy (NCBI): domain Eukaryota; kingdom Metazoa; phylum Arthropoda; class Insecta; order Coleoptera; family Curculionidae; genus Polydrusus; species Polydrusus pterygomalis. The sequence goes on from OZ018382.1 coordinate 31,358,345, forward strand.
AGCGTAGAGACTTGGCTGGATGGGGAATATGCGGAACAGTCAGGGTCTCGCTGGCAATAGGTTTATTTATTCAGTAACTGCTGTGATTTATTGAGAGTTTTCAGTTTTTGAAATAAAGCTCTTCAAAGTTATCATTTACGTTGTTACTTATTTTTTATAGTATTTTTGATGCAAAAATCGGACAAGCAAAAATTCTAGCTCTTATATGTTTTTTATAATATTGTTTTTTAATGTTTCCCTATCAATTTTATTCTAAATACCTACAAAAAAAGACATGTATGCTATCTAGAGCTGTTTCTTATAAATATCCAAAAATAGAAAGTTGTCTTCAATTTCCCAAAACTTATAAAATATGGACTTGTCCGGTTCTTGCACCAAGATCTTCAATTCCAACTTATTTTTACAACGAGGGACAAGAAGTTTAGAAATCGATATAGTAGTCCAAGATCAAACTTTAACGACCTACTGAAAAATAGTGTGCTAACTCTGGCAACAGTGTAAGATAACCGGGACCTCCTGTCACGCCGTGTTGCCGCATTTTGACAGAATCCAGTCCAGTTGAACACATCAATACCGTTCGTGTTTGTTTACACGACTATAATATAAAGGTTTTCACTAAAAACCATGTTAAAAATTAGGATAAAAGAACATACAAGGTAAGCTTTTATTTTTTTAGTTAGTTTTGTAAATAATTTAGATCCACGTTGTTGATAAAATACAGAAAACAAGGTTCACCTACCTATTTGACTCATATTATGACTTCTTAGTAGGTGGGTACATGAATATTTTTTTGGTACTAGGTTAATATAAGCTATACATTAAGGTAATAACTATGTTAAAACTCAATAAACAATAAATCTTTGTGTGTAATACAACTAACAAAATCTATTACAAAAATCTATTTTTTTGTTATTTATTCAAAAATTTACTCAGGTTCTCTGACCCAGTTCATAAAGGCCAAAGTTATGTGGGAAATATTAATATCAATTTAGTTGCATGAGCGGTAATATTAAATATGTAGTTATTTATGCAACAGAAGTACAAAGTAGATAGTTTACATATTATTTCTTTATGAATAGGAAGATTATGAGCCCGAACCTATGGGGAAGGCGGCGATGCATTGGTGTGTAAAAATTAACGTTATTTTGCGATCGAATATCAAAAATATTTTTTTTACGATCATAAAAATAATAATATTTTTAAAAATATGTGGGTGAATTGTAATAACTTTCTGCTTTGGCTTTTCATTTGCTCTAACATGTCACTATACAGGGTGTTTCATTAAGGTCGAAGAGCGGCCATATCTCGGAAACTACTGGGCATAGAAACTCAGGAAAAGAAAAATGATGATAAAAGTGGTCATGAGAAAATTCTGGAAATAATTTTCAAGTTCCGCATTTTGCCGCAAGGGGGCGTAATTGAAAAGTAAATTTTTAAATTTTACATAACTCCGAAAATTCCACATTAAGGTATATGTTTGATAACACCATTTTAAAGCTTGGACAATTATGCATCATTTCGGTCTTATGCTCATTGGCGTACCGACTTTAATAAGAGTGGGGGAAGCTGTTGAAAGTGTAATCATTTAAATCGCTGTAACTTATAAACGACTTATCCGATTTTAGCAAACTAAAGACTGTTTGGAAGAGAAATGTATGCACTTTGACCAATCGTATTTAGTTGTCCATATTAGTTCTTAAAAAAAATGCTAGAGGGCGCAATTTGCAATAACAATACATTTTTTGATTTTCCTCCGAAAAAATAAATCATACGGTATAATTATGATACCAATATCGAAAAGTAGATGAAATTTGCTAGAAAAAATATTAAAACCGCAGCTCGATATCTCCGTTCGTTTCTGAGTTATTGCCAAAACAATAATTTTTAACACAAATTGCGCCCTCTAGCAATTTTATTAGAAACTATCTTGTACCATTGGAAACGACAATTGAAGGTTCTTCCAAACAAGCTTAAATTTAGTAAAATCGGATAAGTCGTTTAAAAGTTAAAGCGATTTTAATGTTTAAACTTTCAATAGCTTCTCCCACTCTTATCAAATGAAACTGTAAACATTAAAATCGCTGTAACTTCTAAACGACTTAACCAATTTTACTAAATTTAAGCTTGTTTGGAAGAGAAAGGTAAGTACCCTTAATTGTGGTATCCAATGTACAAGATAGTTTCTAATAAAATTGCTAGAGGGCGCAATTTGTCTTAAAAATTATTGTTTTGGCAATAACTCTGAAACGAACGGAGATATCGAGCTGCGGTTTTAATATTTTTTCTAGCAAATTTCATCTCCTTCTCGATGTTGGTATCATAATTATACCGTATGATTTATTTTTTCGTAGTAAAATCAAAAAATGTATTGTTATTGGAAATTGCGCCCTCTAGCATTTTTTTTGAGAACTATTATGGACAACTAAATACGTCTGGTCAAAGTGCATATATTTCTCTTCCAAACAGTCTTTAGTTTGCTAAAATCGGATAAGTCGTTTATAAGTTACAGCGATTTAAATGATTACACTTTCAGCAGCTTCCCCCACTCTTATTAAAGTCGGTACGCCAATGAGCATAAGACCAAAATGATGCACAATTGTCCAAGCGTTAAAATGGTGTTATAAAACATATACCTTAATGTGGAATTTTCGGAGTTATGTAAAATTTAAAAATTTACTTTTCAATTACGCCCTCTTGCGGCAAAATGCGGAACTTGAAAATTATTTCCAGAATTTTCTCATGGCCACTTTTATTATCATTTTTCTTTTCCTGAGTTTCTATGCCCAGTAGTTTCCGAGATATGGCCACTCTTCGCCCTTAATGAAACACCCTGTATAAACGTGGTCGGCAGTTTTCGTCTTTTGATTTTTCTGTCCATTACTACTAATATTTTTGGTATGGATAATTTTGATGCAATGGTACATTTATTTGGAACGAATCTGGTATAAATATATTCAATTTATGTTATAATATCAACAGATGAATATAGGCGAGATAGGTAACTTATGTGAATATTAAATGTCAATTTATTTAATATTATTTTGCTGGTATGCAAGAAAATAACCTCCTATTCCTAAATAGAACATTTATAATTTTCAATACACAACATAATACACTTTAATTTGAAGAAGTAGTCCATGCTTAAAGTGGAGTTGAAAGTATGGGAAAGAAAGAAAAGAACTAAAAGTCTTCCTCCACAAAATTTAATAGAATATAGAAATTCTTTAGGGGTCTCTACATGTTTCGAACGTAGTAACGTTCATCATCAGGAGACAGAAAATTTATATAGCGCTGATGGTATTAGCAGAAGAGAAAATGGTATAAAACCTTAATGGAGCTTTTATGGCATTGAAAAATTGAAATGTAGAAGCGACATAATAAAAAATATTGAGGAGAGTTAAAACATGCCGAGCATGTGAAGAAAGTTAGTAAAGGAACAAGCCCAGTAACCCCTCGAGAAATGCTGAAATTAGTAATGTAATCACATATTCACTCTCCGCTACACGTGGACGTGAACATAAAAATTTTTATTTTAATTTTTTAAAATGTGTGATTACATTACTAATTTCAGCATATTTAAATTACCTTCTTGAGGGGTTACTGGGCTTTAACCCCCAGTGCCCCAAAAACCATTCTTTAACTATTTTGACATTCTGACTTCTACAAATAATGACAATTCTTATCTTTATACTCTCTTACAGACATATCAATAATTTTACAAAAAAAAATTACCTATATAAAAAATTTAAAAATTTCTCGACACCTTCTCCTTAGAAGGCCCTTTTCTTCTTCCTCACTTTATTTGATTGTTTAGACTTCCTTTACTAACTTTCTTCACATTCTTAGCATGTTTTAACTCTCCTAGACCTTTTTTTATATATACCTAGGTCATTTCTACTTTACAATTTTTCAATGCCATAAAAGTTCCATTAAGGTTTTATACCATTTTCTCTTCTGCTAATACCATCAGCACTATATAAATTTTCTGTCTCCTGATGATGAACGTTTGTACGTTCGAAACGTGTAGAGACCCCTAAAGAATTTCTGTATTTTATTAAATTTTGTGGAGGAAGACTTTTAAGTTTTCTTTTTTTCCTATATTATACACTTTATGTTCATTTAGGATCATTTTGTTAAAGCATAATATTCAATGCATATTTAGGGTGACATTACAGTAGCTCTGCATCTGACACCTGCAGCTGTAAGTAGCAGTTTGCAGTAGGGCTCAGAATTGTATTCGAATAATTCGAATATTCGAATATTTGACTATTCTAAATTCGAATTTTTTGTTAGTTAAAAAATTCGACTACTCAAATATTCGACTATTCGAAATTCGACTATTTGACTATTCGAATATTCGACTATTTAAATATTCGACTATTCAAATATTCGACTATTCAAAATTCGAATATTCGACTATTCAAGTATTTATTCGACTATTTGAATATTCGACCATTCGAATATTTAACTATTTGACTTTGTTCGGATATTTATATGTTCGACTATTCGTGTTTTCTGTGAAACTGTAATTTTAAAGTAAAAAAGAAAAACAAAAATAAAATTATATAGTCAGCAAGTAGTTAAACCACTTCTACCGTGATTAAACGACTGTGTTTCGATATTTAAATAGACGACTATTCGAATATTCGACTATTTAAATGTTCGACTATTTAAATATTCGAATTATTCGACTATATTCGACTATTCGAATTATTCGACTATATTCGACTATTCGAATTATTCGACTATTCGAATTATTCGACTATTCGAATTATTCGACTATATTCGACTATTCGAATTATTCGGCTATATCCGACTATTCGAATTATTCGACTATTCGAATAACATACCAAACGACTATTCGAATACTTATATTTTAAAAATTCCTAGCCCTAGTTTGCAGATGCAAATGACAGAAGTGCAGGGATTCCAGAAAACGATTATCATACTTTGCGTCTGCAAGTCGTCTGCAAATTTGCAGATGGTTGGAAGGTGCTGCAAACTTGCAGAATGTATAAAATTTATTAAAAACTAACCTAGCTATATATATATTGGGGATTTGACGGATGGTAGTAATTTCATATTTTTTGCAATAATAATTTTTATATAAAAAAAGAGAAGGGAGCATTAATTAATTATTGCCATGGATTTGGGCTATTTACTCGTGTAAGTACCGTTTTACACGATAGCAAATTTGACGATAAATTTAAGCAGAAATTTGTTTACAACTAAATTTTAACGTGTAATACACACTTACAAATTTTATTAGAAAAATATTATAATATTTTACGAAAATATAGAAACATTTCTATATTTTATCAAAAAAATTAATAAAAGTGCGTCAAAATCACTTGTCAAAATCTTTTAAGAAAAGCCGAAAAAGAAAGGTTACGTTTGATTGAAATTGGCATTCGGAGGTTATATTTGCATAGGACTTTATTTTTATTTACCGAAAAGCTAGGTTAGATATAATTTGACATTGACATTTTAACAATGCGTCACTGGTCTTTAGTGCGCATCATTTCTTGCAAAAATTGCATCCAAATTTGTTACTGTTTTATACGCATCAAAATTCCATATAATTTTGTACATATTTTTGTTATAAATTTTTACTAATAAAATGTATAATAAATTTTAGTACAAATTTTGTGTTAAAATTGCGTCCGTGTAAAACGGTTCTAAGGAAATCTCAACAAACCCTCAAAAGTATAAGAATTATAATATCTTGTGTTATGTTCCATCTTAACATAGTATAAAACAAAGTCGCTGTCGCCCGTCTGTCCCCTTTCATATGTGCTTAAATCTTTAAAACTACGCAACGGATTTTGAAGCGGTTTTTTTAATGGATAGAGTGATTCATTGAAACGTTTTTATGTATAATACATGCATAATATTGTAGAGAAACACTGATAAATTTAGAGATTTGTTCGGGTTTGTATTTATAAATCTTGACGTGATGGTGAACTCGCCTTATTATCTCAGAGAAAGCGCTACAACGCAGGCCGGGTACACGCTAGTAAATATATATAAGGCAGGCCTATAACTTCCCTGTGAATTATGAAGAAAATGATATTCAGAATTTTAATTATTTGAAAGCAGAACAATTTGAAGAGAATCTTCTCGACCGACCCTTTACCCTTTTCTTTTCGGAGCAAAAAACTTAAATTAAAATGTGAGGTCTAGAACTTCACATATTTGTCAGTCAATATTAATAAACCAGTAGTAGTAAAACGGTTTAACTACGGTAAAAATGGCGGATTTGCAAATGGTTTTTGGAATGTCAAGTTTCTGCAAATTATTTTGCGTCTGCAAGTTCGCCATATTTGCAGATCTGCAAAGTTTCAGGTATGCATTTTCTGTAATCTCACCCTTAATAAATATAGGTAGCATACATATTTTATCTGGAATAAATTCAGTATTAAGAAGCCTCTTTATTTGCTAAAACTATACAACTACGGCTGCGCTTGTTTTAAATTTTTCGTGTCTTCATGAAATTTGCCCCTCTTTTGGGTGGGTAGAAAGCGCCCCTAATATTTTTTTAAATGTGAAGGTATGCATTGTGAGCTCGTTGTAATGGGCCTAGAAAAGGGAATACGACCCACTCTTTACTTTTGCATTTCGGTAATCTAGAAAGCCAGAAAAAAACTGGCCATTTTAGAAACAACTACAACTTGAGATTTGCCAGCGCATATAGGTACTGTTTAAAAAAAAACATAAAATTATTATATTTATATAAATATAAATAATATAACTGTTGTCGGTAAATCAAGCTTAAACGCTAATAAATTATATATTACTAAAGGGCGGATTATATGCACTTAAATACAGTCAAAATAAGCGCCTATGGGTGCCCCGCGGCCACGCGCCTATATATGCCTTGTTTGCCTTTAAAATATGCAGTTACTATTTGCATTTTTTTTTACCAAATATGCATACTGGTATGCAATATTTCTTAATTTATTATAGTAAAATGGGGTAAAGAAACACATTGGGTTCTAAAAAATATGTCTATTTTTAAAAAAATGCAAAAAAAAGAAAAATAAAAGAAAACAATTTTTTAAACTCAAATTGTATAAAAGGCATTTATTAGTAAATATTTTTCAAAATTTTCAACTAAAAAGTATTGTCTTCTATTAGTAAAAATATGTTTATACAAAGAAAAGCTTCTTTCAACATCTATACTGATGTAATCGGACAATACTGCAACTTAACTTAGGTAGCAAAATATAAGGCCAAGATACAAATTCGTTGAATGGTGTACCCTCATAAATGATTTTTACTGCAGTTAGGTAGTTAAATCCTTTATTCTTTTTTACAGCTACATCCAATTGGTTCCTTACTTGACCTCCAACTTTACCAGGAATATTGTTACATTTAGCGGAAAAAGTTTCAACAATAATAATTGTTAAAATAAATTTCTATAGAAGTATGTACTTATTACAAATCGATATAAATACAGTTTGTTAAGCAGGTAATAATAACGCATTTTTTTAAGTGACAATAAACAACCCCTAAGAATATATCTGTAAACCCCGCAAACTAACAATAAATACGCTGTGTATAACCAAAATGTAAATATAATTATTATAATCTTCAGATGGAAAAATCCCTGAAATAAGTACCGAACTGGACATTAAACCTTTAACGTTTTAAACTTTTTGATAAAGCCGAAAACATAAAAATATGCTCTAGAAATAATAATTTTTGAAAATCTGCATTTTATTATAAAATTTACAAAATATGCAAAAATGCATATAAATGCATTTTGCATATATTCCGCCCTTTGCTTATAATCAGTGGCGGCTGGTTAATGAAGGGCTCTGGGGCGCCGCCCTCCCTGCAATTATTTCAAACAGAATCCAAAAATACTTTACTTAAAAAACCAATAACGCAATGTATGTAAGCAATCAATTAAAATAATTCAAACCAAACGTAGCCCTATTCTAACGGGCAGGCTATACTTATAGACAAGCGAGTTGCGCGCTCTCAAGGTTGTACTCAGCGCGGGCGGTGGCGGGCGACCGATTATCCGTCCCGATTCAACGCGCCTTCTCGATGGGTTGTCATGACGACGGAGGCCTGACGTCACCTGCACATCGCACAACGAGCGGCCACGGAGAGCTCCAATTTTCCGCGCCCACTCCCTCTGTTCGCGAATCGCGATGCGACCTGTCGTCTGTCGATGCCGTTGACTCGCTGACGTTTTGTTTATTTGTTTTGAGTTATTTATTAATTACGTTATAAAAGTGGAAAATGTCGTGTATAATGAAGGTCAGTGATTTACAGAAGCTTGTGTTTAGTTCTCTGAGCTTAAGTGAAAAACTTGAACTTGAAAAATGCTAGAAATTGAACATAGTACAAGTGCAATCAAAATGTAAAAGTAAAGCACAGTTTACGCGTAAGTTTGACAAAGAAATAAATAATAAAAAATCCTGGATATGCGGTTGTGAGGACAAAAATTTTTTTTTTTGTTTCGTGTGTCTTCTTTTTGACGGGGATGATAATTGGACTATAAATGGGGTGCAGGAGTTAAAACATCTTTCAGAGAAAATAAAAAAAACATGAAAATAGTGCAAAACATCGTCATAATGTGGTAAGTTTTGAGATGTTAGGACAAACTAATATTTTAACTTGTTAAGTAGTGCTTATGCTAATGAAATTAAAATTCACAACGAGAAAGTTAGAAAAAACCTCGGAAAAAACAGACACGTACTTTCGAAAATAATAGACATTTTAAATTTTTTATTTAAAGCCAGTGCCCCCCCTGACTCGCTAGTCTCGAGCCGCCACTGCTTATAATACTCACCGCTCGTCAGTATATACAGCCTTAAAAACGTCGCAAAACTAGTATAAAAACACATAAAATATCATATTGAAATGATTAGGTTTATTTCGTTATTTTTAGCATCTGCGGTCAGTGGATCAAGCTCAAACACTAATAAACTATATATTACTAAAAAATGTTATTTTTAGGTGAAATTTAAGTATATATAATAATATATTGATCCCAAACCGACAAAAATGGCACAAAGTACTACAAGTGGAACTTCTTCAAGAAAACATGCTAGAGATCATGAAACAGCTTCTGTTTCCTCCAGAGTTGGTGACGTTTCAGAGTGGGAAGCCAATGAGGTGCGTTATTTAAAACGTTATTTTATTTATTTAGCTATACAAGTTGTTGCTGGTTTTGCTGAAAATACATACCACTATATGATGTACCTACTGGAAACTGGGACTTGTTTTAAGTGTCTCACCCGATTGGCGAATGTCCTATTCTGCAATAAAAAACAATTATGTATTTCTTAATGGCACAGTATATACCGGGTGTCCATTTAGTGTGCCGGTGCACGATATCTCGTTATCGGTCGACTTTGACAAAAAACTGTACAGGGTGTCTCAAAAATGCAGGGTGAACCAAACATGGACAATCAGTTATTCCGTCATCTTTGACAGTCGTTACAAGTAATTTGATTCATCGCTAATTTTTTCAATTTCTTGAACAATTCACACAATGGGCTTTACGGAATAGCACAGAACATTCATGGTTGAAGTGTATTTTCAAAACGGGGTTAGAGTAAATGCTGAGTGGTAATACAATCCGGGTTTGTGCATGGACGATTTTCACGAACATTTTCCCAACGTTGCTTTTATTGCGGGGGATTTTTATCATTGCCTGAAAAGAACCGTGGCTGTGTTTAGGGAAACAGGTTCTATAAAACACAAAAAAGGAGTAGGAAGACCATCTGTAAGAACAGAAGAACTTGTTGCAAACGTTCGTGAAATAATGCAAAATACGCCAACAAATTGTATAAGACGCCTGTCCTAAGAAGTGGGAACATCTTATGGAACATGCAGGACTATTCTTAAGAAGCAGCTAAATTTATTTCCTTATAAAGTGCAAGTATTCCAAGAAATACAAGCCGCAAATTTTAAAAGACGCAGGAATTACTGTGTATATGTGGTAATATTTCTCCAGAGATGCTGGTCAACACTTTCGAAAATTTAAAGAGACGTGTAAATTTATGCGGTGGCCAATTTCAGCAAATTATGTATGTTTTCTTTTTCTTTCTGTATATTCTTACTTTGTTAATTTTGTAAACAACAAAAATAAATTTGTATTTGTCTAGTTATTTTATTACTCATTAGTTTGGCATATCATGTCATAATATATGAATTTGACAAAATTTTAACCTAGATTTGGTTAGATATATCGTCCCCATATCATTGTGATCTAAACCAAGCCCTACGTTTTTTATTCCAAGCCCACTTTGATGCAAATAATTTTTGCTCGCACGGAATAATTGCAAAAAATTTTGACGACAAATGCGACGTTGCCAAGATCCGATCAATTATTTCAAATTCAACTATTTTGCAAATGGTACTTAAACATTATTGGAATACGTGTTTGACAGTTTTAAAGTATGGCTTTATCAAGCTAACATTTAAGTATGACGTTAAATTTCTCACAAGTAGTATTAATTGGTAAATATAATTTATGCAGTGCAATTATGGCGAATAAACCCGAACAAACCCGAACGTGATGGAAATGGTTTTATAACGTCAACGTCTATATGCTTAAAAGTTTTCCAATACCCGACGTATTGACGAGAGATCTTTAAGAAAGCTTAATTGAGAGAACAGGCAGCTTGGCGTTGAATATTAGTAACAATTAAAAATATTTTAAAAGATCGTATATTGGCAACGTCGCATTTGTCGGCAGAAAACTTTTGGAATTACATGAACCCATGCATAGATGCTTTAATACCATAAAAAAAGATATGGTATTCCATTTTAAAAAATCCTTGCGTGATTCACCCTGCACGTTTGAGAGTATTGTATAGTTGAAATTATTTTTAAATGGTGCACACTATCAGATACTACAACTTTTGTATTTACAGTTTATTGCTCCAGTCGACCGTACACACTATATGGACACCCGGTATAGCTACGGATATATATGTTCTGTGCTAATAATTTCTTGCGATGAAGTTAATTTATTTGATGTTGAAAAATATTATGTTGGTTCACAAATTTGATAGAGAAGACGCCATATTGGTTTTTTTTAAAGGCTAACCCTGCTTTACAATAAGACTGCTGCATTAGATTTATTTAAACTTTAAAAATATGATAACAGAAAAATGTTTGGAGGCGTGCAGACATAGTATTTTTTTAAATTAAAAAAGCAAAATCGAACAATGCAATTTAGGAATTCCCGTATCGCCAGAACGGTCAATATATATCAACAATGGTATATTCTTGAAATCATTACACGAAATACGATTTATTGGCGTGGTTATGGATAAGGGTTAACCTAATCTCTCATAGACCCGATATTTTTTTAGGCAGTACGTCAACGAGAACTTGAAGAAGCCAAAGGCAGGGCAGCTCAGATGGAGAAAACAATGAGATGGTGGTCGGATTGTACAGCCAACTGGCGGGAAAAATGGTCCAAAGTTAGAAACGAAAGAAACAAAGCCAGAGAAGAATGTAAGCAACTGAGGACGAAATTGGAAACATCGGTCAAGGATGCATGTACGTACAAACGCGAAAAAGAGGACCTAGAAACGCAAAATGACCAATTAAAAAAGGAAATCGAAAAAATACATTTGCTCCTCCTCAAGCATGCCGGACAATTTGACAGTCAAATTTTTGAAGCTTTGGGAGAAGAGCCTTTAAAAGATTTTGCGTTTAGTAACGGTTCGACGCATAAAGATAACAATTTTAAACAAACTAAAGGAACTGTATCGCCTTTAAGTGACGTGTTTAGAGATAGAGAAAGGGAAAATGGAGTCTCGTCTAGCCAAAGTAATCCCGAGTGCGACAGTACGGCACCGAGCGAATTGTTTGATGAAAAAACTAGAGATAGTGAACCTAATCTATTAGGTTTAAGTAATGATATTGGGGTTTTAAAAGTGACAGTGCCAAAGCTAAAAACTGAAAATCATGAGAAAGAGTCGCATCTGGACGACGAGTATGTTATACAGAAAGTATCAATGCTTCAGTCGAGGTTGGATGAGGCGACGAAAAGTACAAATATCGAAAGAGAGTAAGTACTTATGGTTTCTTGCTATAGCCAAATTATAACATGCACACCTTAATTTTAACCTTATAGTTTTAACTTGAAGAAATAGTCCATACTTTAAGTTGTTAGTAGTTAAGTGTTTAAAAGGGAAAGAAATAAGACACTTTAAAAGTCTTCCTCCACTGGTATATTAAGAAAATATTAAGTTTTAATTAAGGGTAAATTCTCTACATGTTTCGAATGTATATATATTCATCATCAGGAAAATAGAATAAGGAAACTAAGAAATACAGGTGCAAACAGTCCAAATGGAGCTAAAAGATGGTGGAAAGGACAAATAAAGTAATTGGAAAAACTTCCACCGTAATGGTAAGTATATATATAAGAGGTCATTCGCGGAAAATTGGCAAAAACCAAGATATTAAGCGAACATAGCAGTAAGCTAAGTGTCAAATTAGTGACATCGCACCATGAGTGTGAGAAGAGAAGAAGATTTAAAATTGGAGTGGTAAATGTTGTAAGAAGTTTTATAATAGGCTATTGATTATGTCTTAAAAAGCAGGGCAATAAGGAACTAAGACTTTCACGGGTTTTTATTACAGGAATCGATCAATGGGTTATAAATGAAGAAAAAACCGCGGAGTGCTATTAAATAAGAGGGTGAAAATTGAAGATAGGGGTGAAAAACCACCCCTTTTGGTATTTTAAATATATCTCGTAAACAAACCAAAATTTCGATATATCTCATATGAAACTTTTTGTAGAGAATCAAATTTCCCATCGGAATAGCATTTTGAATAATAAAAAGAAAAATTTCATGCCGAAACAGTCGAAACAAACTTGAAAAAAAAGCGAAGATTCCGATTTTTTGATTTTTTTGCTTTTTCGCCTGTATCTTTTTTTTGGGCTTAGATAGATATTTGCTTCAGATAGAAAGAAACAGATTAAATTTCCTTTAAAATGTTGGGCGAAACAATTTATTTTAATGAAAATTGACCGAGATATGGCCAGTCGAAAATTGCTGTTTTTTTTTGCATTTCATCCCTCTTGTACGAATATTGTTTTTGTTCGCATTTTATTTAAAAAAATTATTGTTTTACTTAATTAAAAAAGGTTTTTTACGTTTATTATTTGCTAATACATGACAAGTACACCAAATTAATGCTACTACATTTCAACAATAATATTGTCAAACTGCATATTGATATCATCATCTATATCTTTAGTAATGTCGTTCAAATTAGAGATGATTTAAAACCACTAACAAAACCAGACAATTTTTTATCAAACGAAAACAATAAAAAGAACTTCATTGCATATTTGATTGAAAAATTGAAGGAAGTAGACATCGATGCAGTGCAAGCAGATGAGGACGCAGATTTTCTTATAGTCGAATGCGCAAAAGAGAAAACATCAATGTTAAAAAATGCTTTTAGTGTTGGACAAGATGTGGACCTTCTCATTATTTTATCTCAGTTGCAAAGTGATAATGTATATTTTTGGAAACCACACATCGGAAAAGTAGCGTCAAAATTGTTTGATAGAAATAGTTTTAATTTTCCTCAGTTGCAGAAATATCTAGGATTTATTCACGCCTATAGTGGTTGCAATACCACTTCAGCTTTCTTTAACATTGGCAAAAAAAAAACTATGAATTTTATAACTAAAAACAGTGTACGACTTGAGCCATACATAAAAATGTTCTTACGTGACAATGCAACTGTACCGGGTGTTCCACCTAAGGAGGTAATCGGCTATATCTCAGAAAGTAATAACACTAGGACTTTGGGAAAAAAAATATGTCCATAAAAGCGGCCAAGAGAAATTGCTGGAAATTATGTTCAAGTTCAAAAAATGACCGCTAGGGGGCGTAAGAGAACTTTCAAAATAGAAATGTCGATTTTATCTTGATTTTTCTTAATAAAAATATGTTAAAAATATAAGCATTGTATTCTTCATAAAATTATGCAACTTTATGTTAGGAATCGTTTTTTTTCTATTTTCAATAATAAAGTGGTGGGAGAAGGTCAAACCTTTTTTCATTTAAACGCTGATATCTCTGCTTTGGATAAACGGATTTTATTCAACTTGGTCTTGAAAAAAAGCCCTTCTTTTTTTCTACACGTGAATCTATTAACTTTATCATATTGATTCTGATGGTGGTCACTAGATGGCGTTTTTCCGTAATTCCTCAATGAATAAGGATTTTCTCAAAAAAATCAAATGTTATGATATGACTTTTTCATCATATTTTATTTAAGGCTTATAAAAGCTATTAAATAGTGGAATAAAAAATCCAGGTCCGTATTTAAAATAAAAAAGTTGATGATGGTCGCTCGAATCCGAAACGTCGGATTAAAAAACTAACCCAATTAGCTTGTAGAGGAGGAAAAATTACTATAAGGAACTGAAAACCGCAACGTGATATCTTTTGTTAAACTAGAGAAAATCGAATGTTTTAAAAAATGGCCTATTTTTCCATATTAATTATTATTATCCCTAATTTCTCTAGTTTAACAAAAGATATCACGTTGCGGTTTTCAGTTTCTAATAGTAACTTTTCCTCCTCTACAAGCTGATGGGGTTAGTTTTTTAATCCGACGTTTCGGATTCGAGCGACCATCATCAACTTTTTTATTTTAAATACGGACCTGAATTTTTTATTCCACTTTTTAATAGCCTTTATAAGCCTAAAATAAAATATGATGAAAAAGTCATACCATAACATTTGATTTTTTTGAGAAAATCCTTATTCATTGAGGAATTACGGAAAAACCCCATCTAGTGGCCCCAATCAGAATCAATATGGTATAGTTAATAGATTTACGTGTAGAGGAAAAGAAGGGCTTTTTTTCAAGATCAAGTTGAATAAAATCGGTTTATCCAAAGCAGAGATATCAGCGTTTGAAAGAAAAAAGGTTTGACCTTCTCCCACCACTTTATTATTGAAAATAGAAAAAAACGATTCCTAACATAAAGTTGCATAATTTTATGAAAAATACAATGCTTATATTTTTAACATATTTTTATTAAGAGAAATCAAGAGAAAATCGGCATTTCTATTTTGAAAGTTCTCTTACGCCCCCTAGCGGTCATTTTTCGAACTTGAAAATAATTTCCAGCAATTTCTCTTGGCCGCTTTTATAAATATATTTTTTCCCAAAGTCCTAGTGTTATTACTTTCTGAGATATAGCCGATTACCTCCTTAGGTGGAACACCCGGTACAAGATATTACTTCTGCATCGGAATACATTGCAGCTTATTTGTATGGGGCAAAGACGAACATGAGTCTGAGCAACTGCCGATTTTTAAAGTTTTGTAAGCTGTCTAAAAATGCCAATTTTTCTCTGAAGCAATACCCACCAACACGTGATGCTATCAAACAGCATAGCTTGAGGACTTATCGTCAAATGCAGCAGTGGAATGGAAATATCTTGGACCCTCTGAGTTGGGGTTTGAAAAGGTCTAAGTACGGGTTAATTGCGATTCGCACAACGACACCTCCAGCGCCAGAAATTTAGCTGAAAAAAGTTGCTTGTGGTTGCACTACAGGTTGCCATGGTAACTGTGGTTGCAGAAAAATGAATATTACTTGCTCAATTTTTTGTAAAGAATGCATGGGGATTAATTGTGACAATATAAAAGATACTGATATTTCAGAAGACGACATTACTAAAGATATAGATGATGATATCGATATGTAGTTTGACAATATTATCGTTGAAATGTGGTAGCAACATTAATTTGGTGTACTTGTCATGTATTACCAAATAATAAACGTAAAAAAACTTTTTTAATTAAGTAAAACAATATTCGTACAAGAGGGATGAAATGCAAAAAAAACAGCAATTTTCAACTGGCCCTATCTCGGTCAATTTTCATTCAAAAAAATTGTTTTGCTCACCATTTCAAAGGAAATTTAATCTGTTTCTTTCTATCTGAAGCAATGCATATACCTATCTAAGCTCAAAAAAAAGATACAGGCGAAAAAGCAAAAAAAATCAAAAAATCGAAATCTTCGCTTTTTTTCAAGGTTGTTTCGACTGTTTCGGCATGAAATTTTTCTTTTTAATATTCAAAAAATGCTATTCCGATGGGAAATTTGATTCTCTACATAAAGTTTCATATGAGATATATCGAAATTTTGGCTTGTTTACGAGATATATTGAAAATACCAAAAGGGGTGGTTTTTCACCCCTATCTTCAATTTCCACCCTCTAATTTAATAGCACTCTGCGGTTTTTTCTTCATTTATAACCCATTGATCGATTCCTGTAATAAAAACCCGTGAAAGTCTTAGGTCCTTTCTATATGACATAATCAATAGCCTATAAACAGATGAGGAGTAACTGAAAAGTCACATTTTGGTGAACCAGTCACGTAAGTGTAAGGAGAGAGGAATATTTGAAATTGGAATCGTTGAAGTCGTAAAAATTATTTTAATTAAAAATTGAGGAGTAGCTGAATAGTTAGATAATAGTGAATTAGCAACTTCAGTTTGAGGAGGAAAGAGTATTTAAGTGTAGAAAATTAAAAAACACAAAAAAAACTTTTTTATTTTCTACACTTAAATACCTACTCTTCCCTCCTTAAACTGAAGTTGCTAATTTACTATTATGTAACTATTCAGCTACTTCTCAATTTTTAATTAAAATAATTTTTACGACTTCAACTATTCCAATTTCAAATATTCCTCGCTCCTCACACTTACGTCACTGGTTCACCAAAATGTGACTTTTCAGTTACTCCTCATCTGTTTATAAAACTTCTTACAACATTTACCACTCCAAGATTAAATTTTCTTCTTCCCTCACACTCATGGTGCGATGTCACTAATTTGACACTTAGCTTACTGCTATGTTAACTTAATATCTTGGTTTTTGCCAATTTTCCACGAATGACCTCTTGCTAGGTGTGTACCATTACGGTGGACGTTTTTCCAATTACTTTATTTGTCCTTTTCATTATCTTTTAGCTACGTTTCGACTGTTTGCACCTGTTGTATTTCTTATTTTCCTTATTCTATTCTCCTGATGACGAATGTATACAGGGTTCCCCATTTAAAACGAAACAGGCTAAATATCTGGTTCCACGTTAATTAAAAAAAAAACGCGCGAACCAATCGATTTTTATTTCGAGGGGGACATCTTTTGCGTATATTGTCAATTTTGTTACTTCAAGCCCCTAGGAGGGGGGGGGGGGGGGGTAAGATCGAAATCTTAAATGGATACCCCTATTTTATATAATTTTTTTGGATTCTGCATAAAATTCTGAACATTTTTTAATAAAAGCATTATTAGTCTATACTAAACAGTTTCCGAGATATTGACTCTTGAAAAATGAGACTTTTGAACTTTGACAGCGTCTAGCTTTCTAACTGTACGTCTTAGAGTAAAACGGCTTACATGTCCCCATCTTCGATTTTTATTATCTTTCCAATAGTGTCAACTTCCGGTTAAGCCGGAAGTACTATATTTCTTACAACCGGTTTAACCGGATATTGACCCTATTGGAAAGATAATAAAAATCGAAGATAGGGAGATGTAAGCCGTTTGGCTCTAAGACGTATTGTTAGAAAGCTAGACGCTGTCAAAGTTTAAAAATCTCATTTTTCAAGAGTCAATATCTCGGAAACTGTTTAGTATAGACTAATAATGCTTTTAATAAAAAATGATTAGAATTTTATGCAGAATCCAAAAAAATTATATAAAATAGGGGTATCCATTTAGCATTCAGCATTTAGCTCATGAAGCAAATACCTCGCTTTCGGTAGTGAGGATACATCAATTATTCTAATTGTTAATTCACTTTTTAAGGAGTCCCAAATTTCAATTCGACGCGCCTAGAAAATCTTTAAAAGTATTAAGTATTGTTATTTGGACCAATAAATAGGATACTTTCTTTATAATTGTAAAAGCTTTGGAACAAAAAAAACCTATTATTTAGTCCAAGTCTTTAGTTGCCTAAAAAGGGTTGAACGTTCTTATTACGTATAAAAAACGTTAACGTTATCAATTTTTTTAAAGAATATTGGGAATCAATTAGTGATGGGATCACTCGAGTGAAAAATAACCGATCACTCGGTTTTTTCAATCACTTGAATTATTCGATTATCTTCGGAAATAACTCGAGTGATGAAATGAGTGACGAAAATATGGTTTTTATTTTTCAACGCGTCTCCAAAGAGTCCAAAGTATGCAATATCGTGACATCTCAAGGTCAAGTGGTTAGTTAAATTAAATTGTAAGTTGTAAGATCTGGGAACCATGCCAAAAAATCCACAAATATCTCCGCCACATTTAATAATCCGCAAAAAATCAATCGATTAACAACACCGAGTGAGTTATTCCCAATACAAATGCTGTATATCAACATGAACGATGAACCATTGATATTAGAATTTGAGTGAAAAGAAATCGATTAATCATTCGGTTTTTTAAATCACTCGAATTCTCAGTAGTCGATTATTAAAATAAGTCGATTTTTCCCAACACTAGAATCAATAATGCTATTGTAAAATTGATAAAGAAGCAGTATATACCTACATCAAAGAATTGCCTTTTTAAACATTAAAACTAATTAAAGAAAGAAAATATTGTGGCATATCGGACAAGTGTGTAACTATTTTTTATATTGGAATACACAGGGATCCAAGTTCAATGGATACCCTGGGGCGGGTAGACCACGACGGCCGTTTCGTCCTTGTTAGGACTCGACGGGCAGCCATAACCCAAGCAATTTCAAGAACGTCGGAAAAATGTACTAAAAGCCTACCTGTAGAATCAAGGCGGCCCTCAATACACCTTAGCGCCATCCCACGGAACCAACTCCAATATAAAACATAGTTACACTGGTAATAACGAAAGGTAGACAACTAAATAAACTACGAAGTGCATCAGAATCCAGTATAGGGAACGCTATTTGCGTTTTCACCGAAAACTTCGTAGTTTATTATTTAGTTGTCTACCTTTCGTTATTACCAGTGTAACTATCTTTTATATTGGAGTTGGTTCCGTGGGATGGCGCTAAGGTGTATTAAGGGCCGCCTTGATTCTACAGGTAGGCTTTTAGTACATTTTTCCGTCGTTCTTGGAATTGCTTGGGTTATGGCTGCCCGTCGAGTCCTAACAAGGACGAAACGGCCGTCGTGGTCTACCCGCCCCAGGGTATCCATTGAACTTGGATCCCTATGTATTCCAATATAAAAAATAGTTACACACTTGTCCGATATGCCACAATATTTTCTTTCTTTAATTATTTTCGCGGACATTATAATATCATCTTCTAAACATATTAAAACTAATATTATAACGTCGGTTAAATGTTTTTTTGGTGTTCGTTTTTCTCTAGAGAGAAAGCCGCTTTACACAGGACAATTGAACGATTAACAAGTGAACTTCAGGAAGCAAAAGAACGGTGCGACGAATTAAGAGAAGTAAAACAAGAAGCGATGAGGGAGCTGTTATCGCTTCAAGACGATCATGAGAAGGAGATTCAAATTATCAAATCGGATTTATTGGACGAAGCCAGTAGCCGAGAAGGAATAGATAAAAAGTTGAACGATTTAAGAGCAGAGGTATAGTATTTTCAAAAATAATTGAAATGTATAAGAAGTCGCATCCAACAGCCGTTGGCAGATATCGGAGTTTTTGTACAGGGTGTTTCACTATAAATGGACCCCCCCTTTAACTTTTTTATCCAATGGTATTAAAAAAAATGGTAAATACAAAAGTTGTAGGATACAACGTAAAGTTTTTTTATGAAATAGTTTAAATATATATAGGGTGTTGCAGAAATGCGTAGCAAACAAAGATATAGTTTTTTCTTATGGAACACCCTGTATATAATACTCTTAAATGATAGGGCTGGTCTTCCTGATAAAAATGATATATAATTTGTTGTAATTATTATTATGTTAAAGTCAAAATACGCATATTTAAATTGTAATTATTTTTTTTATTAGGAACATTCAAAAAAACTAAAAGATAGCAGAACTAAAAACACATATTTCTATTGAAATTCCTTAAGGTGCTGGAAATGACCGCCGTTCATCTCTATACAAAGACGATATACTTTTTTTAATTTACTGATAGCTTTGACCACCCAGTGTTGATTTCTATTTATAGTATCGATTTGATTTCGAATTTGTGCTTTTAATAAGTCGACATTATCATGTTCTTTAAGGTAGATGTTATTTTTTAAATACCCCCATAAAAAGGTATCAAGCCGAGTTAGGTCTGGACTGTTCGGCGGCCACGTAATTGTTCCATGTTTTCCAATCCAGGTTTCATATTTTCCATTTAGTAAAGTTGTTACCCCGCCTACATTATGGGCTGGTGCCCCATCTTGTTGAAAAACAATACCTTCCACTTCATTTAGGGGTAAATCATCAAACAAATCTTCAATGCCGTTTTGAAGCATGTCAAGGTAACGTATACCAGTCAGAGAACGGTTAAAAAAGATCGGACCCAAAATCCTAAAGTCTTTTATCCCACACCAAACATTTACAGATCGGCGACCAGAATGTTTTACTTCAAAAAACTTTTCGGGATTGTCGGTAGACCAATAATGTATGTTCTTTCTATTTGGAATTCCTGCCGTGGTGAAGCATGATTCATCACTCCACATTATTTTGTAAAAGAAAGTTGGATACCTTTCAAGGGTTTCTAGCATAATTCTGCAGAACTCCAAACGTTTCTGTTTGTTCGTTTCAGTTAAATGTTGGACTTTTGTCGGCTTAAACGGGTGGAACTTGTGTTTTTTTTAAAGTTCTATAAATTTTCCATACACTTTTCTCAAGATCTTTGGCACCACCCAAGCAACAATACGACGTTGTTACAACGTGGCTTTAATCGACCCGACGTTGGAGCGCGACGTCAAATCGACTTCGCCACGACCCACATTTGCACCAAATCGGTCACACAAGTTTGGGTCGCTACGACGTCGGGTCCGACTATATATATGGTCCGATTAAATTAACCAACCTTGGAGTCGTGACAACGTTGGTATTACCGACTATGATTTACCTAGTTAGGGCAAACCTGGTAGGATAGGCGCCAATTATTTACACTAAACTTTCTTGTTGTAGATAGTTTGGTAAAAATAAAATACCTGTTATTGGAGTACCTATGTACTGTGGAATTAAACCTTTAAACAGATGATAAATATGGCTTACAAGAATGGCGCAAACTTTGATAACTATAGATATTTCAAAATTAGTTTTTGGGCCATCTCTGGGTCTAAATACTAAACGCAATTCAGTTTTTTGATAAACATGCATATGAGAGCTTTAAAAATAAAAGGAGCCACAAAAAGAATAAGCTAATAAAAAAATATTCGTTTTTATTCATCATACCAAGTTTTTTAATTATTAATATATTTTGTCGTAAAAATACGAAACATACATATATTTGTTTTAAAAATTTATTGTAGGGTATTTTATTGTGTTTTTCCGAAAAAAACAAGTAAATTTGTAACAAAAAAGGAATTGCAACAAAATGGATGCCGTCAGGGCCCTATTGTAAACAGCTAAAAATGGAGGCGTCGGAAAAATGACTAAAACACTCCTCTTTTGCCGTAAAATTGCAACTAGTTTAACTAAATGTACTACTTCTGTCCATACCTTACAAAAATTTTACCCACATTTTACTCTTTTCAACTTTGGTTGGAGATACTACGTATATTTATACCATCGCCGACCGGTTGTCGAAAAGAATGCACTGTTTTTATATCGCAACTGTTTTTACGATCGGTAAAACAGTTGCCTTAGCTGTCATTTTTCGACAGCTTCGCGAGTTGTCTCTTACATGTCATTTATTTATTTTTGTCATCAACATTCGGTTCGTTTGCAAACGTTGTAACGCGTCATTTTCAGAGTTGTTATCTGTGCCACATTTCTGGATCACTATCGGTGAATCGGTGTTGTAATCATCAGATAGGGTGTGCTGGCGAGATGTAAATGGACCGGCTTCATCTGATGTATTGTATGATAATGTGCTGTTACAGGTACTGCTTTTAAACTTTTTATTTTTGTGCCTTTGTATTTTCAGTCTTCTATAAATAGTACCTAGCTGAATATTTAAAAGGCCGACGAGGCGAAAGCTGTTTTTTTTCCATATCAAATTTACAAATAAGAAAACATAAGACTCCCTAACCTCACTTTTAGGTAAAACCTTTACGATCTTTAGATAGTTTAAAGGTGTTGGGGAAGAAAAGTCCTTTCTACCTTCTTACATATGTAAGTTCTATCATATGTAAGAAGGTAGAAAGGACTTTTCTTCCCCAACACCTTTAAACTATCTAAACAATGACCCTTCTAGAGAGCAGCCATAACTTCGCTTTACGATCTTGTACTGACATCTGTCAAAGTATAGAGTAGTAAAAAAATACCAATACCAACGTCATACCAACTTTGTGTATTAGGACTATAGGCAACTTTTAGATAGTAGTCATCTCCGACGGCGGTACAACGTTGTGCATGCACCCAATATCAAACGTGTTGCACTCGATGAGTTGTGAAATCGTCGATCCGCCTCCAGATTTCTGGTAACAGCTAAACAACGTTGAAACGACGTTGGTTTGACGCCGGTTTACATCCTGTACAAATGCTGACTACTATATGGACACATTGCAACGTCAGGGTTGGTAAAAAATTAGTTAGAAGTCAGAAAAATGCTGCTTGGGCATCTCTTATCGAATTAGTAGGATACTCTAGAATTAATAATGCAGCATTATTATTAATATTTGTGCATTTGAGATTTTTTTTTTATATAATAAACCGATAAATAAACATACTTAAAAATATAAAAGGATTTCTAATTCTTCATCTTCATTTATAGTAACAGTCCTGTTTCTTTTATTTAACGCGTTAGTATTCCTTAGTAGTTCATATACACGCTTAAATGTATTTAAAGCTGGCGCGGGTCCGTTGTCATGTAGAATCGTATATTCTCGTCTGGCAGCTGTATAACGACGATATTTCAGATTTTTCTTGCACTGTATAAATCATTTTAAAACGTTTACTATTATAATCAGATAATTCTGACAAGTTGTCAATCCAAATAATAATTGAAAGGGCCATGCTTAATCCATGGCCTGCTTCAAGTACAATTTATTCCATGGCCTGCTACAATTACAATTTAAATATGCGTTTTTTGACTTTAACATAGTAATAATTACAACAAATTATATATAATTTTTATCAGGAAGACCAGCCCTATCATTTAAGAGTATTATATACAGGGTGTTCCATAAGAAAAAACTATATTTTTGATTGCTACGCATTTCTGCAACACCCTATATATATTTAAACTATTTCATAAAAAACTTTACGTTGTATCCTACAACTTTTGTATTTACCATTTTTTTTTAATACCATTAGATAAAAAAGTTAAAGGGGGGGTCCATTTATAGTGAAACACCCTGTACCTAGAGTGTATCTATGATCTATTCCGTCTGCAGCGTAATAATATGAATGCATTAATCTCCGTCTTATTTTTTATAACTAATTTAATTAGTTCTTGCAAGACTTAAAGTGTTAGGCCTCTTTCACACTTTCACAAACGCTTTTTACAACGTAATATTATTGTGATATTACAATTTTATCCTTATAATGTCTTACAGACATATGTTTGATAAGTTTTTTAAAATTTAAATAATCTTCGACACCTTCTTAGAAAGGTTTTTTCTTCTTCCCCATTTTATTTGGTTGGTTTAGGCCCCCTTTAATAACGTTTTCAAATACTCAGTATGGTTTAACCATTATCAATTTTCTTCATATCATGTTTCTTCTACACTTCAATTTTTTAAGTCCATTAAAGCTCCATTTTGGTTCTAATTTTCTCTTTTGCTAACACCATCAGCATAAAATAAATTTTTTTGTCTCCTGATGACGAACCTACGTTCGAAAACATGTAGAGACCTTTAAACTAAGAATTTTTTATTCTATTAAATTTTGTAGAGGAAGACTTTGTGTTTTTCTTTCCTTTTCAAAATAAAACAGGTTTAGCCGATCACTGCACATTACACAATCACTCAATCTCTAACAAAATAAAACCCATATACGTACACAATAAAGCAGAAAACTAAATTTACTAGAAACAATATAGCTATCAAAAAAAGCCATAAAAAACAAATGTAATGTGGTTAATAATCAAACCGAAATAAAGTCTATACGAAGTCAGTTGAGCCAAACAAAAAAAATAAAATTTGGCTAAAATCGGCATCTCCTTTGGGAAACATGGGCGGCGGTAGAAATTTAAAAATGTTTTACTAACTTATATATTGTATTTTTAAAGAAATTTATCACAATTTTAATCAATTCCAACTATAAACTGTCTGATGTATTTATTAACTGAATATAAGATGACGGTTAATTTTTTTGATTTTTATGGTTTTCTTTATAATGTATGTCATTATAAATTCATATATAAATAGGAAAATAGGTAGGTATTTAGGGTTTATACACAGTGTTTATGCAATAGGTAAAGTGTTTCTCAGGTCAATTTAATGACATAAAAATGTATGAAACTCCTAATAGGCGCCCCAAACAAATAATTAAAATGCAGGGTATTGTTTTAATTGTTTAATATGATGATAATAATATTATAAATAAGGCAACTTTAATACGTAACACGTTTTAAACAAACATTATTGATTTAAAATGCAGTGACAATTTAATTGTTTTTTTTTGTCGATGAGAATCTTCAAAAGACTGACCCCCTGTGGTGATACTTACAGAGAAGTGTCAGATTCAACCCCCTGTGGTGGGACCGCCTACCGACTAAACTCACCGTGTTCCTGCGGATTCCGCATTATAGGCGTATAAACCTTCAGACCACTCGGTTCGGTGTTTCGGCTCTGCACAGGCGTGCTTTTTTTTCGGCTAACGAGGAGAATCTGCTTACAGACACATGTGCACTCCACTTTCCGGGTACAGCCAGAGCAAATGGCCCCCACCGGAGGAAGCACAGACCTAGTGTCGGGTTGACATTTATCCTGAGGGGGCAACTGCCGACCGACTAAACTCCCCGCGTTCAGTGATATGTGGTTTCGGGCTGGATAGCCTATTAACCACGTATCGCTATGGTTTTAAACGCTCGTATGGCTCGAGTCCATACTCAGTTGATTTTAAAACCCTCCCATATTTTCGCATACAAATATAGAGGTTGACTGAAAAATGTAAAAACAATTTTGAAATTTTGTACGGAATCCGTATGTGAGAAGACTGGCATAATTTTTGTGATGCACCTAATAGGTATTCCGTGCGTATGCAAAATAAAAATACCCAAATTGTCCGTTTCGTTATCACTAGTATCAAAAGGCTGCCAAAATGCCATTGTAATTGTCTAATTAAAACTCGATACTAAAGTACACTACAACACACACACACAAAATTATCAGTAATCACTAATGCAAATTTTAAAAAAAATCAACAAAAATTTTCCCCATTCGACACAGCACTGTATTAAAAATCATACGATACGCATTCCATCAAAATGATCTAAATATAGAACTATTTATTTATTATATTATAAAGTATTTCTAACCAACCAAATTCGCAACTGACAAATCAAATTTGCGGAATATAACTCCGCCCACAATTTTTGATGACAGACTCGTCAAGTCCACGTTGACTATCTTCGAGCATCTGTACAGGGAGCGATCAATACAAATTTGGTTATATTTGTATTGTAGTTTCAATGTGTGATGCAGTAAATTGATCGTACCCCCAATATTTATGTTGTCTCAACTGACTTCGTATATACTTTACCTTCAGGCGCTTCCCCAATTCTTACTAGCACACTAATTTAGGACTAAATATGTATCCGTACCTTTAAAAGTTAGGAAAACCCACAGTTGACCATTCAATCTTTTAATTCTAATTTTAATTTTATGACATGTTTATAATTACCATAATATGATAAATACCTTTGTAAAGTCACGTAGAATTTAGTATCTTCTTGTACTCCTTTGACAATGGCCCGCAAGGGCAAAACACGTGTTAGGGTACTGATTAAATTTGTGAATTTTTTATATTATTATTATTTTTTCTTCCTGTGCAATGAAACGACAGTTTCACCAAGCATGTAGCCCAACACAAATTAATTATTGATCCATTTTTTTATCATAACGCTGTATACAAAACTTCCCACCTCGAGGACATCTTTTGCGTATATTGTCAATCTTGTTACTTCAAGCCCCTAGGAGGGAGGGGGGGTAAGATCTAAATCTTAAATGTATACCCCTATTTTATATAATTTTTTTGGATTCTGCATAAAATTCTGAACATTTTTTAATAAAAGCATTATTAGTCTATACTTAACAGTTTCCGAGATATTCACTCTTGAAAAATTACATTTTTGAACTTTGACAGCGTCTAGCTTTCTAACGGTACGTCTTAGAGCAAAACGGCTTACATGTCCCTATCTTCGATTTTTATTATCTTTCCAATATTAGTGTGAACTTTCGGTTAAACCGGTTGTAAGAAATATAGTATAATATAGACTAATAATGCTTTTATTAAAAAATGTTCAGAATTTTATGCAGAATCCCAAAAAATTATATAAAATAGGGGTATCCATTTACGATTTAGATCTTACCCCCCCCCCCCTCCCTCCTAGGGGCTTGAAGTAACAAGATTGACAATATACGCAAAAGATGTCCCCCTCGAAATAAAAATCGACGGGTCCAAGCGATTTTCCACATTTTCATTTTAATAAAGCAGGAAAATCGAGGTGGGAAGCTTTCAAATGAACACCCTGTATAGTTAACACCAAAATATTTCTAACATACTAAGATAATGAAAAATATTTTAGCTTGAGAGACTGCAAGCTGAAAACGCATCTGAATGGGGAAAAAGAGAGCGTCTAGAAACTGAAAAGTTGACATTAGAGAGAGAAAACAAAAAATTTAAAAACGATTTAAGAGATATGCATGAGCGACTGGAAAGAAGAGGTACTAGAAGCCTAAGTACTTCGGATATGGAAATTCGTCATTTGCAACAAGAGATTTCCGATAAAAATAAGGTAATTACATTTTGTACGAAACTTCACGTATCATTGTCAGAAGCGAGATTTAACTTAAAAAATCACATTATCAATTTAAGAAACTAATTTTACCTATAATAACTGGTATTTTATAGAGTTTTTAAGAACAGGTGAGAGTAGAGGTACCCTGTTAAGTGAATTGTTCTTTTGGAATGGTGCCCCCTTGACCTTTGGACCCTTGGTTTTTAAATTCAAATTCAAATTTTCTTGGTCCGAGAAAAAATATACATATTCAAAAAGAGTTGTGATTTAAGATTTCTTCCACCCTGTAGAGCGTCATTCACATTAAAACGTTTAAAAAGTTTTATTGTACTACACTATAAATTTTATTTCAGTATATTTGATTAGTGAGCTTATTAAAAAGTCATACAAGAATACGCCGGGTCCCCCTTAGTCTATGCATAGGGTCTTGTAGCCTATACTGAGAAAAAAATCCTTCTATTTCTTATAAGAATTCACATATTCTTGATACAATAATTGTTTAATACAATATGTGTGATAAGAACGCGCTTTCCTACTGTCAGACAACGAAAATTGCTAAACCGTTGTGTAGTGATAATATTACGGTAATTTAGTCAAGAGGAAATAGGAGTTAATGCTACCATAGAATGGTTTCTAGCCATTATTGCTCTGAATACTCACAGTAATTATCAAGTTCTTAGTGGGGGTGTAATCTGGTTTTATATACTGTATTAGTTCCGACTGGTAGTTGTTGTGAAACTTGACATTAATCATAATAATATTTGCTTGCTACGGTTAATAAAGCATATACTTACCACTTTAAATTAGTACTCTAAAATTTAATAGATGTGATATTGTTTTTGTTGTTTAACATTGCATATGATTATCTATTATGCAACATGGTTTACTGAGATGGTAAAATTCGTCCCTAGATTATAAAGTCCAATACTAATGATGGGTTGTGCGAAACAAGAATTTTCTATTGCTTTATCTGATATGCAAAGTTTAAAAAACTTAAATAAAAAATAATAAATTAATTGAAACAGGTATTGGTACGATTAATAAAATTCATATTTAGACAGTACAGCTAGATGACTCCGAACAACGATGTGACCCGCGTAACAAATACGTTAAAACTAATACTAGGGCGCCCGGCGATTGCCGATCGCTACAAACCCCCACCAACATCTTGTGGATTATAGGTTCTAACGGATACAATTTGTTTTTGGGGACGCTGCTTTAAGAGAAAGCGCTTTACTGGGAACAAAATGCCTTGCATTGAGAAGATACAATTTAGTTCTTAACAAAATTGCTGTATTAAAAGTAGTTCATTATTCAACAAGATTGTGCTGCTAATGGAACAGATGACTACCAATAAAAATACTATTCTAGCAAATCTGGAATTTATATAACACTAAAGGGAGTTTGATACACTAGCCATTTATTTAATATGCGTCAATAAAAAATAAGCTATGAATACAAACTATGTCTTAGCAAACCTGTTGTATTAGATCATTTTCCTCAGTGTATCCAACGAGTACCGAATTTATGTACCTACTTCAAACTCATGAAACTTGCGCTTATTCTTAAAGAAAGAAACAATGCACTGGAATATGCACTAGCCTGGAAGTGTTAGGATGTGTTCTGTAAATGTGCTCCTACATGTTTTAAAAAGGTTAAGGGTTTATTTATTGATGTTACCATGCAAAAGATGGTACTTATACAAGTAAACAAAACAATATTAATTAACAATTTCATCCTTTGCGCGTTGTGAATATGCGGAGAAAATCTGGTAAGATATCATCCTATCTTCTTTTGTTGTAAGGGTGAAGTATGTAGCAGACATCGCAGAAAAGGCGGGCTTGGAAGTGCCAAAACACCGTATCTCTTAAAGATATGACGACAATCCACTCTATAAGGTAGATTCGCAACGATTCGAATATAATAGCTGTTAGGTGGCCCCTAATGAAAAGTGCATAAGACATGGATGAATGAAACAATCCATAATATGATGCTAATTGATTTTTCCAAGACTTCTCAATAGAAAAATATGTTGAGAAAGTTTCCTTGACAAGAAGTTCATATGATCATTCCACTTCAAATTCATATACACTTCGAGGAATTTACCAAGTTTTGCATCATATCTGTCCCCGTCAGTTTCTCTTAAGTAAGCATAAGAGTTCGCTTTTTGCCTGATTCAAAGTAAGCTGGTTTATAATACACCAATCTTGGTTTTCCAATTGTATATCTCTGATATCCTGCGCAAGTGCAACCGTTTGTTTGAATGTTAAATCAATGAATTATCCACAAAGAGGATACTAAAACCTTTATCTAAACAAAGCAGTAGGTCGTTAATATAGCCTAGAAAAAGAAATGAACCCAAAACAGAACATTGAGGAACCCCAAGCGTTTCTAAAGTACGATGACAATTTCTAGGGCTAATATCATTAATCATGAGTTGTTCACTCAGCTTAATTTGTAATGTTATTTTCTATTACTGTTACTATTGAGTTAATCAAATATCTTAAATGAAAAACTTTTGAGTAGATAATTCCATACAAACTATGGGTATTTATATAATTTTGAATTTCAGAAATTGGTGACTTTATACACCTTTTAGACTTTTACTTTACTCATGCCTTGTTTTTAGGAAATCTCAGAACTGAAACACGGCCAAAACAAATTAAAGAAACTGCTTCAAGATAAAATAGCAGAACTTACCCACGCAGTAAGACGCGCCGAGCAATACGAAATCGAAATGAAGAAGTTACGAACGCGAGTAGAAGAACTAAAGAAAGATCTGGCCGTCGCTGAGGATGAACTAGATACAACTCAAAATAATGCAAGAAAGTTACAGAGAACGAACGATGAGCTGCAAGAGCAGGTGGATAGTTTCCAGCTTCAGCTTCAGCATTTGCATACCAGGTTTGTGTTCCTATTTGTTGTTAATTTGAGTTAGTCGACATTATACATTTACAAAAGCTTCTTTCTACTGCGGTTGAGGGTATAAACTTCCTAACTAACCATCTTTTATTTATTGCTTTTGTAATATTTCGCTTCTTCAAGACAAAACAAGAAAAAGTGTAAAGCAGATTATTTCATGGGTATAAAAGGTTTATTTTTCTTAAGTTACTTGATTTTCTAGGTAGTTAATAAGAGTTTATTTTTAAATGTTATTAAAATAGTTTTTTAAAAAACTTTTCTGAATTATTCCGAGGATACTTACCATTTGGGAACTGTTCCTTTTTTTAATTTAAAAAAATGTTACAAGTGTTAAAAAATGTTGCTTAAAAGGCTTCAAATTCATGTATTAAATACACAGCGTTATGATAAAGAAACGAATTAGCCTTCTATATACAGGGTGTTTTATTAAGTGTGGCCACCGGGTATATCCCGGAAACTACTAAGCTTAGAAACTTGGGGAAAAAAAATTGTGATTAAAGCGGTCATAAGAAACCTCATTTCGTCGCAAGGGGCACAATTAAAAATATTTTTTTTTTATTCTAAATTTCTCCGAAAATTCCCATATTAAGGTATTACTCTAATTACCTCATTAGAAAGCTTAGACAATTTTGCATCATTTTGGTTTAAGGCTCATTGGCGTACCGACCTTGATAAGAGTGGGGGAAGCTATTGAAAGTGTAAACATTAAAATCGCTGTAACTTCTAAACGACTTATCCGATTTTACTAAATTTTAGCTTGTTTGGAAGAAAAAGGCCAACAATAATTTCTTCAAATAAATTGTTAAAAATTATGGCTTTGGCAATAACTCTGAAACGAACAAAGATATCGAACTGCAGTCTTCACGTTTTTACTTGCAAATTTAATCTACTTTCCGATTATGATGTTATAGTTATACGGTATGATTTGAATTTTCGGGATAAAATCAAAAAAACTATTATTATTACAAATTGCGTCGTCTAGCAATTTTATTAGAAACTATCGTGTACCGTTGTATGCGGTAATTAAAGGTACTTACCTGTCTCTTCCTAACAAGCTTAAATTTAGTAAAATCGGATAAGTCGTTTAGAAGTTACAGCGATTTTAATTTTTACACTTTCAATAGCTTCCCCCATTCTTATGAAGGTCGGTACGCCAATGAGCCTTAAACAAAAATGATGCAGAAATTTTAATTGACTATTTTTAAAGTGCATAATATAAACTTATACATTAGTACCAAATTTCAATTTTTTATTACTCTTGTCATTTATAAAGATATTAAACAAACAAAAATTAATTTAATTATTGAATAAAAAAAATGTCTTCTACCCATCTTCAAACTTTTTCGTCAAAAATGTTGTCCATTCACTTTTGGCAATGTCCTAAACGCGAATAAGGTTCGTTTTGAACATTTCTAATTACTTCGGGAGAAATTAATATGTACAGTTGTAATAATAAAAAAAGCTTCTTTTCAAGAATTAGTGAGAGGTAAGTTTTATCATTTATTTGCGTAAAACCGGCTTGTCTAAATGATTGTTTATTGGAGGTTATCACACGTCATAGATTATCAAAAATGCAAAGCATTGGCGTCGGTGTAATTAATTTTGAAACTGCATGGTGGTAACTTTTGATAAACTTTGACAGAAAAACATAAAAATGCCTCGTCAGTTGTCTGAAGTTGAAAAGGCTCAAATTGAAGAATTGAAGAATCGAAAAAGGATGGTCATTGGTCAATCCGTGCTGTAGCGCAGTTGTATAATAGAAAAAAAAACTATATTGAAAATTCAGCAACGCTGGAAACAAAAAGAATCCCTAAATGGTTTAGGTCGTCCCAAACGTTCCAGCCCTAAACAGGATGCTGCTTTATTGCGATATTTAAGAAATAATCCATTTGCAACTGCAAGAGATGCTGTTATTAATACAGCATTTCCTGCCTCCCAACCTACCGCCAGCAGGAGGCTCAAGGAATCTGAACTGAAATGTCACCCAGCTGCGAAAAAATGTTTCTTACCGAAGAACAGGATTAATTAATCAAGGATTAATTTTGCTTTAAATTATATATACCGCAATCCTCAATTTTGGAACAGGGTCATTTTTACTAATGAAAAGACGGTTCAGTCGACTTATAACCGACAAATTTATGTGTACCATCCACACAATACCAGGTTTGAAGTGCGATATACTAACCCCATCACTTCTTGACATGGGCGTTTCTCTGTAAATGTATGGGGCTGGATAAGTGTTCATGGACCTGGTGTTTGCTGACGAATAGAGGAAGGATTTAATGCCGGAATTTACATTAACATTTTAGAAAACATATTGTTACCATCTGCTGAGCAAATATATCCCAATAATTCTTTCATATTTCAACAAGATAATTGTCCAGTCTACACTAGCAATGCTGTAACCCACTGGGTTCAAACTCATAAGGTGGAAGTGCTGCCTTGGGTAGCCTATAGCCCCGATATCAATCCAATTGAAATTATTTGGGGTATAATCGTAAAAAAAATATATAATCAAAATGTTAGGCTACAAAATTCAGAAGATTTATGGGAAATAATACCTACATGCGTGCTGGGAAGAGCTTGATGCAAATAATGTATCAAATATAATTCAGTCAATTGCGAATAGACTGAATCAAGTAATAAAAAAACAGGGATATACAGGGTGTCCCATAACTTATGGGCCGTAGAGTAACTGGAGATACTAGACATCAAACTAAGCCGATTAAGTCATATAAGTTTTTTCGGATTGTTACTCGTTCTAGAGATACAGGGTGTTGAAAGTAAAAGTTTATTCTCGAAAATAAGCAATAATTTTAAAACCGTTTAATGAATCGAATTGAAAGTTGGCAGTATTATATTTTTGTGAGCAAGAAATAAGAATTTGTAGAAATTTTTAAGTTTCACACTAGAGGGCGCTAGTTGCATACACTGGACATCATAAATCTATGATTTTTTTCCTACCTGTGATATTAGGTGTTTTTCAATTAAAGTTTCTTAAAGAAGGGCATTTTCTAAGTCAAAAAGGTATACCTGATTGATCTTAATATCTTTAACGGTTTTCGAGATATTTCCCTTTAAACATCCCAAAGCATAAAAAACCATGTACATAATTAAATTAATATTTTAATTATCACAACGCAATAAATTCGAAACAGTGGAACAAAAACAAGAAGCTCACTTTGGTAAATGTTGAAAGTGACCACCGTTGACCTCAATACACTTTATTAAACTTTTAACTAAATAAATAATAATAATAATAATAATAATAAACTTTTACTTTCAACACCCTGTATCTCTAGAACGAGTAACAATCCGAAAAAACTTATATGACTTAATCGGCTTAGTTTGATGTCTAGTATCTCTAGTTACTCTACGGCCCATAAGTTATGGGACACCCTGTATATGACCAAATATTAGTTTTTATTTATTCTTGTTAAACGTTTTTTGTTCCTATTGTAATTTTTATAAAACTGTTACATAATAAAATTAAATAAAAACATTAGTTTTTTGTTATTCTATTGAACTAAAGCCCAACGCCAATGCTTTGCATTTTTAATAGCCTTTATAAGATGCGATAAGCCCGTTTTACGCAAATATGGTTAAGGTTTCCTCTCATTCTAATTCGTGTACGCTTTTTTTATTAATACAACTGTATTCCTCCCTCCTGTCGTATTCGTGCTTTCAACTCTTCAACATTTGACAAGGAATAAAAATTTGGCATTTCGTACTTATGTATAACTTAATATGCACTTTAAAAATAGCCAATTATTGTCATATCTCTAGTTTGGGACAAACTGTATTAATATTTTTTTTTATAAAAAAGACCACGACTTAAAATGTAAATACCGGTGTCCAAGCATTTTTCCAAAAAAAAAATTTACTAGATTTACTCAATTTATTCCAAGTTACAACTCGCACTGATTGATATTATTATGTAATTTAGCCAATTATTATATTATAAATTTTGCAAAAATTAAAATATAATTATTGTCGTTGACGCTAACTTGTACATACCACCGACAGTAATTTCAAAAGTAAATAATAGATACAATAAAATAGTAGATCAAAAATACTAATGTTTAATGCTTTTAGTTTAGATTTTTTAAAATTTATATTTCCTCTTTTTCTATCGCTTGACTATCTAGTATGGAAAAGGAAGATGGCGGGGAAGAAATGGCTGTATTTGACGATGAGAACGACTGTGTAAGTAACTAGAGGAATAGGAAATTGCCATTAACATTTAGTTAGGAATTGCTTCATTTTGAGCACGGTTTTGAACGAAAAAGTTACTCAAAATTACATTTTCTAAATTGTTTTATACATTTTTTAAATATTTAATATGGTCTATCATAATATGCAAGCAATGAAATGAAAATATTATCGATTGCCCCTTGATTGAAACATTAAGTATGCGTATAGATATCGCGTTCTTATACATAAAAAGTCAGAAATTATTTGTCCTTTTGCTATTAATTTCGTAAAATTCTTTTTTTTTCTAAAAAAGTTGTATTTTTCACTAAAATATTTTTTTATATTACAAAGTACCTAATTAAAAATCAATGCAAATATTTAATATCATAATATACAGGGTGTCCGGAAAAGAAGGTCACTTCGTTAACCATACATTCCTTAATCAGAAATAGTATGACTTTTATAAAGCCATTTTTTTTTTTGACTCTCATATTAGATATACAGGGTGTCAAAGTTTGAAATTAAAAACTAATTTGTTTAAATAAGTCGAATATTTAATAAGATACAGTATGACCAGTAAAATCTGCATCATATGGGATTAATAGCTTTATTCGAAATTTGACTTCACCAAGTTCTGCTTCGATCAAGATGAAAATTAAGCAAAAAATAGTAGTCACGTGATTCGCATTATCTGTCAAATTTTAATTATTTCCAAACAATAATTCAAAAGTAGGGTTATTTCTAAAAGTTTCGAAAAAAGTTATTAAAAAAAGTTTTTTTAAATGCAGTTTCTAGCCCACATGCAAAATTTTAGCTGCATTAGATAAGTTTGATGTTTTACCCATATTTTGTAAACCTTTGCAACATACATAAAACTTCTTAGTTTTGACAATGCTTTATTTCAGATACATTTTCTTCAAAGTAGGGCCATATTAAATGTGTGTTTTTCTACAAAATCAAAATTGGGCTAATAAAATTTGGTCGCATGTGATGCAAAGTTTATTGGTTTTTGACCCTGTATAAGGTAACTTCAAAAAGTATTTTTGAAAACGTATTTTGTGTCTGAAAGTAATACACCTTAATATTAAGACAAAAAAAGAACACAGTGTCACCAGTAAAGTGTTTATTCAGAGGAAAAATCAAATCTTATGCAGCTGAAATTTGGCTTGTGGGCTAGAAACTGCATTAAAAAAAACTTTTTCTCATAACTTTTTTCGATATTTTCAGAAATAACCCCACTTTTGAATTATTTTTCCAAACAAATTAAAATTTGACAGATAATGCGCGAATCACGTGACAACTATTTTTTTGCTTATTTTTCATATCAATCGAAGCAGAACTTAATGAAGTCAAATTTCGAATAAAGCTATTAATAAAAAAAAATCCCATATGATGCGGACTTTACTCGTCACACTGTATAAAAAGACTAGATTTGCCATTTGATAATTATGAGATTACCGTAAGTTTGTATCAGTTAGGGACCCATACTTCTTAAATTATCACCAAAACGCATCAGTTTATCGAAATATTATAAGAGACAAAAAAAAGAATCAAAAATAAATGATTACCTGAAAAAATATAGTGGAAGTTACTGGCGCACGTACTTAAAAATAGGGGGGTCAGCGGATACCGGACCCCTCTATTTTGAAGATTTGACTATTAATTTTTGTTTTGTTTTTCTCAAAAGATGTAACTCTTTATGTTGAAGCAACGTACCAAATTTTAAATTTATATCTCATTAAAAGTTCGAATTATTAAAAAAAAATCAGTTTTTAATTTCAAAGTTTGACATGAAGGTCAAAAATGAAAAATGGCATTATAAAAGTCATACTAATTTTGCTCAAGGAATATGGTTAACGGATTTACCTCCTTTTTCCGGACACCCTGTATAATAATTCACACTACAAAAGTTTTAATCAATTCAAAAACGGAAAATTTTCTTGACAGTTTTATACTTATTGCTTCCTAATTTTCCGTTGCGCCAGTGCCGTCTCTAGGATATGTGACGCCATAGTATAGGGTGAACAGTGACTGTATACCCACCCACCATTGTTTATGAATGACATGTATCATCTATACGCACATCATTGGACGGCACTGCTTTGCGCAATCCGTGCTGCAGCGAATTAATTCCACTCGAAAAAAATTATTCCCATTCTGAAATTTAAAAAAGTGTTTCACTAGATGTACCGTGCAAGCAAAAATTATTTGCATCAAAGAGGGCCTGGATTAAAAAACGTAGGGTTTGGTTTAGATCACAATGATATGGGGACGATATATCTAACCAAATCTAGGTTAAAATTTTGACAAATTCATATTGTGACATGATATGCCAAACTAATGAGTAATAAAATAAGTAAACAAATACAAATTTATTTTTGTTGTTTACAAAATTTACAAAGTAAGAATATGAAGAAAGAAAAAGAAAAATAATTACATAAATTGCTGAAATTGGCCACCGCCATGCTCCAAGCATAAATTCACACGTCTCTTCATATTATCGAAGGTGTTGACTAGCATCGGTGGAAAAATGTTAGCACATTCTTGGATAATCCTTACTTGTAATTGTTCTAAATTTGCAACTGGTGTTTTAAAAATAGTGTTCTTTAAATGAGGAAAAACGAAGTAATCCATAACCGTTAAACAAGGTGATCTAGGTGGGAATTCAATGTCTGATCGAGAACTGATCAATCTGTCGTCGAAAAAATTGCGTAAGTAAGTAGTTAATGGTTTCGGCGGCTGTATGGGCGGTTGCACCGTCCTGTTGAAAATATCCAAAACGTAGTTCGTCGTCAAGTAATTGCTCCACAAATAGATTCAAAATATAGTCTCTATACCGCTGTGCTGTAACTGTGTCTTGGAAAAAAATAGGACCAACAATTATTTTTCGGGAAACAGCTAACCAGACACCAATTTTTTGAGGGTGCAATGTGGACTCTACAAAAAAATGGGGATTTTCACTACTCCACATGCGTGTATTCTGAGAATTCACATAACCGCAGAGGTAGAACCAGGCTTCAACCGGAAAAAAGTGTCAGGTTTAATAAATCATTTTTTTCCAATAAATTTTGGGTAAACCATTGAGAATAATTCCTGCGTCTTTTAAAATCTACGGCTCGTATTTCTTGGAATACCTGCACTTTATAAGGAAATAAATTTAGCTGCTTCTTAAGAATAGCCCTGCATGTTCCATAAGATCTTCCCATTTCTTGGGACAGGCATCTTATAGGTGCAATTTGTTGGCGTATTTTCCATTACTTCACGAACGTTTGCAACAAGTTCTTCTGTTCTTACAGATGGTCTTCCTGTTCCTTTTTTGTGTTGTATAAAACCTTTTTCCCTAAACACAGCCACGGTTCTTTTCAGACAATGATAAAAATCCCCAGCAATAAAAGCAACGTTAGGAAAATGTTCGTGAAAATCGTCCATACACAAACCCGGATTGTATTGCCACTCATCATTTACTCTAACCCCGTTTCGACAATACGCTTCAACCATGAATGTTTTGTGCTGTGCCGTAAAGCCCATTGTGTGAATTGTTCAAGAAGTTGGGAAAATTAGCGATGAATCAAATTACTTGTAACGACTGTGAAAGATGAAGGAATAACTGATTGATTGTTAATTCAGGTAGTTACTGACACCCAACAGGTATTAAGCTCTATGGCTAAGCATTACATCCTTAGATGCAAGGCCCTCTTTGATGCAAATAATTTTTTCTTGCACGGTATACTACTGGGTATTTGAACTCAACAGGAATGATTTTAATGAAATAAAGTGGGCAATAAGGTGACGTAAATAAGTTAATAATAAAGGAGATAAAAAATAAAATTATGAAAATAGTCCCAAATCTGTTGGATAATTCACACAGATAAAAGATGCTAACGTTTTTACAGCAGCTAGGTATTTATGATTTAAATTAATCATACAAATTGTTATAAAAAAAACTCTGTAATTGAATGTAGAGAGGAAATAATAAAATTTAAGTTCCTATATTTGAATATCTAACTTTATACTAACAAATATGCTTTTTGACATCATTTTTTAGCTGCATGAGGTTGGCATTGTGAGATATGTATGAAATGTTGCTCTTCCTGCATGTATATAACATTTTTGGACGTTTTTAAGCCAGAATAGTTTTTAAGGGTAAGTTTATACTTTACAAGTATTTAGAAATAATACACGTACCCTGTACTGGCGAGAACAAAAAGATTTGAGACCTTACATGTGCCATGTAATTCGAATTCGTATTTTGATAAAATCACAGTTTTAGACGAAATTCGCCCTTATATTATAAAGAAGTTTCAGGTGTACTTTAATATTTATACCTAAATTTTTAATTAAAATTGACGATGACATTTTGTGATTTATCCAAGTTCTATGTATCATTTTAAGAACTTATTTCGGATTATTGAAGATTTTAGTACGGAAAGTTTGAATTGTGATATCAAAAATGTAATATTTGCATAATTTAATTTTATTTTAGGTTTTTAAATCCCATTGAGATAAGGACAGTGATTTATCGGATTTTATTGGATATTTCCGTTTATGCAACTCAATGCGTAAAACAACATACTTTACGCACTAGTGCGTAAAGTGAAGTGTTTGTACTTTGATTTATATTATACAGGGTGTTTGGGGAGAAAAGAGCTATATTTTGGGAATGCGTTCAGAGGGTGAAAATAGGAGAAATAAACCCATATGTTTTAGTTCGATTCTCAACTCTCAAAATAATAGGTTCTCAAGTTTTTGTAAGTTAATTTTTATTTTAAAAGCGAATAATTGCAGGTAGGTACTGTAGTACAAACTAACTTAAAGAATATTTTTAAAAACCCCTCCACCAACTTCAATACATTTTTCGGCACGTTTGTTAATCGCTCGGGTAGCACGTTGGATTGGAGTGGGGATTGTTTTTTATAAAAGCTTCAGCATTGAAAATTCGATGACGGAGTGCTTCTCTCGTTTCCACCCGTGTTTCATATACTAGCGATTTCATCCATCTCCAAAGGCAATAATCAAGGGGGTTTAAATCTGGTGACCTCGGTGGCCAAACTTGCGGACCACCTCTGCCAATCCAGCGATTAGGAAAACAATAAATCAAGAAATTTCGCACACGGAGACTAAAATGAGGTGCTGCTCCATCATGTTGGAAGTACATTCGTTGTCGAACATTTTACGGAGCATTATTGAAAATGTGTATCAAATGGCCTTTCAAAAACCGTAAATATCCTTCTCCAGTAAGACGCCCATCCATTTCAAATGGACCAAACAACTGGTCGTTGAGCATCCCACACCAGACATTAATACTGAATCGATGTTGAAAGTTTCGTTCAAATGTAGCATGAGGGTTTTCATCTGACCACCGATGTTCATTGTGACAATTATTAATTCCATCACGTCTGAATTGAGCTTCATCGCTAAATAAAATGTATTTGTGCAGACTTCGATTTTGATGGATCCATTCACAAAATTGTACCCTTGAAGCTGGATCACCATCTAGAGGATGCTGAACGGGTTGAACTTGAAAAGGTTTTAAACCGTATTTTATATCCAGACCATTTTTTTCATTTTCCACATCTAGACCCTGCACTCTTTCAGAAACAATTCCCACGCTTGGAAACATTCCAGTTTCCTGAGCACTTGCAAACACTTGTTGAAAACCTCTTTTATTAGGAACTCTTCGATTTGGAAAACGACGTCGATATTCATTAACTGCGCGCATCGTACTACCGTTACAGTAACCATACACGAATATCATGTCGGTATACTCCCTGTGACTGAATGTGTGGGGCATTGTAAGTATGAACATTTTGGTTCAAGTCGATACGCTCAATATGAAGCTAACTGACAACCACCGTGCGAGCAAAAATTATTGCATCAAAGAGGGCCTTGCATCTAAGGACGTAATTCGTAGCCGTAGAGCTTAATACCTGTTGGGTGTCAGTAACTCCCTGAATTAACAATCAATCAGTTACTCCGTCATCTTTGACAGTCGTTACAAGTAATTTTATTCATCGCTAATTTTTCCAATTTCTTGAACAATTCACACAATGGGCTTTACGGAACAGCACAAAACATTCATGGTCGAAGCGTATTTTCGAAACGAGGTTAGAGTAAATGATTAGTGGCAATACAATCCGGGTTTGTGCATGGACGATTTTTACGAACATTTTCATAACGTTGCTTTTATTGTTGGGGATTTTTATCATTGCCTGAAAAGAACCGTGTGTTTAGGGAAACATGTTCTATACAACACAAAAAAGGAGCAGTAAGACCATCTGTAAGAACAGAAGAACTTGTTAGTTGAAGAAAGGATTATCCAAGAATGTGGTAACATTTCTCCAGAGATGCTGGTCAACACTTTCGAAAATATGAAGGGACGTGTGAATCTATGCTTGGAGCATGGCGGTAGCCAATTTTGGCAATTTATGTAATTATTTTTCTTTATTTTTCTGTATATTCTTACTTTGTTATAGCCGGTGCTGGTAAGTTCGGGATTTAATCTTTTTAGGGTAGGTAAATTGAGGCCAAGCGAATTTAAGGATTGAAATTGTCGCAGGTAAACTGGGGATAATGTATAAAGATAGGTAGGTAGAATTCAAAAGGGATGTATTACAAGTAATTTTATTAACATTTACCTTCCACCTCTCCAATCGGTTCTAAAAGGTGTATTGGCAACCGGTTTGTTCGTTGTTATGAGAGCATTTTTTTAAATTTTAAATATTTGTTTTTAATAAGTAGAACAATATATTTTTTTACTATAAAATCGACTTTTATTTAAATATCTAAGTTCTGAATAGTAAATAGAATATTGCCTAAGTACCTATTTGTTCTCCCCAATTTACCTGCTACATGATGAGATGTTTCTCCCCAATTTACCTGTACCTTTTTTGACCATCAATTATTTTATTGCTCTTTCTCCCCAATTTACCTTCCACCGTTAATTTTGGAAACAACAAAAATAAATTTGTATTTGTCTACTTAGTTTATTACTCATTAGTTTGGCACGTCATGTCATAATATGAATTTGACAAAATTTTAACCTAGATTTGGTTATATATATCGTCCCCATATCATTGTGATCTAAACCAAACCCCACGTATTTTAATCCAACCCCTCTTTGATGCAAATAATTTTTGCTCGCACGGTACTATGCATGTCAAAACTATCAATCAAACTGTATTGGACGTTTTAAACTAAAGCCTCCCTCATTATTTCAATATAAAAAAAAAATCAGAAGCGATTATTTCAGAAATGGTTGAGAATCGAACTAAAACATATGGATTTATCTCTCTTATTTTCATCCTCTAAACACATTCCCAATAGTGCCCTTTCCTCCCCAAACACCCTGTATATTTTGCGGTAGTAGAAAAAATAGTGTATGCAATACGTGCGTAAAGTGTATTTTTTTTACTAATGAGATTTGCGCATTCGCCTGTAAAATTCCCATTCGTACGACTTTATACTAGAGCCCTTCCCTGGCCGGGTTTCCATCTCGGGCCTCTACGCGGCCCTGCTCGACTCTCGGGTTCGGATCGGGTCGGACCACAATAAAGGTTCGGGCCGTCGGGCCCTAACAAATATTTTCGGGCCGACCGGTTTTTCGGGCCGGCTGGGCTTTTTACATTTTATATGTAGGTAATACGCAACAGGTGATAGGCCGAAGACAACACATCATAGATTCTGATAGTTTAGGATTCTTGTTTCATGTTATGGTATGTCACTTTACCAGTTAAACAATAGATTAAACGTCACTTGAAAAACTTATGACGTTTAGTCTATTGTTTAGATGTCATAAATGTCAAGGTAAATTTGCTCAATTACTTTTCCAGCAGGCTGAGTTTTTCGGGCCGGCCCGGCTTTCTTGATCTTAGTTAATAATTTCTTCGGGCCGCGTCAATGTTTTGGTTGGCGGGCCGGGTCGGGTCGTAAAATTCCAGCCCGTGCAGGGTTCTACTTTACACCCTTGGGCTTATTACACACGTACACGGCGAACGTCCTAACGGCACCGTTTACGCGATCTACCGCGTTCATGCTTGCACACATGCACGGTTTTTGTCAGTTTGATTCTA
This sequence comes from Polydrusus pterygomalis, assembly GCA_963969555.1. Lineage (NCBI taxonomy): Eukaryota > Metazoa > Arthropoda > Insecta > Coleoptera > Curculionidae > Polydrusus > Polydrusus pterygomalis. The sequence continues at coordinate 31,400,582 of OZ018382.1, forward strand.
TTTTGATTGGAGTATGGATTATAGACGTGCTGTGGCGATTAATGTCTTACATGCGTATCAAAAAAAACGAAGAAAGGCACGAAACAGAATATGGGAAGGAAACAATTCGGTGCATTCTTTGTACTATTTGGTCAGTTGAGATAAAACGAAAAAAACTTTTTTAACTATTTTCGGATGTCCATATCCAGCTTTGATGAAATACACGAACGATTAAAAAATTCGTTTCAACGTCAAGATACATATACCTATGAGAGAGTGCATACAGCCTATGGAAATGTTGGCTGTTACAATCAAAATCAGGATTGACCTCCAAACATATTTCATTCCAGGCACTTCTTGTGCAGTTTCTGTCCTTATACCTTACATATAGAACTTGTTTTTTCCCAAATACCCTGCCTTGCTTCCAGCAAAGATATAAGCACATCCATATCTATATCTACTGCCATTGCGACAAATGCACCGTGTACACGATGCCGGTGCGTGTGAAAGGTCACATATGCTGCATAATCCCTTAACCGTATAAACGGTGCCGTTAGGACGGTGGCCGTGTAAGTGTGCAACGGGCCTTGCTGCATAAATAACTATTTTTTGTTATATTTTATAACTTGACTTTCACGTCAGCAAAAAGTTAAAAGTATCTCGTATTATACTTTTTAAATAATTTTGGTAAAAATATGTGTTTTCTTCGTCTAATGTTTTCGATATTCGAGTTATTTTCGTACAGTTCCTTTTCTTTCTTTGTCAAATGCATTATATTTTATACAGCTTTTATACACATTAGCTTCTTGCACCAATATGTGATGTAAAAGCTTTAGTGATTGGACAAACACCTACAAATTTTTTATTTTCTAATTTTATTGTAATGTTTTTCTCTTTTTATAGATTACGTAATCAAAACTCTGCAACACTGCTGTCGCATCGAGGAAAAATACTGCCTAAATGTAGCAGCGACGTAGAAGAAGACTTAAGCGAATATTTGTAAATAAGATCGTTTTATTTATTTATTTTTTTCAAATAATTGTTTGGAACCCGTTTAGACCGCAGGCGTATGCAATACACAGCAAACGGCTGGTAATATTAATTTTGGTAATTTTTAACTGACTACAAAGAAGTAAAACAAGGTTCTTGTATGATAGACTTGCACATCAAATTTTTAAAGTCATATTATTTTTACTTGAGGAATATACCGGGTGATTCTAAAAAAACGTTCACCCCTATAACTTTTTTATATTTATAGATATTAAAATGAAATTTTGAGATTATGCATAAGAGATGAGTCTGCATTTATTGGCATAATTTTCAATTTGTTAGCACTTCCGGTTTGACCGGAAGTGACCTTCACTTTGATATTTTAAATGGGACATCTTGTATATTTTTACTCATTTGGGTTCAGCATAACATTATGAGTAAAATGACACCTCACTTATTGTCTTTTTTTGACGTGTTATAACATTTTTATGTTTATTTTTTATTTTCAATCCAGAGTGCTACAAATTAATTAAATCTGTTAATTTATAATCAAGTAGTATATGAAAATTAAAATTATGTCATAATAATTGTCTTTCTAAGTTTCACAACCGTTAAAAAAATGAAATTTTTTTTTCCTGGCGTTTACTTCATTTTTCCAAATGGAACGATGTTGGTTCACTAGGATATTTAAAACGAGCATTTTTTCCCAACAATTTGATACCATACACTCCTATGCTATTTTAAAATTGACACGAAAAAAATTGCATAAATCCCAATCGCTCTTTTCTAAAGAAATATAAAGGCGGCTGTGAAAAACAATGGAATGGTTTTGAAAAGCAATATGGCTTTAATTTAAAGTTGTATTGTCATTAGTATAAAAAACATACATTCTTGCGGCTTCAGAAGAATTTTTCTGGTCACTCCAAAAATTAGGAGCATATCAATTTGTTCATTTCTAGTAAAAGTAATTATTTTATCTGATTTACAATGTAAGTTTAATGAACGAATGACATTACAATTTTAATTTAAAGCCATATTGGTTTTCAAAACCATTCCATTGTTTTTCAAAGTCGCCTTTATAATGCATAACGCTTTTAAATTTGCGATTGAGACTTATTTAGGCAAATTTTTTTGTGTCAATTTTAAAATACCATAGGATATAATATCAATTGTTGAAAAAAATCCTCGTTTTAAATACCCTAGTGAACTACCACTCCATTTGGAAAAATGGGGTGAACGTCAAGAAAAGAAAATTTAATTTTTTAAACGCTTGTGAAACTTGGAAAGTCAATTATTGTGACATAATTTTAATTTTCATATACTACTTGACTATAAATTAACAGATTTTGTGACTTCTTGTGGATGTGGGAATGTGTATAAAAATAATTTTTTCAATAAAATATTTTTCTGTTGGATGGAAATTACAAATTTGTCTCTGAAAACGTTAAATTACGTGTAAATGAAGATTTTGAGGATAAATTTGTAATTTCCGTACTGAAATATACAGGATGTCCGAAAAAAGGAGGTCAATCCGTTAACCATGTGTGTTTCTCAAAAGACGTTCACCCCTATAACTTTTCTGTATTTATAGATATTAAAATGAAATTTTGAGATTATGCATAAGAGATGAGTCTGCATGTATTGGCATATTTTCAATTTGTTAGCACTTTCGGTTTGACCGGAAGTGACCTTCACTTTGATATTTTAAATGGGACATCTTGTATATTTTTACTTATTTGGGTTCAGCATAACATTATGAGTAAAATGATTCCTCAATTATTGTCTTTTTTTGACGTGTTATAACATTTTTATGTTTATTTTTGTTAATCGCTCTTTTCTAAAGAAATATAAAGGCGGCTTTGAAAAACAATGGAATGGTTTTGAAAAGCAATATGGCTTTAATTTAAAGTTGTATTGTCATTAGTATAAAAAACATACATTCTTGCGGCTTCAGAAGAATTTTTCTGATCACTCCGAAAATTAGGAGCATATCAATTTGTTCATTTCTAGTAAAAGTAATCATTTTATCTGATTTACAATGTAAGTTTAATAAACGAATGACATTACAATTTTTATTTAAAGCCATATTGGTTTTCAAAACCATTCCATTGTTTTTCAAAGCCGCCTTTATAATGCATAACGCTTTTAAATTTGCGATTGAGACTTATTTAGGCAAATTTTTTCGTGTCAATTTTAAAATACCATAGGATATAATATCAATTGTTGAAAAAAAATCCTCGTTTTAAATACCCTAGTGAACTACCATTCCATTTGGAAAAATGGGGTAAACGTCAAGAAAAGAAAATTTAATTTAAGCGCTTGTGAAACTTGGAAAGTCAATTATTATGACATAATTTTAATTTTCATATACTACTTGACTATAAATTAACAGATTTAATTAATTTGTAGCACTCTAGATTGAAAACAAAAAATAAACATAAAAATGACAAGTGAGGTGTCATTTCACTCATAATGTTAAGCTGAACCCAAATAAGTAAAAATATACAAGATGTCCCATTTAAGATACCAAAGCAAGGTCACTTCCGGTCTAACCGGAAGTGCTAACACATTGAAAAGTATGCCAATAAATGCAGACTCATCTCTTATGCATAATCTCAAAATTTCATTTTAATATCTACAAATACAGAAAAGTTATAGGGGTGAACGACTTTTGAGAAACACACATGGACATCCTGTATATTTCAGTACGGTATCCAAGTATCATCGTGTATTACTATATCTTTGAGAAAAAATCAGGATATGCAGGAATTTAAAAAATAACAAAGGAACGTTATCTTTATAGGCGATAACCAATTAAAAGAGAATACTCATGCTTCCTACTTTTATTTCAAATAGAAAACATTTTTGTCTGGTGGATTTAATTAGCAGCAAAGGTGGCGCAAGTACGTTAAAGTTCAGGGAAATTATGTTGAAGAATAGAATAACCGAAACAGTACTTTTGTTGTATTGTAAGGTAAGGCTCTGGTGCCCCTTGTCCTTGTAGTACCACAAGGAATTTTCTAGCGGCTTCATTGCCCCTTAATTTTCAGATATCAAGTGCTGCCATAATTTTGCAAAATCCAGTGGTAAAGCGGTCAACCTACTCCAAACCTTTTTTATTTCCTAATCTTGTAAATATTAACGAAAATAACTTTTATTTACTTACTGCATTTTATGTTTGCTATGAAAGTTTTAAATGTCTATTTTTATATTATCGTACTTCAATTTTAAGTATAAGTATAGAAAATATACCGAGAAATATACCGTACTGGCAAGCCTGATGTTACAGGGCCGGCTTTTAATGTAAAGGAACGAATACAAAATAGCGATTGATTTCCATTTCCCTCTCGCTGCATTCCCCCATAGCCGCACATACGTTCCGATACCGAAGCAGCCACCGCGATGTTAAATATTTTTATTATTTTTATTCGTTTTCTATCTTGGCTTAATTTTTCAGGTAAGCGTAGATGCAGTGAAATTTTGCTGGTTTTTTGAAATGATTCATCTGCAAGAACAAAAATGTTGTTGTCTTGTGTCTTGCCAGCCAACCTGTCCCAACACCCAAAACTATCTTAAAATATTTTTGATAGATTTAAGAAGATAAGGTACAGTTGACGATATATAAATTCGTACACTCCACCCATACATAACTCAATTACAACAAAATTGGGTAAAACCAATACCCTCTGAAATACAAGGCCACAGTGCTTTGCCGTAAATTTAACGTGACGTCACATATACTAGGCTTAAGTTTCCTTCATAAGAGTTATATTGTAAAGATCGCCAGTCAATTTATGAATCGGCTGTCAGTCTTGTTTTAATCATTATATTTATTTGGTCGCCTTGGTTCACTGCCTTGTTGCCAGTTTAAAATTTGAAAAAAAAACAACTTTTAGCGATAGGGTATAATTTTAACACAATGTCTGAAAATTGTCAAACAAAAAAAAGAAAAACCTTATAGTAAAAAGAAATTAAAATTTTAAAAACAAATGAGAAAAATCATTACATTATGGTCATGATTCAAATCATTTTGTTAAGTTTTGTCGCAACCAATTCACTATTTTGTATTAAAGCTGACAACACTGTTACTGCGGAAAAGAAGTTGCTCGTCCAGGTAAATTATTATCTATCTGTCTTTATAAGTATTGGTTCTGTCTCTGTCTTACTTTTGGCAAGCGTACTTAGGATGAAGAGCCATGGGTCAGTTCGTGGTCAGTTCCAACCAACTTAAAATTCAAATTTGTCGCAACTGTCGTAACTTTCGACAGTAGACAGACGCGGCTAAAACTAGAAAACAACGATCAAATATTGAAAGTTAGTTTTTTTGCTTTAAGTGATAAGTTTTGTGATTTTTTGTAAGATTTTTTAGTGAGTGTCGGTGAATTGAAACATATAATAAGTGCTGTGTTCCCGGGTGCAGTGGGAACTATAATATTGGACCAAAAGTTCGCGTTTTCGGCTTTCCAAAGGACTTGTGATTTTTTGTAAGATTTTTTAGCGAGTGTCGGTGAATTGAAACATAAAATGCCTTACAAGTGCTGTGTTCCCGGATGTAGTGGAAACTACGATATTGGACCAAAAGTTCACGTTTTCGGCTTTCCAAAGGACATACTTTTACAGCAACAATGGTTAAGATCCATTCCGCGAAAAGATTTAGTCCCAAACAAAAACACGAAAGTTTGTGAACAACATTTTGATAAAGGTAGTATAATTTGGAATCATTCAGAACAAGACCCAAAAACAGGTAAGATTGTTTTAATTGATCTAAATAGGCCTCGACTAGCAGAAAACAGCATCCCAACAATTTTTCCAAATTGTCCTCAATATTTATCGAAAGCTGTTCATATTCGTAAAAGTAAAGACCAAAAATTAAGGGAACTTGAGGAGTTACATTTTTTACAAGCAATTGAAGAAAGCCGAGTAAAGTATGATAGCCATAAGAACAACACAAGTTTTGAAAACTTTGAACAGTTGTTAAATGTGTTTCAAAATTTTACTCTAAAGGACGGCTGGTTCTCCGTAAAAAATGAAGATAAAATAACTTTATTTAGGCTTGAATATAATCCTGGACCTTGTATAACTTGGGCAATTATCATCTATAATAACTTAAAAATAGCAACCTTTTTATATGGCCAATCTCTTAGTATTTCTGGATCAAAATTAAAAACACCATTTACTTGTAGCAGTCTAGATGAACTAAAAGACTTGTTGGATATTATTGATGATACGATTATGACAATTCCTTTAAATAATACCGATAATGACCTCATGCAAAGTAACGAGGGTACTACGAGTAACAATGATTCAACACCAAACTCAAGTAACTTCGAGAAAAATAATTCAAACAGATTAAAAAATACATTTAAACTTTTGTTACAAATTTTAGAAAATTTAAAAAATTCGGGTGATGACCAATTTATAAAAAACTTAAATTTTATTTCTGAACAAATTACTTTGCTTAAGACCGCAAAAGAAAGATATAGATATTCACCCAACACTATGATTTTATGTTCAATTTTATTTACCATAAGCCCCCATATATAAATATTTACGAGACCATGGACCACTTATTTTGCCTCACCCCGAAACAATAAAAGGGGTCTGTAATCAATATCTCACAGATCCTCATATTGATGAAAGAAAAATTTTTCTTACCTATGCTCGTAATATTTTTAAATTTTTAACCGATAAAGACAAATATGTAATTTATGAACTTGAACAGGACAAATTTTTAAGACATGGTTACTCATTAACCTTAAAAGCTTTGTTTCCATCATCTTTGGAGAGGCAAAATGTTAAGTTGGCTCTAAAGATTTTCAACCCTTTTGTAATAGAAGCCCTAAGAGGTTTTGGAAATCACTTACCCCATTCACAGGACACTGCAAATTTTATTGATATTATTTGGACATGGTGGAAAATTGTGAATGTAAAAACACCTCTTAAAGGTAAACATCTACGAGACATATACCAAGAACCAATAGTCAAGGATAAAATAGCCGAGTCTGTGCTCGATCCTAAGCTAGAATATTTGCATAAAATGCTAAATTGGTTAGACACTTGGAAGGAAAGTAATTTTTCAAATAAATTGACTCGACAAACACATACTGCCCTTAGTCACACTATCTATGGACTACTGGAAATCACCAAGTATTGTTTAACAGAACTGGATATGAACTATGTACTGTTGGGAAAATTTCAGACAGACCCACTGGAAGGACGATTTGGTAAATATAGGCAATTAGCTGGTGGCCATTACCATATATCAATCAGGCAGTTATATGAATCAGAAAAAAGACTGAGAATTCAGTCTATCTTGACACTTAAATCTCGGAATTTTGGAGAGTTCAGTATAGACAAATTCTATGAACCTCCCGAGAATGAACCTGAAGAAGACCTTAACCCGGCTGAAACCCAATTTCCTAAAATTACTATAGAAAGTGGTGATATTGAAGCAGTAAAGAACGAAATGGTCATAATAACCTATTTAGGCGGATATTGCTGTTACATTGCTTTGAAAAAATTAAAGTGTGAAATTTGTAAAAAAACCCTAGCTTATGATGAACCATGTATAGTTGAAGACAATTACAATCTTATTAATAATTTAAATCGTGGGGGATTATTGTATCCTCGTGACTCAATAGTAGATATAGTTTCAACTGCATATATTATTTTTAAGAAATTGATTCAAGATTTTGAAGACATTTTTTTGGATAATTTTAATAAAAAAGCCTTTCTCTCTAATTTACTTATTAAACATCTTACAGACAAAAAACTTTTAGCTCCTCTTGCGGGATGTAATGAACATTCAGAAGTAACTATTGCAAAAATTATACTTAGTAGTATTTCAAATACATTAATAAGAAACTACTGTGGTAAAAAAAATGATCGTTTGGGTAAAAATAAGAAAAGAAAACTAAATACTCTTACTAAATAATTACCCTTAAAGTGACATAATATTCCGATATATTGACCTTTATTTAAAGAACAAATTACAGTGTCATACTTAGGCTCGTACTTAGGTATATCTAATGACAACACATTATGCTCAAAGGAGCATGCATCACACAATGCTCAAAGGAGCTTATAAAGACAAAAACCTCCTGTGATGAATTGCATATAAGTAGCTACTAATATAAATATATATTTTTATTTATAAGTTACTTAGTATGTTATCTGAGGAGACAAAAATACTTCCCAACCCTAGCTGTTAACCTACGAACTGCCACTGATAGCAAATATAGATTAGATTACTTATTTTTAAACTCCCTGTACATATAAACTTAAAGAAAAATATGTTTTAAGTCTTTTACTAAAGAGTAGTATAACCCTTACCCATGATTATTCTATTATACTCTATTAAATATTCAGCCTACTAATGGTGACGTCACGGCAGAGCACTGAGGCCTTGTATTTCAGAGGGTATTGGTAAAACGGGTTTCTCACCTTGCTGCTTATACCTGGATAGAACACCAGCTATATAAATAGCTGTAAATTATTGTGTGTACGATTTTTTACTATAAGTAATAATGGTTATTTCTAAATATTTTTGTGTTTAAATTACAGCCGCGAAATAAGAAAATTATAAAATTATACCAGGAAAACTACAAAAGTATGAAGCCAAAAAGGGCAAATTTATTAACAAACAACAAACAAAATACTAACATTTAACTGCTGTGCCACTGGAATCTAACACTAATCGTAATCTTGGCATTGACAAAATAATACCTCTGGTGTAATCCGGAGTTAGCCCTTTCCAAAAATTTCTTCTATTTTATCAAATAACTCTATTTCATGTGTGGTTGAAAATTTATTTTGTAAATTTTTTTTACCATCAATCCCCAAATAATTTCAATTGCATTTAAATCAGGACTTCTTGAACACCAAGGCAGCCATGTTACGTTGTTTTGTCTAAACCAGTTTCCTATATTTCTTGCAGTATGCACCACAGGGCAGTTATCCTGCTAAAATATATGGTTATTTCCCTCAAAAACTATCGCAGCAGAAAGAAGAAAAGCATTTTCCAAAATCTGAAGATATAATATATTACTGTTTAGTGTTCCACCAATATTCCAGCATACACCTGCACCGTAAACACTTATCCATGCCCACACATTAACGGAGAAACGTCCACTGGTTTGCTTTTTTGGGTATACTTCTTATCATATCGGGAATTTGGTGGTCTATATACTCGAATCCTTCTATTATATGTAGACTGAGAAGTTTTCTCATCGGGAAAGATAACATTTTGCCAAAAAAAATATTTTCTGGTAAATATTACATAGCAAACCCAATTCTTTGTTCCTTATCACTATTCTTTGAAAACGGTTTGGATGCAGCTGCTCGATTTCTTAATTCGGAACATTGTCTTACTCTGCGTTGCGCAGTTGTGCATAGCGGATACTGCAGTTTCAAATGGATTTTGCCTTAAATACTCCACCAAATTTCGGTCTTCTTCATTTGATGATTTTCTATTTTTTAAACCAGACCCAACAGACCTTTTAAGTGTTTGATGATAGCGCCATTTTTTTACAATTCCTTGAACAGTACTTGTAGGTAGGTACTCTAAAATGATCAGCTATTTTTCCATAAGACCACCCTATTTCTACTACGCATATTATTATTCTTGCTTTTTCAATAATACTTAAATGAGGCATTTTTAAATCAAATACGATAATGACAATACTTGGACAGATATCATGATAACAATTAACACGTTACAAAGGTAATAAAGGTAAAAAAGTTGCATTTACAGTGTCACAGTTTAGTGTACGAAATTATCTGTCGTCAACTGTACATACCAGCTTTTTCAGCCAATCGCAACAAACCATCGCGTTTTCACGCCGCACGCCGGCAACACTGATTGATCTGCTGTCCTTATTGTGGGCATCTAAACATAATATTACTTACTCTCTCATACTCATATAAAGTGCCACTGTATATTGAAGTTTGCCAGTAGTGTATGTGTATGTGTATAGTATAGGTATTGAATGAAAAATTTATGTTTAGAAAAAAACCGAATTCTCGACTATTCATTGAAGCTAAATCATAGATATTTACCTTTTTATTATTTTTTATAAAATTTTTGTTTGCGCAAGAGATAAGCTGTACCTACGTATATAAAGGTAAATGTCTATGAGCTAAATACGTTGTAAATTGTGATGTGATTGATGATTAAAAATAATTAAAAATAATTGCGGGGCTATAAAAATACTGATTCTTGAATGGACCTAGATGTATTAGAAAATTGACAAACAAATAAATTATTTTTGTCTTTAGTGTTGTTTAATTTTATTATCATTAATTATATTACTTTATTTCAATTATCTAATGCCTTTTTATTATAACCAAAATTATTTTTTTGCTGCTATAGAGCCAAAACATGCAATTTCCTGTTGTTTCTAAAAAGTTCCCGAATTATCTGTACCTAGTAGGCAACAAATAATTTCCCTAAAGCCAGTTTTTCTCATAACTTTCTACAATTAAATATAATGTGATATAAAATATATTTTATAATTTGGTTTCAACCCAGCGCCATAAAACTTAAACACACACATAATAGTATATTAAAGTACACGTTTCATAAGAAGCGGTTTTAGCGCACGCGTCTATTTTAAAAAACGAGCCACGAAGTGGCGAGTTTTTTAATTGACACGTGCGCTAAAACGCCTTATGAACCAAGTGCTTTATACTATTTTTTCTATTTGTAGTTTTTTCAATAAAAAAAACATATTTAAAAAGAAAATAAATCCTTTAAATTTTTATGTCTAAATTTTATGTTGGTAATACTATTTTTTATCATAGTAACCTCTGGACAACAAAAATTATTTTGCGAACTGTCATTTTTTGATTTATTGACCCACTTTCACCACGAGATTCTAAGGTTATTTTAGCGATATGAGATTTGAAATTGGACGGAATACGTTGTGTGATCCTTGTACATTCGGTACATATACAGAGCGTTCGGAAATTCGGGCGATTTTGCTAATTATTTTTGAATTTCAAAAGACGTGATTTTACGTCAATTTTTCAATTTTTCAATTTCAATGTTACCAACATCAAATAAAGAAAAAACGCGTATCGAAATAGCTTCTTTACGAACTTCATTTCAAGTTTATAATGAACTTATTATGAACGTCAAATAGAAAAAACATATTTTGTATTTAAATAACTACCCTGTATCCAATTTTTAAAAATAATGATAACAACACCATCAGGCGTAAATTTCATACATGGAAAATCGTAGCTGATACTTTAATGTTTAATTAACAAAAATACTGTGCGGGCAAAAATTATTTGCATTAAAGAGGGCTTGGATTAAAAAAACGTAGGGCTTGGTTTAGATCACAATGATATGGGGACGATATATCTAACCCAATCTAGGTTAAAATTTTGTCAAATTCATATTATGACATGATATGCCAAACTAATGAGTAATAAAATAAGTAGACAAATACAAATTTATTTTTGTTGTTTACAAAATTAACAAAGTAAGAATATACAGAAAGAAAAAGAAAAATAATGACATAAATTGCTGAAATTGTCCACCGCCATGCTCCAAGCATAAATTCACACGTCTCTTCATATTTTCGAAAGTGTTGACCAGCATCTCTGGAGAAATGTTACCACATTCTTAGATACCGAATCCTTTCTTGTAATTGTTCTAAATTTGCAACTGTTGTTTAAAAATAGGGTTCTTTAAATGAGGAAAATCTAAGTAATCCATAACCGTTAAACAAGGTGATCTAGGTGGGAATTCAATGTCTGATCGAAAAAATTGTGTAAGTAGTTAATAGTTTCGGCGGCGCTGTATGGGCGGTTGCACCGTCCTGTTGAAAATATCCAAAACGTAGTTCGTCGTCAAGTAATTGCTTCACAAAAGGATTCAAAATATTTTCTCTATACCGCTGTGCTGTAACTGTGTTATGGATGGAAAAAAATAGGACCAACAATTGTTCTTCGGGAAACAGCTAACCAGACACCAATTTTTTGAGGGTGCAATGTGGACGCTACAAAAAAATGGGGATTTTCACTACTCCACATGCGTATGGTTATGTGTGTTATGACCGGAGAGGTGGAACCAGGCTTCATCCGAAAAAAATGTCAGGTCTAATAAGTCATTTCTTTCCAATAAATTTTGGGTAAACCATTGAGAGTAATTCCTGCGTCTTTCAAAATCTGCGGCTTGTATTTCTTGGAATACTTGCATTTTATAAGGAAATAAATTTAGCTGCTTCTTAAGAATAGTCCTGCATGTTCCATAAGATCTTCCCACTTCTTGGGACAGGCGTCTTATACAATTTGTTGGCGTATTTTGCATTATTTCACGAACGTTTGCAACAAGTTCTTCTGTTCTTACAGACCGTCTTCATGCTCCTTTTTTGTGTTGTATAGAACCTGTTTCCCCAAACACAGCCACGGTTCTTTTCAGGCAATGATAAAAATCCCCAGTAATAAAAGCAACTTTAGGAAAATGTTCGTGAAAATCGTCCATGCACAAACCCGGATTGTATTGCCACTCACCATTTACTTTAACCCCGTTTCGAAAATACGCTTCAACCATGAATGTTTTGTGCTGTTTCGTAAAGCCCATTGTGTGAATTGTTCAAGAAATTGGAAAAATTTGCAATGAATCAAATTACTTGTAACGACTGTCAATGATGACGGAATAACTAATTGATTGTTAATTCAGGTAGTTACTGACACCCAACAGGTATTAAGCTCTACGGCTAAGCATTACGTCCTTAGATGCAAGGCCCTCTTTGATGCAAATAATTTTTGCTCGCACGGTACTAATTAGCTAATGCTTATAAAATTAATTGAAATCCAAAAGGTCTGTAACTTATAAAAAGTAAAACATCTGTAGACTTTGATAATTAATATTATATAAATATGTATTTTTTTTTAGGCTCCGTGTCCGATTGACCTATTTAAAATAATTTGATAAGATTAAAACTTTCAACTAATAACAGTCCATTTGTCAGTTGATAGCACAATCTAAGGGTCAAAAACCTATTATCGCGGTTAAAATATTTGCCAACTTGTGAGTCCAATAATAAAATTTTTAAGTGACAAATTATATTTTTTCTATTTCACGTTCATAATAAGCTCAGTACGATACGCATTTGCGTATCGTAATGAAGCTATTTCGATACGCGTTTTTTCTTTATTTGATGTTGGTAACATTTAAATGTTTTATTTCATTGACTTGCGCGGCCTTTGTGATTTACGAGAAAACCCATTTTTCGCAGAGGAAAAATAGCTTGATAACTTACTTTTTTATTCTGTGTGGATAACAGTCATGTATGTTGGTTGCATAAATCTATAAATGAATCTTTTGTAGATGCTTCAAGCTATCATTTTCTGCCAAATCCTATTCAAAATTCAACCTTCCAATATCGATTTTAACTTCAACTTTATTTGAATTTTCCATCTTCCCTATACTAAATTGCAATGCCGTGACGTAAAATCACGTCTTTTGAAATTCGAAAAAAAGTAGCAAAATCTCCCGAATTTCCGAACGCTCTGTATATGTACCGAATGTACAAGGATCACACAACGTATTCCGTCCAATTTCAAATCTCATATCGCTAAAATAACTTTAGAATCTCGTGGTGAAAATGGGTCAATAAATCAAAAAATGACAGTTCACAAAATAATTTTTGTTGTCCAGAGGCTACTATGATAAAAAATAGTATTACCAACATAAAATTTAGACATAAAAATTTACAAAATTTGAAGGATTTATTTTCTTTTAAAAATGTATTTTTTTGATTATAAAAGGTGAAATAGAAACAAATGTATAAATCACATGTTTCATAAGGCGTTTTAGCGCACGTGTCAATAAAAAAACTCGCCACTTTGTGGCTCGTTTTTTAAAATAGACGCGTGCGCTAAAACCGCTTCTTATGAAACGTGTACTTTAATATACTATGATCTATTCTTATGGTATATTGATGAACTGAAATGGAAGATACTGGTTAAAGTCAAGTTTGGCATATAATTTTCCAAATTGTACGCTGATAAAAATTGAATTTGATATTTCAGTTGTAATTTTTTGTATTATATAATATCATATACAGGGTGTAACAAATTCGTTTATCACTACAGGGATCTCGTAAACCGTCAGAGATACGAAGATGGTTAAATGGGGGCAAAGTTGCACAATTTGATGCCTAATCATAATCCAAATTATTTAGATTCCGAGTACTTCCGAAGATATTTGAAAGAAACCGAAAAACTGTCAATAAGATTTTTTTGTTTTGCGCCTTTAATGTAGGAAATAAAAGAAAACCAATCACACCTTTTCATGGCCACTTTTAATCCTTTCTTAGAATATGTAATTAGTTTTGCCATACAACGTTTCATTTTCCTGAAACCATCATTAATTTCACTATTTTAAATACGGACCTGGATTTTTTCCATTTTTCAATAAAAGACCTAGGACATCTTTATTCAAAGGCTAAATATTAATTTTAAAAAAGAATTAACGCTCTAATGTAGATTTTATTAAGATTTTTCTAATCCTACCCTGTGTTACACAATATCATTTCGCTTTAATAACGACATCTTCTTTGTGTAATAATTTAAACTAGCTTCTTAAAAAGAATAACAAAATTAAAAATCTCCATTAACATAATATTCAAAAGAATACCTTAAAAATGTTTTACATCTAAGTTACTAGGTATTTATAAGCATCAAAATACAAAATTTTTTAAAAATTGAACGGATCTTACTTTCTATTTACCAACATTGGTAACTGATTAATTAATCGGTGTCGCTGTCCAGGGAAACATTTTTGAACATGTAATTAATAATTAATTTTTATATGGCAAACTTCTTTTATTCAGGAGTATTTTTTTTTATTTTGCTACTATTAATTGCTTATAATGTTTTTCGTAAAGTTTTAATTCATTTTATTAATATTATAAAATATTATTGTTGTTAATTAAATAAAATCTAATATCATTAGCAAGAATTTGTATTACGATTATTGTCAATTTTACGAATTTTATAGTATTCTTTTAAGGAGCTAGTTTAAATTGTTACACAAAAGATGACGTGGGATTTAGCCTAGGCTTTGAATAAAGATGTCCTAGGTATTTTATTGAAAAATGGAAAACATCCAGATCCGTATTTAAAATAGTGAAATTAATGATGGTTTCAGGAAAATGAAACGTTTTATGGCAAAACTAATTACATATTCTAAAAAATAATTAAAAGTGGCCCTGAAAAGGTGTGATTGGTTTTCTTTTATCTCCTACATTAAAGGCGCAAAACAAAAAAATCTTATTGACAGTTTTTCGGTTTCTTTCGAATATCTCCGGAGTACTCGGAATTTAAATAATTTCTTTTTGAATTATGATTAGGCATCAAATTGTGCAACTTTGCCCCCATTTAACCATCTTCGTATCTCTTACGGTTTACGAGATCCCTGTTGGGATAAACGAATTTGTGACACCCTGTATAGTTTTGAATAAATAGAATGCAATTTGTAAATAAAAGTGCAAACCCATCGGGAAAGTACTCACCTTCCGGATGTTTATTGTTCTTTCAGGACGTAATGGTACTTTCCTGACGGTTTCTCACTTTCCCGACGGTTTCCGACAAAATAGTGTATGCAACACGCCCGTCTGTCTTTTGGACTTTCAGATTTCCAGACCACGCCTTCGGATCGTATTGAAATTGTCTACTAGTCAAAAAAAAAACAAGTAGGTTTGTATTTGTCGAACTTGTTACATAAATTACCATTCCCATATGATATGGATTCTCTGTGTGTTTCGATGCAAAAATAGGTAGGTTTTCCACACCTTTTAAGACCGCTATTCGAGCGTTTTTTGATAATTATACGGACGCGATTCCTCTATCTTTTACTTTATACAGGGTGTCCGGAAATGATGAGCAAAAAATTTAGGGTTTAATTCTAGACCGAAAATAAATGCTATCTCTTCCTATGACATTTTTTCGAAAATTGATTATTACCGGAGTTACAGGGTGTTAAAGTTAAATTTTATTTGCAGTTTTAAAATACATAAGTTACTAGAATAAATTAAACATTCAATTCAAAGGTTCAGCGTGACGTCCTTCCTCTTCAATGCATAAATTGATTATTCTTAAAAAATTCCGACGAACTCCATGGAATATTCCTTTCTTTGCTATGCTATGTTTAAGGTTGAAAATAAATTAAAATTATTTCGTATTCGTCACATGCAAGCAAGGTTATTTTAGCGTTTTTCTCGAAAACGGTTAGATTTATCGAAACAAAAGTAGTACACCTTTTTTATGTCAAAAGGTTTGGAGAATAAAAATATTTAGTCAAAATGCGCATACGGTGTAGGACAAAAAAGTTGGGATCATTCAAATTAAAGTAAAGGCTCCTATGTAGCGCCCTCTACAAAATGCAAAAAAACGGTGGTCAAATTTATATTCCTCATCCCGAAAAAACCGTATATACGCGATTTCGTCAAAATATTATGAGCGTGGCA
This sequence comes from Polydrusus pterygomalis, assembly GCA_963969555.1. Lineage (NCBI taxonomy): Eukaryota > Metazoa > Arthropoda > Insecta > Coleoptera > Curculionidae > Polydrusus > Polydrusus pterygomalis. The sequence continues at coordinate 31,417,033 of OZ018382.1, forward strand.
AAAGATATTGCAAAAAAACTATATACGCGATTTCGTCAAAATATTATGAGCGTGGCAAAAGATATTGCAAAAAAACTATATACGCGATTTCGTCAAAATATTATGAGCGTGGCAAAAGATATTGCAAAAAAACCATATATGCGATTTCGTCAAAATATTATGAGCGTGGCAAAAGATATTGCAAAAAAACTATATACGCGATTTCGTCAAAATATTATGAGCGTGGCAAAAGATATTGCAAAAAAACTATATACGCGATTTGGTCAAAATATTATGAGCGTGGCAAAAGATATTGCAAAAAAACTATATACGCGATTTCGTCAAAATATTATGAGCGTGGCAAAAGATATTGCAAAAAAACTATATACGCGATTTCGTCAAAATATTATGAGCGTAACAAAAGATATTGCAAAAAAACTATATACGCGATTTCGTCAAAATATTATGAGCGTGGCAAAAGATATTGCAAAAAAACTATATACGCGATTTCGTCAAAATATTATGAGCGTGGCAAAAGATATTGCAAAAAAACTATATACGCGATTTCGTCAAAATATTATGAGCGTGGCAAAAGATATTGCAAAAAAACTATAAACGCGATTTTGTCAAAATATTATGAGCGTGGCAAAAGATATTGCAAAAAAACTATATACGCGATTTCGTCAAAGTATTATGAGCGTAACAAAAGATATTGCAAAAAAACTATATACGCGATTTCGTCAAAATATTATGAGCGTGACAAAAGATATTGCAAAAAAACTTTATACGCGATTTCGTCAAAATATTATGAGCGTGGCAAAAGATATTGCAAAAAAACTATATACGCGATTTCGTCAAAATATTATGAGCGTGGCAAAAGATATTGCAAAAAAACTATATACGCGATTTCGTCAAAATATTATGAGCGTAGCAAAAGATATTGCAAAAAAACTGCAAATAAAATTTAACCTTTAACACCCTGTAACTCCGTTTATAATCAATTTTCGAAAAAATGTTATAGGAAGAGGTAGGATTTATTTTCGGTCTAGAATTATTCCCTAAATTTTTTGCTCATCATTTCCGGACACCCTGTATAATTTTAGGTAGGTACAGGGTCTTCCAACGAGGACTGAACAGGGGCTCATTTTTGAGCTTCCTTGTATTTAAAGAAAAATTTATTTGAGCCAGAAACAAAAGAGTTACGCTATGGATAAAGTGTTTTTTAAATGGAACATAGCTTTTTTTATACGATTTTTGGAACGAGTGATTTTTTTTTTGTCCGTTCTGATTAAAATGTTTAATAATGTGACAGCTATTTTTATTAAATTTTAATGTTTTATCCAGTATAATTTAACTTTAACCTGTTTGAAACATACACTAGGTAATAAAGGTATAATCACCTTTGAATCCTTCAAAGTCATTTCGGCAATATTATAGTAAATTTGTAAAATTTTTTGACTTTGAAGGATTCAAAGGTGATTATACCTTTATTACCTAGTGTATGTTTCAAACAGGTTAAAGTTAAATTATACTTGATAAAACATTACAATTTAATAAAGATAGCTGTCACAATATTAAATATTTTAATCAGAACGGACAACAAAAAATCACTCGTTCCAAAAATCGTATAAAAAAAGCTATGTTCCATTTAAAAAACACCTTATCCATATCGTCACTCTTTTGTTTCTGGTTCAAATAAATTTTTGGTTTCATTTTTGAATTCTGCAGGAAAAAGTACATCGATTGGCTATTTTGGATTTTTCTTTAAATGCAAGGAAGCTCAAAAATGAGCCCCTGTTTAGTCCTCGTTGGAAGACCCTGTACATTATTGAAATGGCATAAAAAAGCTAATTAAAATTTTTTATTAAAAATAAATAATAATGTACAAATACAATCTATACTAAATTTATCCCAAATACAAGCCGCGTTAAAACAAATCCACGCCGCTGGTGCTTGATCAAGCCACCCCTGTCTGTAAGGCTAGCCGCGCACTAGCAACGATTTTAAGGCAACTTAAAAATCACTAACATAAAATATATTTTGTATCATATTCAATGCTGCGCAGTAGTTGTGGAAACTAAAAAATGACGTAAAAGGTATTATAAATTATAAAAATATTTCTAGTGTCGCAAACCTTCCCTAGAAACAATTAGAAATACGCCGAATTAAAAATTTCTAGTTTTTCACTTAAATGCGGGATCAGCGCCTAGTTCCCAATCTCAAAATCAGAATCCACAAAACAACACACAGAAACTGAACTCAAGTAGTGTGATAGGTCTGCATTTTCTTGAACGAGAGCAAACACACTTATAGTTAAATCAAAACAATTTCCGTTGCACTTTAGTCATCAATCAGCTGATAATTGAAAATCGGTCTGGAAACATAAGAAAATTAAATTTCGGCAAAAAATATATAAATTTCATGCGATATTGAATGTAAAAGAAACTTAATGTATTCTTCTTTGATACTAAGCCGCTTAAAGGAAATGTTTTTTTAAATTTAACCTTTTAAAGATTAATATCATTTGAATTTTTTTGGCTAACAGTTGGCAACAGTAGTGTCAACGCATCGGTGATGTCAGTTTATTTCTTGGCGGATTTTGATTGACGTTTATTGTTTTCATTTCGTATTTTCGTGAGTTTATTTAAGTCGTTGTTAACTAAAACTGCAAATCCTTTTATAAATAGGATTAAAAACTGTTCTTTTAAGAACAACAAAGGGATACATACACATTTCTGTTGATTACGTTGTTTACCTTTATTGAAAAATGTCAAAGCATTTCCTTACTGGGGTATTTTAATTACAAACCGGCAACACTGCTGATACTCGAAGGTATGACGTGCAACGGAAATTGTTTTGATTTAAGGTTGAATTCTCAACGTCATTCAATCTATTGCCAACCTATAACCTATTTCGCGTTGATTTTTTGAGTTTATTATTTTAATAACTAATATTTAAAGAAAATCAATATCGTCGGTACATTATTTAGGTAGGATCTGATATATTACAAAAACATCAATTTATTTCATTGCTAAATTTGGGAGAATTGTATAGTGAAAGAACAATGAGTGACAATTACATAATAATGCTAAAAAAAAACTTACCAGATATTTTTCGCTATACAATTCTCCTAAAATAAGTTATGAAATTTCTTGATATTTATTAAATTTGTCAATTATTACCTATAGAATATCAAGTCGATACTGATTTTCTTTAAATTTTGTATAAAAGCTAGAAAACATAAATAAATCTACGCGAAATAGGTTATAGGTTGGCAAGCATGTTGATACTCCCACCTTAACTATATTTTACTAGACCTTTATAAAAAAAATTCTGTCTATGGTCCAAGTTTCCAACAGTATTTTGTCATTCTTTTAAAAACGCAAACTGCACAAGTCTCCACCTCAAAACTCGCTTCTAATCAATGAATTATTCTAAGAGTTAGAAAGTAATAAACAAGCAACAATTTGGCTTCTGCGAACGCAGGACTTTCTGGCAGCGGTTTGGGATTTCTCGTGTACGAATGCTTTTAAACACATGCGCATGCGTCGTAAGTTTGCTGACGGTTTCTATCCGCTGTACGAACGAACCTTATATATTGCTAGTGCGCAGCTAACGTTAAGATGTACCATTGCGCCCAAAAAAAATTGGGACACGCAATTTTATTTCTCCCAGCCTACAGCAATTTTTTTTTTGTTGTCGAAGTGGTAATACTAAATAAATATTATTAAGTGTTAAGGTGGCATTCTCAACGTCATTTAATCCATTACCAACCTATAACCTATTTCGCGTTATTTTTTCAAGTTTATTATTTTATTGACTAACATTTAAATAAAATCAGTATTGTCGGCACATTACTTAGGTAATATCTGATATATTACAAAAATATCTATTTATTTCCTTGCTAATTTTGGAAGAATTGTATAGTGAAAGAACAATGACATAATAATGTTAAAAAAAATCTTCCCCGATATTTTTCGCTATACAATTCTCCTAAAATAAGTTATGAAATTCCTTGATATTTTTTAAATATTATTATGTCAATTCTTACCTATAGAATATCAAGTCGATACTAATTTTATTTAAATTTTGTGTAAAAGCTAGAAAACATAAATAAATCTACGCGAAATAGGTTATAGATTGGCAAGTATGTTGATACCCCCACCTTAAACATGCCTTCGTTAAGTATGGAACAAAAAGCTATTATATATACGCGAGTGAAAGAACATGTTCCTATAAGAGATATTGCTGAAGAATTACATATAAGTAAAAATACCGTGCTTTTGTGTAAAAGTAAAATACTCGAGACTGGAACTATTGGCATTTAAGAAAGCAAAGTTCCGCCGCCCAAAAATTTCCACAGAAGTTCAAGATAGGGAAGTTATTAACTATTTGCGCGATAACCCCTTTGAAACAGCAATAAAAGCTGCTAAAAAAAACAATTTTCCTGGTTCAACGAATACTGCTCGTCGAAGGATTCCGGGCTCAAATATCAGGAGTCGTTGCGCTGCCAATAAAAATTCCTTAACAGAGGTAAATAAAGACAGAAGGCTAGATTTTGCACAAAACTATGTCAATCAAAATAATATATGGGAAAGAGTAATTTTTTTCCGATGAAAAGACATTTCAGTCTTGTAACAACGGAAAAATTCGTGAATACAACAGACCCACAGGAGCGAGGTATGATGAGCAGTATATTCATAAAACAAATGTGAGTGGTCGGTTTTCTGTAAACATTTGGGCATGGTTCAGTAGCAGAGGTCTAGGAGTTTGCGAAATAGTGCAAGAACGGCTCAATGCCCCTGTATACTGCAATATATTAAAACACACCATGTAACCAACAGTTACGGCAGTATACGGAGAAAATTTCATATTTCAGCATGACAATTCCCCAATTCATACATCTCGACTAGTCCAGCAATATCTGCAAGAAAGTGAAATAAATGTTTTACCTTGGCCATCTAAGAGTCCCGATCTCAACCCCATAGAAATTGTTTGGGGTGAAATGACCAAATATATATATAAACATGACTTCAGACCCAGAAATCAACCGAAACTACTAGAAAAAATAAAAGAATCATGGGGTCTGATATCTGAAGATTATATAAGAAATTTAGTTCTCAGTATGCCTCGACGACTTCAAAAGTCATTAATAATAATGGTTCTATGACTAAATATTAAAATGTAAAAAATAATATATTTAATGGTTTTTTGTTATTTTTGATATCTTCTCGATAAAAATATGTCACATAATTAAGTAAACTGTTTAGTTACCTACTTTATACGTTGTTTTACTTTAGATGATAACTATCTGAAAACTAAGTCGAAAAAGTTATATTATTTATTTTCTCACAATAATAAAATTAACACGAATATATTAATTTCCACGGCAGCGGTAATATGTGTTTAAGTTTTAATTATTATAGTCCAAGAGCTAGAATATAAAGAAAATTTTGTTGTCCCAGTTTTTTTTGGGCATAATGGTACATCGAGTGCGGTCTACGTCATTGGCATTGGTCATCCATTGTCTTTCTAAAAGCGCCTTCCCAATAGCTGGGTTGTATTTACCAATCACGGACGAGGCACGTATTGATCATGCTTACAAGCATTTGTTTAAGGTGTATCTTATCTTTGGGATTAATTTAGTATTAGTTTTATAATATAAAAAAGGATAGTTAAGAGTATCTATATACAAGCAACTTATTTCCATCCTTGGAAGTTGTATTTTTACATAATTAGGATTTATATGATAAATTAGTTAAAATTAGTTTACACATTTAGTTAGAAAAAATTCCTTAGAACGTGATTACATTTTCTATTTTTTTAAAACAAAAAAATAAACCTTCTTAAAATAAAGTCGTGACTTACGTAAAAATTAAATATGTATGCAGTTTGATTCTCTATTTAAGGAAATATTGAAACCCTATAGAAACAATCATGATTCTAATATTATTAAAAATATTCGTGGTTATAGAACAAAACCTCATAGTAATAATATGAGCAAATTATAATAATTAAGTAGGCTTAGAAATCAAGTGGTTAAAATAGAACAACACAACTTCTAAGATATTTTATCTTTAAAATTTTTTTATTTTACTGAGGAATGACACCAAAGGCTATATAATTATACAACCAACAAAGATTGATATGATAGTTGTTAGTACGAAAGGTTCGATGAAAGTAGAGGCCAAGAGTGGGAAATATACCTCTATCTGCTCAGACAACCAAGCTGCCTGCAAGGCAGTATGCAAACTATAATCTGAAAAGTCTTTCAGATATCCAGGAAGATTGTCTGGACCGCGGGACACCAGATGTACAAGACAACGAAAGAGGGATAAGTTTGCTAGACTCGGAGCCTAAACTCCTTTTCAACGGCCGAAACCAACAGGTGGGGGGGATCTGCACTTAAGGAGTGGATTAAACGGTATACTACGGCACAATGGCGTTAAACCCAAGGATGCAGACAGACTAAGGATTTTATAACAGGAGCAGACAAATTCAGATTTGAGTGGCTCCTGAAGACGAGATGGCAGGCCCTCAATCCATTGGTAGGGTTTCTGATTGGATAAGGACTGGGAGGAAACACGTGACGCTAATTGGCGTGGTGGAGGACCAAACTTGTCCATCCTGGATGTCAGGAGAAGGAGGAGAAGGAGACACCATTGCAACTTTCTTGGGACCTGTGAATCTTTAGGGAGACTAAGGCATCAGGTCTTTGGCTCGGTCATTCTACGAGGAGAGGTAATTACCGCCTGCGCCTGGAAAGATATTCTGACTTTCATAACGAAGTCGGGAAGTTGTTGGTTGAAGATTCAGGGATGGGTAAAAAGGATCGCTTCGATCTACTTGCCAGGTGGCTGAGCCATTCTAAATTGCTACCACAACTACCACTGAACCCTTTGATTTCTGTTGTTCTGATGTTTGGTATACTTTTCAGATCATTAGATTTGTTATTGATATTTTAACTTGTTGCACGAGCCAGCTTGTTTCTGATATTCAGCCCTATGCAGTAAGTATACCTTGACTTGATGTTAAGGTTAAAATTATGACATAAAAGCGACATTTGACAGAAATTTTAATAAACATGGCAGTTTGGTATGCAGGAAGGCACTTTAATCATTAATTGAAATGAGAGTTTTCAAGAAATTGAAATTAAGTCAAGCGACTTTCTAAATTTCAATAATCGGTCAAGAATTCTAACGCGAACGAAAACTTGCCCGGTAGGCGAACTTGAAATGATGTCAATTTAAGGAACATAACCTAAAACATTTTATTGCTTTAAAAAGTTAGTGTTTTTTGTCTAGTTTATTTTAAATCTCCGTGAAAATGGATTTAGTAAGTATTATTTGTGTAATTACTTTAAAATGAAATTCGAAGTTAAGGTAAATAAAATTAAATGCCCAAATCGAATTAGAGATTTCTCCAGGTAGGAATATAAAAAAATACAAATTGTTAAACTTAAGTTTTTTATACTTTTTAAAGATAAAAAATTAATCTTTTTTTGGTATTTATTATGCATTAAACAGATCTGCCGCCGCAAGAAAAACTTTTTTTTGGTTAAACTAAATGAATAAAAACTGTTTTCAGACAGGGGGGTTCCATATTAAAAAAAATTTTTGATTAATATAAAGATTTTTTCTTAGTAATAAAAGAAAACCCTACTGTACCCTACTTTTTATAGGAATGATTTAAATTTACAACGACGACAGCTAAGAGATAGAAGTGCTCCTTTATCATTACCTACCAATCATAACAAGCAAAAATTATGAAGATGTGTTTGTGCAGCACGAAAACATTTTATTTATTACCAAATCAGCTTGGTAAAAGTGGGCTGATGGGTCACTACAGGAAATCTGCTTAATTATTATTTAATCAAAGGGCCTCAAAGACCCTAATTGGTTTATATTTTTTTATAGATAATATTTATAAAACCCATGTAAAACTTACCTTCCTTGTCTTTTTTTGGTTTTAACTTTAAACTTTAAATAATTCACAAATAAAAAATACGCACAAAAACAAATCGAAGACCATAATTCTGAGGTTATGTAGATAAATATTCTTCTGTTTTAATTAATTAACATTTAAAAAACAATATTGCCAAATCTAAACTTGACGTTCATTTCAATAAATTTTCATTTCAATAATATTTAATCAAGTGTCGATACTGCATACCAATTTATTCCAATATTGAAATAAAAGTCAATGTTTATTGAAATAATTTCAACATTGACTTTAAAGTCAATGTACTTACGGCATAGGGCTGATTGGCGTTACTTAATCTTGACATTACGTTCATTTACTTATATTTGCTTCCACTTAACTTGACCTTCCGATTGTTATATTCTCTTTAACGTAACAAGTTTATATTTTTCACCAGAATATGGCTCAACAATACTTATTTCGCAATCATGTCTAAAGCTATCGAACGCGATATAGCAATGGGTAAACCATAACCAAAAGACGAAGATTCAGAATCGACGGTTACAACCCTTATACTGCTGAGAATGAGCCACGAATATTCGCAACTCTCACACCCGAATGCACCGTAAGCAAATTTTGCGGATTAGTTAGGCAAGCCAGGATTAAGCAGGGGCGGTTCTAGACCCAAAATATTGGGGGGCACCACATTGGCGCAGCCACAATTTTTGGTAGCCTTCGCTTGATTGTATTTCTCTCGAGATATTTTAAAGTTTTTTTCAGACATGTTGGGGAGTCCTGGGCCCCCCTAGGCCCCCCCGTAGAACCGTCCCTGATTAGATTGAATGTTTACATGCACCGCAAGAAAAATGTGGTTTAAGCTTCAGATTATCGAATCGGTCAACGAAGCGTGGATTAGCGATCGACGTCTAACCTCAAAGTCAAATTTTGGCACTATTTTTTTGTAAGTTTTGGATTTTTTGCAATTTTTTTATTATTTCGGGATAAAATGGAGTTTATAGAGGACGAAATATTCTTTGGTAATGACCTAGATATCCTCTACATCATCAACTTTGGTTTTCCTCGCAGGAATCTACGAAAGAAGTGATTATTTTGACTCAATGGACAATTATTTATTTTTTCGAAGATTTCGCTTCACAAAACCTACAGTTCTCAACTTCCTGGAAAACATAAATGAAGAAATTAAATTCCAAAATGACTTGTAAGTTTATAAATAGAAGGGAGTGCAATTGGATTAGTAGATGGACTCTTGGTGGCTACTTCTGTATCTACTATAATCTTATTTGTTTTAGAAATAATAGTATAACCCCGATAAACCAGTTCCTGGCCACATTGCGTCTGTACTCTTGTGGGGGGCATCAGACTACAATTGGAGATTTTCTTGGCTGCCATCAGAGTACGAGTTTCAGAATTTTGAATATAAATAGCATAGTATTGGTGCAGTGCTGTTGAATTCTTCGTGAATTCGCTTCCAAGCTTCAGATTTATCACCATTCGAAACTTTGTTTGTTTTTTTGTCTTCGATGAAATTGGCATGTTTTAGCAGTATCCTCATGAGACTCTTTTCTCCTGGGGAAAAATTGGTGATTCTTTTTGCGTTTTCACTCATTTTTGAAAATCAAACCAAAAAAAACTGACAAATTTTTGACGTTTATTCCTCAACTGTCAAAAAAATCTTGCGATTCCGACGTTGTCAGATTTCTAATCTCCGGATTAGATAATCTACTGACGGTGCATAGCTACGGACAAAAAATTACAAAAACTGGATCGGGGAACTGGGATTACAATTCACAAACGGTGCATTCGGGTGTAATTAGTTTACATTCTTAAGATTTTATATCTATTTAAAAATGTCAATGTTTCATTTTAGAACGAAAATATAATATATTTACTGTATACCACATTTAAAGGAAATGCTTTAAGACTAAACGAAACTAAGAATCAACGAAATGAACACGAATAAATTGTTGCTTAGAAAACATTGAGTTTATACTCCGCTATATTTAATAAAATTAATCCTAATAAATGAAACGCAACTGGTAGTCAGTGAATGAGATGGCTTATAATGTAATTGTCTCTTAATAATTTCAAATTTTAATAATTAATTGGGACATGCTTATCAAGCACATGGGACGAAGGTATAAATATTCTAGCAACTCATCGGAGTACCATCCGGGTTAGTTTTCCTTACGGGAAAGCATGTTTTCCTTCCGTCCGCATAAAAACAAGAATTTGTAAACATCCCACAGGACGAACTTTGCGTGTAATACACATTAGGAGTTTTTTTTCCAGTCTTTAAGTTCTGTGAACCGACCTCCGATTTGCTGACCGAAACGAAATCCGGTAAAACTTTTCCACTCTTTACTTTATACCCGATTGGATGGTGAATCGGTTGGTAAGAGTATCCACTTCCATAGTTTCCATTTTTGGAGGAGGTTCTCGTGATTACTCCGTAGATGGGATTGCTGGGTTTAGTGTAAAATATTTTTCCAGATCCTGGTGATAGCGTGACGCTCTGCGCTTGGGAGTTTTTGCCTATTGCGTAGGTATTAGGGCCATTGGATATGGATTTTACTTTGACTCTGATTCCTGGTGGTATTTGATATCCATTTGTTCCTGAAATTATGAAGTGGGTTAAACAAGCGATTTATTGTGCGTTTTATCATACCGTGGGAGCAAAAATTATTTGCATCAAAGAGGGCCTTGCATCTAAGGACGTAATGCTTAGCCGTAGAGCTTAATACCTGTTGGGTGTCAGTAACTACCTGAATTAACAATCAGTCATTTATTCCGTCATCTTTGACAGTCGTTACAAGTAATTTGATTCATCGCTAATGTTTTCAATTTCTTGAACAATTCACACAATGTGCTTTACGGAACAGCACAAAACATTTATGGCTGAAGCGTATTTTCGAAACGGGGTTAGAGTAAATTGTGAGTGGCAATACAATCCGGGTTTGTGCATGGACGATTTTCACGAACCTTTTTCTAACGTTGCTATTATTGCTGGGGATTTTTATCATTGCCTGAAAAGAACCGTGGCTGTGTTTAGGGAAACAAGTTCTATACAACACAAAAAAGGAGTAGGAGGACCATCTGTAAGAACAGAAGAACTTGTTGCAAACGTTCGTGAAATAATGCAAAATACGCCAACAAATTGTATAAGACGCCTGTCCCAAGAAGTGGGAACAATCTTATGGAACATGCAGGACTATTCTTAAGAAGCAGCTAAATGTATTTCCTTATAAAGTGCAAGTTATCCAATAAATACAAGCCGCAGATTTTAAAAGACGCCGGAATAACTCTCAATGGTTTATCCAAAATTTATTGGAAAGAATTGATTTAGGTGAATTTATGCTTGGAGCATGGATGTGGCCAATTTCAGCTATTTATGTAATTAGTTTTCTTTTTCTTTCTGTATATTCTTACTTTGTTAATTTTGTAAACAACAAAAATAAATTTGTATTTGTCTACTTATTTTATTACTCATTAACAGTTTGGCATATCATGTCGTAATATGAATGTGACGAAATTTTAACCTAGATTTTGTTAGATATATCGTCCCCATATCATTGTGATCTAAACCAAGCTACAAGTTTTTTAATCCAAGCCCTCTTTGATGCAAATAATTTTTGGCTCGCACCGTATTAGGTTAAATTATCTAGTTAATTTCAAGGAATATTTACCCTTTTTTGACCTATAATTTACTATCATTGTTTGGTGTTGTTGGATTTCCATTTCTTAGCTGTAAACTTGACTTTTATAATATTATGAACTAATTGCCTAGTCCACAAACTAGCTATTTTTACAAAATAATGGTAGTATTCAACCAAAAATTATAACTATTGCCTCTAATTCACTCTCCTCTTAACCTTTATCTTTTCATTTAATTTCTCAGGCAGAGCAACATTTTCACATCTATCAAGTAAATATCGTCCGAAATTGAATCAACTCAACCCAACAATTTTTAGTTACTCAATGAAAGACAATTTATTTTGTCAAATTTCCACTTTAATTGAAAAACATTTTCTTTACACGACGCGTTTCGCTACATTGTAGCTTCTTCGGGTATATGGTGCTAACTAATTTTATTTCAGTAAAATAACAAAATGGTCTTACTTAATTACTCAATACAGGTATACACATTACATGCTTAAATATTTAATTTTATGTTCTTAACACTGTTTAGGTAGTGTAAACTTAAATATTATTGTCGGTATAATATATCTTAATCTTATGGGAAATCCAAAGAACCCTATTTAGATTATTGACACAGATTTAGCAAAGGGGAACTATTTAGTTCTAATTGGTCGTTTGATAATGCACCGGAATTTTCCAATCGATTTATTACTAAACATTCCAAAATATTAAGTTTTTGACCCTTGTTTTCAATATGTTAAATATTAAATTTGTTATCAAAACTATGTTGATCTTGTAAAAGATGATTAGAACAAGTTGAGTCGGTTTTTTGATTGAGAAAACTTCTTCTATGTTCCAAAATTCTCGTTTAAAATGATCGACCTGTTTGGCCTATGTAAGTTTTGGGACATGAGCCACAATTTAATTGTAAATAAACCCCCGATTTATTATCTTTGTTGCTTTTTGATTCATAGTTTTTTAAAAATGTTCCCAAAGAATTGTTAGTTTTATAAGCGACGGTGATATTTCTTTGATTAAGGAGTTTTTTTTTAATTTTATCCGATGGGTTTCCAAAATAAGTGATAGTTTTAAAGAGGCCTGGTTTCTCCTTTTTAAGAGAGTAGGTTTCAGAAATAGCATTCTTTTTTAGTTTTTTCGATAATATGGTATCAATCATAAATGATGAATAGCCGTTATTAATTGTCGATAAAGATAAGATAAAATTAAAAAACACCTTAATCAAAGAAATATCAACGTCGCTTATAAAACTAACAATTCTTTGGGAAAATTTTTAAAAAACTATAAATCAAAAAGCAACAAGGATATTAAATCGGGGGTATACCAATTAAATTGTGGCTCATGTCCCAAAACTTACATAGGCCAAACAGGTCGACCATTTAAAACGAGAATTTTGGAAGTTTCCTCAGTCAAAAAACCGACTCAATTTATTCTAATCATCTTTTACAAGATCAACATAGTTTTGATAACAAATTTAAAATTTTACATATTGAAAACAAGGGTCAAAAACTTTATATTTTGGAAAGTTTAGAAATAAATCGATTGAAAAATTCCGGTGCATTATCAAACGACCAATTAGAACTTTGCTAAATCTGTGTCAATAATCTAAATAGGGCTCTTTGGATTCCCATAAGATTAAGATATGGGTAATTCTCATATAACTTGTGCCAGGTGAGTCACCAACATTTTGCGACAACATATTGTACATTTCTCGGATTTCATGAAGATGAAATGAAATTAATTAACCTTAGTTATAAAGAAATCGTTGTTAGAGCATCATAATTTAGTCATTTTCATAAAAAATATGATGTTTTATGTGTCAAATGTCACATAAGTTACCGGTCAGCTATGTGTTGACTCGAGGTTGGAATAAAATATTAAATGCTTGCTAGCAAAATTACCTCTGCCTTTAACCGTTTGTAATTGCAACAATTATTGGTGTATCTTTTCCTTAATTTTATTTTATTGTTGTGACATTTATAAACATATATGGCATTTTGACGCTGTCACCATAACTTTGGTCACATAAGTTACTCAACATTTTAACGAACCTGTCTTGTTTTAGTTGAGTATTGTTTCAAAGTTAACTTTTTTTTATTGAGATTATTTTTAATAAAGTGGCAAGGCATTTTAGTGTATACATCAGGTGAGTATGTTTATTCCTAGGTCACTTAAGTTACCAAGTTAATTAGATAATTATCATAATTTGAAATCGTTGTTTGAAGTACATAACCTACAAACGTATTTATATTTATTCAGTGCAAGAGTGCTTTTCCATGTTGCCATTTAGCGGGATATTTTAAAAACTGTTTTAAAAGGTCACATAAGTTACCGTCACATATGTTACCGTACTTAGCGGTAACTTATGTGACCAATGGTAACTTCTGTGACGTAATGCCTTTGTATTTGTACAGAAAAAATACTTAGATGAGTCGAACAGTTTTCTGGGTTGGTTCTGATGTCATGCTGTGTTAGTAAATAACTTAGCTAAATATATTTTCTTTTCAGAACATTAGTCTGCACAAAAGCAGAAAAGATACATGGAGCGAATTAATGCTGATATTGAGAAAAGGGAAGAATAACACTGAGAAAAGCTCCAGAAAGAAATTATTTGCTAAGATTATTTTGGCTGCAACATTAAATTTTTAACCTACAATAGTAATATTGGTTTCTTATTGCAAAATAAACGATTTACCTGAAAACTCTTTATACCTGTTGCAAAACACTTTTCTATTGTAGAAAAATTTATATTATGATGACAGTTGAGATTTTCTTTATGAAAACGCCTCTCTTGTTACTACTATTTGCTTTGTTGGGGCAGTAATGCGACTTATTGTTATTGAAAGAAAATATTTATAAAACAATCTTTTCTGGAATTCCAAAATATCTTTCCAACGGTAAAAAAGTTTTTTATTAAAAATGGAAATTAGTCACATGTTCGATTCTAATCGGCTTTTTTCGTGGTCGCAAATTCAATCTGATTGGGCCAATTTTAATATTCGGTACCTACCCGCACCCGCCAGTCTTCATTTCACGTTGAAAATTGAAAGCGTGCAGGTTGCCGTTCGAGCTGATCGCGATCAGTGTATTATTATTGTATGAGAAAATTAAGTGTTGTTTTGTTGACAGTATGGAAATGGATACGTTTAATTTTAAAGATTTGATATCTAATTGGAGACTTCAAGATTATCTATATGGAAAACTTTGAACGTAAGTACTATACCTACATAAGTATTTACTTATTGCTTGTTTCCAAGTCCAAAGAACGTAATTCAATGGTGATTTTGGGCAAAAAGCTTCGAGTCACCCATTAAAATAAATGCCACCAGCAATGTAATTTTTATGATCACGTTTACCGTTTACCAATTACAAAGCAGTATTTGCCCACCGAAATTCTTGACACATTGTTGTTAATGTCTTCGTACATCGAGGTTATGATTTATAAACTTCAACATGTCACCCCACCCAGCCAAGGTTTCTAGAGTAAGTAATCTTTAATTTTGTTTTAGAATGTGAACAAACTACACGAGAGCATAGTTCAGCATAGAAGAAAGGAAGGAGAAGTTAAAAAAATTTGGCCTTACCTTTGGAGTTGTAGTTGGGAACTTGGAGAAACCCTAATTTGTAATAGTTGTTGATGATGTTCAGTATAGGTACACGGTGGATACTTGTATCAGGGCACTTAAGCTGCTTTTTAAGCTATTTCGTGCTTGAAACGTCGCATATCCTTCCGAAAGTGAACATGTTCCAAATAATTAAATAAGTTTGAATAATAAAAGTTTGTCTATTAGAAATGTATTATAGAATAATGCTTCCTACATTAAATAATATCAAAACTGCAACAAAATATTTGGCTTCTTTTTTGGGCCATACCATATATATAGGTATTTTGGTTGCAACAGTTACTACGACAGCAATGTTTATTTGCTACCTTAGCTAAAAAAGGTACCTATAAGTAGAGAGAAGAAATGCTGATCCAGCAAAGACCTTTGCTATAAGAAGCAAAACGCTATACAGGATATAAAAATTCTTTTCATTACAGCAAAGTGTTATACTGATACAGAAAAGTAACTTATTTTTAATGGAAACGACGCGGCAGGCGGAAAAAATATCTTTGTTGTTCTAGCAAAGTCTCTTTATAACGGATAGTAAGTGACTTTGCAAACGCAGGATTTTATTTGTTTAGGTTACACGTAATAATTTTTTATAAAGTAACTTTATTACGCCAGCAAAGAAATTACAGCCAAATCGATTTTACTGTCCTAGGTAATTTTTCTTTTGTCCCCTATTTAAGTAAATTTTTTTATAACGACAGCAAGAATCTTCTCTCAGTGAATATTTAAGAAAAATTAGGGTTAGGAGTCAGACGAGAAGAGATATGAAGATAGATAAACCTATTGCAGAGTTATCAGAAAGATCAAAAAGACAACAGCGCAAAGAGTGGATGGAAAGAAAACAACGAAGTCGCAAAGCTGCTAAAACCAGAAAGCATCAGTTACAGCCTATTCTAAATGATACTCCTCCTGCTAGTCCCAATTTGTCGGAACCGGAACCTTCTGAAGAACACAATGTAAAACACTATAACACTATTAGAGGTAGAAAAAAAGGAAGAAAAGACCGGAGTGCAGCACATCGTCGGATAAAACAGTTAGAAAAAAACCTCGAAAGTGCAATAAAGCAAATAAATAAATATAAGAAAAGGATTAGCCGTATAAAAAATTCCAAAAACGCTGAAGAAGTAATCAATTCAAAAACTATTCCATCACCAATGACGAAAATAAATGCAGAGTTGGGTGACCAATCAATTCCAGAGACAGTTAAGAGAAAGTTGCTGTTTCAAGATGCTTTATTA
Source organism: Polydrusus pterygomalis (assembly GCA_963969555.1). Lineage (NCBI taxonomy): Eukaryota > Metazoa > Arthropoda > Insecta > Coleoptera > Curculionidae > Polydrusus > Polydrusus pterygomalis. Next base: position 31,433,459 of record OZ018382.1, read on the forward strand.
ACTGAAATTCGTGATGGTTATAAGACAACAAATGAAAAAACAAAACAATTATTAGTAAATATTTGCAAAGGGAAACGTATAAAAAAATATGGATTTGTTAAAAGGGTAAATAAAACACTAGTAGTATGGGCAAACGACAAAAAACATGGCCGTAGCAAAGAGCGAGTTAAAGGGTAATTCTCATTTAACTTGTGCCGACTAGATACTAATTTTTTAAAATTTTGATTTGTAACAACCAAGTTAATATTGAGTTATATCATAGACTAAAACTGGTAGATTGGACCAAAACCTTCCAGAGGAACAGTTTGGCTTCAGAACTGGCAGGAGTGCTGTACTGCTGGTAGCGCATGTTGCGCAGCAAGCAATACAAAAACTTAATCAACAACAAAGCACGGTACTTTTGTCTCTGGACATAAAACAAGCTTTCGACAACGTCTGGTACAACGGACTAATCTACAAACTCATAACATTACACAATTTCCCACTACACCTCACTACACTAATACACTCATATATAACAAATCGAACACTAAAAGTCAGAATAGAAAGTGACTTCTCAGATCCAGTAACCTTACATGCAGGCCTGCAACAAGGAACCAACTTGGCAGCTCCCCTATTTAACTTATACACTGCTGACATACCCCATTACCCAAACTCAAACTTAGCAATTTTCGTCGATGATGTCTTACTATACGCAAGTTCTTACTATGCCAATATAGCAAGGCAAAAAATATCTAACCATCTACATCATCTTCTACCTTGGTACAAGAAATGGAAAATGGAAATAAACGAAAATAAATGCGAGTGCATGGTCATAACAAGAAAACTGACAAACATACATATAAACCAAAACATACAAATAAACGGAAGACAAATTGAACCGAAGGACACATTAAAATATCTAGGGGTAACACTAGACAACAGACTTACATTCAGACAAAACACAAACCAAATAGCAAGAAAATTCATGACAATAACACACACACTAAACAAGATATTAAACAATAAATCACCGCTTTCCCCTCAAAACAAATTAATTATTTATAATCAAATAATCAAACCGGCCTTAACTTACGCGGCACCAGTTTGGTGCAGTATGGCGGACTGGCACTTTGGAAAAATACAAATATTACAAAATAAAATATTAAGATTTATCTTAAAAGCCCCTAGAAGAACACCAATCCGCCACCTACATCAAACCACACAAACTTAATACATACTTCAATATATACAAGACGTCGCAACAAAATTCTATCAAACACAATCACAAAATTCAATTCTGACCCAAAACATACTACAAATTAGACATAACGACAACGCAATACATAAACCACTGCACTCCAGACTTCCAATATATTTCCAAGACCGTTAAAAAACCAAAACCTTAAATAATAAGAAATTAAAAATCTTCAATCCCACTTTAAAACCTCCACACCCTGTATACAAATCCTAAATAAGAACACAAAACCATCACGGCAAAAAATTTGCCGACATCGACAAAATTGCGGCATCGTGCGTACCATTGACCCAAACAATACTACGGCGTCACATATTGCGACGGCCAGCACGTGTTGTTTACATTAATGAAACGAAACATTATAGTACTATGAAATTGATAACAATAACAAATGATTTTAAGCCAAATGGCAAAGCATGAGCGCTGCTTGTACCTGATTAGACTAAGCTGGTTTTTTCCCCAATTTTTCCAGTAAGCATTAACCTCAAACATTCCCATTTAAACAATAGCAGCAAATTACATTCAAATTTTTTATAAAAATAAAAAATACTCTTTCATGGCGGTAAAGGATTACGGAACCGACCAATCCAAGCGTAGCTATACGTCAATTGATCATACCACAGGGTCAACACCAACCCCACGGGCGTTCGCCGGTGCGTATCCTGGGCAGGAACAGTTATGAAAAAACTGATCCTTTAGCCCGGTGTAAAGCAAGTTAATATTATACTACTGTAATATTTATTATATTAGAAATGTAATAAGTAGGATAAATTGACATGTAAACATATCGAAATAATAAAGACCTTTAAAAAGTAAAGTAAAGACTAAAACATAATAAGAACTAAAACGTTAACAGCCAGTGCAAAATTTTATTTGTTTACTAATTTTTTTATAAAAAGTAAACTGGTAACTTATTTGACTGTCACGTAAGTTACCTAACACTATAAATATGGGTTTATATGGAAAAGTTCATTTAGTTATATTTTCTACACATTATTTTTTTTTTTTTAGTACCTATATGTAACGAATTACGTGACAACGATAAAAAAAGGGATTGGATGAGAATCTGTTTATCTGGTAACATATGTTACAGAAAGGTAACGCATGTGACAATAAGGCTTACTTACCAGAAAAACAAACACAACCTTAATTAATTATTAACTTTACAATGAACACATTTTTTACATATATATCTTATATCTTATTCGAATATTTATTGGTTAGCAATCAATGCTTCCCAGTCCATGCCATTCAATGCAAGCAATGCCATGCATAGGCTAGCATCTCTATTTTTGCATATATCACATTTCTTTGTCATACACTGTACAGAATTGACATTACAGCACGCAAGACAACATAAACTTTCTATATTTCTTTCTTCGGTAGCTTTATCTTTTATTAAAGTATCTATTTTTTTTTGCAAATTGTCATGTTTTTTACACAGGCACGAATCCCTATCTGTCAGTTTGGCTTTAACCACCCAAAAAAGACGGTATCTGCAAAACGTAGCAAAGCTCAATTTATAAAATTCTGTACAGAATTTTCCATGCAGATCTTTTAAGTTTCCTGAAAGAAGACGTTTCTGTTTCTTGATACCACGAAAAGTGATGGTTTGTTTCTTCTTCCCTGGCGTCTGAAAACTATTATCATCTCTGCAGTAAAATTTTCGAATTTGAGATAAAAGTGTTTTATATATTATAATGACTATTTAACTAGAGTGTTTTACACTGGCAAAATGTCATAGCAACGGCCGGTCTTCTACTGGCAAAATTACTACCTGCACCTACCTGGACAAAATTCACATGTGATTTTTGCCGCGGCAAAATTTTGCCTTTTTTCTAGTTAAATAGTCATGTCGAATACCACTCGAGAAAAAATTGTGTAAGCAAAATTGTTCTCAAGGATTTATTTAAGTTTGTTGCTTTTAAGCAATTTCGCTCATGACATTTTCGACAAAATCACTCGCCTGACGGCTTGTGATTTTGTCAAAAATGTCATTCGCGAAATTGCCAAGCAACAAACTTTCATACCTTTCGAAAATTTTGCCGACAAAATTTTATCTCTTGTGATATTATATATGACAATAATATTTAAGTTTACAATACCTAAACAGTGTTAAGAAAATATAATTAAATAAGTAAGCTTGTAATGTGTATACCTGTATTGAGTAATTAAGTAAGACCATTTTGTTATTTTACTGAAATAAAATTAGTTAGCACCATACACCCGAAGAAACTACAATGTAACGAAACGCGTCGTGTAAAAAAAAAGTTTTTTCAATTAAAGTGGAAATTTGACAAAATAAATGGTCTTTCATTGAGTTTCATTTCCATCAAGCAAAGGCCTCAACGATTAAAAAATTCTAATTACATTTTACCCACTTTTATTTATTTTTCAAAATTTGATAAAATTGGTACTACTTATTAATGCGGAACAACCTTAAAAACGCTGGTTGAAAATTTTTTTAAATAGATCTGCCATTCTGGTGTAATCTATAAACAAACCCTTTTATTTCTTTTCTTTTACCTGGAATGACTTGTCCTGGCTGCAAAACCATACCATCTTCCGGAAAATCCCCTTCACTCTGATGCACTGTAGCATCCAAATTTTCCAGAGGATCCAGAACAATGTGTTGTCTTTGACTTGGTGTACTCTGGCTTACGATAGTGGGTGATTTTGACCGATACTTGGTGTTTCGATTCGAATGTGAAACCAAGTTTCTCTTAGAAGGCGAAGGGCTTGAAACAATAGGTTCGGGGTGTTCGTCAAGATCTTGTTCTTGCGACAGATCGTCGTTGTAATCCGCATATCCATTATATTCTGGATCATCATATTCGGGAGAAAGTGCAGGCATGTCTGAGTCTGATAGATCAACTGCAGGTAGAGCGGGTGGAAGAGTTGTGGGGTCGATTTGATGCACCTGAATATCAAAAAGTTTCTAAAATTTAATTATAATTTATTCTTTCAAATTATATACCTTCGGTGTGGTAGTAGATTATATTATGGCCTTATATTTAGCATGAATATAACTCTTTTTTGATATTTTTTATGTTCCTATTGTTCTATTAAAACAATAATATTATATTCGAAAAAGGTTTTGTCTGTTTTCTTCCGCCAAACTCATCCCCAGACACGTTTCGCCGTTTACGGCTCATCAGTGAGGCTCAGTTTGGCAGAAGGAAACAGGGCTCAAAGAAAAATCACTTGTCAGGATCGATTATCGACGGGAATTAATTCCCGTCGATAATTATATTATAGTTGTGGTTAAATTTACCTCTCTGCTGGTTTCCGATGGTAACAAATCTTGCTTGGCTTCGTTTTGTACCGGTATTGCTACAGACGCCTGTTGGCTTTGGGACTGTCCATTGTGATTTACCTTGGAAACGGTAAAATTAATGGGCTTAAAAATGCCTGAAGGGTCAGTAAGGTTCCTTATAGCAGTTGATCCTGAACCTGCTTGTGCAGCACCTTGATATCTAGAACATTACGAAAATACAGAGACATTGTATCTATGAATGTCAACTAAAATGAGCAAATAACATTAATAAATTTAAATAAAACTATGTACCATTGCGCCAAAAAAAAAACGGGGACACGCAATTTTATCTCCCAGCCTATTACAAATTTTCAGCTTTGATATTTAAATGTCATTTTGAAAATAGGTATATCGAACTTTTTTATTTGTTGTCAAAGTGGTAATACTAAATAATTATTATAAAGTGTTAAACATGCCTTCGTTCTTCGTTAAGTATGGAACAAAAAGCTATTATATATACGCGAGTGAGAGAACATTTTCCTATAAGAGATACTGCTGAAGAATTACATAGATAAGTAAAAATACCGTACTTTTGTGTAAAAGTAAAATACTCGAGACTGGAACTATTGGAAGAAAGCAAGGTTCCGGCCGCCCAAAAATTTCAACAGAAGTTGAAGATAGGGAAGTTAATAACTATTTGCGCGATAACCCCTTTGAAACAGCAATAAAAGCTGCTCAAGAAACCAATTTTCCTGGTTCAGCAAATACTGCTCGTCGAAGGATTCGGGGCTCAGATATCAGGACTCGTTGTGCTGCCAATAAAATTTCCTTAACAAGAGGTAAATAAAGACAAAAGGCTAGATTTTGCACAAAACTATGTCACTCAAAATAATATATGGGAAACAGTAATTTTTCCCCTGAAAAGACATTTCAGTCTTGTAACAACGGAAAAATTCGTTTATACAGTTCTCTGTAAACATTTGGGCATGGATCAGTAGCAGAGGTCTAGGAGTTTGCGAAATAGTGCAAGAAAGGCTCAATGTCCCTGTATACTGCAATATATTAAGACACACCATGTTACCAACAGTTACGACAGTACAGAAAATTTCATATTTCAGCATGACAATTCTCCAATTCACACATCTTGACTAGTCCAGCAATATCTGCGAGAAAATGAAATAAATGTTTTACCTTGGCCATCTAAGAGTACCAATCTCAACCCCATAAAAATGTTTGGGGTGAAATGACCAAATATATAAATATAAACATAACTTCAGACCCAGAAATCAACAGGAACTACTAGAAAAAATAAGATAATCATGTGGTCTGATATCTGAGGATTATATAAGAAATTTAGTTCTCAGTATGCCTCGACGACTTCAAAAAGTCATTAATAATAATGGTTCTATGAGTAAATATTAAAATGTAAAAAATAATATATTTAATGGTTTTTTTGTTACTTTTGATATCTCCTCGACAAAAATATGTCACATAATTAAGTAAACTATTTAGTTACATACTTTATACGTTGTTTTACTTTAGAGGATAACTATCTGAAAACTAAGTCGAAAAAGTTATATTATTTATTTTCTAATATCGCAATTTAGAAATCACCTATTTAATTATCAAGGTGAAATTCTCACAATAATAAAATTAACACGAATATATTAATTTCCACGGCAGCGGTAATATGTTTAAATTTTAATTATTATAGTCCAAGAGCTAGAATATAAAAATTTTGTTGTCCACTGGGACAAACTGTTTTTTGGGCACAATCGTACCTTTATTTATAGTAAATATGATAGAACGCAATATCTATGTTTTTATTTAATTATTTTTATTAAAAGTTGCGTTCTCCCGAGTCAGAACAGGATGTTTCCTATCAATATAAGGGGCTCTAAAAGCTTTTGTTCGCACAGAACATAGTAACATTATAGAAAGAAATTAACTCGTTTTCTCTGGGCAAACTACAGAAAGAAACGCTTACATGGGTATGTTCAAGTATACAGTGAGGACCTAAAGTCCGTCCCCCCCCCCCCCTCTAACTTCTAAACCGGTATATTTTAATGAAATTTTGAACGATAATATTTGAGCAACTCTTGCACAATGACAGCTTTAAATGTCAAGATGACAGCTGGGTCCGCTTTTGGAATATTTTTTTAAATGAAAAGGGGTTCCAATGGTACCTCATTTAAAAGGTCTTTTAATGCTTAAAACATTCTCCAATTTAAAAAACATTTGGTTCAGTATGAAATGAAATTTATTAATTATAAGTATTTTAAACAAAAGATAAAGGGTCACATCTACAAAACAGTGGTTACTTCAACAATTGTTGAAAATGACCGCCACGGACCTCTTGGCAAATAAATATTCTATTAGTAAATTCCTCTCGGACATTGTGAAGCACCTGTGGCGTTATCCTTGAACAAACATCTGTAATTCGTTGCCTAAGTTCTTCTAATGAGCCTGGAGCCGTTTTATAAACCTCAGTTTTAACGTATCCTCAAAGAAAAAAATCTAGAGGCGTTAGGTCTGGCGATCTAGCTGGCCATTCTGTCGGACCTCGACGACCAATCCACCCATTTTCATAAGATTCGTCTAGGTAATTTCTGACTTGCCTAAAATAGTGTGGCGGGGCACCATCTTGTTGAAATACAACCTCTTGAAACTCATGTGGGTTTTGGGCAACAACATCATTAATAAGTGGAGTAATTGTATGTTGCAACATATCCAGGTACCTGGGGCCATTAAGATTATATTCCAGAAAAATGGGACCTATAATGTGATTACCCAAAATGCCTGCCCAAACCTTTATTTTCTGGGCAAACTGTTTGTGTCCCTCCCGAAAAACATGAGGGTTTTCATCACTCCAGTACCTACAGTTTTGGGTATTAACTCGTCCATGTAAGAAAAAAGTACTTTCGTCGCTAAAACAGATATTCCGCAAATAGTTATTATTCCTTACGATTCTTTCTGACATAATTTCGCAAAATTCTAGTCGTCTATCTGGATCATCTTCTGTTAATTCGTGTATAATTTTCATTTTGTATGGGTAAAATTTATGGCTTTTCAAAATTCTTTTGACAGAACTACGAGAAACATTATATGCCTTAGCCATGTGTTTCGTTGGCTGTTGGGGAGTAACAACCATTTCAGCTAAAACTTGGACTTTCACATCTTCCACGATTTTTGGCCTTCCAGACCTTGGTGCGTCTTTAACCGAACCAGTTTCTTGAAATTTTAAGATTAGTATTCGCAAAAATTTTCTGCATATTTGGCGTTTCGGATATCGTTCATTGAACATACGAACAGCAGCATGGTAATTTCAGTTAGCTTCGCCAAAAATAATAATCGCTTCAAATTTATCTTCTAAAGAACGAGCCATTTAAGACAATTTCGAGGTAAAAATATTTTCTGTCAATCAGACATTTAAAAACAGTATGACAGCAACAATCAATAGACAACTATAGGTAAAAAAAGTGTGTTATAAACAGTGGTAGTCATAATGTAAAAACCGATATTATTGATTCCTGTTTAAAAAATACTGAACCGAATGTTTTTTAAATTGGAGAATGTTTTAAGCATTAAAAGACCTTCAAAATGAGGTACCATTGGAACCCCCTTTCCATTTAAAAAAATATTCCAAAAGCGGACCCAGCTGTCATCTTGACATTTAAAGCTGTCATTGGTATGTCAAAAAGTGCAAGACTTGCTCAAATATTATCGTTCAAAATTTCATTAAAATATACCGAACGGTTTACAAGTTAGAGGGGGGGACGGACTTTAGGTCCTCACTGTATATATGTAGGTAGGTATACTCTAATAAGCTATTATAATACCGACCTTATTCCGTATCTGAATTTTCCCTGAATTTGTGTCTGTGTCATGCCAGAATGGGTGCCACTTTGAGCTGCTGCGGTACCACCGCCTCCAAATGGAGTAGTCTGGTTGTCTTTCTCATTTTCATCGTATGGTGTGAAACCTATTTGGGCCTGGGATGACGTAGCACCAGGTCCGTTGGCTTGAGCGTCGGATATTCCTCCTTTCTCGCTAGCTCGAACCTGGGTTTGTGTTCCGTGACTTACACCTTAAATATTATTACATTACTGTGCCCGGTCGCTTCTATCTAAGTTAGAAATAGACATAGAAAGGACGATTACCTGAAGTTTGCGCTGACGACAGCGTATCTCCAGATGTAGAATCCAACGTAACCTGCACCTGCGATTGCCCAGCACCTCCTCTTCCTTGGGCGCTGCTTTGAGCGCCGTCTTTGCCCCCGGCAACTTGTGTTAGGGCTCCTCTTTTTCCGTCGTCTGATCCTGCAGATGCACTGAAAGATCCCGAACCGGAATAAGTTCCTGATACTTGGGATTGCGAGGTTCCACCTAAGAACTTTCCTTGTGCTTGGGCATTAGCAATTGTTTCGTTGTTTCCTTGATGAACTGTGGCTTGAACTTGTGAATCGGAATCATCTGCACCTTCTGCTCCTGTAACTAAAAATCAATACATATTTCAAACTTTCCTAAGTCTATGTCATTTTAATAATAATCATTCATACGTTCAAAAATGTAATATCTGGAATTAGAAATATACAACGTTGTATTGTCGAATTATGATAATGCGAGCAAAAATTATTTGCATCAAAGAGGGCTTGGGTTAAAAAACGTAGGGCTTGATTTAGATCACAATGATATGGAGACGATATATCTAACCAAATCTAGGTTAAAATTTTGTCAAATTCATATGATTATATAACATGATATTATTATGCCAAACTAATGAGTAATAAAATAAGTAGACAAGCAATACAAATTTATATTTGTTGTTTACAAAATTAACAAAGTAAGAATATACAGAAAGAAAAAGACAAATAATTAAATAAATTGCTGAAATTGGCCACCGCCATGCTCTAAGCATAAATTCACACATCTCTTCATATTTTTTCGAGTAATTCCTACGTGCACTTTATAAGGAAAAAAAATTTAGCTGTTTCTTAAGAATGGTCCTGCTTGTTCCATAAGATCTTCCTACTTCTTGGGATAGGCGTCTTATACAATTTGTTGGCGTATTTTGCATTATTTCACGAACGTTTGCAACAAGGTCTTCTGTTCTTACAGATGGTCTTCCTGCTCTTTTTTTGTGTTGTATAGAACCTGTTTCCCTAAACACAGCCACGGTTCTTTTCAGGCAATGATAAAAATTCCCAGCAATAAAAGCAACGTTAGGAAAACGTTCGTGAAAATCGTCCATGCACAAACCAGGATTGTATTGCCACTCACAATTTACTCTAACCCCGTTTCGAAAATACGCTTTAACCATGAATGTTTTGTGCTGTTTCGTAATGCCCATTGTGTGAATTGTTTAAGAAATTGGAAAAATTAGCGATGAATTAAATTACTTGTAACGACTGTCAAAGATGACGGAATAACTGATTGATTGCTAACTCAGGTAGTCACTGACACCCAACAGGTATTAAGCTCTACGGCTAAGCATTACGTCCTTAGATGCAAAGCCCTCTTTGATGCAAATAATTTTTGCTCGCACGGTACTATTCGTATATAAGTTGGTACGCTGTTGAGCTATTCTACTTATCGACATTGAGCAGTTTCGTACCACTCCCGCTAGCCCGTATACACACGGCTTTAGGGTAATTCTACAGCATCGATTTAGTAAAATAAAATTACATTCTATGCATACATTCTTTTCGTATTAAAACCTTCCGCTTCCTACCCCATCAATTTATTTTTATACCTCTTGCGGCTGCTCCTCCTGAAGGAATCCATTTTCCATCAACTAACTGTCCCGCACCTCCTAAAATATGAGGACATTTTAGAAATAACGAGAAATTTAAAGTTAAAATAATTTGATGTCTTCAAACTGGTCTCTATACAGGGTAAGAAAAAAAACAAGTATTTTTTTGGTTTTTTTGGAAATAAGGCCATAACTTCGTATTCGCCCATAGCTTTTAATTCTTAACAACTTTTACAAATAAATATTTTATCTAAAACGAAAAATAAGAGTACTCTACGCTGAGCAACTTTCAAAAAATTGAATCTTTCCTCATAATATTATGCTCTATGGATTTTTTCTATTTTAATAAGCCCTTTTTTAGTTTAAGCGGATGCAGAAGAGAAAATTAATTTTTTGAAGAAATCGATAATAAAATACGTTTCCATATGGAGTTAGTTTTACCTCCTGAACCACCACCACCTGCTCCAGCAGGAACCCATTTTCCATCAATTAACTGTCCTGCATCTCCTGAAAGAACGAAGAATCAGTACTATAATATAGGTAACTCTTCTGACGAATTAAGATGATAATTTATCAATATGGTGAAATTTCACCAGAAATGGAGTTTTATGCAACAATCTTGATTCAAGGTGGCTTTTATAAGAAGTACAAATCTTTACTTCATTTTTTTTAATTATGCGGATTTTATGGCTTTAGTTTTTTTAACCTTACTAAAAATTTTGATGCGAGCATTTATTTTAATGTCCTTCTTTTATGGTTATTAACGCAAAAACAAACCAGGTTAAATACAATGAAACACTTAGCCGTCGAAAAAACAAGACAGGTTACCTACAATGGAACATTTTTTTTAAATCCGTCTTAGGAGAAATTATACGCTTAATAAAAATGGTGAAGTATAATAAGTTTTACCTCCGGAACCACCTCCTCCGGCTCCAGCAGGAACCCATTTTCCATCAATCCACTGTCCTGCACATTTAAAAAGAAGCAATAATCAATAACACATTATATTATGTATAATTATTGTAGCATATCCTTTCTCCTTGACAACCCCTGAGTTCTGAGCAATTTAAAAATTACATTTCTGAGTTTCACAAAGTTATTTTAAGTAGCTTTTACACCACTAAAGAAAATTATTTGAGCACTATTGTTATTAAAATAATTTTATTTGCCAAATGTTCGGGTTTCTTGGTGGGGATATTAAAAAGTACTAATTTTTACGGAATCTTTTGACAATTCGCGAATTTTTTGGATTTATTTTCCTTCTACATTACTAAAACATTGAAGTAAACGGTTATAAATATTAACACAAAAACCGTTTAAAAATAATTTATAATATTTTATAGCTCTAGTATTATAATTTTTGGTTTGACATTTCAAGATCACTTGCACATTTAAAAAAAGCCTTACCGGAAGATAATGTGCGCTTAATAATAAGTAAAATAAGCTTTACCTCCGGAGCCACCTCCACCTGCTCCAGCAGGAACCCATTTTCCGTCAATCCACTGCCCTGCACCTCCTAAAAGAGTGAATAATCAATATCATATTATAGTCATAAATAAATATATTCTGACGAATCAGGATGTTTCTTGACATTTTTCAATATTGCGGAAATTTTACCAGGAATGGAGTTTTGTGCAACAATCTTGAATCAAGGTGGCTTTTATAAGAAATACAAATCTTTACTTCATCTTTTAACATTATGCGGATTTTATGGCTTTAATTTGTTCAACCTCACTAAAAAATTTGGTACGAGCATTTATTTTATGTCCTGCTACAGGTTAAGTACAATGGAACATTTTTTAAAAAGCCGTCTTAGGAGAAATTATACGCTTAATAAAAATGATGATGTATAATAAGTTTTACCTCCGGACCCACCACCTCCGGAACCACCTCCTCCGGCTCCAACAGGAACCCATTTTCCATCAATCCACTGTCCTGTACCTTTAAAAAGAAGCAATAATCAATAAAACATTATATTATGTATAATTGTTGTAGCATACCTTTTTCCATGACAACCCCTGAGTTCTGAGCAATTTGAAAATTACATTTCTGAGTTTTACAAAGTTATTTTAAGTAGCTTTTACACCACTAAAGGAAATTATTTAAGCACTATTGTTATTAAAATAATTTTATTTGCCAAATGTTCGGGTTTGTTGGTGGGGTTATTAAAAAGTACTAATTTTTACGGAATATTTTGACAATTCGCGAATTTTTTGGCTTTATTTTCCTTCTACATTACTAAAAGTATTGGTGTAAACGGTTAAAAATAATTTATATTTATATTTATAGGTCTAGTATTATAATTTTTGGTTTGACATTTCAAGATCACTTGCACATTTTAAAAAAACCTTACCGAAAGATAATGTGAGCTTAATAATAAGTAAAATAAGCTTTACCTCCGGAACCACCTCCACCTGCTCCAGCAGGAACCCATTTTCCGTCAATCCATTGACCTGCACCTCCTAAATAAGTGAATAATCAATATCATATTATATTCATAGATAAATAATATTCTTTCGAATCAGGGTGTTTCTCATAATTTTTAATATGGCTGAAATTTCACCAGGAATTGAGTTTCTGTGTATCAATCTTTAATCATTGGGGCTTTTATAAGAAGTACAAATCTTTACTTTATCTTTTGACATTATGTGGAGTTTATGGCTTTAGTTTCTTTAACCTTAATAGAAATTTGGTACGAGCATTTATTTTTATGACTTGCTTTTATGGTTATTGACGCAAAAACAAAACAGGTTACTGCTAATTTTTTAAAAAGCCGTCTAAGGAGAAAATATGCCCCTAATAAAAATTATTAAGTATAATAAGTTTTACCTCTGGAACCACCTCCACCTGCTCCAGCAGGAACCCATTTTCCGTCAATCCACTGCCCTGCACCTCCTAAAAGAGTGAATAATCAATAAGACATTGCATAACTGTTGTAGCATATCCTTTCTCCATGACAACCTATGAGTTCTGAACAATTTAAAAATTCATTTCTGAGTTCCACAAAGTTATTTTAAGTAGCTTTTACATCACTAAAGAAAATTATTTCAGCACTATTGTTATTAAAATAATTTTATTTGCCAAATGTTCAGGTTTGTTGGTGGGGTTATAAAAAACTACTAATTTTTACGGAATCTTTTGACAATTCGCGGAATTTTTGGCTTTATTTCCTTCTACATTACTAAAAGTATTGGTGTAAACGGTTATAAATATTAACGCAAAACCCGTTTAAAAATAATTTATAATAGTTTATAGGTCCTAGTATTATAATTTCTGGTTTGACATTTCAAGATCACTTGCAGGAAGATAATGTGCACTAATAAGTAAAATAAGCTTTACCTCCGGAACCACCTCCACCTGCTCCAGCAGGAACCCATTTTCCGTCAATCCACTGCCCTGCACCTCCTAAAAGAGTGAATAATCAATATCATATTACATTCATAAATAAATATTCTGACGAATCTGGGTGTTTCTTATATTTTTTCAATGTGGCCGAAATTTCACCAGGAATTGAGTATTTGTACATCAATCTTGAATAAATAAAATATAAGGAGTACAAATCTTTACTTTATTTTTTGAAATTATGCGGATTTAAAGGCCTTAATTTTTTCAACCTTACTAAAAATTTTGATGCGAGCATTTATTTTTATGTCCTTCTTTTATGGTTATTAACGTAAAAACAAATCAGGTTAAATACAATGAAACATTTAGACGTCTTAAGAGAAATTATACGCTTAATAAAAATGGTGAAGTATAATAAGTTTTACCTTCAAAACCACCTCCTCCGGCTCCAGCAGGAACCCATTTTCCATCAATCCACTGTCCTGCACCTTTAAAAAGAAGCAATAATTAATAACAAATTATATGTATAATTGTTGTAGTAAGTATGTCCTTTCTCCATGACAACCCCCGAGTTCTAAGCAATTTATAAATTACATTTCTGAGTTTCACAAAGTTATTTGAAGTAGCTTTTACACCACCAAAGAAAATTATTTGAGCACTAATTGTTATTAAAATAATGTTATTTGCCAAATGTTCGGGTTTCTTGGTGGGTTTATTAAAAAAGACTAATTTTTACGGAATCTTTTGACAATTCGCGGATTTTTTGGCTTTATTTTCCTTCTACATTACTAGAATATTGGAGTAAACGGTTATAAATATTAACACAAAAACCGTTTAAAAATAATTTATAATATTTTATAGCTCTAGTTTTATAATTTTTGGTTTGACATTTCAAGATCACTTGCATATATAAAAAAAGCCTTACCGGAAGATAATGTGCGCTTAATAATAAGTAAAATAAGCTTTACCTCCGGAACCACCTCCACCTGCTCCAGCAGGAACCCATTTTCCGTCAATCCACTGCCCTGCACCTCCTAAAAGGACAAAGAATCAATACCATATTATAAGTATAGGTAACTATTCTGACGAATCAGGATATTTCTTGACATTTTTTTAATATTGCGGAAATTTCACCAGGAATGGAGTTTTGTGCAACAATCTTGAATCAAGGGGGCTTTTATAAGAAATACAAATCTTTACTTCATCTTTTAACATTATGTGACTTTTATGGCTTCAATTTGTTTAACCTTACTAAAAAATTTGGCACGAGCATTTATTTTATGTCCTGCTACAGGTTAAGTACAATGGAGCATTTTTTAAAAAGCCGTCTTAGGAGAAATTATACGCTTAATAAAAATTATGAAGTATAATAAGTTTTACCTCCGGAACCACCACCTCCGGAACCACCTCCTCCGGCTCCAGTAGGAACCCATTTTCCATCAATCCACTGTCCTGCACCTTAAAAAGAAGCAATAATCAATAAAACATTATATGTATAATTGTTGTAGCATACCCTTTCTCCATGACAACCTCTGAGTTCTGAGCAATTTAAAAATTACATTTCTGAGTTTTACAAAGTTATTTTAAGTAGCTTTTACACCACTAAAGAAAATTATTTGAGCACTATTGCTATTATAATAATTTTATTTGCCAAATGTTCGGGTTTGTTGGTGGGGTTATTAAAAAGTACTAATTTTTACGGAATATTTTGACAATTCGCGAATTTTTTGGCTTTATTTTCCTTCTACATTACTAAAAGTATTGGTGTAAACGGTTAAAAATAATTTATATTTATAAGTCTAGTATTATAATTTTTGGTTTGACATTTTAAGATTACTTGCACATTTAAAAAAAACTTTACCGAAAAATAATGTGCGCTTAATAATAAGTAAAATAAGCTTTACCTCCGGAACCACCTCCACCTGCTCCAGCAGGAACCCATTTTCCGTCAATCCACTGCCCTGCACCTCCTAAATAAGTGAATAATAAATATCATATTATATTCATAGATAAATAATATTCTTTCGAATCAGGGTGTTTCTCATAATTTTCAATATGGCCGAAATTTCACCAGGAATTGAGTTTCTGTGCATCAATCTTTAATCAATGTGGCTTTTATAAAAAGTACAAATCCTTACTTTATCTTTTGACATGTCCTTCTTTTATGGTTATTAACGCAAAAACATATCAGGTTAATACAATGAAACATTTAGACGTCTTAAAAGGAATTATAGGCTTAATAAAAATGGTGAAGTATAATAAGTTTTACCTCCGGAACCACCTCCACCGGCTCCAGCAGGAACCCATTTTCCATCAATCCACTGCCCTGCACCTCCTAAAAAAACGAAGAATTAATACCATATTATAAGTATAGGAAACTATTTTGACGAATGAGGATGTTTCTTGACATTTTTTCAATATAGCGGAAATTTCGCCAGGAATGGAGTTTTGTACAATAATCTTGAATCAAGGTGACTTTTATAAAAAGCCTACAAATCTTTACATCATTTTTAAAATTATGTAAATTTTATGGCTTCATTTGTTCAACCTTAATAAAAATTTGGTACACAGGTTAAGTACAATGGAACATTTTTTAAAAAGCCGCCTTAGGAGAAATTATACGCTTAATAAAAATAGTGAAGTTTAATAAGTTTTACCTCCGGAACCACCTCCTCCGGCTCCAGCAGGATACCATTTTCCATCAATCCACTGTCCTGCACCTTAAAAAGAAGCAATAATCAATAAAACAATTATATGTATAATTGTTGTAGCATACCCTTTCTCCATGACAACCCCTGAGTTCTGAGCCATTTAAAAATTACATTTCTGAGTTTTACAAAGTTATTTTAAGTAGCTTTTACACCACTAAAGAAAATTATTTGAGCACTATTGCTATTATAATAATTTTATTTGCCAAATTTAATGTTCGGGTTTGTTGGTGGGGTTATTAAAAAGTACTAATTTTTACGGAATATTTTGACAATTCGCGAATTTTTTGGCTTTATTTTCCTTCTACATTACTAAAAGTATTGGTGTAAACGGTTAAAAATAATTTATATTTATAGGTCTAGTATTATAATTTTTGGTTTGACATTTCAAGATTACTTGCACATTTAAAAAAAACCTTACCGAAAAATAATGTGCGCTTAATAATAAGTAAAATAAGCTTTACCTCCGGAACCACCTCCACCTGCTCCAGCAGGAACCCATTTTCCGTCAATCCACTGCCCTGCACCTCCTAAATAAGTGAATAATAAATATCATATTATATTCATAGATAAATAATATTCTTTCGAATCAGGGTGTTTCTCATAATTTTCAATATGGCCGAAATTTCACCAGGAATTGAGTTTCTGTGCATCAATCTTTAATCAATGTGGCTTTTATAAGAAGTACAAATCTTTACTTTATCTTTTGACATGTCCTTCTTTTATGGTTATTAACGCAAAAACAAATCAGGTTAATACAATGAAACATTTAGAAGTCTTAAAAGAAATTATACGCTTAATAAAAATGGTGAAGAATAATAGGTTTTACCTCCGGAACCACCTCCACCGGCTCCAGCAGGAACCCATTTTCCATCAATCCACTGCCCTGCATCTCGTAAAAAAACGAAGAATTAATACCATATTATAAGTATAGGAAACTATTTTGACGAATGAGGATGTTCCTTGACATTTTTTCAATATAGCGGAAATTTCACCAGGAATGGAGTTTTGTGCAACAATCTTGAATCAAGGTGACTTTTATAAGAAGCCTACAAATCTTTACATCATTTTTAAAATTATGTGAATTTTATGGCTTCATTTGTTCAACCTTAATAAAAATTTGGTACACAGGTTAAGTACAATGGAACATTTTTTAAAAAGCCGCCTTAGGAGAAATTATACGCTTAATAAAAATAGTGAAGTTTAATAAGTTTTACCTCCGGAACCACCTCCTCCGGCTCCAGCAGGATACCATTTTCCATCAATCCACTGTCCTGCACCTTTAAAAAGAAGCAATAAGCAATAACAAATTATATGTATAATAATTGTTGTAGTATCATTTCTCCATAACAACCTCCAATAAAGAAAATTATTTGAGCACTATTGTTAATAAAATAATTTCATTTGCCAAATGTTCGGGTTTCTTGGTGGGGTTATTAAAAAGTACTAATTTTTACGGAATCTTTTGACAATTCGCGGATTTTTTGGCTTTATTTTCCTTCTACATTACTAAAATATTGGAGTAAACGGTTATAAATATTAACACAAAAACCGTTTAAAAATAATTTATAATATTTTATAGCTCTAGTATTATAATTTTTGGTTTGACATTTCAAGATCACTTGCACATTTAAAAAAAGCCTTACCGGAAGATAATGTGCGCTTAATAATAAGTAAAATAAGCTTTACCTCCGGAACCACCTCCACCTGCTCCAGCAGGAAACCATTTTCCGTCAATCCACTGCCCCGCACCTCCTAAAAGAGTGAATAATCAATATTATATTATATTCATAGGTAAATATTCTGACGAATCAGGGTGTTTCTCATATATTTTCAATATTGCCGAAATTTCCAGGAATTGAGTTTTTGTGCATCAATCTTTAATCAATGTGGCTTTTATAACAAGTACAAATTTTCACTTTATATTTTGACATTATGTGGATTTTACGGCTTTAGTTTCTTTAACCTTAATAGAAATTTGGTACGAGCATTTATTTTTATGACTTGCTTTTATGGTTGGTTATTAACGCAAAAACAAAACAGGTTACTGCTAATTTTTTTAAAAGCCGTCTAAAGAGAAAATATTCGCCTAATAAAAATTAGGAAGTTTAATAGGTTTTACCTCCGGAACCACCTCCACCTGCTCCAGCAGGAACCCATTTTCCGTCAATCCACTGCCCTGCACCTCCTAAAAGAGTGAATTATCAATAACACATTATATGTATAATTGCTGTAGCATATCCTTTCTCCATGACAACCCCTGAGTTCTGAGCAATTTAAAAATTACATTTCTGAGTGTCACAAAGTTATTTTAAGTAGCTTTTACACCACTAAATTTAAATTTCAATTTCAATTTATTTCAAAATTTTGTTAACAATAAACACAATAAGATAAATACATATCAGATTTTAGTCCAAATTATATCATATACTGCACCTAGATCACAGACAATCTGTACATGCAGAGTAAATCTTAATTATAATAAGTTAATCCAGAAACATTATATAAATCAAAATCTAATAAAACAATCTACATGTATTAGGAAATATATATTTGTAAAGAAAGGGAGAGAGAGAAAAGGAAAAAAAAGAAGAAGAAGAGGGGATCTCCTAGAACACAATGCTGAGAATTATATCAAGTCACCATAAACTCTATAATTGGTATAAATAACCGACCTACATTTTTCAGCCAACACTCTATAACTAGTAATATTCTTTATGGTGATAGGTAGGGAGTTGTATAGTTTTGGGGCTAAGCTAGTTGCAAATCTTTGGTTGCCATCTCTTCTATAGTACGGAACAGCAAAATTATGGTTTGCTTTTTGTCTGGTTTGGAATGTATCTTCAAGTTTTTTTTAAAGTTATGTTTTTATATAAGAAAAGACAGATGTTGTAGAAATAAAGCATTCTAACATTTAGTATATTTTCATTGTATAGGTGGTCAGTTGGAGAACGTTTTTTTTTAAATTGAATAACTTTTAATATGTAATTTTGTACAACATTAAGTGGTTCGAGTGCACTGCTATACAGACCACCCCATACGACAATGGAATACTGTAAGATTGGTTCGACCAGTGCCTTATAGATTGATACAATGAGTTTTTTATTCATGAATTTACAAAGCTCATAAAACTTGTAAACTAGTCTTCTTGTTTTTGTATCCAAGTTATTTACATGATTTGTCCATTTTAAATTTTTGTCGACGATCACACCTAGGTATTTGATTTCATTGACTTCCTCAATCCTGAGTCCAATTCTCGGTAATTGCAAATAGTTGAATGTTGGTCTGTTTACATCGGTAAGTGAGAAAGCAATGTATTTTGATGTATCTATATTAAGGGTTAATTCGTTAAAGTCCAGCCAGTCCTTAATCATACCAACACCAATTTCCGCTTTATATTTTGCCCCCTGCCAAGTATCATCATCAAACATTAAAACTGTGTCATCAGCATATGATATAATTAGTCCTTGTATGTCAATTTCCAGCAATGAGTTAATACATATGATGAAGAGGAGGGGGCCCAAAACAGTGCCCTGTGGTATTCCCAGATGGATTTTTTGACATTCACTCAAAATAATTATTTCAGCACTATTGTTATTAAAATAATTTTATTTGCCAAATGTTCAGGTTTGTTGGTGGGGTTATTAAAAAGTACTAATTTTTACGGATCTTTTGACAATTCGCGAATTTTTTGGCTTTATTTCCTTCTACATTACTAAAAGTATTGGTGTAAACGGTTATAAATATTAACACAAAAACCGTTTAAAAATATTTATAATATTTTATAGGTCTAGTATTATAATTTTTGGTTTGACATTTCAAGATCACTTGCACATTTCAAAAACGCCTTACTGGAAGATAATGTGCGCTTAATAATAAGTAAAATAAGCTTTACCTCCGGAACCACCTCCACCTGCTCCAGCAGGAACCCATTTTCCGTCAATCCACTGCCCTGCACCTCCTAAAGGAGTGAATAATCAATATCATATTATATCCATAAATAAATATTCTGACGAATCTGGTGTTTCTCATATTTTTTCAATATGGCCGAAATTTCACCAGGAATTGAGTTTTTGTACATCAATTTTGAATAAATAAAATATAAGGAGTACAAATCTTTACTTCATTTTTTGAAATTATGCGGATTTAAAGGCCTTAATTTTTTCAACCCTACTAAAAATTTTGATGCGAGCATTTATTTTTATGTCCTTCTTTTATGGTTATTAACGCAAAAACAAATCAGGTTAAATACACTGAAACATTTAGACGTCTTAAGAGAAATTATACGCCTAATAAAAATGGTGAAGTATAAGAAGTTTTACCTCCGGAATCACCTCCACTGGCTCCAGCAGGAACCCATTTTCCATCAATCCACTGCCCTGCACCTCATAAAAGAACGATGAATTAATACCAAATTATAAGTATAGGAAACTATTTTGACGAATCAGGATGTTTCTTGACATATTTTCAATATAGCGGAAATTTCACCAGGAATGGAGTTTTGTGCAACAATCTTAAGTCAAGGTGACTTTTATAAGAAGCCTACAAATCTTTACTTCATTTTTGAAATTATGCGGATTTTATGGCTTCATTTGCTCAACCTTAATAAAAATTTGATACACAGGTTAAGTACAATGGAACATTTTTTAAAAAGCCGCCTTAGGAGAAATTATACGGTTAATAAAAATAGTGAAGTATAATAAGGTTTACCTCCGGAACCACCTCCACCGGCTCCAGCAGGGAACCATTTTCCATAAATCCACTGCCCTTCACCTCCTAAAACAACGAAGAATTAATTCCATATTATAAGTATAGGAAACTATTTTGACGAATCAGGATGTTTCGTGACATTTTTTCAATATAGCGGAAATTTCACCAGGAATGGAGTTTTGGGCAACAATCTTAAATCAAGGTGACTTTTATAAGAAACCTACAAATCTTTACTTCATTTTTGAAATTATGCGGATTTTATGGCTTCATTTGTTCAATCTTAATAAAAATTTGGTACATAGGTTAAGTACAATGGAACATTTTTTAAAAAGCCGCCTTAGGAGAAATTATACGTTTAATATAAATGGTGAAGTATAATAAGTTTTACCTCCGGAACCACCTCCTCCGGCTCCAGCAGGAACCCATTTTCCATCAATCCACTGTCCTGCACCTTCAAAAAGAAGCGATAATCAATAACACATTATATGTATAATTGTTGTAGTATATCCTTTCTCCATGACAACCCCTGTGTTCTGAGCAATTTAAAAATTACATTTCTGAGTTTCACAAAGTTATTTTAAGGAGCTTTGACAACACTAAAGAAAATTATTTCAGCACTATTGTTATTAAAATAATTTTATTTGCTAAATGTTCGGGTTTGTTGGTGGGTTATTAAAAAGTACTAATTTTTACGGAATCTTTTGACAATTCGCGGATTTTTTGGCTTTATTTTCCTTCTACATTACTAAAAGTATTGATGTAAACGGTTATAAATATTAACACGAAAACTGTTTAAAAATAATTTATAACATTTTATAGGTCTAGTTTTATAATTTTTGGTTTGATATTTCAAGATCTCTTGCACATTTAAAACAAGCCTTACCGGAAGGTAATATAATATAGATAATGTGCGCTTAATAATAAGTAAAATAAGCTTTACCTCCGGAACCACCTCCACCTGCTCCAGCAGGAATCCATTTTCCGTCAATCCACTGCCCTGCAGCTCCTAAAAGAGTGAATAATCAATATCATATTATATTCATAAATAAATATTATGGCGAATCTGGCTGTTTCTCATATTTTTTCAATATGGTCGAAATTTCACCGCAGGAATTGAGTTTTTGTACATCAATTTTGAATAAATAAAATATAAGGAGTACAAATCTTTACTTCATTTTTTGAAATTATGCGGATTTAAAGGCCTTAATTTTTTCAACCCTATTAAAAATTTTGATGCGAGCATTTATTTTTATGTCCTTCTTTTATGGTTATTAACTCAAAAACAAATCAGGTTAAATACAATGAAACATTTAAACGTCTTAAGAGAAATTATACGCCTAATAAGAATGGTGAAGTATAATAAGTTTTACCTCCGGAACCACCTCTACCGGCTCCAGCAGGAACCCATTTTCCATCAATCCACTGCCCTGCACCTCATGAAAGAATGAAGAATTAATACCAAATTATAAGTATAGGAAACTATTTTGACGAATCAGGATGTTTCTTGACATTTTTTCAATATAAAGGAAATTTCACCAGGAATGGAGTTTTTTGCAACAATCTTACGTCAAGGTGACTCTTGTAAGAAGCTTACAAATCTTTACTTGATCTTTTGACATTATGCGAATTTTATGGCTTCATTTGTTCAACCTTAATAAAAATTTGGTACACAGGTTAAGTACAATGGAACATTTTTTAAAAAGCCGCCTTAGAGAAATTATACGCTTAATAAAAATGGTGAAGTATAATAAGTTTTACCTTCGGAACCACCTCCTCCGGCTCCAGCAGGAACCCATTTTCCATCAATCCACTGCCCTGCACCTCCTAAAAGAACGAAGAATTAATACCATATACCATATTATAAGTATAGGTACCTCTTCCGACGAATCAGGTTGTTTCTTAATATTTATTCAATATGGAGGAAATTTTACCAGGAATTGAGTTTTTGTGCATCAATCTTGAATCACATTTAAAAAAAGCCTTACCGGAAGATAATGTGCGCTTAATGATAAGTAAAATAAGCTTTACCTCCGGAACCACCTCCATCTGCTCTAGCAGGAACCCATTTTCCATCAATCCACTGCCCTGCACCTTTAAAAAAAACAAAAATCAAGACCACATTAAATAATTGTAGTGGAATATCCTTTTTTTATGACCACCGCCGAGTCGTCAGCAATTTAAAAATATGATTAGCGTCACGACATAACATTTAAGACCGCTAAACAAGTTAACCACCACTGCTTCGTCCACACATTACCAAAATCCTGAATACTGCACAGCAGAAAAAAAAAATGCAGGAAAAAACTTAATTTTCCAAGAATAAGACCAGCATTTTTGTAAAACATATATTATATTCAGTAGCTTTAATTGCATCAAAGAATGTTCTAGCTAGCCATTATGTTCTTTGATAATATATAAATAGATAGATGAATACAGGATTTAAAATTATAAAACTTTAAGAAAAACTTAAGTTTTTTTTGAAAAAGTCAAGAATCTAGTATTTATATAATAACTTGCATTGCGTTATACCCTTAGAAAAAAATTCTAGATTATGATATTTTATTAGAACAACTTGGACATGGAATAATAGTTAGTTAAACGGAAGTAATCTGGCTCTGAAATCTACCCTACATATTTGCTTACTTATCTTATTAATATCTAACTCGTATCTAAAGAGAAGCAGCAAGACCATGTACCCTTGTTCAAGTAGTCACCCTGTAGAGATATCGTAAAAATAAAAACAACAAAAAGGTTTTATATAGGTACAGATTTGCTAAATACCTTTACGAGTAATAAGTCTGGCAACAACAAGACGGATCAATTCAAAAATAATAATACCTGGCTCTGTTCTACCAGCTACATATTGTTGTGGTACACTGCCTGATGCAACTCCTGGATATCCCGTATCTATTGTAAATCCTGATTGCCCACCTGGATAACCTGTTGGTGCTCTTGTTTCTCCTCCTTACTGGGTAGCTTGCTGGTGCACCTGGGTAAAGTGCTGGTACTCCTGCTGGTCCCAGGGGACCTGATGATCCGCTTGCTCCCCCTGGGTACCCAGTTGGTGAACCTGTTATTTCTCCTGGGTATACAGCTTGTGTAGTTGGGTAGCCTCCTTGTGCCTTTGCTCTTGGACCGACTGTTGTGCCTGGATAGCCTGCTGGTTCACCCGGATATCTCGTTCGTTTTCCCGCTACACCTGGGTAACCTGCTGGTGTACCCAGATAATCTGCTGGTGACCCTCGGTATATGCCAGATGGTTCTGTTGGACCTACAGGTCGTCCTAGATAACAAGGATATTCTCTAATATATCCTGGTCCTCCTGGAAAACTTGGTGTTGCTTGTGGATATCCAGCGGTTCCTCCAGAATAATTGGGTTGTTCTCCTGAATATCCACCCTGCCCTGTTGATCCTCCTTGGTTTCTTGTAGTATCCGGTGGTCCTATCAGGTAACCTGCTATACTACCTGGATAGCTAGGTGTTTATCCTCCATATTGCAGTCCTCCTATTATAAATTTGTAAAATCATAGATTGTTTCATAGATTAGGAACTATAAGAAAAATCCTATGATTCAAATTTTAATCAGGAACTTATAATTTTTTTCTTCATGGCTTATTATTAGTTATTATTTGAAGCAGGATAACTTTTCTGTCTACGAATGTTCGGGAACGACCCGAACCGGGGATAAATAAACTTAATTTGCGTATAATTAACAAATTTTACTATTTAGTTATCACCGTGCAAAAACTCCCCATTGGTTCCTGTCGTCGTTTCTAAGTAGCTATTTTTCATGTTCTAGCCTGCAGATTCTACGAAAGAACATGTTTCGCAAAAGGGACTGTAAAAATAGAATTATTTACGAAACAAATCTTATTTTTCCCTTTGCCCATTGCCGCCAAGCCGTCCGACAACATTTCAAACGCGGTTTTCTCTTTGTAACAAGGATTTATTACCCAAACCCATTAGCTGCTTTCTAACGGTTTTCCTCGCGCTCTGCGTTTCTCAAGCTTCATCCATCGATGGTCGCAATAACGCGGATCGACACAGGATTTGTTAAGCTCTCTTACTGGTTAATATCCCATATAATCCGTCCCTAATGTTTTCTACTTCCATGCGTTCGAGCTCTATCGATCGGCCGTCGCAACTGCGTCTCACCACTTCGATAGCATCGTTCGTCGTCATTTGTAGGTCCACGTGGCTCTAATCTTATCCTAATTTGTGAATTATTCGTGTGTGTCTGGTTTTCATACTTTGAAACCATAATCTATTATAAAACCTCGAAACCAGACTTCGTAAAAATACTTCGTCATCAACAAGCACGTAGCCAGGGGGGGGGGGGGGGCAGGGGGGTCCGGACCCCCCCCCCCCGAAATTCTCAGAATTTTTTTTTTTTCAGCAAAATAGGAAAATAACACATAATATTATACATAACTTAAAGAAAATAATTTTTAAAATAAAAATTAATATATAATATCTACGTTTTTTCGGGTTAGGCTATCAAAACTAAGAATTTCCAAGTTTCGAAAGTCAAAAAAAGGGCGTGGCACCTAAAAAATTTTTGCCTGCGGCGCATTTTTTAAGGAAAAAAGAAAGAAAGAAAGGCAACCCTCATCAAAATCCAAAATACGCCACTGCCGGACCGGCCGGACCCCCTCCGAATACATTTCCTAGCTACGTGCTTGGTCATCAACGTTCGTCGTCTCTAATAGGCCCACATGGCTCTAATCAAACCCTCAATTGTGAACTATTCATGTCTGTCGGGTTTTCATTCCTTGAAACCATAATTCTTAATTCTTATCGACCTCGCAATCCACTGCCGTCGTCAAACCTAGGCCCACGTGGCTCTAATCAACCTCATTGTGAATATTCGTGTTTTGTCGGGCTTCCATTCTTTGAAAGCCAAAATCTATTCTCACTTCGGTCAAAACTATTGTCAAGTCAACACGGGGCTACTTGCTCCACATCTTTTATCCATGCATCCTTAAAAATTAGCGATGTACACCACATAAGTTGTGATTAGGCTCGTGAGTAATGCCTTTTTACAAGATTCTAAAGTAATAATGTGTGCCGTCGTGTAATCCTACCAAAAAATGCGTGCATACTATCAAAATCAATAACAAATAGTGATCTGAGTGTTACCAGTACCGTTCTTCGGCGTTAACCCTACAACTAATCATTTAGTGCTCACTTCTACAAAATTTTCTAAGCTACGTTATGCCGTAGTGTGAAACAACCAACCAACAAGGCGACGAGGTTTTCCTGTACCATGGTAACAAGCCAAACTGTAACAACTTAAGGTAACAAGTATCACTCATCTTCAACCATATTCACAGAAACTTTGGCTGAAACCCAAAGAAGGTTGTCTGCAGGACTTTAGAATTAATACCTACACTGAATTTACATAAACAAAAAAACCATCTCGGCATTCTCGGCTGATAGCCACATAACTTTGACTGTAACTCTTCAAAAACTCTATATTTACACAGTGCCGATGCCCCGGGCTGTTGGTTAAAGACTTAATTTCACCTATAGTTCCAGATGCTATACATTGGACTATTTTTCTATAAACAAATAAGTGACTTTCAATGCGTTGATCAGCAACATCAATTTTTAGTCTAAGGTTGATTACGTGTAAATTGTACTGTATTTTTTAGTATACAGGGTCCTGCACCTTACCTCCCGTCTTCTATAGCTCACTTAGTAATTAAGTTAGAATTTTCATATTTTGCAGACCTTATCTGTATCTTAGGGCGCATTTCGGGAAAATATTTTTTGAAGTGAAAACTTCTTTAGGCGCGTTTAGCACTTTTTGTGGGCACTGAATTAAACTGAGCCGTCACGTCACGCGTAACGCTCGGCGTCTAAGCTCGGCTGTGTTACGCTCGAATTCGACTCCTATATTCAATCCGAACTGACCCAAATGAACGTTATATGAAAGAGCATGCAGTCGCATTCAGTATCGACGTGGAAACAGTGTGCGTTGTTTGTGTGTTTAAGATCACAAGATAGACACTTGTTGCGTCTCAGGTATGTTCTGGCATTTTTTTCACGGGTTGTTCAATTTTATGAAATATATTTATTCGATATTATTAATTTCACCTTGTTGCAGTTTTCACTTCTGTCGTGTGGTCTTAAGCACAAACAATTTTTTTTTAAAGTGAAAACTTCTTTAGGCGCGTTCAGCACTTTTTGTGGGCACTGAATTAAACTGAGCCGTCACGCGTCGCCGTCAGGCGTCAGACTCGGCTGTGTTACGCTCGAATTCAACTGCTATATTCAATCCGAACTGGCACTGACCCGAATGAACGTTATATGAAAGAGCATGCCGCAAACAGTGTGCGTTGTATAGACACTCGTCTGCGTCTCAGGTATGTTCTGGCATTTTTTAAATTATATATTTACGTAGGGTGAAGTAAGGTTTACCGTAATTGCTTATTCCGTGGACCCAATTTATTATGATTTCTGACTTCTGTTGAAGATGTAAAAATTCAAGGGTTGTTCAATTTTAGGAAATATCTTTTTCGTATGCAGTAAAATTATCCCGTATTTCAAGTTTATGTTATTTTTATGATTGCTTACGAACCTAACCTAAAAGAAACAAAATTGAAAAATTGTATTTGATATTGCTAATTTCATATTGTTGAAGTTTTCACTTCTGTCGTGTGGTCTTAAGCACACACAATTTTTTTTTTCATTCAGGGTGTTCCAAAAAAGTGTGACGTCATAAGGGTGATTTTTTTAAAATTACATGCCATATATTTTCTTACTTTTTTGGGTACCTCCTATAATTACCTACATACCCCTAAAATTTTATTTAAATCGATTCAGTATTATAGACGAAAAAAAATAAAAACTAAAAAATATCAGTTTTGCACCACTGGTATTAAAAATAAATAAAAAATAAAAATAATGCCTCGTTAATAAAATTATACAAAGGTACTTATTAAATAAGGTATAATAGTTTCGTTAACCAAGTTTGGTTAATACGAATTGTACAGGGTGTCCAAAGTTTAGTGTCAAAGTTTGCAAAGTTTAAAGCAATTTATTTCTCTTATTTCAAACAGGACCCCGTATATTGTTATGTCATTCGATGCAGAATTAAAAATCAAACATTTTTCCTAATTGCAACCCTATCGTAATTTCTACCGCATCAAGACTTATTTGCAGAAAACTAATTTTATCAACTGTTCCAACAGTCATTCTTATGAATAAATATCGAAGGTGGCTTGAAAAACAATTTATTGGTATTAAAGTTTATTAAAGTGACAAGAGATCATTTTGACTTTAGTAATCTAAAAGTTTCAAATATTGTTAAATTGTTAGTAATTATTAACTGGAAATGATAATTGTGTAGATGGTTATCCTTGAAAATTCGTTGAACTGTTCTTTCGATTACATCTACGGCATCAGCGACTGCTTGTTGTGTAACTGATGGATTTTCTATAACAGATAATAGCACAGCCAATTGATTTTGTTCAGTTCGGACCGGTTTATTTCTCGCTGGTTTTGGGTAGTTTAGATTTCCCGTTTGTGCGAACCTCTCTAATATGTTTTGCAGGCTCCTTTTGTCTGGATGTCATCGTTCCGGATAACGCTGTGCGTAAACTCAGCTTGCCAATAGAGTTCTTTTCGCATGCTCCTAATATAAAAATCATATCTACGAGCTCTTCTTGGTTGTAGTCCATCACAAAAAATAATATAAAGTAATTATAACAGCTTAAATAATTACTAACAATTTAACAATATTTGAAACTTTTAGATTACTAAAGGCAAAATGGTATCTTGTAACTTTAATAAACTTTAATACCAATAAATTGTTTTTCAAAGCCACCTTCGATATTTATTCATATTAATGACTGTTGGAATAGTTGATAAAATTAGTTTTCTGCAAATAAGACTTAATGCGTTAGAAATTGCGATAGGGTTGCAATTAGGAAAAATGTTTGATTTTTAATTCGGCATCGAATGACATAAGAATATACAGGGGTTCCTATTTGAAATAAGAAAAATAAATTGCTTTAAAATTTGCAAACTTTGACACTAAACTTTGGACACCCTGTACAATTCGAATTAACCAAACTTGGTTAACGAAACTGTTATACCTTATTTAATAAGTACCTTTGTATAATTTTATTAACGAGGCATTATTTTTATTTTTTTAAATATTTTTAATACCAGTGGTGCAAAACTGATATTTTTTACATTTTATTTTTTTTCGTCTATAATACTGAATCGATTTTAATAAAATTTTAGGGGTATGTAGGTAACTATAGAAGGCACCCAAAAAGTAAGAAAATATATGGCATGTAATTTAAAAAAATACACCCTTATGACGTCACACTTTTTTGGAACACCCTGTATGAAAAAAAAATATTTTCCTGAAATGCGCCCTAAGATACAGATAAGGTCTGCAAAATATGAAAATTCTAACTTAATTACTAAGTGAGCTATAGAAGACGGGAGGTGAGGTGCAGGACCCTGTATATTATGTAACTTCTGCCTTTTATTTATTACCGCAGTTGTGAAACAAATTTTATGTTGTTGTTATATCATATCATTATTTCCATACCTTTGATTTTCAGCATTATATTAGTTACCACAATATAGTTCTCCACATTTTAACATATATTTATGTCTCATGTTTTCAAAGCACAAATAATTGCGCTATTAATGCATACTTTTATTGTTCCCATAATTGTATATGACTCGTCCATTTTCCTTTTAATAATTAAA
This sequence comes from Polydrusus pterygomalis, assembly GCA_963969555.1. Taxonomy (NCBI): domain Eukaryota; kingdom Metazoa; phylum Arthropoda; class Insecta; order Coleoptera; family Curculionidae; genus Polydrusus; species Polydrusus pterygomalis. The sequence goes on from OZ018382.1 coordinate 31,463,196, forward strand.
GGCTTGACTGAGTAAAATCTTAACCTTTTTGTGTTATTTAAATCAAGAACCACCCCGGTGGAAATACGGTCATTTCTTTGTTTTTGGACAGGTGATAAGTCAGTCTGACCAACCCTTTTTAAAATATTGAAAAGACCATACTGTTTCTTCACAACGAAGATTAAAATTTAAGCCTTTAAGGTGGGAGTATCAACATGCTTGCCAACCTATAACCCATTTTGCGTAGATTTATTTATGTTTTCTAGCTTTAACACAAAATTTAAATAAAATCAGTATCGACTTGATATTCTATAGGTAATAATTGACATATTTATTAAATATCAAGGAATTTCATAACTTATTTTACAAGAATTGTGTAGCGAAAAATATCGGGTAAGATTTTTTTTAACATTATTATGTCATTGTTCTTTCACTATACAATTCTCCCAAAATTAGCAATGAAATAAATTGATATTTTTGTAATATATCAAATACTACCTAAATAATGCATCGACGATATTGATTTTCTTTAAATGTTAGTTATTAAAATAATAAACTCAAAAAATCAACGCGAAATAGGTTATAAGTTGGCAATAGATTGAATAACGTTGATAATTCAACCTTAAGGCCCTATACCAATATTATAAATTAGAACCTAGGGTAAACCACCCCTGGAAATTAGGGTACAAATTAAAGGAAATCCATGGAAATATATGGGAGTACTTGGAAATATAAGGGAATACTTGGGAATACATTAGGAAATACTTGGAAATACGAGGAGTGGGAATCGGTTGTTCTAAGCTATATTTTTTTGTGTAGCAAAAACGGTGCCAAGATTAACTTTTCAAAATAATATTGACGTTTAATATTTTCGGTGATTTTGCGAGCGGTTTATAGAATAAGTGCGAATACAAGGAATACTTGGTAATACCTAGGAATACCTAGAAATACAAGGAAATATTTGGGAATACCTAGAAATATAAGGGAATATATGGAAATATCTAGAAATATAATAGAATATTTCACTCATGTATAAATTTTCCCATAAGAAACGTTAAAAATAAAAAAATATCAGCGGATATACAACGTTGCCTAGACAACGTTTTATATCCAACACACAACAATCGAACCTATTTGACGAGACAGTTTTTTTTTTTACCTTTTTACTGCGAACGTGATCGTTATTGTTATGAGTTCCCTTCGGGAAATTCATTGCTTTTGAAAAACAAACCCTCTCAACAGATAACGACAAAGATATAATTATGGCATAAATGAAAAAATATAAGTATTATTTACCTAAAAAAAAAAAAACCCCAACCCGGGTTTGAACCCGGGTCGTCCTGGCGAAACGCAACTCCTTAACACTTGAGCCATCAAAGGCTTTACATATTATTCGTCAATTATTCAAGAAGAGTTGTCTTAGGTGCAGCATTGTAAAGCAGTTTGACAACAGTCAGGTTTGGTCGGGCGAAATACTGTATCCTAGATACCTGTTTGTTTGTATTGTTATTATTAAAAAAGTCAAAATGAACCGATTTGGTCATGCACTTAATGAACAAATAGACAAAGAAATTATAAAAACGACCCCAAAAAATACAATCAAATCAAATAAGAGTGTTTGGAAGCAGTTCATGGAATTTTGCACCGAAAAAAATATACTTTTGGCCGTGATACTTCGGCATCCGAGCTCGCGTCAATTTTAAAATGTTGGGCTTTTAATATGAGGAAAAGAAACGGCGAAGAATATAAAGAACATACAGTAAAACTCCTTTGGAATGTTACAGCGAAATTACTAATGGAAAAGTACTTCAATGAGTACAATATTAAAATAAATCCCTTCCATCAAATTGAATTTAAAGTGGCCCGAGACGCAAGAGATACAAAAAGAAAAGAATTACAGGGTATGGATGGTAAGCGTAAGGAATCAGCAAATTTCTTGACCTATAATGAGTTTGAAAAACTTATCCAAACTTGCGATGAACAAACCCCAGAAGGTATCCAAAAAAAAGTATTTTTTTTGTTGTCTTACGAACTTGCTTGGAGAGGTGGAGAGGGCGCAAGAGCCGATACAACATTTTTTAAAGAAGAAACCGACAATAGTGGAGAGAAAACAGGTAGGATCGAATATAACCCTGTATTTTCAAAAACTACGCAAGGGGGTAGCCGAAAACTAGCCGATTCAAAGTGTCTGGTGAAAAATGACACAGATCCTAAAATTTGCCCCGTCAGAATGTTTTTAAAGCTCCAAGAAAAAAGAAAAAATTTCACCAACACCCGACTATTTTTAACTCCAAATCCATATTGGAAAACATCCGGAAATTGGTTTAAAAATAGCCCCGTAGGGGTTAATGAGATATAGGCTTGGACAAAGAGGCAAGCAAAAAAAACAGGGCTTGACATTACCAAAAAAATTACAAATCATTCACTTAGGGCTACTGCTGTATCAAAACTGGCAAAAAGCGGAGTTTCAGAACAAAACTTGATACAAATCACGGGTCATTCCAATGCAAAATCCATATCCAGCTATTTACAAATGGATGAAGACCACCACAGAACTATCATCGAGAAAATGAGGAAACGCGGAACGGAACTTCAGCAGACTCCTCAGACTCCAACTTCTTCTATGACGAGCAGCAGCAGCAGTTCCATGTCATCACAAAATCAAAATGTAATTAACAATTACAATAATTGCAATTTTTATTATTCAATCAATAATTAGTTAATATTTTTCAATTGTTTGTTGCTATTTGTTAAGTTTTTTTTATAAAATAAAAAAAAAAATTGTTATTGGATTTCAGTTACAGTTTTAATTATGTTATATGAAATTGAAAATTGTATGACAAAAAAAATTTTTTATATATATTTCATTCTAGAAATATTCTCCCTAAATACCGCTCGTGCATAAAAATTAACCAGATAATTTTCATTCAAGCTTGTTATACTAATTCCACTCGTTCTTCGAACTCGTGGAATTATAAATAACAAGCTTTCATGAAAATTATCGGTAATTTTTAAGCACTCGTGGTATTACCCCCGAATATTTGTACACTGATTTCCTATTTGCGAAAATACTTCTGATATTTCTATGGTAATTCCAAGTATTACCAAATTTTGGTAACACATGGAAATACCTGGCAATACTTGGAATTACCATAGAAATACCAGAAGTATTTTCGCAAATTGGAAATCAGTGTACAAATTTTGGGGGGTGGTTTACCCCTCGATTAGAACAGATGCAATATTAATAACTACAACGGGGTTTTTAAACAAGTTAAATTATAGCGTTTTAAAATTTATGAAGCTACGAAAAAAAAAATGTTAAAATTTTAAGTATAATATTTTGCCCAAGAAAAGAAATCAACCAATCGCATTTTAATATGCAGCGTTATATTCAGTGGCGGCTCGTTAATGAAGGGCTCTGGGGCGCCGCCCTCCCTGCAATTATTTCAAACAGAATCCAAAAATACTTTACTTAAAAAACCAATAAAGCAATGTATGTCAGCAATCCATTAAAATAATTCAAACCAAATATAGCCCTATTCCAGCGGGTAGGTTATACTAAGCGCGGGCGATTATTCGTTCCGATTACCGTGACTTCTTGATGAGTTGCCATGACGACGGAGGCGTGACGTTACCTACACATCGCACAACGAGCGGCCACGGATGAGCTTCAATTTTCCGCGCCCAACAACAGCAGCTGTTCGCGAATCGCGATGCCACGGTAGAATAATCGAAGGGTACAAGAATAAAACAAGGAGGGTCCAAAATATGGCGGTTTGTGTTTTTACCTTTATCGGGTGCTACTCTCTTAGCATTTTCTTATGACCAACATTGCCGGCATAAAACTAAAAACGAAACATAGATTTTCACATCAGAAAGATCGGCTGACAGGTTTAAAACTAGGAAGGTCCACGCGCTACACGTTTAAAACAAGGATAGTCCACATCGGTCGATTGGAAGCTACTGACACTGAGTCAGCCAGTCTTTAAGCGACTTTCGGTGCGGTACGAGCGTGACTTTTTATCGCTAACAGATACACGTTTTAACGAGTGTTTCACTGTGTTTTGTGGCAAAGATGGACTGTGAGAATGTACTGCAACGGCCAAAAAAGAGGCCTAGAACTGGACGCATTCAAGATGTGATGAAGAAAGTTCGATTTGCTTCCCATGAGCAAGGTCCTGCATGTTTCTGTAAACGTTTAAAATGTTTTGAGGTTACTACAAACGAACAACGTAAGGCGATTTTGTCACATTGTCACAAACTAAAGTTATATTGTCAGCAACCAGAAGCAGCGGATTTTTACACCAGACTTGCGCATACTCAGTGACAGCTAGATTGGTAAGAATAAAGGAAACGTAGATATGGGCACTTCTAGGTTAGTAATAACGTTTATATTTTTAGGTTGCCTATCGCATCCCTCGCCAGGATGTGAAAACGATGGACTTTCCATGTTTTATTCCTGCAGTTTTGTTACTATGTGCGAACTTTTGACAACAAACGTGCATTTTTAGGTTATGTTACAAAATTATGTTTTCTGTTCCATAAAACATGTATTTAGTTGTCCCTGTACAATAACAAGACCACTTTATTTCATTTTGTAAGCTTTTTAACAGCAAATTCATATTAAAAAGTTGAATTACTCCAGAAGTAGTTTTTGTGACTTTCCTTGTTCTATTCCTGTACCCTTCAATCGATATATTCTGTACTCTGACGAGGCGACCTGTCGATGCGGCTGATGTTTTGTTTATTTGTTTTGATTTGATTTATTAGTTACGTTATAAAGTTGGAAAATTTTGTGTAATATGAAGGTCAGTGATTTACAGAAGCTTGTGTTTAGTTCTCTGAGCTTAACTGAAAAACTTGATTTAAAAAATGCAGGGCGGCCACTACCAATATTGAACATAGTACAAGTGCAATCAAAATGTAAAAGTAAGGCACAGTTTACGCGTAAGTTTGACAAAGAAATATATAATAAAAATCCTGGATATGCCGTATCGTTGTGAGGACAAAAATTTTTTTTTTTTGTTTCGTCTGTCTTCTTTTTGTTGGGGATGATAATTGTACTATAAATGGGGTGCAGGACTTTAAACATCTTTCAGGGAAAATAAAAAAAACATGAAAATAGTGCAAAACATCGTCATAATGTGGTAAGTTTTGAGATGTTCAGACAAACTAATATTTTAACTTGTTTAAGTAGTGCTTATGCTGATGAAATTAAAATTCACAGCGAGAAAGTTAGCAAAAACAGACACGTACTTTCGAAAACAATAGACATTTAAAAAATTTTTATTTAAAGCCAGCGCCCCCCCTGACTCGCCAGTCACGAGCCGCCACTGGTTATATTATCCATTTTTTATATTTTTTTATGGTAACGTTTTTTCAAATTGGTCAATAGATTAATGGGGCCTTTAAATGTATACAGGCTAACCTTTTTGAAAACTTACAATGGCAATATTTTCTATACTAAAGAAGTTATCAAAAACCCAAAAATACCAATTCGACAAAAACACAGGGGAATACAAATGCGGTATTTTGCGTAACACCCTAACCACCTCTGAAGCACTACCTTCATCCACTTTGAAATCTTAAATGGCGCTACTCCACTTGTGACAACTCATTGGAAATATTATCAAAAATGCTCTTCATTGATATTAATGAGATTTAAGTACGAAATGTTAGCAAAATTATGAGAAAATGTTTTAGAACTGGCTTTTGCAAAATTAACACACTATTATAGTTAAAATTATCATTTTTTTGAAATAATGCAAATACTTAGTTTTTGCTCTTATTTTTACTATTTTGTTAAGTACAGGGTCTTCCAACGAGGACTGAACAGGGGCTCATTTTTGAGCTTCCTTGTATTTAAAGAAAAATCCAAAATAGCCAATCGATGTACTTTTTCCTGCAGAATTTAAAAATGAAACCAAAAATTTATTTGAACCAGAAACAAAAGAGTTACGCTATGGATAAGGTGTTTTTTAAATGGAACATAGCTTTTTTTATACGATTTTTGGAACAAGTGATTTTTTTTTGTCCGTTCTGATTAAAATATTTAATATTGTGACAGCTATTTTTATTAAATTTTAATGTTTTATCCAGTATAATTTAACTTTAACCTGTTTAAAACATACACTAGGTAATAAAGGTATAATCACCTTTGAATTCTTCAAAGTCATTTCGGCAATATTATAGTAAATTTGTCAAATTTTTTGACTTTGAAGGATTCAAAGGTGATTATACCTTTATTACCTAGTGTATGTTTCAAACAGGTTAAAGTTAAATTATACTGGATAAAACATTAAAATTTAATAAAAATAGCTATCACAATATTAAATATTTTAATCAGAACGGACAAAAAAAAAATCACTCGTTCCAAAAATCGTATAAAAAAAGCTATGTTCCATTTAAAAAACACCTTATCCATAGCGTAACTCTTTTGTTTCTAGTTCAAATAAATTTTCGGTTTCATTTTTGAATTCTGCAGGAAAAAGTAGATCGATTTACTATTTTGGATTTTTCTTTAAATACGAGGAAGCTCAAAAATGAGCCCCTGTTCAGTCCTCGTTGGAAGACCCTGTACTTACAATAAATTTCATTTTGTTCTAAACGGAATCAGAATATAATTTCAAATTCTTCCCTAACGTTCTGAACAGTCCCTATATGTCAGATCGGGTTATCTTGGCGGAAACTCAATTGTATCAATCCAGTAGTTTGGATAATTTTAGTTTAACCACTCTTTCGCCACAGCAGCATGCTGTCGGGGTTCACCATTTTGCATGTAGAAGTCCTTCGTTCAACTTTAGACGGCTTTTAAAGTCTCTTTAGTTATCAAGTTCATGAACAATCGAGTGCTCTATAGTTTGGTTGAGAATTTCAACTTAAACTAACAGTTAAATTTCTTTCAATAAAAAAGGACTGATATTGTCTCCCAGTATTGCCGCCCAAGCATTTTTTTTTTGGATATTGAGTATGTCCCTCTATAATAAAATATGGTGTAATAAAGTGACAGTTTTTGAAAGTAGATGAGGGTAGGGGTGGGTGAGGGTGGTGCGTAAAATACCTCATTTTATTGTCGCGTGTTTTTTCAAAAATGGTGTTTTTGGTTTTAATATCATTTTAAGTGTGCAAAATATAACTATTGTAAATTTTCAAAAAGTAACCTTGTATAATAAATAAGGAAATTAGACTACTCGCCTTGTCCAGTAAAGCCAGGTCGATCGGATTCATACCTGCCGTGAAATACTCCGGAAAATCGTCCAGAATTCCCAGAATGACTTTGATATTGCCCGTCAACTTCTCCTCCAAATGTTCCACCTATAAGATTTTGTATATCAGAGAAAATTTAGTTACTAATAGTCATCATTAGGTACGTTACCTGCTACACCTCCTGGATTTCCAGCACCAGCTGGTAAATATCTTGCTCCACCTTCCCCTGGCCCTATTCCACCAGGTGAATAACCTGACCCTCCTACTTCTGGTCGTTCACCACCAGTTGGTGAATATCCTGCTCCACCTTCTCCTAGTCTTGTTCCACCCGGTGAATAACCTGATCCTCCTACTAATGGTCGTTCACCACCAGTTGGTGAATATCCTGCTCCACCTTCTCCTAGTCTTGTTCCACCCGGTGAATAACCTGATCCTCCTACTACTGGTCGTTCACCACCAGTTGGTGAATATCCTCCTCCACCTTCTCCTAGTCTTGTTCCACCCGGTGAATAACCTGATCCTCCTACTACTGGTCGTTCACCACCAGTTGGTGAATATCCTGTTCCACCTTCTCCTAGTCTTGTTCCACCCGGTGAATAAGCTGATCCTCCTACTACTGGTCGTTCACCACCAGTTGGTGAATATCCTGCACCACCTTCTCCTAGTCTTGTTCCACCCGGTGAATAACCTGATCCTCCTACTCCTGATCGTTCACCACCAGTTGGTGAATATCCTGCTCCACCTTCTCCTAGTCTTGTTCCACCCGGTGAATAACCTGATCCTCCTACTACTGGTCGTTCACCACCAGTTGGTGAATATCCTGCTCCACCTTCTCCTAGTCTTGTTCCACCCGGTGAATAACCTGATCCTCCTACTACTGGTCGTTCACCACCAGTTGGTGAATATCCTGCTCCACCTTCTCCTAGTCTTGTTCCACCCGGTGAATAACCTGATCCTCCTACTACTGGTCGTTCACCACCAGTCGGTGAATATCCTGCTCCACCTTCTCCTAGTCTTGTTCCACCCGGTGAATAACCTGATCCTCCTACTACTGGTCGTTCACCACCAGTTGGTGAATATCCTGCTCCACCTTCTCCTAGTCCTGTTCCACCCGGTGAATAACCTGATCCTCCTACTACTGGTCGTTCACCACCAGTTGGTGAATATCCTGCTCCACCTTCTCCTAGTCTTGTTCCACCCGGTGAATAACCTGATCCTCCTACTACTGGTCGTTCACCACCAGTTGGTGAATATCCTGCTCCACCTTCTCCTAGTCTTGTTCCATCCGGTGAATAACCTGATCCTCCTACTACTGGTTGTTCACCACCAGTTGGTGAATATCCTGCTCCACCTTCTCCTAGTCTTGTTCCACCCGGTGAATAACCTGATCCTCCTACTCCTTGTCGTCCACCACCAGTTGGTAAATATCCTGCTCCACCTGGCTCACTAAATCGACCTGGCGGAACCTGTCCGCGCCCGAATTGTATGGTTTGATCCTGAAATCCTATTCCCAAACATTCTGCACAGTCTACCGGTGAACTTTGACTCTGTGCTTGACCCATACCACTTGATCCACCTGAAAAAAAATTCTTATATCTATTTTATTAATGTAGTTACTAAAAATATAAGGTATGACATTGTTTAGTTTACAAATTAAAGCATTTCGTAACGTAAAAAAAATAGATTGTCAAAATAATATTGGTTTCGTTGAAGGAAAATCTGAAACAACACGTTAACTGCCACAGTGCATAAAAAAATGGGTCGCTGACGCAATTTTATGTTTTATATTTTTTTGTGTTTAAAATGTGTTTTTTGTTGTATCAGTTTAACAATAATCTTTAAAAAGAGTTTTTGTTGGAAGTTTGTGAGTGCTTAATCTTATGGCACTATATTTGTGTCATGAGACGTAAAGGTACTAAACTTCTACACAACAACTGCAAAACATAACAATTCGTCGCAGATTTGTTGTTTAATATGAAAATGTATCTGCAGAAATAGGTCCCAAAGCCGCTCAATCAAAGACCCTGAAATCTCCTCACCAGTGCGCAGCTTGTCAAAAAACATTTTGTTTGAGTTGTTTCTTTGTGAAACATAATGGTTTTTTACTTTAATAATTGCTATTTGTTGCTATTGCTGTTTTGCTAAGGTAGAAAAAGTATTTGGTTTGTATTTCCACATTTCCACTAATGTAAACTACGAAGTTTTTTTTAAATTTTTGTACGTTTTCTTAATATATATTTTTTAAGATTTTATTTACAATATTTACTACTAATATACAAAAAATACCGGGGGTTTTTCCATTTTTGGGTCTTCAGCGCCGTACTCTAACGAATCCCACTTAAATATACAAGCTTCATGGCTTCAGGTCTGTGTCGCCGAATTTAAACCGATGACTACATTCATGGCCTAAATTCGTGCCATGAAACATAAGGAGAAAAATTCTTATGGCGCAGATGCTGTGCCATGTGGCAGTTAACGTGTTAAGTTAAACGGGCCTAACGTTTTCGTGAATGGAAACTTAAGAAAATCATTAATATTAAACGATTATTCTCTTTTAAACATAATATTGGTAGAAAAAATATACCGCAATTAATGGGCCGTTTTACGCCTGTGAAACTATGTCACGCCTGTCACCAATCCATAAATAAGTTGACTTTTTCCCACTAAAACCAGACACGTATGTTCCTAATTTCCAATTTGAATTTTGAAAGTTATGGCGTTATTGCTCGCAATGAAATTTACAAATATGAAAATAATAAATAAACATTTCTTGGAGATTCGTTTCACCTTAAAGCATGGTTATTATCCTTGTCATTAAGTCGGTTGCTGAACATTACTAAGTAATAACTTACTAACAACTGCCTTAGTTCCATTAAAGCTGCTCTCAGCTTCAGCTTTGCCAGGTTGTCCATTTCCTCCAAAATTTAAATACTGCGACTGCGTTTGCCCCCTCACTTTTCCGACAAAGTAATGTCGGTTTTCTCTCTTCCTTCTTTTTTTATGAGATATTTTCTCGATGACTGGGAGATCATTTTGAACATAGAGTAAAGTGTTTGAATTATGTGATTCTGGTAAGGTATTTTGGATGAGGTAAGTTGGAAAACCTCTGCAGAAGTCAAGAATTCTTTGGCCGGCAAGCCTCCAAATCTAATATTAGGTAAATAAAATACATTTAAAACTAGAATACTTCATAGATAAATTATTTAGTGGGAAGTGAAGCTTAAAAATGGACTTAACCAGATAAGATGTTGGTTATATTTATGGTGGGCTATCAAAAACAGTAAGCTTCATTTCATGGAAAAGAACGTTAACTGTTCTATGATGGTGCGTAATATAGCTACAAATATAAGTATTATCCTCGTTATTTCTACAGCACAGACGCCACAATTTACCAAATGAGAGAGTGCGCATTAAAATACTTTAGCAAAGCCGTAAAAAAGACTTACCTCTCTCTTTGATAACTTATTAGACGTAGATAATGGTTTGTTATCTGTTTTATTTTCAAAATTCGTCAGTCTTTGCGTTATAATGCTTTCATCGTTTGTTAAAATCTCCAGGAGACATTTTGATTCAATGAGATCCTTATATGCCACAACTCTCTAAAAATCAAACAGAGTTGAAAAAAAAATAAGGTATACTTAAAATCGACAAATACTTACTGTTTGGTAGTCGTATAAAGTCCGGGGTTTCTCAATATTTTTTTGAATATTGTTCTAAAAAATATAATATATAATATATTATTGGGAATATAAGAAATACGTTATATTTTTAAAGTTTTATACAAACATACCAACGATGTGTGAATGAGCTACGATAGCAAATAGATAAAAGTATTATACAGGGTGTCCGGAAATGTATGTGAATATGTATTATCTGATTAAGCTAGCAGTATTATTGGTTTATTAGAGTGGGATATGTCCTTTATAGAAAAGTTTTTGTGTTTTGACTTTGTTTTTTCCGTATTATTTGGTCTATGATTTTTGTTGGGTAACCGTTATTTGTGGCTATTGTTTTTATGATATCTAGTTATTTTCTATATTCGATTGCTGAGAGAGGAGTATTAATCAGTCGATGTACCGGGTGGTCAAATAAGCGAGGACGTCGGCTTTATCTCGGAAACCATTAGTCGTACAACTTTCGGAAAGATTTTTTTATGAGTAAAGTGGTCAAGAGAAATTGCTGGAAATTACTTTTAAGTTCCTCATTTCGCCGCAAGGGGGCACAATTAAAAATTGTTTTTTTAAATTCTAAATTTCTCCGAAAATTCCCATATTAAGGTATAACTCTGATTACATCATTGGAAAGCTTAGACAATTCTGCATCATTTTGGTTTAAGGCTCATTGGCGTAGCTACCTTGATAAGAGTGGGAGAAGCTATTGAAAGTGTAAACATTAAAATCGCTGTAACTTCTAAACGACTTATCCGATTTTACTAAATTTAAGCTTGTTTGGAAGGGGAAAATAAGCATCTTCAATTGCCGTATCCAAGAGTACACGATAGTGTTTAATAAAATTGCTAGAGGGCGCAATTTGTGATAATAACAGTTTTTTCGATTTTATCCCGAAAATTCAAATCATACGGTATAACTATGACATCATAATCGAAAAGTAGATGAAATTTGCAAGAAAAGATTTAAATACGGCAGTTCGATATCTTTGTTCGTTTCAGAGTTATTGCCAAAACAATAATTTTTAATACAAATTGCGCCCTCTAGCAATTTTATTAGAAACTATCTTGTACCATTGGATACGACAATTGAAGGTACTTACCTTTTTCTTTCAAACAAGCTTAAATTTAGTAAAATCGATTAGGTCGTTTAGAAGTTACAGCGATTTTAATGTTTACACTTTCACTTGATAAGAGTGGGGAGAAGCTATTGAAAGTGTAAACATTAAAATCGCTGTAACTTCTAAACCACTTATCCGATTTAACTTAATACAAGAGTGTTTGGAAGTACCTTTAATTGTCGTATCTAATGGTACGTGATAGTTTCTAATAAAATTGCTAGAGGGCGCAATTTGATTAAAAATTATTGTTTTGGCAATAACTCTGAAACGAACAAAGATATCGAACTGCCGTATTTAAATCTTTTCTTGCAAATTTCATCTACTTTTCGATTATGATGTCATAGTTATACCGTATCATTTGAATTTTCGGGATAAAATTGAAAAAACTGTTATTATTACAAATTGCGCCCTCTAGCAATTTTATAAAACACTATCGTGTACTGTTGGATACGGCAATAGAAGATGCTTATTTTCCCCTTCCAAACAAGCTTAAATTTAATAAAATCGGATAAGTCGTTTAAAAGTTACAGCGATTTTAATGTTTACACTTTCAATAGCTTCTCCCACTCTTATCAAGGTCGGTACGCCAATGAGCCTTAAACCAAAATGATGCAGAATTGTCCAAGCTTTCCAATGATGTAATCAGAGTTATACCTTAATACGGGAATTTTCGGAGAAATTTAGAATTGTAATGGGTTTATTTTTGCTTTTTAAAAGGAAATCTATCTATATAAAATATCGGTTTGAAAGTATTGTATTGTCGCTTTGGTTTTCACTATCAATAACTACTCATTTAGCGAACAGTATTAATATGTGAATAAAGCTTTTTCTTTCAATTTATTGGACGGATGGAAAATGATTTTCCAACGGTTTCTCGGGCGCCACCCCTTGGATTATTGTGGTAAGGGGCCCACGATGCACCAGGTAGCTTGTTACAGTGGAGAAAGTTAAACCAGGCGTTCAACTACGCATTTAGCGACTATTTTTAAGCGTCCTGAAAGATGTAAAATTTGGAAGGAAAAATGAAACAATCGGTTTCAAAAACGCAATTTATTTTCGTAAAAAAAATGACAATTAATCAGAAATGCAGTTTAATACTCGAAAAGTGTGTAAAAATGGGTCAGCGACAGGCTGACAATCGTACAATAAAACAGAAAGAGAGGGTAGGAAAGTATGCGTGTATGCTTGCGGTTTATGGAATTAAGGTCGCGTCGGCGTTCTGAGTTTTAACGTTATCGGTATTCTAGTGGAGGCGCGCGCGAGGAAACGAAAGTCGCAGTAGCGGTCGCGGTTGTCTTGACGGTAGCGGTAAGCGGTCGCGATGTCAACGGGCGGCAAGAAAGGCTTGCGGTTATCTTTATCAGTCCGGGCAGTAAAAGGTAAAAAGGAAAGATAACGCGGTCCGAGGGCTTGCGGCAACGCTGGGTCGATCGCGATCTGTTTCTGCTATCTGCGGACAGTTGTGCGGTACACTACTTGCGATTGCGGGCGCGGCTAATGTAACGTTAAACGCGGCGGTAGAAAATAGTTCCTGACGAGCGAGAGCGGTTCCGACCAGCCGTCCGTAGTGGTTCGGTGAAACGTCGGTTCCCCTACGCATGCGCGGATTTCGTTTGACTTCGCGGACATATACATTCTGGCTTTAACACAGTGTGTAAGACGGAGTACGTTAGAAGTAATGCTATGTGCGTGTGTGTGTGAGATAGCGCTATGTAGGGGTGTAAAAGAGAAAGTGAATTGCGAAAACCATTAATACCAGATAGGGCTGCACGGCTATTTCTCGATATAGCCCACTCCGGCATGTAAGTATTTATTTACAACGAAGTTACCCGGTGTTGATTGATTAGAACGAGACAGAGCTACACGGCTATTTCTCGATATAGCCCGATCTTGTATTGCTTTTCAAGTGAAACAGAGACAGCGATTTATTTATATGGTATGTGTCTTAAGGTGTCAAGTTCAGTTGGTGTTATAATTAATATGAGACAGAACTACACGGCTATTTCTCGCTATAGTCCGATCTTAAATATTCCAGGCAAAAATGGGTGTTCGTTATTGACCAGAACGAGACAGAGCTACACGGCTATTTCTCGATATAGCTCGATCTTGTATACAAATGACATCATATAAACAACCCGGTGTATGTGTAAGAGAGAGTGCAGTAATGTGTATCGGTGTGTAAGTGTGAATATCAAACCAGAACGTATACCATAAATATGCGACAAAACAATTTAAACGATGCAAATACAGATGACGGCGTCGAGGGGAAACGGCGGGCTTGCAGTCTTGTAGTGGATCCTTACCGGTGGTCGTGGCTCGGGGACGATCGGCTGGCTTCGCTGGTGGTCGGTTGGCTGGTCGGCTCGCTGCGGTTCTTCTTGGGCTGGTGACCTGCTGGGAAGATGAGAACCGGACTTCTGATTTAAAATGGGTCGATTTCCCGTATAAATTGACTCGGCGAAACTACGTCACGGTCATAGACGCGATGGTACCGTACGCGCTTCGACTTGGCGGCGCGCTCAGCAGTACTAACGAGTGTGGCCGGAAAATGATGAAAAGTATTTTCCGGATGTTTCGCGACGGAAAACTTAATATATTTAAACAGTAAAAATTAAATGAATTATTTACGTACAAGAATGAACGTTGTAGCACGAAAAATAAAAAAGTAATTTTTGTACACGCATAGTATCCTTTACAACTATATAAATAATGCAGTAAAAATATTAAAAACCCCGGAAAAATATAGTAACTTCGTTACACACCCCCCCTTCTTTGAAAAAAATATTTTGTTTACAAAAGAAAATATTTTCCTAAACCTAGCCCTATGGTGGAAAAACCTGAAAATGAATATATATAAAAAACAGTATTATGATTCTATAATAAAAAAATTAAATTGCTTCGGTCTTGAAAATGGTCCAGTGGTCCTCGGTGGTCCTCCATGGGTGACATCATGTGGTACCCGTACTCGTTGCGGTGGCGCCTCATGCTATGCATGGTACCTCACCGTTTCTTTTCTTCTTGCCTTTATATCCTAGGCATCCAAATAAACAGCCATAGCTTGGCATGTTCTGTTGCAGACTGAGTGCATACAGCACTGCGTTTCTGACGGATGTGGAGTGCCTCTGATGCATGGACAGAGATTGACGGGTACTTAGACTTCTGGTGGATTGTCCGGGTATAGCGGTAGTAGGGCTTGACCCGTTGCACAAATTGCACTGGATTCGGTTGTTAAAGGGCTAGCAGGCCTAGGGGTGTCGGTTTCTTTTTACGGGTTTTTATCGGATGGTTCGGAAGAAAACTACATCAGATTGTCGTGTGCGGTTTTTAAGTCCTTGATATGGATGTTTCGGTACTTTTTGCCTGATTGATCCTTGAGATCATATACAACTGGTGACACGACTTTAATTACGGTATAAGGCCCAGAATACTTCGGTGCAAGTTTTGCGGCAAAACCCTTGACAGCAGAGGAAAGTGGGTTTTCGCGACGCATAACTTTATCTCCGACATGACATCTCCATTCTCGCCGGCGGAGGTTATAGTGATGGCTTTGAACGGTGAAGGCTTTTCCTAAATTGATTCGAACTAGCTCATACACATCTTTTAACCTTTGGAGCCGGGCGGTAAGGTTGGCCAATTGTGCGGTATTTTCTTCTGCGGTTGGGATGGAATCGTCTTGTGGCCCTTCGGTATCTGTGCGGTTGCGGTATAACGGTTTAGGAGGGTCCAGTTCACGGCCAAAATTAAGAAAGGCAGGTGAGAATCCTGTGGACTGATGTCGGGAACTATTGAGTGCAAACACAAGTTCGGGTAGATGCACATCCCATTTTCTGTGATCCGCTTCGCAGAATTGGGCTACCATGGTTTTCATAGTTTTATTGGTGCGTTCTACGGGATTAGCTTGCGGAGTATATGGGGGTGTAAGTCGGTGTGTTATCCCCATTTCGCCGAGTAGATCCTTAAACGTTTGTCCGGTATATTGGGTTCCATTATCAGAAATAACAGCGTGTGGACATCCGAATCGGGTGATAACCTCTTCATAGAGCGCCTGGCTAACCGCCTTGGCGGTAGCTTTTCGAATGGCTCGACACTGTATCCATTTAGTGAAGCGGTCCTGGAAAATAACTAGATAAATATTTCCTTTTGCGGAGCGGGGTAGCGGTCCAACTAAGTCGGTACTAACGGTTTCCCATGGTTGGTCATTTCTAGACGGTTGCATTTTACCAGCTGTTTGTTGTTGTGACGTTTTATATCTCTGGCAAGATGAACAACGTCTGACATATGCGGCAATATCTCGGAACATGCCGGGCCAGTAATAACGGCGGGCAATACGGGCTGTAGTTTTAGCAATACCGAGGTGTCCGGCAGTCGGTCGATCGTGATTTTCTTCCAACACTTCTTTGCGGGCGGTCTTGGGAACACAAACTTTCCATGGATCGGCCATGTCGTCCTCGGTAGGGTCGGACATATCCCAGAAGTGGCGGTATAGGCGGCCATCTCGAACGTGATAATCGGGAAACGCTGTGGGATTATTCTCAACGGCGGTTTTCTTTGCTGTATACCAGGAACAAGGTGTAAACTCGTCTAATGCGATGATTGGGTTAGGATCCTCTTCTTGGTCATCGGTGCCGGTAAGAACAGGAGCTCGGGATAATGCGTCGGCTACTTTGTTTAAAACTCCCTTGCGGTACTTTATTTCGAAGTCGAACTGTTGAAGGTACATGCTCCAGCGGGCTAATCTACCAGATGGGCTTTTAATTGAATGTAGCCAGCGGAGTGATTGATGGTCAGTCACGACGGTAAAGTGGTAGCCTTCTAAATACGGTCTCATCTTTTCAATACCCCAGACAATTGCCAAGCATTCTTTCTCGGTCACTGAAAACTTCTTCTCGTTGGGACTTAAACTTCGACTTGCATAAGCAATCACGTGATAGCCATCTGACCCATGTTGAATCAGGGCAACACCAAGCCCGTTATCGGATGCATCTGTCTGCAACGTAAATGGCCGGGAGAAATCGGGACAAGTCAATACGGGGGCCTGGGTTAAACTAGTCTTTAGCTGTTCGAATGCGGATTGTTGTTCCTCGTTCCATTTCCAGCGGATACCCTTTTTCAAAAGCTGGTTAAGCGGAGCGGCAATCTGTGAGAAGTTCGGCACAAAACGTCTATACCAGGATGCAATACCCAAGAATCGTCGTAAGGAGCGTATATTTGTGGGTGCAGCCAATTGTAAAATAGCACAGACTTTCTCGGGATCGGTGCAAATACCCTCGGATGTCACAAGGTGACCTAAGTAGCGGAGGGATCGACGGCCAAATTGACATTTTTCGGGATTCAGTTTCAGATTGGCGGCAAGTAGACGGCGAAACACTTCTTGTAAATTGCTTAGGTGTTCCTCAAATGTTTCACCCAACACGATTATGTCATCCAGATATGCGAAACAGAACTGGTCCAGCTCCGGTCCTATGATTCGGTCCATTAATCGTTGAAAAGTTGCGGGAGCTGAGTGCAATCCGAAGGGCATAACCTTAAATTGAAATAATCCCATGCCTGGTACAGTAAAAGCGGTGATTGGTTTGCTTTCCTCTGATAGCGGTACCTGCCAGTAGCCTTGTTTTAAGTCGATGCTGGAAATATACCGGGCTCGTCTTAGTTTATCCAGGATAGCGTTGATATAGGGCAGAGGGTACGCATCCTTGCGCGAAATGGCGTTAATTTTTTGAAAATCAATGCAGAAACGGTATTTGCCATCTTTCTTCCGGACTATTACTACGGGAGAACTCCATGGGCTATCTGCTGGTTCAATAATGTCATTATCTAACATTTCTCGTACTTCCGTATTAATTATTTCTTGCATCCTGGGGTTCTGTGGTCTATATCGTTGCTTGATTGGCTCGAGGTTCAGTAGGTGTATCGAGTGCTGCATTAGCGGGGTGGTGCCTCGAATATTTTCAAATTTTGGTAATTCTTATTCAAGAAATTGTTGTAGTAGCCGTTCTTCGTCTTTAGTTAAGACTAGAGCTGGATTGCTAGTATTTGATCCTATGGGGCTGCACATGTTATCGGAAAAGGGAAGTGCTTCATCATTGAGATATACTTGGCCAGAGTTTAAATCTAGCTGAAACTGGTGTCGGCTCAATATATCCATCCCTAGTACAATTTCGGACGTTAGATGCGGAAAATAGCTGATGTCTACGGTTAGATCGGTGTTTCCAATTTTTAATGGGACCCGGTATGCTTCGGCTATCTGTATAACTCCACCATTTGCTACTTGTGCACTTTTGACCGGTGATTGCACTTTTTGGCAACGGTTTCTTCTACAATGTTCTACGACGAGTTCACCAATATACGAGCTTGCGGCACCTGTATCTATGAGAGCAGAAAACGGTGTATTAAAAATATGTACTATGACGTGCGGGCGGTTATCGGTATTACTATTTACGGAGCGGTTTAGTGGAATCGAGGTTTGGCGATTTCGGTACTGAACTGACCTCGGGGCGGTGCAGCGCCGGTTTAGTTTTCCCGTCGGAAGGCGGGGCATGGGCAGTCTCGTGATAAAACATTATCTTTACCACACCTTGAGCAAAATAATCGGCTCGGATTGCGACATTCGGTACGAAAGTGTCCGTTCTCTCCACATCGAAAACAAACCTGGGAGGGACGGTAGGAGGTGCGGCAATTCGGTGGTGGGGCGTTCCTCGTTCGGTTGTTTGGCATAGTATTGGTCTGTTGTGGGCTATAACTGGCCCGATTCAATTGTTGAAGCAGTACTTCGGTTTCTCTAACCAATCGAGAAAAGGATACAATATCGGAAAAATCAGTTCTTCGTATTTGTTGTCGATATTGCGGAAGTAGGTTGCGGTACAGCCATTTTAACTCCTGGTCCGGTCCGATACCACCGTGTCTGCGAATAAGAGTTTGTAGATCGGTAATATAATGGCTGGGCGATTCATTTATTCTTTGCCGGCGGTGACTAATTTCGACTTCCAAATCGTCAGCATGGTTCAATGGAAAATAAAAGTTCCTAAAGTCCAACTCGAACTCGACCCATGTCCTCCAGGTGCGATTGTTGTTGCGGTACCACAGTGCAGCGTCACTTTGTAGAAGCTCGGGCATGTGCGGTAGTAATACATCCATCGGCAGGGCTTGCGCATTGCAGATCTCTTGGAGGCGTTCAATAAAGGTAACAGGATCATCTCTGCCATTGAAATGTACATTCCATTTGTGTACTTTTAGTGATCTTACTGCCCCTGATGAGCTGGGCAAAAATCCCGTGGTCAGTGCCTGCGGTACTGATGCTGTGGTGATCGTGACGGCTGGCACAGAGGTTGCGGCTGAATGGGCTGCGGACATGATTAGTCTCAGTGATGGTAGACCGGTATAGGTAGCGGCGGTGGTACAGGTAACGGTGACCGGAGCGGTAACGGAAGCGGTATTTGAAACGGTGGCTTGAGAAAAATTGAATGGCGTCGTTTTCGGCGTCGGTGTAGCTTGGCCACTGCGGATGAATTTTATTAAACGTTTCCTAAGAACGTCTGTCGTGCCACTGCAATCAAGACCAAACTTCGTCAGCTCGAGAACTAGGCCATCCTTCTTCAGCTGGTACACCCAACTTACTTGAGTATCACTCGGATCGGTTTGGGTTATTTTTGTTGCGGAATCTTCGGCAGGCGTCGAATTGTTGGCGTCGGTGTCGTTCGGATCATCGGTCTTCATGGCAGTTGGCTTCTATACGACTTGGCTCAGCGGGCTGCGGAGAACGATCCGTCTCGGTCGGAGGTCTGGTGAGAACTCCTGGTGTTCTCTCGACGACGACTAACTTATTACGTGCGGACCTGCGCATACAAACGCGTTGAAATGGAGCATACTTTCCTCTCTATTACGTGGGAATGCGCGATTGTTTCAGTAACAGCTTTATTGAAAATTTAACGATAATTTACCGGCCAGAACGAAAGACTACGCGTGGCAGATGCGCAAAACGGACTTCGGCAAAACAGTGTCAGCGGATCATTATTCGACAAGAACCTAAACCTAATAACCTAAAACTAATATATCTCGGACCGTTATTTCTCTCTAAACAACGGCAAGATCAGTAAAACCGGACCGCTGCTTCTCTCTAAGCAACGGCGAACCCTAACAGCAGTATATCCTAAAACTAATTCGCGGATGCCGAATAATGAATGCCTACCTTTGGTTTTCTTAAAAACTCGGTACGACGGTATTTTACAGAAATTTTAGTTCGCGCATGCGCAGTACGGTCCCTGCTCGGGCGCCATTTGTAATGGGTTTATTTTTGCTTTTTAAAAGGAAATCTATCTATATAAAATATCGGTTTGAAAGTATTGTATTGTCGCTTTGGTTTTCACTATCAATAACTACTCATTTAGCGAACAGTATTAATATGTGAATAAAGCTTTTTCTTTCAATTTATTGGACGGATGGAAAATGATTTTCCAACGGTTTCTCGGGCGCCACCCCTTGGATTATTGTGGTAAGGGGCCCACGATGCACCAGGTAGCTTGTTACAGTGGAGAAAGTTAAACCAGGCGTTCAACTACGCATTTAGCGACTATTTTTAAGCGTCCTGAAAGATGTAAAATTTGGAAGGAAAAATGAAACAATCGGTTTCAAAAACGCAATTTATTTTCGTAAAAAAAATGACAATTAATCAGAAATGCAGTTTAATACTCGAAAAGTGTGTAAAAATGGGTCAGCGACAGGCTGACAATCGTACAATAAAACAGAAAGAGAGGGTAGGAAAGTATGCGTGTATGCTTGCGGTTTATGGAATTAAGGTCGCGTCGGCGTTCTGAGTTTTAACGTTATCGGTATTCTAGTGGAGGCGCGCGCGAGGAAACGAAAGTCGCAGTAGCGGTCGCGGTTGTCTTGACGGTAGCGGTAAGCGGTCGCGATGTCAACGGGCGGCAAGAAAGGCTTGCGGTTATCTTTATCAGTCCGGGCAGTAAAAGGTAAAAAGGAAAGATAACGCGGTCCGAGGGCTTGCGGCAACGCTGGGTCGATCGCGATCTGTTTCTGCTATCTGCGGACAGTTGTGCGGTACACTACTTGCGATTGCGGGCGCGGCTAATGTAACGTTAAACGCGGCGGTAGAAAATAGTTCCTGACGAGCGAGAGCGGTTCCGACCAGCCGTCCGTAGTGGTTCGGTGAAACGTCGGTTCCCCTACGCATGCGCGGATTTCGTTTGACTTCGCGGACATATACATTCTGGCTTTAACACAGTGTGTAAGACGGAGTACGTTAGAAGTAATGCTATGTGCGTGTGTGTGTGAGATAGCGCTATGTAGGGGTGTAAAAGAGAAAGTGAATTGCGAAAACCATTAATACCAGATAGGGCTGCACGGCTATTTCTCGATATAGCCCACTCCGGCATGTAAGTATTTATTTACAACGAAGTTACCCGGTGTTGATTGATTAGAACGAGACAGAGCTACACGGCTATTTCTCGATATAGCCCGATCTTGTATTGCTTTTCAAGTGAAACAGAGACAGCGATTTATTTATATGGTATGTGTCTTAAGGTGTCAAGTTCAGTTGGTGTTATAATTAATATGAGACAGAACTACACGGCTATTTCTCGCTATAGTCCGATCTTAAATATTCCAGGCAAAAATGGGTGTTCGTTATTGACCAGAACGAGACAGAGCTACACGGCTATTTCTCGATATAGCTCGATCTTGTATACAAATGACATCATATAAACAACCCGGTGTATGTGTAAGAGAGAGTGCAGTAATGTGTATCGGTGTGTAAGTGTGAATATCAAACCAGAACGTATACCATAAATATGCGACAAAACAATTTAAACGATGCAAATACAGATGACGGCGTCGAGGGGAAACGGCGGGCTTGCAGTCTTGTAGTGGATCCTTACCGGTGGTCGTGGCTCGGGGACGATCGGCTGGCTTCGCTGGTGGTCGGTTGGCTGGTCGGCTCGCTGCGGTTCTTCTTGGGCTGGTGACCTGCTGGGAAGATGAGAACCGGACTTCTGATTTAAAATGGGTCGATTTCCCGTATAAATTGACTCGGCGAAACTACGTCACGGTCATAGACGCGATGGTACCGTACGCGCTTCGACTTGGCGGCGCGCTCAGCAGTACTAACGAGTGTGGCCGGAAAATGATGAAAAGTATTTTCCGGATGTTTCGCGACGGAAAACTTAATATATTTAAACAGTAAAAATTAAATGAATTATTTACGTACAAGAATGAACGTTGTAGCACGAAAAATAAAAAAGTAATTTTTGTACACGCATAGTATCCTTTACAACTATATAAATAATGCAGTAAAAATATTAAAAACCCCGGAAAAATATAGTAACTTCGTTACAGAATTTAAAAAAACAATTTTTAATTGTGCCCCCTTGCGGCGAAATGAGGAACTTAAAAGTAATTTCCAGCAATTTCTCTTGACCACTTTACCCATAAAAAAATCTTTTCGAAAGTTGTACGACTAATGGTCCTCGCTTATTTGACCACCCGGTACAATACCACAACCACCTTGAAAGAAGCCGTGAAACAGGAACATCGACAACACTGCTGGAAGATCCATGTGTCACGTGACTTTTTGAGGTTAGCCATGGTTTAATATGTAATTTACGCGCTAACTAGGTGTAGGTGTCGTATTAATTTGTATTTTTATCCCGTTTTCGATTGATATCTAATAGAAAATTTAAGTGACATGATTGCTAAGACCTCTACAAAATACTGATAAAAATTTTGAGACCTTAAAAGTCGACAGTCAAGTCTGTAATTTAAACGCAGAAGATAATAATTTGTATAATAGAATATCACTTTTGATTGATCAAATAAATCTACTCGTAGTGAAACAAAAACAGCTTCTCAACGCAATATTACTATTATTTAATAATTAGGTAAGTTGTTCTTGTTATTCAAAACTATTTATTACTTTTTTATACATTTTTTAATATCAATATAGTGGCAACAAAGCCACAAAAACACGAAAAATATCAGAAAGAATAAAAAAGTCGCCAGTTGCCGCGCGTCACAATAATAGCTTGTGGATCCGCAACTCCCAGCTGATGCAGCGTTGCCCGATGTCACTTCATGGCTTCTTATCAAGTTGGTTGTGACCATGCGATTGAATGCAGCTAGTTTTGTTTGTTGGTGGTGTTTTGAATCTGCGGGTATAACTTTGGTATAGGTTATGATAAATTGCTGGTCAGTAAAAAAGACCATCATAATCAACAAATAGCCGCGAAAAGAAAAATAATAACAATAATAAATGCTTTTATTTATAGTGGACATTTTTATAAATATACAAATTTGTACTGGTGGTGGCGCTTTTCGCAATTTGTGCTATTACGAAGATCCACGAAACAACCAATTATACAGGGTGTTCTATTATAAAAAAGTAGCTTTACATCGCCACACATTTTTGAGACACGCTGTACTCACCAACATAATTTTAAATTGAAAGGTCCAAACAGGCTAAGTGCCAAAATTAAAGAACAGAGATATTTAAGAAAAACGAAATTTTGAGTGGTTATTTCTAAAGGGGTAAAAGTTCATTTGAAAACTTCCCACCTCGATTTTCCTGCTTTTAAATAAAAATGTAGAAAATCGCTCGGACCCGTCGATTTTTATTTCGAGGGGGACATCTTTTGCGTATATTGCCAATCCTGTTACTTCAAGCCCCTAGGAGGGAGGGGGGGTAAGATCTAAATCTTAAATATATACCCCTATTTTATATAATTTTTTTGGATTCTGCATAAAATTCTTAACATTTTTTAATAAAAGCATTATTAGTCTATACTTAACAGTTTTCGAGATATTGACTCTTGAAAAATGACATTTTTGAACTTTGACAGCGTCTAGCTTTCTAACTGTACGTCTTAGAGCAAAACGGCTTACATGTCTCTATCTTCGATTTTTATTATCTTTCCAATAGTGTCAACTTCCGGTCAAACCGGAAGTGCTATATTTCTTGCATCCGGATTAACCGAAAGTTCACACTTTTGGAAAGATAAAACACAGTTAGAAAGCTAGACGCTGTCAAAGTTCAAAAATGTAATTTTTCAAGAGTAATGTCCGCAAGAAAGTTCGCATCAAATGGGATTTTTTTTTATTATTAGGTATAGGTAAAAATTGAAAAAGCAGATAGTTTTTGCTTACCTAAAAACCAAAAATAACGTATACTGAAGCAGCTGCACGACTTGCGTTACCTGTCAAATTTGACATTTTTAATAAAATAGGTTCAAAAATGCCATTATTTATGAAAATATCGAAAAACTTTATTTAGGCATTTTTAGCCTCTGTACGAAATTTTGACAGTCTGATACGATTTTTATTTTTTGCCAATTCTTGAAAATTTTGATCAACCCTCGTAGATTAACTTGCACATCGATGTAAAACCATTTGCCTTTACTTCATTTGTAATCTTAATGCAATTTTGTGTAAAATTTTTGTTTCCAATTATTTATTTTGCTTCAAAAACTGAAATTGTTATTGATCAGTATGTAATTTTTGATGCAAAGTTTATCTGATTACATCAGTTTTGCCAAAACCGACGTTTCTCATTTTTCTTAAGTTCGTAAACAGATGTACAAAAAGAAAATATAAGGAAGCTTTCGTTGAAATTTTACTTAATTAATATTGGATCAAAAAGAATAAATATTAATCGCTCGGAAAATGTTATTCAACAAAAATATAATTTAATATAATTAATTTAATTTAATATTAATTAAGTAAAATTTCAACGAAATCTTCCTAATATTTTCTTTTTGTACATCTGTTTACTAACTTAAGAAAAATAAGAAACGTCGGTTTTGGCAAAACTGATGTAATTAGATAAACTTTGCATCAAACATTACGTACTGATCAATAACAATTTCAGTTTTTGAAGCAAAATAAATAAGTGGAAACAAAAATTTTACACAAAATTGCATTAAGATTACAAATGAAGTAAAGGCAAATGGTTTTACACCGATGTATAAAAGTTAATCTACGAGGGTTGATCAAAATTTTCAAGAACCTGGCAAAAATAAAAATCGTATTAGACTCAAAATTTCGTACGGAGGCTAAAAATGCCTAAATAAACAACTTTCTCGAATAAAGTTTTTCGATATTTTGATAAATAATGGCATTTTTGAACCTATTTTATTAAAAATGTCAAATTTGACAGGTAACGCAAGTCGTGCAGCTGCTTCAGTATACGTCATTTTTGGTTTTTAGGTAAGCAAAAACTAACTGCTTTTTTAATTTTTACCTATACCTAATAATAAAAAAAAATCCCATTTGATGCGAACTTTCTTGCGGACACTGAATATCTCGGAAACTGTTAAGTACCTATAGACTAATAATGTTTTTATTAAAAAATGATCAGAATTTTATGGAGAATCCAAAAAAATTATATAAAATAGAGGTATCCATTTAAGATTTAGATTAAGAACAAGATTGACACTATACGCAAAAGATGGCCCCCTCGAAATAAAAATCGACTGGTTTGAGCGATTTTCTCATTTTAAAGCAGGAAAATCGAGTGGGAAGTTTTCAAATAAACACCCTGTGTAAGTCTTGATTTTACTTTTTGTTAAAACATATTATATTATTTGTAAGCTTAGCCTTGTTTCGAAGGTTAATGCAAAAAAATTGGATTATAAAAAAAAAATAAGAAACATGCTAAGTCCCACGATAAAAAAAAGGTTTTTAAGAGAAAAAAACTGTTTAATACCAAACTTATAAACTAAAATGAACTTGTACAAAAACTTAAAGTACCTACTATATGATTATAGGCAAAACATGATTTAAACTAATAATTCTAATAGCTTAGGGTAATAGTCTTACCAACCTTATTATAAAATAATAAACTTGTAGTACATATTACTTAAAGTAATATAAAAAAATTTCCGCAAAACACAAAACATAAATCTTTTAATCTAAACCTCCAACTAAGCTGTCTCTCCAAGTTTCATAGAAAACAATTAAATTTATTTGCTATCGTCTTTAAGCTACATGTCCTCAAGACATAGTAAGGACATCCTGTATAACTCATTGTCCACCAACGGTAAGTTTGTATAATAACATTTTTTAAATAACATAAGCCACATCAAAGATGTGACGCTTTCAATGGTCACCCTCTATAAATGAATATAGTCATTAAAAAAATTATGATAGTTTTTTAAAAATTATAAAAAAATATTTTAAAAGTTTATTGATGACGATAATGCGTCCATTTGTTAAACTTACTTGGTAATGGTGATCTATTATTAAAAACATGATAAAGTATATCTAGGACATGTCAAATTCAATGAACCCTAGTGCTTGTTTTAAAAATAAAATTTTAATTCATAAAATTACTATCGAAATAGGATTGCTTGAAGATTATATTCAAGTAAGCATAATACTTTAAATGTTTCCGATATACAGGGTGTTCGTTTAAGAACTTGCCACCTCGATTTTCCTGCTTTAAAATAAAAATGTGAAAAATCGCTCGGACCCGTTGATTTTTATTTCGAGGGGGACATTTTTTGCGTATATTGTCAATCTTGTTACTTCAAGACTTCAAGCCCCTAGGCCTAGGAGGGAGGGGGGGTGGTAAGATCTAAATCTTAAATGGATACCCCTATTTTATATAATTTTTTTGGATTCTGGATAAAATTCTGAACATTATATAATATAATACTATACTTAACAGTTTCCGTACTCTTGAAAAATTACATTTTTAAACTTTGACAGCGTCTAGCTTTCTAACTGTACGTCTTAGAGCAAAACGGCTTCTATCTTCGATTTTTATTATCTTTCCAATAGTGTGAACTTTCGGTTAAACCGGATGTAAGAAAACTGTTGGAAAGATAATAAAAATCGAAGATAGGGACATGTAAGCCGTTTTGCTCTAAGACGTACAGTTAGAAAGCTAGACGCTGTCAAAGTTCAAAAATGTCATTTTTCAAGAGTCAATATCTCGGAAACTGTTAAGTATAGACTAATAATGCTTTTATTAAAAAATGTTCAGAATTTTATGCAGAATCCAAAAAAATTATATAAAATAGGGGTATCCATTTAAGATTTAGATCTTACCCCCCCCTCCCTCCTAGGGGCTTGAAGTAACAAGATTGGCAATATACGCAAAAGATGTCCCCCTCGAAATAAAAATTGACGGGTCCAAGCGATTTTTCACATTTTCATTTTAAAGCAGGAAAATCGAGGTGGGAAGTTTTCAAATGAATGTTTTAAATGATGATTGAAATTGCCTGTCTGTCTTTGAGGTTCTGAGTTCGATTCCTTAAGCTAAAGTATACAGTGTGTATCAGCCTAATAGAATAAATTCGATAATAAATACATGGGGGCGTGTCCGAAAAAACGCTCGGACACTTCGATTGGTATTTCTAGTTGCGCATTTTTTTTTCAATAAAATATTTTATACAGGGTGTGTCATGTAACAGTAGCCATTACCAACTTTCTTATTTTAAATACAACATCCTGTATATTATTCAATTTTTGGATTCTTCAGAAAATTTTAGACATATTTTATGTACAATTATCCTATAACTATCTTCAACTGTTTCGGAAATATTAAGTATTTTCAGATTTGTTGCAAAAATTAACAACACACTTAAAAACTAATAAGTAAAACCGTTTATTTCTTTATAATGTAAAAAAGAAAATATATATATATATAGGAGATGTTGAAAATGCTCACCACGAACGTCTTGGCAACATCCTAATCTTAAATAGAATTTTTTCCTAATGTTACTGAACATCTCAGGCGTGACCGATCTAATCGCAAGCGTTATACGTCTTCTTAAGTCAGCTAAGTCGAGGGGTTTAGTTTGTATAAAACATTTTTGACATAAGTCCATAAGAAGTCTGATGGCGTCAGATCAGGGGATCGTGCTGGCCATTTCATCGATCCACGCCTCCCTATCCACCGATTTGGAAATATTCGGTTAAGGTACTGCCGAACATTGATTTGGTGCTCCATCTTACTGAAACCATATCATATTCGCTGGATGTTGTGAATCTGCTGGATCAGGATATAAGTTTGTCAAAGTTGGCAAGACATTATTTTGGAACAGTGCTAAATAATTATCGCCATTTAAATTGCCATTAATGAAAAAGGGACCTATGATAATGATCTCCAACTATACCTGCCCAAACATTAACCTTTTCAGGATATTGAGTATGTTTATCTCTAATCCAGCGAGGATTTTCTCTAGACCAATAGCGGCAATTCCGACGATTAGCATGACCGTGAAATGTAAAGATGCACTTATCAGAAAACAAAACATGTTCTAATTGATAACGAAGTTATGGTTGCTCTCTAGAAGGGTCGTTGTTAAAATCGTTTAAAGTTGTTGGGGAAGAAAAGTCCTTTCTACCTTCTTACATAGTGTACACCTTTAAACGATTTTATGTTCTAATTGGATTACATTATTAATAAATTGCCATCATTTGTTCACAAAAATACGTTCTCCTATGAAAATCGTCTTCCATGAGCTCATGAGAAGGTATCCTTTTATACAATAATACCTACATTTTATTTTCTTATAATGTTCGAATAATCGATGGCTAACATCGAACATTGGGGCTGTTTTTTAACTAGAAGTGTGTGGGTTTTTCTGAAACTCAAGCATAAAATCTAATTTGGTATCATCACGTATTACATTGGCAGCTAATTTTTTATATCTGCTTTACATGTCCAAGCTGGCGAAACGGCTTTTCTATATTACTAATCCCTTGAGTTATAGGCGGCAAATGGAAATGTTTCATGAAATAAGCGAGCAACTTCCATTTGTGTCCGTGTTTTATCTCCATAACCATTCATCTGTAGAATTGTTATTTTGTGCATTTCCGTTAAATAAACCATTTTTCTGATATTCAGTTAACGGAATTCAAATGACTATAACACTGACAACTACTGTCATGCAGACAGACAACAATTTGCTAAGGTAAACACAACTATTTATACCTTTTTTTAATTTCATATCAGTAAAAAGAAACGCTGAAACGCAATAAATCTGAAAACCCTTACGATTTCCGAAACAGTTGAAGAAAGGTATAGAATATTGTACATGAAATATGTCTAGAATTTTCTGAAAAAGCCAAAAATTGAATAATATACAGGGTGTTGTATTTAAAATAATAAAGTTGGTATTGGTCACTGTTAGATGACACACCCTGTATAAAAAGTTTTTATTGAAAACAATGCGCAACTAGAAATACCAATCGACGTATCCGAGCGTTTTTTGAACACGCCCCCATGTATTTTCCATTTTGCTGATACACACTGTATATTATGCCTAAAGCACATTTTAGTTATATTTTATATTTTAACGGTAAAAGTGTAAATTAAAGAGTTTTAAATTGAAAATGATTTTAATTTAACAATAATAAAGAGTTTAATAGGACAGCTTTCGTACGGGATGTACAACTAAAAATGGCCTTCGGCTGTAGGTTGGAAACCGTTTAGCAGCGTACGAATGGCAATTATTTTTAAGTTTCTAGGTTAGCCGCTAGGGGGCGTTTCTATTGTGACCAATCAAACAAGCTGAATTTTCTAAAAAATCCTCTTAGTAAACATGTATCAAAGGTGGCATTTTTCAATCTAATGAAAATTCTGGATAACTTTCGTATTATACTGGGTGTTATTTAAGTATGTTTTCAAACTACAAGGGGTGCTTCTTTAAGTGATTTTAAGAAGAAAAGTTCATATAAACATGGGTCCGAAAATGCATAGTATTTACGATGCAAGGTGTCAAACTTTAAAAAAAAATCGGATGTTCGTGAATATCTCAATACTATTTTATTCGATTTTGTTGAAATTTGGCAATTCTGTTTGTAATAATAAGAGAATAATTTAGCCTAAATTAGATTAAAATTATTAAGTCAAGTGGCGTCCCGGAAGACAGTTCAACTAATATTTTTGACAAAAAAATTGCGCGCCACTGATTTTTTTTTTAATTATGTATTTTTTTCGAATTAAGCAACTACAAATACAACTATTTTATCTTTTAAGTTTTTTTCCTAATAATATCTTGCTTTGTTTTCGAGAAAAAAAAATAAAAACCACTTTATTGCATGTCCCCGGGACAATAAGAGTAAAAAATGTAAACTACTTACCAAACTATTAAACAATTAAATTTACACGAAAGTCCTCTTTTGATTTTTTTTGCACAGATTATAACACAGATAATGTTTTCGATAAAAGATATTAACATTAAATAATCGCATAACGTAATAATTTATTACTGCAATGTTTTAAAAGTTACTGAAATAGTAATTTACGTTACAAGACCGGAAAGTAGTGTTTTTCAGGTCGAGACAAGCATTTTCAGGGCGAGCCATAGGCGAGTCCTGGAAGCTTGGAGAGACCTGAAAAAGACTAATTTTCGGTTGCGTGACGTACAATATTTTTTTTAAGACCGACACTTCGATATATTTTATAATCTACGCGAACCAAGTTTGACATAAAGAACAAAATTAAAAATCAACGAACTGTCATTCGACAATACATCGAAATGTTGTTGCCATAATAACGAAATCAAGGTATCTTGTATTATCAAAGAGCGATTGGAAAAACAAAAAACATAGTGACAGTGACATTAGAGTCCGGAAAAGATTTTTCCGGTCTCTAGTGTCACTTTTCCGATCTTGCGATCGGAAAAACGTTACTTTCTAGACGAAAAATTGTCCAGAAAGTGTAAATTTTCTGGTCGGTTTAAAAAAAAATAATAAGAATGCTATGGAAGGAAAAACAGTTGCTGTTCAAACATTGCAGAAATAAATTATTACGTTATGCGTATTTTTAATTGCTTAATAGTTTGGTAAGTAGTTTAAATTTTTTACTCTTATTGTCCCCGTGGTTTTTATTTTTTTCTCGAAAACAAAGCAAGATATGAAAAAAACTCAAGAAATAAAATAGTTGTACCTGTGGTTGCTTAATTCGAAAAAATACATTAATTTAAAAAAACAGTGGCGCGCTATTTTTTTTTCAAAAATATTAGTCTTCCGGGACGCCACTGGACTTAATAATTTTAATCTAATTAGGGCTAAATTATTTTCTTGTTATTACAAACAGAATTGCCAAACTTCAACAAACCGAATAAAGAGTAGGTATCGAGATATTTACGAACATCCAATTTTTTTTTTAAAGTTTGACACCCTTTATCGTAAAAACTATGCATTTTCGGACTCATGTTTATAAATGAACTTTTCTTCTTAAAATCACTTGAAGAAGCACCCCTTCGAGTTTCGCCACATACTTAAATAACACCCTGTATATAGGAGGGGACAAACATTGCTATGCAAAAATATTCTCAACTTTTTGTAGGCAAGAAGGTACTAATACGATATCATTGTGTCTTCTACAAAGCTATAATCAACACAACACTTTTTTAAATTAATGTTCTGTAAATTTAAATTATTTACAACATGATGATTTGAAACATGAAATACTACGTGTCAAATTTTGATTTCTTTCCTTAAAATTTGTGCTGCGTCAAAATGCCGACATCAAACGAAGATACGAAGAGCTTTTAATGTAAATAAATGACTTTAGTTCGAGCGCAATTCATTCCCATTCCACTCACGCTGCATTCCACATCCATAGCAGCTAATACGTTTCGATAGCGAAGCACCCACAGCAATGTTTAATGTTTTCGTTTTCTACCTAGGCTGAATTTTTCAGGTAAGCGTACATACGGTGAAATTTTGCTGGTATTTTAAAATAGTTTAATCGGAAGGACAAATATTTAAAATTATTTTTTCTAATTTTGTTTCATAAGAAATCTATTACGATACCGTGTTCAGTATCGAAACAAGTCTATTACGATAGCGTTTTTTTTATTTTTTAAAAGTTGGTATAAGTAATATCCAAATGTTTTATTCTGTTGACGTCTGGCGTGAGGCGTGGCCTAGCCTGTATGTTTGGTTGCGGAAATCTATATATTATATTTATTATTTTAATACATTTATTAATTTAGTTATAAAAACGCATACCTAATACTAACTTTATTCACACAGAACTATAAAATTTTATTAATACCAGTTATAAGCTCCATATTTTTTTAATTATGAAAAACTTGTAATATATTAAAATACAAATGTCATGACAATACTGACAATATGGCGGACACAACGAAAATATTAATTTATTGTCAAGGCTACTATGATAGTAAATTTATAGTATTACCAACGTAAAATTTAGAGATACAAATTTGCAAAATGTTAAGGATTTATTTTATTTTTAAATATATATTTTTTATTGAAAAAACTACAAATTAGAAAAAATAGTATAAAGTACGTGTTATATAAAGCAGTTTTAAGCACTGGTCCTGTTATAAAACTCGGCGCAAGCAGCTCGTTTTTTAACATGGACGCGTGCTATAAAATAATGCTTTATAAAACGTGTACTTTAATATACTATTATGTAACGCGAAGGCTGAGAGTGCTGACAAACTGGTTGGGTGTTTTGCATTTTTGTAGCCCCACCAACCTATCTCAATACGCAAAACTACCAACCCAAACGAGTTTCCAAATATTACTGAATTACTGAAGTGAATACCTATCGGACCTCCTGCATTTCTATAGCAGAAAATAAATTAAATTTATTTATTCAGCCGATACTAGGTGGAAATCCATAATTATAGTATTATGGGATACAGTAAAACAAAGTTGAACTTGTAAATTTCCACTATATTAACTAGAAAAATTACATGTTTCGCCAACACTGTAGCTGCGTCAGATGACAATGATTTAATAAAGGTGAAAAGTAAAAATTGGGTTACAATAAAATTAAATTATTGAAGATGTAAATAAAACAGTGGAAGGGTTACAATAGCGGGAAAATTCAACAGAGGGTTTAAAAATTAAATTAGGTATCTACAATATGGGTAATTTATAAAATCTTAAGTATATGGTCAACAGAATAAATTTAACAAAGGTGAATTATTTAAATCTAATTGATCATTAAGTAATAGGTCCGTATTTTTAAGTTTATTTATTTCCATAGATTCTAACAAATTTAGTTTTAAGCCTTCGTTTTCTGTATGTAAAATTTTAAAAGAAGGATCGAAATTATCTTGATAATCAAGTAAATCGTTAGCATAGTTTAAGTCTGTTTAAAAACTGTTATAATGTTCCTGTATTCTTTTGTCAAAATGTCTACCCGTTTGGCCAATGTATGTTTTAGGACAATCTTTGCATTTTAATTTATAGAGGCCTGATTTTTTGTTTTTGTCGTTTTTAGTTTTATTGTTTTTGATAAATTTACTTAAAGAGTTATTAGTTTTGTAAGACAAATTGCCAATTACTTTGCTAGGTTGTCCAAAAAAAGTGACAAGTTTAAATTGGTCAGAGTTTTTGCTTCTAGGAAAAACTAAATCAATAGCCTTTTTGTAAGTTTTCTTTTTTAGGATTTGGTCAATTAGATTAGAGTTATATCCGTTATTAACTGCAATTTGCTTAATAATGTTTAGTTCTTTTAGAAAATTGATCTTATTTAGAGGGAAAGTTACTAGTCTATGGATCATACTGTGAAAAGAAGCTAATTTGTGTTGTATAGGGTGGCAACTCTTCTTGCTCTAAATAAAATCAATTTTCAAAAAGAACAAAACATTATAAAACAAATTGCAGTTAATAACGGATATAACTCAAATCTAATTGACCAAATCCTAAAAAAGAAAACTTACAAAAAGGCTATTGACTTAGTTTTTTCTAGAAGCAAAAACTCTGACCAATTTAAACTTGCCACTTTCTTTGGACAACATAGCAAAGTAATTGGCAATTTTCTTACCAAACTTGATATAAATTTGTCTTACAAAACTAATAACTTTTTAGGTAAATTTATCAAAAACAATAAAACTAAAAGCGATGAAAACAAAAAATCGGGCGTCTATAAATTAAAATGCAAAGATTGTCCTAAAACATACATTGACCAAACGGGTAGACATTTTAACAAAGGAATACAGGAACGTTATAACAGTTTTCTAAAAAACAAAACCGACTCAAACTATCCTAACCATTTGATGATTATCAACATAATCGATCCTTCCTTTAAAATTTTACATACACGAAAAAAGGCTTAAAAATAAATTTGTTAGAATCTATGGAAATAAATAAACTTAAAAATACGGACCTGTTACTTAATGATCAATTAGATTTAAATAATTCACCTTTGTTAAATTTATTCTGTTGACCATATACTTAAGATTTTATAAATTACCCATATTGTGCCTAATTTAATTTTTAAACCCTCTGTTGGATTATCCCGCTATTGTAACCTTTCCACTGTTTTACTTACATCTTCAATAATTTTATTTTATTGCACCCCAATTTTTATTTTTCACCTTTATTAAATCATTGTCATCTGACGAAGCTACAGTGTTAGCGAAACCTGTCTTTTTTCTAGTTAATATAGTGGAAATTTACAAGTTCAACTTTGTTTTACTGTATCCCAAATACTATGAAAATAAATTATCTCCTCTCTGGACTTGCCATGCGTTGTTCACGCCGCACGCCGCAAGCCGGCATCACTAATTTATCTGTTGTCCTTATTGTGGGCATCTAAACATACACTTCTCGTCAAAATTAGCGAATACTCTAAAATCTAGCAAAAGTTTGTTACTAACTATCTTATGAACCGCTCATCCGATTTTGACGAACTAATTTTTTCAGTGTAACCTAAGGTGTTACAAACCTTTTTAAGTTCCTAACGTTAATCTGTAAAACGATTTTACTGATATACAGGGTATTATTAGTAGAGGCGATTTTGTGCCGTAAATTTGAAACATTCTGTAGAGTAAACTGGTAAAGTTAGAAATTCCTGGTATGTGCCGTTAGTTAGATGACATCAATATCTCCAGACCTTTTTGCCAGTTTTTTGATAAGTGTCTTTTGGCAATAAATACACTATTAAACAAAAAATGTGTCAAATTTTGGTAGGAAAACTTTTACAATGCTTGAACAGATTTCGACCAGTATTCAAGATTATGAAAGCACTTTTCCTATAGATTTTCCGTGAGATGAAAGTGATTTTTAAAGATGGCAATTTTCTTATTAGACAGGGGTCGAGAAAATCATAAATATAAAATTGCTAAAATTATGGTAACTGGGTTTATTAAAGCTATGCCAACCGGGCTATATGCTTCTGTTTTGTTTTAGAATTAGTCATTTGACACTTTGGGTCAATATTTCGGGACGTTTTTTTCCTGTTTGATTAGAAGCTATTTGGCAAATGATACACTATTAAACAAAAAATGTGTCATTTCTTCGGAAAAAACTCTAAAAAGCTCTACCTTGACATCGGTTAAATAGATTTTGACCAGTATTATAGACTTTAATATTTTAATAATAATAATAATAATTAAATTTAATGTATATAGGTATACTCTGGTGTACTTACCTATTTTAGAGGGACAAAAAAAAATAAAAACGTCATGTTTTAAGCCAAATTTTATTAAATAAATTCACAAAAACATTGTAACATTTAAAAAAATATAAACACAAAAATAACCTTCTAATAATTAGTAACGGATGTTTCCACCAATAACAGCATAACATCGTCGTGGCATGCTCAAAATTAGACGCTGAATCTTTCCTTGATCGATTTGATGCCAAATTCCGTTTAATAATAATAATAATAATTTAAACTCACTGCTAGCTCATTTGACGCAAATCTGCTACATACTAAATGACACACGAATGACACATGTTTTTTCGTACACAGCATGCTAGATAAGTGAATAATTTGATATTTTACACCTTCTAGATAGTTTCCTACGAATAATTTGACACATTTTTTGTTTAATAGTTTGCCAAATAGCTCTCAATTAAATGGAAAAAAAACGTCCCAAAATATTGACCCAAAGTGTCAAATGACTAATTTTGAAACAAAACAAAAGCATATATCCTGGTTGGCATAGCTTTACTAAACCCAGTTATCATAATTTTAGCAATTTTATATTTATGATTTTCTCGACCCGTGTATAATAAGAAAATGGAAATCTTTAAAAATCACTATTATATCGCGGAAAATCTATAGGAAAAGAACTTTCAAAATAATCTTGAATACTGGTCGAAATCTGTTCAACCATTGCCAAGATACAGCATTGTAAAGATTTTCCTACCAAAATTTGACAAATTTTTTGTTTAATAGTGTATCTATTGCCAAAAGACACTTATCAAAAAACTGGCAAAAAGGTCTGGAGATATTGATGTCATCTAACTAACGGCACATACCGGGAATTTCTAACTTAACCAGTTTGCTTTAGAGAATGTTTCAAATTTACGGCACAAAATCGCTTTTACTAATAACACCCTGTATATCAGTAAAATCGTTTTACAGATTAACGTTAGGAACTTAAGGTCGGGACACACCTATCATGCACCCTTCCGATCCGACTCCGATCACACAGTCGGACGAGTGCCTGGACCTCTATTCTCCAATTTAAGAGAAGTGAATGCTCTCTGGCGAGAAGGGACAATTCACATCATATGCCTCGGAATGCTGAAGAATAAGGATTATTTACAGTGATAGAACGATACCAAACGATGTGAGCATATGATGTGAATTGTCCCTTCTCGCGAGAGAGCATTCACTTCTCTTAAATTGGAGAATAGAGGTCCAGGCACTCGTCCGACTGTATGATCGGAGTCGGATCGGAAGGGTGCATGATAGGTGTGTCCCGACCTTAAGTTCCTAACGTTAATCTGTAAAACGATTTTACTGATATACAGGGTGTTATTAGTAGAAGCGATTTTGTAAGTAACCTGGTTAAGTTAGAAATTCCCGGTATGTGCCGTTAGTTAGATGACATCAATATCTCCAGACCTTTTTGCCAGTTTTTTTGATAAGTGTTTTTTGGCATTAGATACACTATTAAACAAAAAATTTGTAAAATTTTGGTAGGAAAATCTTTACAATGCTGTATCTTGGCAATGGTTGAACAGATTTCGACCAGTATTCAAGATTATTTTGAAAGTTCTTTTCCTATAGATTTTCCGCGATATAATAGTGATTTTTAAAGATTTCCATTTTCTTATTATACACGGGTCGAGAAAATCATAAATATAAGATTGCTAAAATTATGGTAACTGGGTTTATTAAAGCTATGCCAACCGGGCTATATGCTTTTGTTTTGTTTCAAAATTAGTCATTTGACACTTTGGGTCAATATTTTGGGAAGTTTTTTTTTCCATTTAATTGAGTGCTATTTGGCAAACTATTAAACAAAAAATGTGTCAAATTATTCGTAGGAAACTATCTAGAAGGTGTAAAATATCAAATTAATCACTTATCTAGCATGCTGTGTACGAAAAAACATGTGTCATTCGTGTGTCATTTAGTATGTAGCAGATTTGCGTCAAATGAGCTAGCAGTGAGTTTAAATTATTATTATTATTAAATGGAATTTGGCATCAAATCGATCAAGGAAAGAGTCAGCGTCTAATTTTGAGCATGCCACGACGATGTTATGCTGTTATTGGTGGAAACATCCGTTACTAATTATTAGAAGGTTATTTTTGTGTTTATATTTTTTTAATATTACAATGTTTTTGTGAATTTATTTAATAAAATTTGGCTTTAAACATGACGTTTTTATTTTTTAGTCCCTCTAAAACATGTAAGTATGCCAGAGTATACCTATATACATTAAATTTAATTATTATTATTATTAAAATATTAAAATCTATAATACTGGTCAAAATCTATTTAACCGATGTCAAGGTACAGCTTTTTAGAGTTTCTTCCGAAGAAATGACACATTTTTTGTTTAATAGTGTATCATTTGCCAAATAGCTTCTAATCAAATAGGAAAAAAACGTCCCGAAATATTGACCCAAAGTGTCAAATGACTAATTCTAAAACAAAACAGAAGCATATAGCCCGGTTGGCATAGCTTTAATAAACCCAGTTATCATAATTTTAGCAATTTAATATTTATGATTTTCTCGACCCCTGTCTAATAAGAAAATTGCCATCTTTAAAAATCACTTTTATCTCACGGAAAATCTATGGGAAAAGTGCTTTCAAAATCTTGAATACTGGTCGAAATCTGTTCAACCATTGCCAAGATACAGCATTGTAAAAATTTTCCTACCAAAATTTGACACATTTTTTGTTTAATAATGTATCTATTGCCAAAATACACTTATCAAAAAACTGGCAAAAAGATCTGGAGATATTGATGTCATCTAACTAACGGCACACACCAGGAATTTCTAACTTTACCAGTTTACTCTACAGAATGTTTCAAATTTACGGCACAAAATCGCCTCTACTAATAACACCCTGTATATCAGTAAAATCATTTTACAGATTAACGTTAGGAACTTAAAAAGGTTTGTAACACCTTAGGTTATACTGAAAAATTAGTTCGTCAAAATCGGATGAGCGGTTCATAAGATAGTTAAGAACAAACTTTTGGTATATTTTAAAGTGTTCGCTAATTTTGACGAGAAGTGTTTTATTAAAATTTGCTCTCGTACTTACTTAAAAGGCCACAACTGGGAGTTTGCCAGTAGTGCATATTTAGGCTTCCGTATGGATACGGAATCAAAAAATGATCAGTAGAAGTTACAAAACAATGTTTGAACCAAAAGTTTACCATATATTGTTATGGTTTATTTGTAAGAATCAAGTAATTTAATTGATTTTAATGTGGGTTATCAAAAATTGTTTATACTTTTTTGACCAGCTAGTAATTATTTATCTCGAAACCGTTAAAAAATTGAAAACGTAATTGTTTGGCGCCAATTTCTATCCATGATTTAAATATATGTATATATACCGGGTGTCAACGAGATTATTGTACATAGCACCACAGTGTTATGTTAAGAGATATTTTAATTAAATTTGGGTTACTGTAATGTTTGAAAGGGATCTTAATTTTTACCTAGAAACCAACTGAATTTCACTTCCGGTTTAACCGGAACTACGCCATTTATGTTTTTTTTTAAATGACAACCTGTATATTATATTGCACAGTCAAATTCTCCTCAAATTTCTCTTTTCAACGACATACAACAAGTTGACATTTACTTTCAAAATGGCGGCGTAGGACTCATTTTACCAAAAACAAAATGCTGTCTATAAGACAACGTATGCAATTGATACGGGAAAAATAGTGATAAAATCTTTTAAATTGGTCCCTTTTGTAATTCTTTAAGCACTGACATTTACATGTTCTTCTTTTGTTTTTAAAGGAAGGTATTTTTTTATTGTTTAAAAAAATCTTAACTTTAACCCTATTTTACAGAGTTTTTTTAAATGTTATCATATACTTTTTATTATTTAGTATGAAAGTCTAAAGTATCCTTAAGCACCTAGGGATATTTTCGAAATCAGAATGCGTTTTGCTTCAATAATAAAAATTTAATTATTAAATAATTAACAACGGCATAGAACAAATTAAAAGGTAAACAGTAAAATAATAACAACATATTAAAAAATACAAACAAATTAACCATAAATTAAATGTTCAAAACGATCACCATTTTGGTCATGACACAAGTTGGATAGCGCTCCCTGTACAATGTTTCAGCACGACGGGCATTTTTGTGACTTTCTCCGTAAATAATTAACATATCAATTTGTTCTTCTCTTGTAAACGTAACCATTTTATTCCTATTTAACGAAATATGAATCAGACCCACGACCAAAAGCACAATACACTACAAAATTTTCATTACAAACTAATAGTCTGATAATGGCGTTGACAAATACCTACCAATTTTGTTATCCAAAGCCAACTTAGGTGGAAATAAGTTATTCAGTTTTTATTGAAAAATGCATGGTTTTTTTTTCTTGTTTAAAACTGAAGCAAAACGCATTCTGATTTCGAAAATATCCCTAGGTGCTTAAGGATACTTTAGACTTTCATACTAAATAATAAAAAGTATATGATAACATTTAAAAAAACTTTGTAAAATAGGGTTAAAGTTAAGATTTTTTTAAACAATAATAAAATAATTTCCTTTAAAAACAAAAGAAGAAAATGTAAATGTCAGTGCTTAAAGAATTACAAAAGGGACCAATTTAAAAGATTTTATCACTATTTTTCCCGTATCACTTGCATACGTTGTTTCATAGACACCATTATGTTTTTGGTAAAATGAGTCATACGCCGCCATTTTGAAAGTAAATGTCAACTTGTTGTATGTCGTTGAAAAGAGAATTCTGAGGAGAATTTGACTGTGCTATATAATATACAGGTTGTCATTTAAAAAAAACATAAATGGCGTAGTTCCGGTTAAACCGGAAGAGAAATTCAGTTGGTTTCTAGGTAAAAATAAAGATCCCTTTCAAACATTACAGTAACCCAAATTTGATTAAAATATCTCTTAACATAACACTGTGGCGCTATGTACAATAATCTCGTTGACACCCGGTATAGTAAGTGGCCAAAATAAATTTATTTTATAACTTTTAAACTTTTTTTTAGGTAAACGTTAACAGAGTTAAATTTATATTTAAAGAAATAGTCCATACTTTAAGTGGAGTGTATGTTTAAAGGGAAAGAAATAAGACACTTTAAGTCTTCTTCCACTGGTATATTAAAAAATAAATTTCAAGGTTTAATACAGGGTAATTCTCTACATGTTTCGAACGCATAAGCATTCATCATCAGGAGAATAGAATAAGGAATTTAGAAATATAATAGGTGCAAACAGTCCTAACGGAGCTACGAGATGATGGAGAAACAAGCAAAGTGCTGGGGAAAATATTTCAATGTAATGGTAAACCTACCGAGAGGTCATTCGTGAAATATTGGCAGAGAATAAGTTAGGAAGGTAGCATGGCCGTAACTTAAGTGTCATTAATGATATAATGCCATAAGTGTGAGGAGAGAAGAATATTTGACATTGGAATGGTAGATGATGTAAAAACTTTAATTAAAATCAGATGAGGAGTAGCTGAAAAGTTACATATTAGTGAACTATAGTAACTTAGGTGTGAGAAGAAGAAAATTTTAAATGAAGAGTAACTAGGTCACATATTAGTGAATTAGTGACGTAAGTGTGAGGAGAAGAATACCGGGTGTTTCTCAAAAGACGTTCACCACTATAACTTTTCTGTATTTATAGATATTAAAATGAAATTTTGAGATTATGCATAAGAGACGAGTCTGCTTTTATTGGAATAATTTTCGATTTGTTAGCACTTTCGGTTTGACCGAAAGTTACCTTGACTTTGGTATTTTAAATGGAACATCTTGTATATTTTTACTTATTGGGATTCAACATAACATTCTGTGTGAAATGACACCTCACTTGGCATTTTTCGACGTGTTATTACATTTCTATATTTATTATTATTTTCAATCTAGAGTGCTACAAATTAACTAAATCTGTTAATTTATAGTCAAGTAGTATATTATGACTATAATTGACTTTCTAAGTTTCACACGCGTTTAAAAAAGGAAATTTTGTTTTCTTGACGTTTACTCCATTTTTCTAAATGGAACCATACACTTCTTTGCTATTTTAAAATTGACACGAAAAAATTTGCCTTAAGTCCCAATCGCAAATTTAAAAGCTTTATGCATTATTGTCTTTTTTAAAGAAATATAAAGGCGGCTTTGAAAAACAATGGAATGGTTTTGAAAACGAATATGGTTTTAAATTAAAATTGTAATGTCATTCGTTATTATAAATCAGATAAAATGGTTAATTTTACTAGAAATGAACAAATTGATATGCTCCTAATTTTTGGAGTGACCAGAAAAATTCTTCTGAAGCCGCAAGATTGTATGTATTGTAGGTATGTTTTATAAACTATTGACATTACAACTTTAAATTAAAGCCATATTGCTTTTCAAAACCATTCCATTGTTTTTCAAGAAAACAGAGGGCGGCAATAATGCATAACGCTTTTATATTTGCGATTGGGATTTAATGCAAATTTTTCAGTGTCAATTTTAAAATAGCATAAGAGTGTATGGTATCAAATTGTTGGAAAAAAATGCTCATTTTAACTTTCCTAGTGAACCACCATCGTTCCATTTGGAAAAATGGAGTAAACGTCAAGAAAGCAAAATTTCATTTTTTAAACGCTTGTAAAACTTATAGAAAATCAATTATTATGACATAATTTTAATTTTCATATACTACTTGACTATAAATTAACAGATTTAATTAATTAGTAGCCCTCCAGATTGAAAATAAAAAATAAACATAATAATGTTAAAACACGTAAAAAAATGACAAGTGAGGTGTCATTTTACTCATATTGTTATGCTGAACCCAAATAGGTAAAAATATATAAGATGTCCAATTTAAAATATCAAAGTCTAGGTCACTTCCCGTCAAACTGGAAGTGCTAACAAATTGAAAATTATGCCAATATATGCAGACTCATCTCCTATGCATAATCTCAAAATTTCATATTAATATCTATAAATATAAAAAAATATAGGGGTGAACGTCTTTTGAGAAACACTCGGTATTTAACAGTGGAGTAGTAAAAAGTTTTAATAAAATGAAGAGTAACTGATGTCACCAATTTTAGTGAATCAGCAACATGAATGTGCAAAGTATTTAAATTGACTTAGAAAAGTTTTATATCTGAAAAGTAAAAAATAATTTTAAGGTTAGAATTTTATCAGAAAAAATAAAATTTGTGTAAACTTACGTCATGTGGGTATCCTTAATTAGAAGTAGAAATAGTAATAATTTAAAATCTTTGTTCTGGACATTTTGAAGAAATTACGTGTAACGACTGTCAAAGATGACGGAATAACTGATTGATTGTTAATTCAGGTAGTTGCTGACACCCAACAGGTATTAAGCTCTACGGCTAAGCATTACGTCCTTAGGGATAAAATTATTTTTGGTCGCACCGTATTATAATATCACGGTACACCGTGAAACGTGGTTTTGACATAATACGTTTCATAAATGCGATGTTTGTTCCAAAGCCTACTTTTATTATTGACCATGGTAAATAGTTCGAATACTTCAACTACTCCGTTATATTATTACTTAAGTTGCGTTTATTTTAAAAGTGATAATAATTTACAATATTATTTGTTTTTGCAAACATGCTCAAAGTGGGGTTAAAAGTATAGAAACAAAAGAAAAACGCAAAGTCTCCCTCCACAAATTAATTAGAATAAAATATTTTGTTAAAAGTCTCTATACATGTTTCGAACGTAGAAACGTTCACTATCAGTAGACAGAAAAGGCATTGCTGATGGTGTGAGCAGAATAGAAAATGGTAGATGGTGTGTAACCTTCACGGAGCTTATATAGAAGATAAAATGGTGTGTTGGGATATGAATAATGAAGAATAAACTATGAGCGTACTGAGTTTGTAAAAAATCGTTGTAGAGAAATAATTGAAAACATTTGATAAGTAAGAAAAGTCCAACCTAACTGAATGGTAGGAAAAGTAAAATAAAACTTGTATATAATATATATATATAACATTATAAAAATGTATTTTCTCAAGACGAAATTTAATATAATCTTGAGTGGGGGAAGAAGAAACTCATTACATGATGAAATTTAAAAAAAAATATTTAAAAAAGCGGTTGGTTATATAATGAGTTTTGCTAAGACTAGGGTTACTGGGTTTAGTTTAAAAGAAAACCGCGCAAAAATTAAGTTAAGCCTCTAAATTAATCAAGTATTAATAAATATTTAAAAAAATATATCTACCTGTGAACTTTCGATTACAGGCTGACCATCACTATAAAAACCACTTAATTTCGTAACTAGAACCAATAAAAGGACACTAAAAGTTTTCTTATTAGGCTCCATGACATATTTGGAGTTAAGATATGTATTTAACAGAAAAGCTAAATTAATTCCTGTTTAGTTGTGACCCCTGAATATCTCGACAAGATAATGATGAACTTTACGAGGTGCGTTAAAATAATGTCGATATTTTATTAGCAAATAAAATAAAATTTAATTTTAGTATTAAATCCGGCAAAAATATAAGGAAAAGATGGTATGTATACCAATACAAATGTAATGTGCGAGCAAAAATTATTTGCATCATAGAGGGCCTTGTATCTAAGGACGTAATGCTTAGCCGTAGAGCTTAATACCTGCTGGGTGTCAGCAACTACCTGAATTAACAATTAATCAGTTATTCCGTCATCTTTGACAGTCGTTACAAGTAATTTGATTCATCGCTAATTTTTCCAATTTCTTGAACAATTCACACAATGGGCTTTACGGAACAGCACAAAACAAAAAATTTTCGAAACGGGGTTAGAGTAAATGGTGAGTGGTAATACAATCCGGGTTTGTACATGAACGATTTTCACGAACATTTTCCTAACGTTGCTTATTTTGCTGGGGATTTTTATCATTGTCTGAAATAAACCGTGGTTGTAATTAGGGAAACAG
Source organism: Polydrusus pterygomalis (assembly GCA_963969555.1). Taxonomy (NCBI): domain Eukaryota; kingdom Metazoa; phylum Arthropoda; class Insecta; order Coleoptera; family Curculionidae; genus Polydrusus; species Polydrusus pterygomalis. Next base: position 31,507,503 of record OZ018382.1, read on the forward strand.
GTTCTATACAACACAAAAAAGGAGCAGGAAGACCATTTGTAGGAATAGAAGAACTGCAAACGTTCGTGAAATAATGCAAAATACGCCAACAAAGTGTATAAGACGCCTGTCCCAAGAAGTGGGAAGATTATATGGAACATGCAGGACCATTCTTAAGTAGTATTCCAAGAATTTATTGGAAAGAAATGATTTATTAGACCTGACAATTTTTTCGGATGAAGTCTGGTTCCACCTCTCCGGTTATGTGAATTCTCAGAATACACGCATGTGGAGTAGTGAAAATCCCCATTTTTTTGTAGAGTCCACATTGCACCCTCAAAAAATTGGTGTCTGGTTAGCTGTTTCCCGAAGAACAATTGTTGGTCCTATTTTTTTTCATCCATAACACAGTTACAGCACAGCGGTATAGAGAAAATATTTTGAATCCATTTATGAAGCAATTACTTGACCACGAACTACGTTTTGGATATTTTCAACAGGACGGTGCAACCGCCCATACAGCGCCTCCGAAACTATTAACTACTTACACAATTTTTTCGACGACAGATTGATCAGTTTTCGATCAGACATTGAATTCCCACCTAGATCACCTTGTTTAGCGGTTATAAATTACTTTGTTTTTCCTCATTTAAAGAACACTATTTTTAAAACACCAGTTGCTAATTTAGAACAATTACAAGAAAGGATTATCCGAGAATGTGATAACATTTCTCCAGAGATGCTGGTCAACACTTTCGAAAATATGAAGAGACTTGTGAATTTATTCTTGGAGCATGGCGGTGGCCAATTTCAGCGATTTATGTAATTATTTTTCTTTTTCTTTCTGTGCTTTGTTAATTTTGTAAACAACAAAAATTAATGTGTATTTGTCTACTTATTTTATTACTCATTAGTTTGACATATCATGTCATAATATAATTTTGACAAAATTTTAACTTAGATTTGGTTAGATATATCGTCCCCATATCATTGTGATCTAAACCAAGCCCTACGTTTTTTAATTCAAGCCCTCTTTAATGCAAATAATTTTTGCTCGCACGGTATTATATCTTGCATTAAAATTTGAAAGCAAACCAAAGCTTAAGTGTTTATTCTTGCCCCCTTTCCCCGACTTGGTATTCTTGGTTGTGTAGGTGTACTTTGGTGTGCAGTATAGTTTATCAAGCTGCAAAAGATAAAAGCAGTAGCTAGACCACAGCTGACCTACGGTTCAGCAGCGTGGTGCTATGCAGCTAATACATTATATAAAACGGCTGGAGGCCACAGCAAATCATTATGTAAGAAAAGCAGTAGCGGCACCATGGTTTGTGAGCAATGAACAAATCCATAGAGATCTTGAATGGGAAACGATAACAACATTCCTGAAAAGGAAAGCAGTCAAAGTTTTTGAAAAAGCAGGAACTCATCCCAATGAAGAATTAAGAAGATTAGTTGATTATGATTCAGTAGAGGACGAGGAATGAATGAGGGTATACTATAAGCGCCCAAGGAATCTGCTATTGTAATAGCCTAAAGGAAGGAAGAAAGAGGAAGAAAACTAGAAGTAATATACCGTTTTAACTTCTAGCCAGAGTCAAGGAGTTGTTAAACTAGACGCCGCTATGCCTAGTTTAGTAGTTAGTAAAAAGAAAGCCCCAAAAACCTATAAAAAAAATTTACCTACCACACGAGAACTTTCTACACACAACAACACTGCACCATTACACACACCTAAGCTAAGTTCTTAGCAGCTTCTTACTACGGCTTCAGATCAGCAATGCAAGTTCTCTCCCTGAAACAGTAGAGTCCTCATAGCTAAGAAGCATCCGCACGTGTACCTCTTCTGAAGCACAAACACCTACACTGCACCAAATTAGACACCTACACAAACACTATCACAGTAAGTCGCTAACAACAAACCCAACTAATACTTCTAAGAGCTTACTACTACTTCAGATTAGCACTACAAGTACTCTCCCTGAAATAGTGGGGTCCTCATAGCCGTAAACCATGGGCACGTGTTACATGTTCTGAAGCACAAACACGTACACTGCACCAAAAGCCTTGCACCTACACAAACACCTTCACAGTAAGCTGCAAATAAACAAACAAGTACTATGATAAAACCGAAACCTAGGTAGGCCGGTACCTAGGCCTATGTGAAGTACCAAGCAAAGCACGCACTAGACGTGTAAAATGGAAATATTAAGCGAGTGGTATGTTATTTTATACGCCTATTATTTTGTCCTTTTCAAATTCCCATCCGTGGACAAACTGTATATAGCAAAAAACCCTTAATATATACACCGAATCAAAACTATAGGTATCTACAATTTTAAAAATAAGAATTTTTCGACTCAAACGACACAGGTTTATTTTATCAATATTGATGGTTTCACATTGGACTAATTTAATTTTAAATTACCTAATATGTTGATTAAAACATTTACCGAATATACCCCGTAAGAAATAAAATAATGTATGGCTGATACAAAAGAGTGTTGACACGTATTTTTGAGTATCGTTTTAATCGTTCCAATAATGTGTCACCTCATTAAATGGAAAAATTAGGTCTTTTTCGTCATAACAAATCAAGCATGCATAATAATAATAATAATAATAATAATAATAAAAAGTTTATTCAATATATAGGTACATATAATAAAATATTTGCAAATTTTAAATTAGAACTTTGAATAAACTAAAATGAAATGTAATGAAACTCACGAAGTCTTACTTGTAGTGAGTAATAATTATGGTATTATAATTTCATATCCATGAATATAATGAATTTTATACATATTATGTATCACAATAATATAATATAATATAATATATCACAACAATATACGCAATCATATATAATATATTTTATATTGTAAAATATTTATCCATAATATTATTGAAAAAATATCTTTGATTTTTTATTATCCATAGTTTAATTTCTTGTTTGTATTTAATCATAGATTTAATTGCTTTAATCGATTTTGGGAGAATATCAAAAATATAAGGAATTATGTTTAAAAAATGTTTTTGACCTATAACTTTGTTGATTTATTTTTTTAACGTTATATTATTTATATTTCTAGTGTTATATTTATGAATATTAAAATTTAATTTATTTTTATTTTTAAAAATATAGATTAATATGTTATAAAAAAATAATTGTCGGGTATCCATTTTTTTGCTTTCTTTAAAAAGCCTATCAGAAGAGTATAAATATTCTTTATTATAAATAATTTTTAAAATCCATTTTTGAATAATTTCAATATTACGGAGATTATTTTTATTTATTCCACCCCAACCTAATGTTCCATAATTTATTTGCGTTTGTACCAATGAATAATATATGGTTTCTAAATGTTTAATATCTAAAAATTGTTTAAGATGTTTAAATTTTGGTATAAGTATTCTCAATTTTTTAGTAATATATTTACTATGTAAATTCCATTTTAAATGTTTGTCAATAATTATTGCTAAATATTTAATATTTTCAGCTTGTTCTATTTTTATATTATCATTAATATTTATAGTATTTATATTATTTGGTAAATTACTTTTATAAGAAGTAAATGGGAGGTATTTTGTTTTATTATAATTTATTGTTAATAAATTATTATTAAACCAGTTGTTAATTTTAATAAAATCATCAATAATTATATTTTTTACAATATTCCAATTCAATCCTTCATAAAAAATTACAGTATCATCAGCAAAACTGTGTAATTTACCTTGACAATTTAGTTTAAATATATCATTTATATATATATTAAAAAACAATGGTCCTAAGACTGTGCCTTGTGAGACTCCATAGTTAAATATTTTTGGTATACTTATACTTTTACCAATTTTTACATGTTGTGGTCTAGTATTTAAATAACTTTCAAATAAATTTAATACATTTCCTCGAAAACCAATTATTTCTAATTTTTTTAAAAGTATTTCATGACTTACAGTATCAAATGCTTTTGCTAAATCCAAAAATATACATATGCTTTGCCTTTTATTATCAATTGAGTTATATATTTGAGTTGTTAATTCACAAATTGCATCTTGAGTAGATTTATTTTTTTGGAAACGAAATTGTTTTTTTCTGATATGATTTTATTTTTATATAAAAAATTGTCTATTCGATTTTTAAAACTTTTTCAAAAACTTTTGCTAATGATGAAATAAGTGTGATAGGTCTAAAATTTTCTAATTCAGTTTTGTTGCCATTTTTATAAATTGGTTTAATTAAACCTATTTTAAAAGCATTTGGATATATTCCTGTTTTAAGATAGTATTTATTAAATAAGCTAATGGTTTGGTGATATGTGAACTAATTGATTTTAATATTTCGGATGTTATTCCGTCAATACCAGGAGATTTTTTAGGTTTAATATTATTTATAATGTTTTTTATTTCATGATAATTTGTTTCTTTTAGATAAAAGGAATTTAAGTTATTTGATACAGTTGCATAAGAAATATTATTTTTATTTAATATATTATTAGCTAGTGATTCTCCAACTTTTGAATAATATTCAATAAAGTTATTAGATATTAAATATTGATCATTAGTTACTTCTCCATTTGGAAGTTTCATGGACTTTATTGAATTATCTTTTTTATTTTTTTCATTACATAATTTTTTAACACATTGCCATAACTCTTTTGATAAATTACATTTATTTTCTATTTGAGATTTGTAATAATTTATTTTAGCTTTTTTAATAATTTCGGTTAATTTATTTTTATAATATTTATAGTTATTTATTAGGTCTTTATAATCTGTATTTCTCTGACTTTTATAAAGTTCATTTTTTTTATTTATTGATATTTACAAACTCTTTGATATCCAATCTTTTTTTGGAACATTTTTCTTGTTTTTAATATTAATTTTACATTTCTCAACATTATTTTGAATTTTTTTGATTAAAAAATTACTTAAATCGTCCGGGGTATTCATTATAAAAAATTCATTCCAATTCAATTTACTTAAACATTGATTTAATTTAATGCAACTAATATATGTTTTATATTTATCTATATCAGGTTGTGTAGTTTGAGTTGTATTTGAAAAATTTGGTAAAATAATTGGATAATGGTCTGTAATTTGATATTGAAATATGAATGATTTAAAATTTGACAAATTTTGTTTTGTATATGAAAATATGATCTATACATAAAGATTGATTATTTATTTTTCTTGTGATATCATTAGTAAATGATATAAATTGATATTCATTTAAAATATTTAAATATTCATTAGTATGTATTGTATTTGAGAGTATATTAATATTTAGATCTCCAATAAATATTGTTGAATTATCATTTTTAAATTTCCTGTAATTAGCGTTAAAAAATTATTTCAAATCATTGTTAAATTTCGTTATACATGTAGATGGAGGTCTATAAACTGCAATAATATTAATTTTCATAGTTTTATTAATAATTAAATTTATGTATGTTATTTTTAAATCACCAATTGGTATTATTTCATAATTATAATTAAGATCATTTTTTACAAACACAACAATTCCATCATTTTTATTTAAATTACCATTATTGTATATTAAATTATAATTAGGAATATGAAATAAATTTTTATTCAAAATTTGCCAAGTTTCTGTAAATATTATAATATCAAATTTTTCTTCTAAATTATAAATAAATAACTTACTTTCATCAATATTTTTAGCAATACTACGTATATTATTGTGATATATCAAAAATGTTTTGTTATTAAATTTAAGATCGTTATATTCATTTTTACTACTTACCAGCATAAAAGCAGTCTTAATTTCTAATGCATAATATATTATACTAAAACGCAGAAAATGTTTAAATAAATTTTTATAATAATTAAGAAGCACCTAATAAAACAAAAAGTTATCAAGGAACTTAAATTAAAAAATGTATAAGAAAACTAATGAGCTAAATATAATGGTGGTCTTAAGGTGGGTCTACACTACGCATCGGTTTCAAATTAAGTCGAAATTTGACAGCCTAGTAGGTCATTATATATTTCCTGCAACTGAAACAAGCATGCATGGTTGTCTAGTGACATTTCTGGCCCGGGACGCCATTTTCTTTTTCTGCCAATGTAAGGATTCCTTCAGCTAAATTCATATTACTATCGAAGCTAAACGTTGGTACTTTATGTGCAAAGGTTGTGGGTTGGCAATTTATGATCATAGAAGCTAGACGTTGGCACTTGATGTGCAAAGCTGATAGTGCGTTGGGAAATTATGAGCGTCGAAGCTTGGCACTTTATGTGCAAAGGTTGACAATTTATGACCATGGAAGCTAGACGTTGGCACTTTTTGTGTAAATGTGGTGCGTTTGCAATTTATAAGCATGCAAGCTAGACGTTGGCACTTTATGAGCATGGAAGCTAGACGTTGGCACTTTTTGTGCAAATGTGGTGCGTTTGCAATTTATGAGCATGCAAGCTAGACGTTGGCACTTTATGAGCATGGAAGCTAGACGTTGGCACTTTATGTGCAAATGTGGAGCGTTGTCAATTTATGAGCATGGAAGCTAGACGTTGGCACTTTAGGTGCAAAGGTGGTGTGTTAGCAATTTATCAGCATGGAAGTTAGACGTTGGTACTTGATGTGCAAAGCTGGTGCGTTGGCAAATTATGAGCATGGAAGCTAGACGTTGGCACTTTGTGTGTAAAGGTAGTGCACTGGTAAATTATGAGCATCGATGCTTGATGTTGGCATTTTATGTGCAAAAGTACGTTGGAAATTATGGCCATCGATGGTAGACGTTGGCACTTCAAGTGCAAAAGAAATACGTTAGAAATTAGATCGAATAGCTATTTTTTCTTTTATTTAATGAAAAGAGAAAATAACAATTTAGCTTTCTTACTTTTTAAATGAAAAATTTTGACCAGATAATTAAAAAACAGGGACGGTTATATTTTTCGGATAGATAAACCCAGTGTTCTATACAGTGCGAGTATTTTAAATGAAATAAATTAAAAACGTCAGAACAAAACGAGATTGTTTCTAGAAAAAAATTTAAAATCATGGCTCATATTTTTAGATGTGCATTTTTTGGTGAAAAAATGGATACCTACCTATATTCGGGGCCCTTCCAAGAAACCAGATTACATCCATGATTTTTTTTAAAATTACAATATACTTACTTGTTTTTTCAGTTCTTTGGGACTAAAAAGTTCACTCTAGCCACTGTTTGCAGGAACTAAGTAACCTAAAATACCTTTAAATTTAAGTAAAGGTTTAAAAATAATAAAAAAATGTAATCAAATAATATAATTGTTGCAATCATATTAGATTATAAAATCGTACATTTTAAAATAATAAAGTTTAGGAATGCAGCGCTGTAAATGTTAGAGAAGCACTGCCTGTATTACTTCCATAGGCCCCAATACCCTACAAGCATGTAGCATATTATTATATAAAATATGTAAATTCCGAATTAAATAAAAATCCCTTACCACTTAAAGATGAAGGAAGAAGACATTTTAGAAATATTTTTGATTTAAAATATTGTACTGCGCTTAGAAAAACAGATCTAGGTTATCTTTTATTATTTACTAAAAACTATTAGACAATGTAAATAGTACAATTATTGAGAGATGACCTAAAAATTAATAAATTTTTTTGATCTGTAAAAGCAAATGTTCTCTTGTGCAACTGCAATACGTCAAATAAATAATTATTATTATCATTTGGTTATTTCTTCGTTGTATAAATATTAGTATGTATTTACGTTAATTCTTCCAGAATATTAAGAGCCTACCATCGCTTTTATTCGCGAGAGGCATTTTTTTCGTTTACTCAAAACTCTTTGAACCTATCGAATTTATTTCAAGATATACTGGGTGTCCACAGAAGGTGGTTCGCCACTCTAACTTTTTTGTTTTTCAAGATAATGGAATAAAATTTGGGGGATTTGTATACGACATAAAGCTGCATTTTTTGACAGGTGACTCAACATTATGGAACTTCCGGTTTAACCAGAAGTGACATAAACTTTCGATTTTTAAATAGGACACCTTTTATATTTTTTTTTTTTACTCCATATGACATTTTAAATGCAACTTACTTACTTACTCGTTTGTATTTAATTATAGATTTAACTGCTTTAATCGATTTTGAGAGAATATCAAAAATATAAGGAATTATGTTTAAAAAATGTTTTTAACCTATAGCTTTGTTGATTTTATTTTTTAACGTTATATTATTTATATTTCTAGTGTTATATTTATGAATATTAAAATTTAATTTATTTTTATTTTTTAAAATATAGATTAATATGTTATAAAAAAATAATTATCGGGTATCCATTTTTTTGCTTTCTTTATAAAGCATATCAGAAGAGTATAAATATTCTTTATTATAAATGATTTTTAAAATACATTTTTGAATAATTTCAATATTACGGAGATTATTTTTATTTATTCCACCCCAACCTAATATTCCATAATTTATTTTATATAATATATTTATATTACATTTTAAATACAACGATATGTCACTTGTTACTTTTTGCCACCAAAAAAATTTTTTTTCCCCAATTTATTGTTTTATCTACCGGGTGTCCGCGAAAGGTGGTTCGCCCCTATAACTTTTTTGGCTTTGAAGATATTGGAATGAAATTTGGAGAATGTGTATACGACATAAAATTACATTTTTTGACGGGTAACTCAATTCTATGGCACTTCCGGTTTAACCGGAAGTGACATAAACTTTCGATTTTTAAATGGGACGCCTGGTATATTTTTACTTATTTTATCTCCACATGACATTCTAAACACAATCATGTGTCACTTGTCACTTTGTGTCACCAAAAAAAAATTTTTTTTTTCATTTTAATTTTTTTTTTTAAATTTATTAAAAATTATAGTATGCATTATACCTACTAATTAAATAACCAAACAATTATAACTATCTACATAATATCTATTTATTTTTAACTTTAATTTTGAAGATGTTCAAAATGACCTCCATCTTGTTGCTGACAAAGTCGTACTTTCTCTTTTGTTGCTCTTACAACGTTTCTTAAATGTCGTGGTGAAATTCGATGAATAACTGCCCTTACTTTGTTTTCTAATTCATTTCGTGTGGCAGGGGGTACATCATATATCTCATTTTTAATAGTACCCCATAAAAAAAAATCTAGTGGCGTAAGGTCGGGCGACCTAAAAAGTTTTAAAATGAAATAAAGGTATAAATTAAGAACAATTCCGTTTTACCTTGCCGGCCAACTAACTGGGCCCCTGTTTCCAATCCAATTTTCGTTGTATAATTCATTTAAATATTCCGTTACTGCCCTCAAGTTGTGTGGGGGGGCACCATCTTGTTGATAAAATAGTCCTTCTCGATTTATTAACGGTATCTCATCCAAGAACTGCTCAATTTCTTGCGTAAGAAAATCTAGATATCTTGCCCCTGTTAGCGAACCGTCAAAAATTATAGGACCTAATATTCTGTCCCATAAAATCCCAACCCAACAATTGAAACCAAACCGTTCTTGAAAATTTCCTTCCTGCATCAAGTGTAAATTTTCTTGAGACCAATATCGCTTGTTATTTCTGTTAAAATGTCCCAAATTAGTGAAACGGCTTTCGTCAGTATAAAGAATTTTATTGGGAAATGTGTTATCCTCTAAATATTTTTCTAAAAACCAATTACAATAGCTAAGTCTCCTTTCATTGTCGTTTCCGTACAGGTGCTGGTGTAGTTGGTATTTATATGAGTGATATCCATGTTTATTTAAAATTTTACCTGCAGAAGACTTAGAAATATCACATTCTAGCGCGATCTCTCTGACGGACGCGTTGATATGTACTTGTACGTATGCCAGAACGTCTATTTCTTTTTCTTCGCTCACAACAAATTTAATGTTTTCATTATTATTAGGTCCATTTCGCATTTGCTGAACCACTTTTGGGAAATAGTGCCGGGTTGGGTGATGCCGATCTGGATATCTCTGTGCGTAAAGACGTGCAGCATTAGTTGAGATTTGCCTACACTCTCCGAAAACTAATAACATATCAACTTTTTCACTACTTGTATAAATATTATTATTCTCCATGTTTTTAAACAATAACGTACTGTTGCCGAAGCGATATGCAATAAGATATTGACAGGCCGTAATTTTTTTTCATGACAGCTTCATGTTTTTATTTCACAGGCCTACTCGATTCATTTAAATAATATTTCATTCTCTGAAGACCGTTCATTTTAGAAAAATGTTAGCGTTATATTTTACCAGTATTTTAAACGAAAGTTTGTTTAAAACCCATAAGTGTTTGGTATCAAATTAATCGTAGGAAAATGCTCTCTTTTGTTAACCGGGTGAACCACTATGTTGCCATTTGAAAAAAATGACTTATACAAATTTAAAAATTGAATTTTACACAGCAGATTGGTTTTTGACAAAAAAGAGTAAATTGGTATTTTACTCAAGATTATAAGACAAAATTAGTAATTTAAACGAATTCATAGCCCTCTAGATTTAAAAAAAAAATGAAAAAAAAAATTTTTTTTTTGGTGACACAAAGTGACAAGTGACACATGATTGTGTTTAGAATGTCATGTGGAGATAAAATAAGTAAAAATATACCAGGCGTCCCATTTAAAAATCGAAAGTTTATGTCACTTCCGGTTAAACCGGAAGTGCCATAGAATTGAGTTACCCGTCAAAAAATGTAATTTTATGTCGTATACACATTCTCCAAATTTCATTCCAATATCTTCAAAGCCAAAAAAGTTATAGGGGCGAACCACCTTTCGCGGACACCCGGTATAAAGCTATGAGTACCTTAAGATCACTTATTTCAGTTCTTTTATCTTGGAAAAAATACAATTTTACTATTTTTGGTCCAATGCTATGTGCGATGTAAAATTTAATCTTTAAAGTTGTATAACTCATTTTTTTCAAACGGCAACTTGGTGGCTCGTCGGATAAAGGAAAAAGAGAATTTTATTTCGATTATTTTGATACCATACACTATTAGGTTTTAGAAAAGCTGCCATTAAAAAACTTTAAAAAGGTAACTTAGAACTTTCCTAAAATTAAGCTTTTTTGAGAATAAATTTAGATTTAAATGCATTAAGTAGCATGTGACCTATGACCAGCAAAACTGATAAAACAAAATCATGCCTTGAAGAAAATTGACATGCCGACAGCTTCCGCCAAAGTAAATTAGTTTGTAGTTTAAAAACATGGAAAATACTACTTTTACAAGGAGTTAAAAAGTTGATATGTTATTATTGTCAGACTCATTTCGCATTTTTGGAACCAGTTTTGGGTACCTAATAGTGCCGAGTTGGATGACGTCTATTAAAATATCTCTGTGCGTAAAGTCGTGCAGCATCGGTTGAATTATTTCTACATTCTCCAAACACTAATAACATTTATTACATTAACATTTTGACTACTTGTAAAACTAATATTTTCCATGTTTTTTAAACAACAAACTAATTTACTTTGACAGAAGCTCACTGTCGACATGTCAATTTTCTTCAAGGCATAAATTTGTTTTATCAGTTTTGCTGTTCACAGGCTACTTGATGCATTAACATCTAAATTTTTATCAAAAAAGCTTCATTTTAGGAAAGTTTAGGTTAACTTTTTAAAGTTTTTTAATGGCACCTTTTCTAAAACCTAATAATGTATGGTATCAAAATATTTGTAATAAAATCCTCTTTTATCTTAACCCGACGAGCCACCATGTTGCCTTTTAAAAAAAATTATTTATACAACTTTAAAGATTAAATTTTACATAGCACATAGCATTGGACCAAAAATAGTAAAATTGTATTTTTCTCAAGATTAAAGATCTCAAATAAGTTATTTTAATGTATTCATAGCCCTCTAGACGAAACAATAAATTTGGAAAAAAAATATTTTCTTGGTGACAAAAAGTGACAAGTGACACATCGTTGTATTTAAAATGTCATATGGAGTCAAAAAAATAAAAAATATAGCAGGTGTCCCATTTAAAAATCGAAAGTTTATGTCACTTCCGGTTAAACCGAAAGTTCTGTAATGTTGAGTCACCTGTCAAAAAATGCAGTTTTATGTCGTATACAAATCCACTTAATTTTATTCCATTATCTTGAAAAACAAAAAGTTAGAGGGGCGAACCACCTTCCGTGGACACCCGGTATTTATTTATTTAGAAATAAGAAAGGTATTTTTGTAGATTTGACTTCTATACTATTAACGATCGTTAACGATCGCCAAGATAAATATTTCAAAAATAGTTGCAGGCTTTCGGCTGTCAGTAAATATCGCCAGTAAAATTTAATTAAACTGGTATAAATTTGGTATCACTTGGTAGCTAATGATTGATGATAATATGATTGTTTGTCATGTAACAGATCATTTAATTGATTATTATTTGTCTCTTATAAAATTTCGATAAAATGATGGGTTTTGGAGATAATTTGGAAAGTATGGGTCCTTAACTGATGGCAACGCGGCTTAAGGTGATCTCATAATTTTCAAATGGTAAATCAAGTCAGCCGTTGTGGCATTACCATGGATACTAGATATAATTAAGTAAAACTTTGCAATTGGTGATAATACCGAAAGCAATTAAAGGACTAGCCAAAAATAATGTAAGGACAGTGGCGTACAGATAAAAACCTGTAGTGCTAAACCTTCTTCTCCTTCTTAATCTTTAATTAGACCTTAGAGGTCTCTTAATTGCGCAGTCTTCGATAGTATTATTGGTTTTCCTGTAGTGCTAAACCATTTAAATGAAATTATTTTATAGCCCTACTAAGAACTGGTCATTCATTTTCACTATTTTTTCAAAACACACTGCCCGAATAACTTGATGATTTCCCTCTAGTGGTACAAGACAAAATATTTGGTTTCAACTAGACGGTGCTCAACTATTTACACGAAATCTTTCCTAATTGCTGGATTGGTCGAGACCAAGATGCTCCTGTTAAAGGACCACCCTGTTCCCCAGACCTTACTCCCTTGGAATATTCAGTGTATGAAAAAGTTTTTGTATATGGTTCCAATTTTGAGCGAGAATCATTATTTAATAGAAAGAATCTTTCAAGCTGGAGACCAGTTCAGGTTAAAACTACATATTTTTTAAAGATTAGGATTTTTTTTAATAAAGAGAACTTGCATATTATGTATTCAAAAAAATGGAGGCGATATCGAGCAATTTCTTAATATTATTTTTTTAAATGTTGTTAATTTTGAAGATTTTCTATTATCTTATTATAATGTTTCAAATTTATTCAATAAGAAACAGCAGTAAGAGCGAGTGATAACAGTGGCATTTTACTGTTATGTGAGGAGATTAGCAATAGGAAGTTTTTAGTAGAGCAATAAAAATTATTTCATTTAACCGGTTTAGTACCTATTACAGGTTTTTGTCTGTACGCCACCGTCCTTACAATATTTTTGGCTAGTCCTTGGCTTTCGGTATTATCACCTACTGCAAAGTTTCACTTAATCCATAGTAATGCCACAACATGGGATTACCGTAAGCCGCGTTGCAATCAGTTAAGGACCCATACTTTTCAGATTATCTCCAAAACGCATCGTTTTATCGAAATTTTATAAGAGACAAAAAATAATGGAAAATCAATGATTACTTGAAAAAATATAGTCGAATCATAAGAAGTTGCTTTTCCTCCTAATAAAACAATGAACTATTTTATCTATGAAATGCATTTGTTGACAGTCGCTGACAATGGAAAACTACCTATGAGAAATAAATAAGGAAGCAGTTTTCTTTAAAAATTGATTTATTTTTGACTGTATAAAAGTACACAAAATAATAATAACAATTATTAATACATAGCGAAAAATTGTTTATTTTTCTTTTGTTTGTAGGAATGAAAATATTTATATAATAATTTATATAATATTTTTTGGTGAAATTTGCAAATAATTTCATTCATTTTACGCAAGAGCATGATAGCGTTTTTTAAGAGTTAGATCCAAAAAAATATTTTATGTTGTATAAAACGATACCTTCACCAAAGTATACAGAATAGTTTATTATGTAAACTTTGTTTCTACTAACATTCTATGGCATAAGAGGTTTTATTATGGGGTTATCTATAACACATACTGCCCGTACTTAGCGAGAATGCTATATTATGTGCAAAAACTACTATTGGTATAAAAAAATATGACAAATTCAATGCTCTATCGATGAATCATAACAGAAATTCCGTAAAATGGGAGCTTAATTTAAATATAACCTATTGGGTTCGCTGTATGTCGAAATATTAGCCATTTCTTGGGAAAAGCTGTTTCATATAATAAAGAATACGGTATTTTTGCTGATTGGGGTAAAAATGTATTTACGCTTTGCTTATAAAAATGGTATTTGTGTTTTTAAAAATTTTTACAGTGCGCTTAAAAATTTCAAAAGATATGAATTTGAGCTGAGCATAAACCCATTATATTTTTTTATTGTCAACAAAAAATACGTTTAAAAAAGTAGATCTTATAATTTTTTAGTTTTGTTGTTGCTGTGTCATTGTTTTAATACGCCATAATTCCATAGGACGTTTTCGCGATAATTCGATTTTTTTACAAGTATCTACGTACATCGTTAAATAATTTTGTTGCCAATATAATTATAGTTCTATTATTAGAGAAAACAGTACCTACGTTTTAAAAAACTTTTTTCTGTATGAATTAAAAAATATATACAGGGTGTCCGGAAATGATAAGCAAAGAAAATAGGGGATAATACTTACTAGACCGAAAATAAATGCTATCTCTTCCTATAACATTATTTCGATATTGGAATATCAGCGGAGTTACAGGGTGTTAAAGTTAAATTTCAGTTTTAAAATACATAAGTTAGGGTTTAAAGTGAAGTCCTTCCTCTTCAATGCATAAATTAATTCTTGTTAAAAAATTCCGACGAATTCCATGGAATATTTCTTCCTTTGCTATGCTATGTTTAAGGTTAAAAATAAACTAAATTGATTTCGTATTCATCACATGCAAGCAATGTTATTTTAGCGTTTTTCTCGAAAACGGTTAGATTTATCGAAGCAAAAGTAGTAGGTATACCTTTTTTATGTCAAAAGGTTGGGAGAATAAAAATATTCAGTCAAAATGCGCATACACTGTAGGAGAAAAAAGTTGGAAGAATTCAAATTAACGTATAGCGATGGTTAAGGTGCAAAACCTCGTAAGTCGGGTTTTATAAATTTTACAGGAGAAGCGAAAAACGAATTGAGAAATTTGAAAAATTATTTTAAACAAAATTAGATGATTTGCTGAACCATTTTCTGGGGATATACAATAATATACATACTTTTTGAACATTTTTGTTAATTAAGAAAATCTACTTACGAGGTTTTAACTTTAAATATTTAAACTTGGAAAACTAGGTAACTCTAATACCAAAACCTCGTAAGTCGAATTAAGAGATTTCTGAATTTAAGTACTGTCTGGCAAATTAATTTTACGAGGTTTTGGCAGATGGCACCAGGGGTCCGTAAAATTAACTAAAATTAATAATGGACTTACGAGATTTTGTAAGCTTAAAGAATATATTTTTTTTCTAAGTGTTTATCGAATAAAAGGTTAAATGGAAAAAAACCAACTTACGAGGTTTTGTACCTTAACCATCGATAGGCTCCTATGTGGGTGGCACTCTCTACAAAATGCGAAAAAACCGTGGGCAGATTTATATTCCTCATCCCAAAAAAGCCCCATATATACGAGATTTCGTCAAAATGTTATGAGCGTGGCAAAAGGTATTGCAAAAAGAACTGCTAATAAAATTTAACTTTAACACCCTGTATCTCCGTTAATAATTAATTTTCGAAAAAATATTATAGGAAGAGAAAGCATTTATTTTCGGTCTAGAATTATTTCCTAAACTTTTTACTCATCATTTCCGCACACTCTGTATGTACAGGGTGTTTCAAAATTGAATGTCCATATTTAAGAGTGCATGATTTTTTAGACAAAAAGTGTAGAGACGCTCTTCTGTGAAAAAAACGGATTTCCAATTTTTACCAGTGGTGTCTCAATTAATATTTATTTATTATTTTGACTAAAACAAATCTACTTTTTTAAAAACAAAAAATATTTTATTATTAGAGGTTTGTTTTGTAATAATAAATATTTTTTAACTTTTTTCCTATCTTGAATTGCTTTTCAGTAAAAATAAACTCGAAATAATGAATGAATTTAAATTAGATATTATTTTGGGACGCCACTAGTTAAAACTGAATATTCAATTTTTTTTTTTCACCTAGTTTACCACTACCAAGATTAATAAAATATCTAACGTATTTACGGAGAAAAAAATTTCAAAAAAAAACCTAGATCACCCTGTAAAATAAAAAGAAAGCGAAAACAGACCCATAATTATAAAAACTTTTTGTCTTAAAATTATGCATAAATTAATCTCCTTTAATGTGGACATTAAATTATAAAACCTTGTTCACATATTTACAAAACCTGACTTATACAATTGACATATTGTGACACGTGTCATTTTAACCCTAGAACTGTCAATTTGGGACGGTTTATTTAAACCTCTTTTGTGAATACGACTGTAAAATTAGCTGCGACAAATAAATAGGTACCTAATTATAAGATAAACAACTATTTTTAAATCACATTCTTCCTAAAAATAGTTTAATTTGACCCTCAGGTGAAATTAGTATTTTTGAAGTTTTTGAGCGCCCTGTATATACAGTGTCCGCAAGAAAGTTTGCATCAAATGGGATTTTTTTTTATTATTAGGTATAGGTAAAAATTGAAAAAGCAGTTAGTTTTTGCTTACCTAAAAAACAAAAATGACGTATACTGAAGCAGCTGCACGACTTGCGTTACCTGTCAAATTTGACATTTTTAATAAAATAGGTTCAAAAATGCCCTTATTTATCAAAATATCGAAAAACTTTATTCGAGAAAGTTGTTTATTTAGTTATTTTTAGCCTCTGTACGAAATTTTGACAGTCTAATACAATTTTTATTTTTTGCCAGGTTCTTGAAAATTTTGATCAACCCTCGTAGATTAACTTTTATACATCGATGTAAAACCATTTGCCTTTACTTCATTTGTAATCTTAATGCAATTTTGTGTAAAATTTTTGTTTCCTATTATTTATTTTGCTTCAAAAACTAAAATTGTCATTGATCAGTATGTAATGTTTGATGCAAAGTTTATCTAATTACATCAGTTTTGCCAAAATAGACGTTTCTCACTTCCCTTAAGTTAGTAAACAAATAGAAAGAAAATATTGGAAGCTTTCGTTGAAATTTTACTTAATTAATATTAAATTAAATTAATTATATTAAACTATATTTTTGTTGAATAAAATGTTTCGAGCGATTAATATTTATTTTTTTTAATCCAATATTAATTAAGTAAAATTTCAACGAAAGCTTTCTAATATTTTCTTTTTGTACATCTGTTTACTAACTTAAGAAAAATATGAAACGTCGGTTTTGGCAAAACTGATGTAATTAGATAAACTTTGCATCAAACATTACATACTAATCAATAACAATTTCAGTTTTTGAAGCAAAACAAATAATAGGAAACAAAAATTTTACACAAAATTGCATTAAGATTACAAATTAAGTAAAGGCAAATGGTTTTACATCGATGTATAAAAGTTAATCTACGAGGGTTGATCAAAATTTTCAAGAACCTGGCAAAAAATAAAAATTGTATTAGACAGTCAAAATTTCGTACAGAGGCTAAAAATAACTAAATAAACAACTTTCTCGAATAAAGTTTTTCGATTTTTTGATAAATAAATGCATTTTTGAACCTATTTTATTAAAAATGTCAAATTTGACAGGTAACGCAAGTCGTGCAGCTGCTTCAGTATACGTCATTTTTGGTTTTTAGGTAAGCAAAAACTAACTGCTTTTTCAATTTTTACCTATACCTAATAATAAAAAAAAATCACATTTGATGCGGACTTTCTTGCGGACACTGTATATATAATAACTAAGTAT
Source organism: Polydrusus pterygomalis (assembly GCA_963969555.1). Lineage (NCBI taxonomy): Eukaryota > Metazoa > Arthropoda > Insecta > Coleoptera > Curculionidae > Polydrusus > Polydrusus pterygomalis. Next base: position 31,525,433 of record OZ018382.1, read on the forward strand.
TGTTTGCTGACATTATTTTTTAATAAAAAGTTGCTGTCTGTAGAAAAATTAAAATTGTAGTCGGTTTTTGTAAAAAATTAGATTCTACTATTTCAACTACAATAGGTTATGGCTATAACTTAAACTTTAATGGTTATCCTGTATTATGAGAAAAGAACTTTATTGGGTCACATTATAATAACTTAATTTTTTTTGCACATGCTGAACACGACATATTATAAAAGGATTTTAAATAGGTACATTTTACTGACGACACAGATATTTTTTTATCTAACACATAAATACTAAAGGAATGACTAAATAGAACTACTATACACAAATGTAAAATGTTATTATATACTAAAAAGGTTTAGTTCATCCTGTATATTTAATGTTTCCTTAGCCTATTCTAAAGTGATCATTGCACATTCCAGCCTATCTAAATTAAAAGACAAACATAAATAGTACTAAAATTATGTAAAAAAAAATAGTAATAATATAATAATCAGATAATAGTTTCAAATTATCAAAAAAAAAATCTGATTTCCAGATTAGGGCACGTTTATATTTTAATCTTATAATAATGACTAGAGATTTCTTATATCATTAGCCGATATGTATTTCTAAATAAAAAGTAACGTGGCAAGGTGAAAAAACTACCAAAAGTATGATTTTTTGGACTTAAAGACCTTCTGACTGTTCCTATATACTTATTTTTTCATCGGATTTCGGTTTTTTTAAGTTTATTTATTTGATAACCTCTTCACAGAAAAAAATTGTTGTTTTTAATATTCTTTTGTATAAAGAATTTACTATACCAATTTTTGAAATCTTGTTACACCAATAAAAAAAATTGTGTTGTTTATTCACTGTATTTACAGTATTATACAGGGTGCCTTATAGTGACCTTCCATTAGAATATTTCAGAAAGTAATGCGATTTGAATCCTTTGAAATGAAATAACAGCGACCGTATACCGAAAGTTGTTTTAAACTTGCTTATTTTAAATGAAATACCCTCTATAGTATATTTTTTTGTGTTCCTTTTTCATTTCCAGTAACTTCTGTTAAAATTGTTTGTAGTCGTAATAATAACCGATTCTGAGAAAAAAAATTGTTTTTCTCAAATCTTGACCTTTAATACGATGTTTCCTAAAATTGAATATTTTTTCAAAGATAAAAGAGTGACATAAAATTCGGATTGTGGAATTAGATATTATTGTGCTCGATAACGACTTGTCAGAAAATGAAATTTCGGATGCAGGAATAGTAACAATATTTGATTTTTGTTAAAATTTAAAAATCTTTTAAATACGATGCTACATTGCTGGATTATCCAATGGTAGGCGAGAACATTTCCTATCTGTCTAAATAAGGTGTCCCTACACCTAACTGGAACAGGTTTAAACTTATTTACGTTTTTTCGCAAAATCCTTCAAATATCAAACAGAATCATTGCTTTTTGGCAAAAATATACTGATAAACAAATAATTTTAACAATGACACGTGTCTATGGATACATACAGTGTGACCAGTAAAGTCCGCATCATAAGTATGGGATTTTTTCTTAATAATAGCTTTATTCGAAATTTGACTTTGGCATCAAGTTCTGCTTCGATCGAGAAGAAAATTAAGCAAAAAATAGTAGTCACGTGACTCGCATCATCAGTCAAATTTTAATTTTTTCCAAAAAATATTTGAAAAGTGAGGATATTTCTGAAAGTATCGAAAAAAGTTATTAGAAAAAGTATTTTTAATTGCAGTTTCTAGCCTACATGCAAAATTTCAGCTGCATAAGATAATTTTGATTTTTTACCCATATTTTGTAAATTGCACCACTTTTGGAAAATAAGACTCAACCCAACCTACATAAGTAGTTTTAACAATGCTTTGTTACAGATACATTTTCTTTAAAGTAGCGCCATATTAAATGTGTATTTTTCTACAAAATCAAAATTGGACTATTAAAATTTGGTCGCATTTGCAGCAAAGTTTATTTGTTTTTGACCCTGTATAAGGTAACTTCATAAAATAAGTATTTTTGAAAACGTAGTTTGTGTCTCAAAGTAATACACCTTAATATTAAGACAAAAAAGAACACAGTGTCATCAGTAAAGTGTTCATTAAGTGGAAAATAAATTTTAGTGGTGGATAAAAAATCAAAATTATTTTATGCAGCTGAAATTTCGCACGTGGGCTAGAAACTGCATTTAAAAATACTTTTTCTAATAACTTTTTTCGATATTTTCAGAAATAACCCCACTTTTCAATAATTTTTTGGAAAAATTTAAAATTTGACAGATCATGCGAATCACGTGACCCCTTTTTTGTGCCCAATTTTTATCTCGATCGAAGCAGAACTTGATGCCAAAGTCAAATTTCCAATCAAGCTATTAATGAAAAGAATCCTATATAGCCCTTTGTAAATCAAGAACTTTTTGCCAAAAATCAATAAGCTGCTTGACATTTGGTGGATTTTGCGAAAAGATACACATAAGTTCAAAACTATCTTAGTTAGGTATGTTCTCGCTTGTCCATCATATAACTAGCAACGTAACATCGAATTTAAAAAAATTGAGCTTTTTGAAAATTTTATAACGATCAAAAATTGTCACTTTTTCACTTCCAAGTATCTAAAATTGTATTTTTCGACAATTCATTATCAAAATCAATTTTAGGCGATATCCTGTTAAACGTGGAACTTTGATAAAACTATTTTTTTTTCTCAGAAACGAATAGAGTAGGATTCACAATTTATCAAAAAAGTTATATTGGAAATAACAAAAGGAGCACAAAAAAAATATTATATAGTTTTTCATTTAAAGTAAGCAAGTTTGTGACAACTTTCGGTCTACCCGGAAGTCGCATATGGTCGCTGCCATTTCATGAAAAGAGCGTATCTCAAAACCCCATTATCCAAATTTGCAGGATTAAAATTGAAATACATTCCGAAATATTTTAATGTACGGTCACCTTGAGACACCCTGTATAGTGTAACCTACATTATATTTATTAGGTATTATAAATAGTGTAACAACACAATTTTTTTTATGATGCAGGTTAGTTAAAGCTTTCATATTTTTCGTAGTTCTGAAGTTGGCTAAATAATATACAGAAACGTTAACAAATAAATATTTGCATTTATTTACAATGAGACCGAGAACCCAAGAAAACAAAAATATTGTTGTAATAATTGCAAAATTGAAACAATAAGCTAAATCATTCTTTTGATAATGTCTTATCAACCACCGTAAAAAACTCAATATTAATAAATAAAAATTAATCTAAAATAAATAAATAACTTATATCGAAAAAATACAAAAATAGAAACTTAAAAATAATGACTAAGAAAGTTTCTGATACACCATGGTCATGAAAACTTTAAAAGTTTTCTTCAAAATGATGTATTTAGACTAGCATCACTCTGCTTAAATTATACAATTATTTTTCTAAAAACAATTCTGTCTGTCACAACAGAGAAATATATGACCCGCATTTCTTGATAAAAAACATATCCGAAATTTAGAAAACATATTAAGTTAAAAACGAGATCCAAAAGCTTGAAAAAAAAGCTGGAAAATTATACAGTGTGTCCACGGATGGACCTAACTATACTTGTAAAAAACTTTATTTTCAATTTTTTGAAAAAAAGTCATTCTTCATCATTTCTTTTGCTTATTAAATAAATATTATTCACGTAAGAAAATTTCCATTTTTTTATACAGGGTGCACAAAAAATGTAAAAATGGAGATTTGCAAAATTAAAAATTTTTGATCCAACTTTTTTGAATGATCAAAATAAAAGAGATTGGAAAGAGAATTCGAAAAGCCCAATAAAGTTTTGAGATATCACCTGTGGTAACTACAATATTTTATATTAAAGTTAAATAAATTATTGATATTTTTCTTCAGATTAAAGTTTTAATATAAAATATCGTAGTTGCCACAGGTCATATCTCAAAACTTTATTCGGCTTTTCGAATTCTCTTTCCAATCTCTTTTATTTTGATCATTCAAAAGAGTTGGATCAAAAAATTTGTATTTTGAAAATATACATTTTTACATTTTTGTGCACCCTGTATAAAAAAAGAAAAATTTTCTTACGTGAATTATATTTATTTAATAAGCAAAAGAAATGATGAAGAATGACTTTTTTTCGAAAAATTGAAAATAAAGTTTTTTACAAGTATAGTTAGGTCCATCCGTGGACACACTGTATATAAATTTATTATAACTTTTTTTCCGCAGCTTTAATTCTGTGTTTTTTCGCTTAATATTTCAAACTTACTTATCTCTTTCCTACATTCATTATTTTAAATGGTGCCAAAACATACATGTTTAAAATTTAAAGCTTTGTTAATCTGAATGTTTCGACAAAACTGTTTTCAGAAAATTCTTTGAGAACTTGAAAGCAATAAATAAATTAAATTAAAAATTAAAAAATAATGAGTATCGGCTAATATTATGTTTGCTATAACACTTCTTGTAGTCATATTATGTCAAACACTGAAGTTTATAATATGTAGCAATTAACGAATAATTGCCAAATGTTAACTGTTGAGTATTGCTTAGTACTGACTACTTCCTATCCATTGATAATATTTACACAAAAAAACTTAAGAACTAATTAAAATACGCAAGTCAAATCTTAACGTGTGGGTCCAAAGATCACTCACTAGGTATATGAATCAAATTAAAAAATACAGGAACAACAAAAATGTTGTTATTACAAAAAATATACCCAAAGAAAAAAAAAATAGTTTTATTGATTTACTTGGTGCGGTCACATAATGTTAATTTTACAAAAGTTATGTATGTGCACGTGAAGTTGGAAAGTTACGAACAAACCAAATTTTTATTTCGGTAACTTAAGTACCAATATACCGAATCCCTTTATTAAAAATAATAATCTTAATATATAAGAGTTCAATTTTGAAAATACAGTGGTATTAAAACTGATTTTGTCTTTCATTCTCGAATTAAGTTTATCAAATTTATTACGATTGTTATTGCTTAGGGATGCAAAAAACTAAAAAATTGCCATTTATTATTATTTATGTAATCGCTGACCATAAAAGTATAAGTTTATTTCTTTTTCTCGTGTCGAAATTTTATAGGTATGTCTGCCGTATTTATCCTACGGATTTTATTTGGGGGTATGATTAGCTTTAATAAAAGAAAATCAAACTTAACAGTTTGTCATTCATAAATCGTAAGACCCTCACGATAAGAACTGTTTTGACTTTAATCAGAAATTCAGAAAATAAATTTTATTTTCATCTTACATTTAAAAAATATTAAGTACGTATAGCTACCGCAAGGACTAAACAATATTTAAATATGTACACTAACTAGTCGTAGTAGTAGTAGTAATACGTTTTATTTAGCAAAAAGCTACAATCAAATATTTTTTAACAAATTTTTATAGATTTATTTTTAAATTTGTGAACGCAACCTTCTTTTAACAAAAACAGACAGAAAAGTTAAACATTTTGCAAATTGTATCATAATATTACGTATTATTTTGTTTTTTAATTAAATGTAATTTTAAACTTTTTTTTAAATAGTTTTAATGATATTTGAGATTTAATAGAATTTTCCAAATTATTATATTCTATCAGGCCTTTATGAAAAATATAAGCTTTTAAGCTAATGTTTTAGACATTCAATCCACATAAAAATTTTGATTCTTCCTTGTTCTATAATTAGGATGGTCATAATTAAAAGAACAAACAAATTTTAAACAATCAGGCAATAAATTATTTTTAGTAATAAAAATACATACTAAATAAAAAAATTTAATTTCTGGCGTTCAACCAATCTAAATTTTTTAACATAAAATTTATTTTTGTATATTTGTCACAAATTAAAATAATCCGCATTGCCTTATTTTGTAAAATTTGTAATTTATCAAATATTTTCTTACTAGCACAATATAAAATGGAAGAACAATAAAGAAAATGTGGTAATATAATAGTATTAAATACAGTTTTTTTTAGAAAACAAACTTAAATTAGAACTGATTCTTTTAAAATAACCTACTTTTCCGGCAATCTTCGATATTATGATACTTTCAAAATAATTAAAAAATTTTAATTATGAATCATTAATTTATCACTAAATATTTTAAACTGTTTAATAATTCCAATTTTTCACCATCAATTACAACATTTATATTTTGACAATTTAAATTATTACACATAACCATACATTTAGTTTTTGAAATATTTAATTTTAATTTATTTACTTTTAGCCAATTTAATAATATATTTATCTCAGAATTTAGAGTATTTAGACCATCAAAAATATTTAAAACATTAATGTAAATTAAGGTGTCATCAGCAAACATTTGTAACTTTATCATTTTTAAAACTAAAGGCATATCGTTGATGTATAAAATAAATAATATTGGACCTAGTATACTTCCTTGAGGAACTCCTATATTATTTTTTTTTTATTTGAATATGTTTTTGTGACCTGTTACTTAAATAATTTTTAAACCATTTATAAACGTTTCCGCGAATACCATACTGATACAATTTACTCAATAATCTAGCCCTGTCAATTGTTTCGAATGCCCGCTTAAAATCCAAAAATACAGCTATAACATTTTCCACTTGATCAATGGTTCTCTTTCACGTCTCAGTCACACATTATTACACAAAAAAAAACTAGATATTTTACTAGATAGCACCATTTTTGAAACCAGCTATTAAACTACAATAGAATATACAAGCCTATATTTTAAATTTTTTGGATGAATTGCCAATTGTTTTTCTATGTTCGATCAAAGGTCCAAAGGTTCATATTATCAACACATATACCTATTAAAATGCAAGTGTAATCAGAGAAGATGTTTTTGTTTTGTTTTTAAGTTTGTTTGTAAGTATGAATGAAGGCCCAACAAAAAACAATTGTCACATATTTTGCGTGGTAGTATATTAATTTCTAATTATTGTATAGTGAAACTGAAGTTCTATCGACTAACGAAGCGAAGTCATTTCGTCTAGCGTGACAAGCACAAATAACCTCTCCCCCCCTCTTTACCCGAGGGATGGTGTCGCCTAGCCATGCGTTGGTCACGTCGGCAACACTGATTAATCTGTTATCCTTATTGCGGGCTTCTAAACATATTACTCACTTTCTCTCATACCAACAACAAGTTGGAACTTGCCAAAACGATACAATCATTTAATAGTTTCACGGAAAATTGCGAAGAAATGTTTTATTTTTATAAAACCATTAATTGTTCCTTAATAATTAAATCCTTTGACAAAAAAAAATAATCGTACAAACAATAAATAAATGTTTAATTATTTAAATAATACTTGAATAAATACCTATTTCTAATAAGATACTCTGGATTTCCTATTAAAATCCTATTGCAATATTGGCACATAAAAAGAATTCACAGACACAGTTATTAGTAATTTTTAGGATTAGGGTAAGGTTGTCTAAATCGTACCACTGGGTTCCTAAATCGTACCACAGTGCTCTTTTGGGGTATATTAAATAAAAATAAGTATATCGAGTTTGTTGTTCGCATATAAAAAAAATAAATTAATCAAAATTGACTTTTATATTAAGTATTTTACAAAAAAAAATCTACCGCAAGTCAGAACTTTTTAAAAAATTTCAAATTTACAAACAAAAGTCGCACATGTAGTCGCTATTAGTAAGACGTGTCATCTTGGAACACATTTCATATGTCCATTTTCCACACGTGATACATTTTATCATACAGTGTGTATCAGCCAAATGGAATAAATTCGATAATAAATATATGGGAGCGTGTCCGAAAAAACGCTCGGACACGTCGATTGGTAATTTTAGTTGCACATTTTTTTTTATAAAAATTTTCGGAAATATTAGGTAAGTGTTTTCAGATTTATTGCAAAAATTAACAACCCACTCAAAAACTAATAATACTGTTTATTTCTTAATAATGTAAAAAACAAAAAAATATTAATGTAGGAGAAATTGAAACTTGTAATGTTCGAATAGTGAATGGCTAATCGAACAATGGAGCTGTTTTTCGACTAGAAGTATGTGGGTTTTCCTCAAACTCAAGCATAATATCTTATTTGATTGTTGGCGAAACTGCTTTTCTATTTTACTAATTTTCCCTTAAGTTATAGGCGGCAAATTTGGAAATTTTTCATGAAATAAGCGAGCAACTTCCATTTGGGTCCGTGTTTTATCTCCATAACCAATCATCTGTAGAATTGTTATTTTGTGCATTTCGGTTAAATAAACCATTTTTCTGATATGCAGTTAACGAAATTCAAACAACTATAACACTGAAAACTACTGTCATGCAGACATACAACAATTTGCTAAGGTCAGTAGTTTTTTTATTTATTGGCTAATACACACTATATATTCGACAATACACTCACGGCATATTTTGCAGAGCCGTTCATCCGCATTAATCTCGACTATTATCTCGTTTTTCTGTGATGGCTTAGTTGTTTTAGTTTTTTTGTTTTGACTTTTATGTGCTAATAATATCTTCCTTTTTTGTCTTTAGAGCATATTTGACATGTCAATGGAAATAAATAAAATTCTAGCCCGAAATTTCTGATCTAAAATTAAACTTTATTTTTGCAAAATTACAAGAACTTCCTAGGCCATATTAGTAAAATGATCTGTATAAATACTGCGTATTAATAAGATAAAGCCTTACCAAAAATCAACAAAATAAACGAACTGTTTTAACTTGCTTTTCCTGCTTAGTGAAACATAACCGGCCCAAAACGATTATACCACGCAACAACACAAGTTAGACACTACAACTACGACCGATGGATGTCGTATGATTTATCGCCTAATTTAAAAAATCGCATTGGTACGATTTAGCCAATGGTACGATTTTGGCGACTTTACCCTATTGATATAACTTTATAAAAAAAAATAGGACGATGGGGACTTTTTGTTTGTAAGCAATTAAGTACGTGTTTAAAAAATATTTACAACATAAGTCGGTAGGTACAGGGTAGCCCAATAATGGGACAATATGAAACAACTCTTTTTCGGTTAGTCACCGGAAAAAAGTTCGCAGCATCAGAGAAATATTTTATCAGCAGAGTACCAAATTTTTAAGATTTTATTTAAACAAATTGGAAAACGTAATTGTTTTAAAATATTTTTTTATCAATTTACAAATTTCCAGTTTTTTTCTATTAGGTAGCTTAGCTAATGTAAAAAGTGTTCTACTTGCACATGTATAAAAAAGGGAGAGTTATATCGGCTAACGGACATTAAAATTTTTGCATTGAAATAAACAGGGAGACAATGGGCTCCCTGAGGCCGAGCAGACAATGACAGCTGTTTCGTCCTTATTACTTTACTATATACGGACAAGATTCTTTCACTTTTATATATATACAGGATGAGTCGGAAGAAATGGGCCAAATTCTAAGGGTGTAATCTATGCATCAAAATAATAAGAAGAAAGAACTCAAATTTTGTTATCCAATATTCATTCGTTTTCAAATTACAGCGTTAAATCAAATAATAATATTGTTAAATCAAAATATGCAACATTAACATTGTTTTAAATAAATCATTGGTTTAGTACATTTTCAAATATGCCGCCATTGACTTCCAAACATTTCCTGCTTCGGTTACGAAGGGTGATTCGTGCCTTTCTTTAATATTGAGTACAGCATTTTTAATGCGTCTAATTAATTCATCCCTAGTATCTAATTTTACTTTGTATACCTCATTTTTTAACCAACCCCATAAATTATAGTCCAACGGTATGAGGTCTGGCGATCTAGGAGGCCAACTAATAGTACCACAGCGACCAATCCAAACGTCTGGAAATTTTGGTCCAAATATTGCTTGACCCGGCGATCGAAATGGACAGGCGCTCCGTCGTCTTAATAATACATTTGAATATAATACATACCATTTATTACAGGAAAGCTAAATTAATGCAATATTTTGTTTTTGCGTTATAATTTAAAAACAAATGAATATTGGATAACAACATTTGAGTTCTTTTTTAATTATTTTGGTTTCCAGAGGTTTGAATTGGTCGCGATGGTCCTATTAGTTGGCCTCCTAGATCGACAGACCTCACACCGTTGGACTATAATTTATAGGGTTGGTTAAAAAATGAGATATACAAAGTTAAAGTAGATACTAGGGATGCATTAATTAGATGCATTAGAAATGCTGTACTCAATATTAAAGAAAGACACGAATCAATTAGAAGAGCCACGCGCGCCCTTCGTAAACGAAGCAGGAAATGTTTGGAAGTCAATGGCGATATATTTGAAAATTTACTTAACCAATGATTTGTTTAAAACAATGTTAATGTTGCATTTTTTGGTTTAACAATATTATTATTTTATTTAACGCTGTAATTTGAAAACAAATGAATATTGGATAACAATATTTGAGTTTTTATTATTATTTTGATGCATAGTTTACACCCTTAGAGTTTGGCCCATTCCTCCCGACTCACCCTGTATATAGACTAAGTCTATTTAGTTTTAAAGCATGTGATACTGTCCTAGAGATAATAAATAGAACAATTTAACCAATTTTGTGCTAATAATTATGGAACAACCTTCTATACTCTCCTATTTTCATCCCAATAAACGAGCTTTACATTAATTTTTTGAATCTCGTTAACCATAGTCACCACATACGTGACGTATTTCAAAATCGACTTTTAGATTACCGATTCCCCGGAAAAGATTTTTTGGTACTCTGCTAATAAAGTATTGTCTCACTGTATATAAAAAAAAATATAAGGACCCTTAGATGCATATCTATTATTGTGAAATAATTAAGAATAAAGATCAAAAAAAAGTTACTTAGTTAACTATAATATTACCTAGCCTTAAAACGTCTTTGAAATATCAACCTTTTCAAAATTATATTTTCCACACTTTTTGAGTTCACAGCATCTGTATGCAATTTATAGAAAATTGGCTCGTTTCTTTTCGTTTTTATTAAGCTCTATAAAAAAATGCCAATTTCTAATATAACCTAAGATGGGCATTTTTAGATGGGGAATAAAACCCTAAGACAGGAACGTCAGCCGGTTTTCTCTAACTTGTACAAATCCTTTGAAAGTGTAAACCACGTAAGTGGATGTAGGAAGGGGAGTTCCAAAATCCTGGGCCCATAGGATTAACATGGGGCGTGACATCTTGCAATAGTATATCAACCAGCGTTGTTAAGCTGTTTCTAGCACTTTTTTACTGTTTTTGAACCGTTTTAGCCGTTTAATAGCCGTTTATAGCCATTCATTAGTCGTTTAAAGCCGTTTATAGTCGTTTCCCAACTAGCAATTTTAGTCGCCGCTACGTAACCTCGACTACATAAAGAACTTTAAAGTTAGTGTTACTAGTATCGGGAACCGTTTAGGCACCGTTTCTTCACCACGTTGTTACCAAAATGGGGAAAGATTTTGCAGTAACGTTTGCGTGCCTGTATCGTTACCGGAACTGTAAAATTTACGTTGCGAGACCGTTTCAGGAACGTCGCGAACCCGTAAATGTATGGTAATTTCAACCAAAATGGGACTTTTACCCATCATGCCTTTTAAACCTTGAAGATATTTATTTGGTCTCTCTTTCTTTCAACTAAAATAATGTATCTTGTGTTTGCGTCTCTAAATAATATATTTTATCAACTTCACAATATGTCAATTTATATTTTTTTGTTTACCTAATCATTTAAAATAATATATCAATATTTAGGCTTTAATTTTTCGTAAAACAAAAACGCATAAAATTTTTCTGTGAAAATTAATTATGATAAATCTGAAAATAACAACGCCCACTCAAAATAAAGCCGCATGAAGAAAAAAATACTTAAAATAGAAGAAATGCTAAAATATAAAAATATTTATTTTAAAGAGTTCGCAGTTTTAAAAGGTCTCTAATGATTAGAAACCATAAAAAATAAAGGTTTTTGTTATTAAACAGATAATATAGGACGTATATTGTGTACTTTTACGCAAATTAAAATGTTTCCACAAATGGCGTCCTAATTTTTCAATAAAACATGGCGGAATATTACCTCTAATTCGTTAAAGTAGAATTTACTTATGCATAAGTAGCAAGTTTACAAAAAATTCTACTTTAAAGTTTATTTTACTGTATAGTGGAATTTGTTACCTAAAAATTCAAATTTTTGTTACTCTGTGGTAACAAACACGGAGGCGCTACCTAGAAATTATCCTTTGAATTTATCGTTACATTAAAGTTCCTATTTGGAACTTTAAAGTAATAATTCGTCAGTTTTGGAACTTCGTAGTTATTTCCGTTACTTCTTTAAATTATGCCGAACCCGTGTACGTGCACTTGACAGAAGCCCTGTCGTTTTTTTAGCCGCGCCTCTTTAAAGGTCCGCTCGAAACTAACCTTAAAATTAATTGTGTGTTGTCTGTGCGCGTCAACATGGCTTGTTTTAAAATTGTGGCAACGAAGGAAAAGCGGGGGGTATATTTTACCGCTATCCCACACCAATGGGAAAAAAACAAAACTATTTTCTGGCCAGAACATCAAACCCTTTTTTTTTCTGTGAGAACATCTCGCCCAATCTTAGAGGGAACTCTTAAGGCAAGATGCAAGCAGTGTTATTTATTAAGTTCTCACTTTTCTATAAAATGTAGAAGAATGACGATATTTTCGTTCTCCAATTATTTTTCGTCTAGCTTCCATTATCGTGCACTTTTTTACTGCTTCAGTATACTACACGCTTACTGCTAAGAACTAAATTTATATTGGAAAGGAAATGTGTCCTGTATAAGATTTACGGTAAAAGTTACTTTAAAGTAATTTGGTCTTGTAGCCACTACTATAAGGTAATTTTTTAATAGTTTAAAAGGTCAATATTACTTTATAGTAAGAAAACACAGAAACGCTTACGAATCGGTTACTTTACAATGTTACATAGAAGTGGCTGACTGTATGGTATTTTTATTGTCCCTATGTGGTTGTGGGTACCTTTAAAAACACTTTGTAGTCTCGCCGACTTTAAAGTCACATTTTTGTCGTTATGGCGACAATTATTTTTTACTTTAAAGTTTTGGTGTTATACAAGTAGCTAAACCTTGACGCGACACGGTTCTAGCAACCCTGAAACTTACCACAAAGTAATGGCCCTATATGGTCACAAAATCAGGTAGGTGTTACGCAAATTCCACTAATTTTTCTGACTTACTAGAGGCTTAAACTTCATAGTAAGTTATTTGGTATCAATTACTATTTTTTTACCTAAACATAGTAACAGTGTCAATCAGTGAGGGTTTCTATAACTTTGATGCTAGTTGGGTTATTAGTCGTTTAAAGGCTTTCAAGCCATTCATAGTTATTCATTAGCATGAAACGGCTATAATCAACTGCTCTAAACAGCTAATGAGCGGCTATAAACGACTATAAATGGCTAATGAACAGCTATGAACGGCTTTGAACGACTATAAACGGCTTTGAACGTTTAATGAAAGACAATAAATGACTAATTAACGGCTGTAAACGGCTAAAAACGGTTCAAAAACAGCAAAAAAAGGCTTAGAAACATCTTAACAACGCCAGTGGATATAAATTTGCAAGATATCAGGCCCCATGTTAACCTTACGGGCCCAGAACGTCGAAACTCCCCTGCCTACATCTACTAATATATTACCCTACCTAATTGTATTTTCAATAATTACTAGATGTTAGTAAGAAGGACTTTATTTTAACGAAAAATTAACATTCAAAACTAAAAATATGGTCCCGGCAAGGAATAGATCAAAAAACATTATTTATATTAAAAATTAGCTTTGGTCAACTCTTATACTTTAATGGCCATCATAGAGTATCCCCCACCACCATTACCCCGCGACTCTCCATTTTTGTTTACTCCAAAACCCGTGGATCTTTTTGAAAAATCTACAGGTTGCTCCTGGGTGAGCATGTGGTTGAACACAGCAGCATTTAGGATGACTGAAGGGTGTTTAATGGTACTATATAGTATCCTTTCTGGGTTTGGAGATATAACGGTCGATCTGTAGAGCATTGGAGATCGCACTGCTTCAGCTGCAGAATGTATGACCGATTCTGCGAGACTGCTTGCGCTTACTATTACTGGTGTGGGTGAAGCAATCGATTTTTCTGAAAAAGATATCTACTTTTATTTTTGGATTCCTAATATTGCCGCTAAATTTGTTTCGTATCCAGTAACATAACGTGCTGACAAAGGTGCTTTGCCGAATTTTTACAAGCAATATATTTACAGAGTTATGATAAAGAAGCGGTGTAGACTTTTATACCGACTGATAAAAAATTTCATTTTTCGGAAAAAAGTCAATTTTGATAAAAAGTTTTGCTAAAAAAAATCCAATTCACGAAGAGACAATTTTGATTTCTTATACAGGGTTCGCAAAACTTCAAAAACAGGATTTTTCTCCAAGAGTAAACTACCTTTGTTTTTCATTTTTGACCAAAATGCCAATTAGAATATTTATTTAGAATAACGTTTGTAATTTAAATCCGAAATTTAAAATAAATCTTCGATTTTTTAGTTTTTTTAATTTTTAGAGGTAAATGGAAATTTTGCTGCTCAATAAACATATTAGGTATATAATATAAAATTTTATTAGACTCTATTTTCATAATGGGTGGTGTGTATCTTATTTTAAAATTTTAAATGCATTCCTACCATCTTTTGTAAAAACAAGGATTTTTTTTACCTTTTTATTACTTTGCTTTACGTATGGGGCAAATTTGAAGTTATCAAATAGAATTTGATGTGTTATAAAAATGTCTACCTTAGAACAAAGGGTTTATTTAGTTCAATGTTACGATGATGCGGGCGAAAGTTCTTACAACTTCGTGATAGAGAAATTGCATCAAAGGTAGCCCTAACGTTTACGTCTCAAAAATGGGACATCATAAATTATTAAGAAAATTTCAGCAAACTCGTTCAGTTTCCAATTTATGTAAAAAAAAACTATGATCAAAATGACGCAGCTTCCCTAATCGTATTGCAGTCTGTTGCTAACAATCCTACCCTTTCATTAAGAAACCGAGCGACCCTGATATGTGGTCCAAAGGAAGATCTCCGTCACTAGACAATGGCCTAGTTTGGTACACTGATGGATCGAAAACGGCCAACGGAGTAAACGCAGGTGTATTTGGGGAAATACCCAGAATAGAAATCAGCATCCCTCTGGGAAACTACGCCACAGTATACCAAGCTGAAGTTCATGCGATACAAGCATGCGTACAAAAGAATCTTGAAAAGGGCTACCACGACCAAAAGATACATATCCTGTCGGACAGCCAAGCTGCCCTGAAGGCTCTGAACTCCTTCCGATTTACATCAAAAATCACAATGAAGTGCCTTAACGACCTAAACGACCTGGCAGCCAGAAACAACAGGGTTGAACTCCTATGGGTTCCTGGCCATTCAGGGATAAAGGCAACGAAAAAGCAGATAAACTGGCAAGAACCGGATCTGCTCAAAATTTCAGGGGCCCAGAACCCGCCCTTGGAATATCAAAAAAGGTAACCAAAACAACATTAGACAGATTGGCGCAAAAACAACATCTATCTCGATGGAATGGTACACCTGGCCAGGCACACGCACGGGCCGTCATCGATAGGCCCTCGAAGAAGCTATCAGCTGGAATGCTGCTCTTGACGCGTACCCAGCTAAAGCAAGTGACCGGCCTACTAACAGGCCATTGTCACTTAAGAAAACACCTTCAACGAATGGGAGTCTATAATGGACCCATTGAATGTAGACTTTGCGGCGAAGAGGATGAAACCGCCTCCCATATCATATACAGCTGCGAAGCGCTAAACCGTAAAAGATTCAAAATCTTCGGAAACATTCGACGTGGCGATA
The DNA here is from genome assembly GCA_963969555.1 of Polydrusus pterygomalis. NCBI lineage: Eukaryota > Metazoa > Arthropoda > Insecta > Coleoptera > Curculionidae > Polydrusus > Polydrusus pterygomalis. The sequence goes on from OZ018382.1 coordinate 31,541,269, forward strand.
ACCTCCCGCACGACAAACTTGGAAGGAAACTACTGGACCTCGTAGAAGGAACAAATCTTTTCTAACACAATAAGCCAGAAGGCTGCAGTGTAAGAAGCTTGGGCCACACGTCGAACCCGACCCCCGCCTTTAACCAACCAACCAACCAACCAACCAACCAACCAACCAACCAACCAACCAACCAACCAACCAACCAACCAACCAACCAACCAACCAACCAACCAACCAACCAACCAACCAACCATTGCAGTATGTTGCTGACTATCCTACCCTTTCATTAAGAAACCGAGCTTAAGAACTTAACGTAGTAAAAAAAAACTCATATTCAGTATATTTTAAAGGAAAACAAAATATTCCCATTTAAGCCAACTTTTAATCAAACGTTGGAAGAAGGAGACGAAGCCAAACGTTTGGATTTTGGTCTTTGGGTCGGAAACAAAATTGTAGCAAAAACAGGAATTTTCATAAATTTATCATGTTCTCCGATGAATCGACATTTTCAACAAACGGGAAAGTATCCTCTGCGCATATTAGATACTGGAGCGAAAATAATCCCCGTTTTAGAATTCCTGCAAGAAGACAATATTACAAAAAAGTTAATGTCTGGTGTGCGATTTCTTATTATGGCATTATTGGCCCTTACTTTTTCGAAAACACGTGTAACTGTAGGAGTTACCTTAAAATGTTGGAAACATTCCTTTCTGAAAACCTAGAGGAAATGTCGCCCGAATTTATTTTATTTATGTACTTTCAACAAGATGGATGCCCTGCGCATTTCGCAATTGAAGTGAGGGAGTGGCTTAATAATACATATGGCCACAGATGGATTGGTCGGAATGGTCCGGTTCTGTGGCCCCCAAGAAGTCCCAATTTAACAATTTCAGATGCCTATCTTTGGGGGCGCCTCAAACAATAATTAGTGTACTCCCGTCCAATTGAGAACGACGACGTACAGCTTCTAAAACAGCGAATTGTTGAAGATGTTCAAACAATTTCCATTGAAGAAATTCGAAGAAGTTTTGACCACATTCGTTTACAGCTGGAAAAATGTGTTGAATATGGAGGGGGAGTGTTTGAATAGCAAATTATGAAATTATTATTTGTTGTTATTTTAAAATTGTTAAAATGTTATTTGTGAAATTAAAAATACATATTTCTGGTAACACCAAAAATTATTTTTTTAACTTTTTGATACCCCTCTGTCATTGATAATGTATGTATTTCGACCGCTAATGCTGCTATCAAAAAAAATTCTTTACCTCTAAAAATTAAAAAAAAAAACAAAAAAAATCGAAGATTTATTTTAAATCTTGGATTTAAATTACAAACATTATTCTAAATAAGTTTTCTAATTGGCATTTTGGTCAAAAATGAAAATAAAGGTAGTTTAATCTTGGAGAAAAATCATGTTTTTGAAGTTTTTGCGAACTCTGTATAAAAAATCAAAATTTTCTCCTTGTGAATTGCATTTCTTTTACAATTAAACTTTTTATAAAGAATTACTTTTTCCCGAAAAAAGAAATTTTTCAGCCGTTTGTGCTATTGTAAACCCTATTCGCGGACAGTCTGTATAGAAATCTATTACCTTTATCAGGAGTGCCTTCTCTCGAGGAATGTCTATTCATCCGCATACATGACGACTCTTCGTGCTTATAAAGGTAAGATTTTAAGGCGAAGGCCTTTCCACATCGTCCGCAAATATGTGGTTTCGTATTTGAATGGGTTTGGATATGAGCCCTCAGGTTTGACTTATCCGCGAAGGCCTTGGCGCAAATGGTGCATCGAAATGGTTTTTCTCCTGTAAGAAAACAAAAATAAGAGGATAAATTCATAGTTTTGCAGATGATACCACAATTTTTTATACCTATACAAATTGGGAAAACTTAAATAATAAAATTAAAAAAGATTTTAAAATTATAAAAAATTGGTTTGATAACAATTTGTTAACAATTAATTTTAATAAAACAAATTATATTCCATTTACTTTAAACCTAAATGACCTACCACGAAATATGAAAAGTATTAAAATAAATAAAGACATTCAAATTTTTAAAGTTAATAAAATAAAATATTTAGGAATTATTTTTGATAGTAAATTAAATTGGAATTTTCACTTATAATACTTAATTAAAAAATTAAGAAGTTTACTACCGATTTTTAAAAACATTAAAAAAATTTTAAATGTAAGACATATGGAAATATTATATTACGCGTTAGTTAAAACTCATTTAAATTACATAATTTTAGGTTGGAGAGGAATAAATATAACTTTAGTTATAAAATTAGAAATACTACAAAAAAGGTTTCTAAAAATTATATTCAATAAAGATTATCTTTATCCTCAAAAGAATTATATTCAGAATCAAAAAAGTTGAACATAAGACAACTTTACATTTATAACATCTTAATATATATATTTAAAAAAAAAACCTTACACAATTTAAAAACCATAATCATAATACACTTATAATAAAAATTAAATAACCATAAAACCTAAAATAAATAAGTCCATAGGACAAAAAAATTTCAAATACTTATTTATGTTTTTATTTAAATGATTACCATGATACCAACAAATAAAAAAAAATGATTTCATTAAAAAAATTTAAAATCGAAATAAAAACGTGGATATTAAAAACAGACAATTTGAAAAAATTGTTAGAAATTCTTTAATTAATATTGTTCTGAATAATTTTTATAAGTAATATTTTTTACTTAAAAATTGTAAATTAATAATTTTATTATAGGTAATATATTTCTTCAAAAGCACTGCGTTTATGCTATAAATTAACATTTTTACTTTAAAACTTAATTTTTAATGCATATTTATGATTTATGATTTTACATACTAAAACAAAAAATAATATTTGCCCCTAACAAGCTCAGCTTCAGGGGATTGAAGAATAAGTTTATAGAAGACAACATAAACATATTTATTATATTATTAAATTTTAAATAAACTTATCATTATTATTATTAAATACAATGGATATTGAACGCTCGAGTTATGGTGGACTACGTGGTAATCAAAAGGTTTGTCTTCGGACTGGATGTCGAAATATAATCTAATAAATTTGCTAAGCCCCTTTGTTTTGGTTGGGTACACAACCATAGCCCATAGTTTTCTATTCTTAAATATTAACCTTTTAATAATCCAGAACAAAAAGTTTCAATTCCTTACCAGTATGGGTTCTGATGTGACCTTGCAATAACCAAGGTCTAGAGAAACATTTACCACAATACTGACATTTGCATCCTTGATTATGTGTACGAACATGCATGGAATAGGCCGGCATGCTGACATAAAGTTTGTCACAGTGTGGACAGCGTCTGGCCTTTTTGTCCGCTGGACTTCTGTGGGTCTGTCGATGGCGAGCCAGATTGCTGGACGTACTATACCTAAAAGGAATTAAAAAAATTGAAATTACCTATGCCGGTACCGAAGAAAAAGAATTATTTATTCCAACCCCCCAACCAATAAATCGTCTAGGTATTTCAACCAGTTATCATCTTATTTTATCCGATCTGATCTTTATGTCCACACTGGGAAAGCCTAAAACCCAGTGAAGCGTGTAGTTGCTTTCAAGACGTATCGTCCGCTATTAAAAGTGGCAAACCGATGCATTCGTTCTTCGTACACTGCAATATCTAATTGGAGGAGCCGCTGGCCCGCTTCCCTTTGTTCCCCGCCGGTTCCCTGTGACAGTTCACATTCTTACATCTTATATGTATACCCAAGACAATTGCACATAGGCATGCATTTACGGTTTGTCATTAGCAGCATTGCCAGATGTAAAAGAATTATCGAATTGTTACATACTTTTGTATGGTTAAAGTTACCGAGCTCCGAAAATAATTAGTGTCATATATTATGGCCCTAACTCTGTAAAAAAAGCAACAATGCCTTCCTTCCTAATTTTTTGGTAGAGATGTTTGAGATTTGCTTATAATTTAAGAAAATTTGATCACATCACTCCCAGTGTTATCGACTCTGGCTGGCTTAACATTATAGAGCGCTTCGAGTTACATTTGGCCAGGTTAGTTTTTCGCATTGATTCGTCTGGTATCCCAATTTATTTAAGCAATCTTTTAACCAAAGGCTCTGATGTGCACAATCGCGAAACCCGGAATATAGAACTTTTTAATGTTCCAAGGCATCGCTGCTCTTTATTTCAACGAACTTTTAGCTATAACGCCGCCCTAATTTACAACCGCCTGCCCACCGACGTGAAGATTGCACCCAGCTCAGCACTCTCAGCAGCGTTTAACCGAGCAAAAAAAATATATTATGAATAGAAAAGATCCTTATGTTCCATTAGGTTTTTAAGAAAATGTTTTAAAAAATACTATTTTCTTTTTAGATTTTTACTCTACGAAGACGTTTTCGCCACCTTTGACATTCTGAACACGAATTTGAAATTACTAGTTTCACACTAAAAATACTGAAATCTTTCGACAAACTAAAACCGAAGTATGTACTACAAATCGAAATAAATAGAGTTTGTTAAGCAGGCAATATTAACGCATTATTAAGTGACAAGAAACAACCCCTAACAATATACCTGCAAACCCGGGAGACCTCCAATAAATACTTTGTGTATTACCAAAATGTAAATATAATTATTAAAATCTTCAGATTGAAAAATTCCTAAAATAGCTACCGAACTGGACATTAAACCTTTAATTAATATTATTATATTTAAATAATCTCTGTTTTTCTTTCTTTTCTTTGTTTTTGCTAAATTGCATTGTGGGTACAACAAAGTCCGGAATACGAGAAGGAGCTTAATATATTTATTGTATTGGATTATATAAAATATATTGTTACTTGTTTTAAAAAGAAATAAATATATTTTTTGATTGATTGATTATCGATTATTCAGGAGCCAAATTTCTTAAAAAGGTTCCAAGTTAAGACAAATACAATTTACCTTTTTCCACATTCCTGACATTCATACTCGTTGCTCTCCGAAGATGACGTGCTGCTTGTCGTCGATATCTCACTCGTGCAGCTGTGAGGAAGGACTACAGCTTCGGCTTTTGAAAGATTAAATAGTGCTTGCTCAGTCTGGAAACACAAAAAATTAACAATTCATTTTAGTTAAATTAATCAGCGAATTTAACTACAATTCAGCCATTAAAAAAACTACAAAACAACATAATTAAATGCATACATAAACTTCCTTTTTTAGAACCAACTATAAATTTGTATGAACCAAACGGATATTTAAATTTAGAAAAGCTTTATAAATTCAATGTATGCATTCTATAATATAATATTTCCTTCGACCAACATTATTCACATCACGAGACAAAATCATCATATTCAAACACCAATGGTAAAGAGTGGGTACTTTTGGCCAATAACAACAATTTGCCGAAAAAAATTAAAGAAATATCAAAATTATGGACTTTTTAAAAAACACTAAAAAAATATTTTTTAAAACTAAACTGACTTTAACGTATTATACTTATACTAATATTTTTTTTTTGCAAATGGTTATTATATATATTTTTTTTGAATAATTTGGATGGAGTTATTAATAGTTACTAAACATATTTGGTGTTATATTTTCTGTAATAAACTTTTTTAAGTTGGTTGAGAATAAAAATATATATTATTAAAAAAAAAATAAGTTACTCTCATCCATCTTGTAAGAAATACAACTAGGAGGCTATTAAATATGTCTTTGAGTAAGAAACAATTGCGTTGGAAGGAACGATTCCTTCCTAGTTTTGTTGCGCTAAGTACAACATTTAGAAAAATACCTTAAGTAAATGGTGTCTTGGAGTTCTGGAACTCTTGTCAAAAAGTTTGTGAGTGTACGTTATCAACTGTTTCTCTCTCTCTCGATCTCGACCGTCCATACTTTCCAATTCAGATAAATGGTGATTTTCGTAATTTGTATTTGCGCCCAGTCTAAAAAAAATTATATAACATATTATTTATTAAAAAAAAATTATAAAGCTTAGAAATGATCCAACATTGCATAGTTGGAATAATTATCGCATATTTAATCACTCATATTCATCAAAGAGTTTCAAATTTGGTATTTGGTTCATCAAAATATTTAGATATTACTTGAAGAAATAGTCCAGACTTTAAGTGGAGTGTATGTTTAAGAGGGAAAGAAATAAGACACTTTAAGTCTTCCTCCACTGGTATATTAAGATATCTTTTAAGTTTTAATAAAGGTAAATTCTCTACATGTTTCGAATGTATATACATTCATCATCAGCAGTCCAAACGGAGCTAAAAGATAATGGAAAGGACAAATAAAGTAATTGGAAAAACGTCCACCGTAATGATATACCTATCAGGTCATTCATGTAGAATTGGCAAAAAACAAGTTATTAAGCTAATATAGCAGTAGGCTAAGTGTCAAATTAGTGACATCGCACCATAAACGTGAGGAGAATTTAAAATTGAAGTGGTTAATGTTGTAAAAAGTTTTATAATCAGATGAGGAGTAACTGAGAAGTCACATTTTGGAGAACCAGTGACGTAAGTGTGTGGAGAGAAGAATATTTGAATTTGGAATAGTTGAAGTAGTAAAGTTTTTTAATTATAATTGAGGAGTAGCTGAAAAGTCACATAGTAGTGAATTAGCAACTTAAGTTTGAGGAGGGTAGAGTATTTAAGTATAGAAGATAATAAAAGTTTTTTTTGTTTTTTATTTATATTATTATTTAGATATTATTTTTCTCAGTTATATTTTCACCGTATCATATGAATAGAGATACCTTTATATTAGCAAACAATATTCACGAAAGTGGTAAATTTATACGCGTATAAACAAAGCCAACCAGGCATGGGCATGCGCACTGCCAAACTTTTCATTTAACGAATGGAAAAATAGTGTAGAAGAAATTGTAAAAGTTGAACTTCAATTTACTTTCACGTGTAAACAGCAAAAATTTGCCCCAAATTATTTGCCACAATTTACTGACAAGAAATTGGAACTTGTTTCAATTTTTTTACCAAGTTGGGAGAAAAGGTAGTGATTTCTGGTGTTTTTAGTGGCTGCCTATCTATCACATTTTGAGGTTAGAAAATCGTTCTTAAGATTGAATTCTCAACGTCATTCAATCTATTGCCAACCTATAACCTATTTTGCATGGATTTTTTGAGTTTATTATTTTAATAACTAACATTTAAAGAAAATCAATATCGTCGGTACATTATTTAGGTAGTATCTGATATATTACAAAAATATCAATTTATTTCATTGCTAGTTTTGGGAGAATTGTATAGTAAAAGAACAATGAGTGACAATGACATAATAATGTTTAAAAAAATTTTACCCGATATTTTTCGCTATACAAGTCTCCTAAAATAAGTTATGAAATTCCTTGATATTTATTAAATATGTCAATTATTACCTATAGAATATCAAGTCGATGCTGATTTTCTCTAAATTTTGTATGAAAGCTAGAAAACATAAATAAATACACGCGAAATAGGTTATAGGTTGGCAAGCCTGTTGATACTCCCACCTTAATGTTTTGGTTCTAAAAGTTGTTTTCACATAAATCGCCATCGTGTTTTTAGTTCAAAAAGCAGCAAAGCCAATTAAGGGAAAGATAGAAAAGAAAAAACTAAAAGTCTTCCTCCACAAAATTTGATAGAATAAAAATTCGTTAGGGGTATCTACATGTTTCGAACGTAGAAACGTTTATCATCAGGAGACAGAAAATATCTTTAATGCTGATGGTTTTAGCAGAAGAGGAAATAGTGTATAACCTTAATGGAGCTTTTATGGAATTAAAAAATTGATGTGTATAATATAAAGAAAATTGATAAAAGTTAAAACATACTGAGTATGTGAGAAGTCAATAAGGGGGGTCTAAACCAACCAAATAAACTGGGGAAGAAGAAAAAACCTTCTAAAAAGAAGGTGTCAAAGATTAATTAAAATTTTTATAAAACATTTGTCTAAGACATACTTAAAAATGTTTTATAAAATTTTTAATTAATCTTCGACGCCTTCTTTTTAGAAGGTTTTTTCTTCTTCCCCAGTTTATTTGGTTGGTTTAGACCAATGTCATTCATGTTACAGGCAAAGTTGGTCGTTAGTTATATATTGTTTAAAATATTTATGCAACCAGATGTTATTCTGACGTTATAAACCTAGACCTGTCAATTTAGGACGGTTTTAAAAATGTAAACCTCTTTAGTAAATACGCGTAACTGAGTTCAACTGGGTTTGTTTGGGTCTCTTGACCTTTACCTTTTAAGTTTTTTAACAACAAGTGGACGAAATTACTTTTGATACATAAATAACAACAACAAAGGATATATTATTATACCCAATATTTTTGAATAAAATCCAGTTTAATCTTGGCCATCCTCAGTACTTTTTTAACATAATCCATGAATTACAATAGTTTTAAGTTTGGTTACTCCTAATTGGCAATTATGAAAGTTTATTTCTATTTAGTAGATTTTAAACGAATTAAAATGTTAGAATGTAAACCTACCCAATCAGCTGCTGTTTCCTTCTTTCCAAAATTTGCCCCGTTGCCACCGCCACTTCAGCAAGTTTCGTCAAGTTATACAACTCATCAGGAAGGTCCGAACTGCTGTCTGACATGTGGATATCTGGCATGGATTCAGCTGTGCTCACAGAATGTTCAGGACTAAGCCCTAAAAAATAGGACGTTATTTTATATATACTAGATAGGGCCCAACCCAGTCATCTATGAAGGTGATCCCTAATTTGTAAGGCAGTGTGGAGGGATATAGATGTCACGTAAACTCTCATAAAAATTTATACCGTTAACAGGTCATCAGAACTGAGCAATTGCTAAAAGACCATAGAACTTATATTTTAATAAAGTGAATAAGCTTTGAAGAATTTCAATGATTTTAAAAAAATTGGTAGGCGCAATGCAACAACACAATAAAACAGTGGCTAGTAAGTGTAAGTGGTCGAGCAGACTATTAAAAATGTTACACCTCAAGGAAATTTACAGCACTTGGACGCGCTCCAATATCCACAATCCTATTTATCGTCGATTTTCATCCTAAACAATTTTCATTCGTACGACGCAATTCTAACGTCATTACTTTTTATATCTTGAAATATCTGATTTTAAAAATCTAAATATCATCGCGGTTAACTTTGTAAGAGCCAAAATAAACTGTCAAATATCTTGACCACATGGCTAAAGTTTCAATTTAGCATTGGAAAAGTAGATCAGATTGTTGGAGACCATCAGCAGCGTAAGGTTATTTGTGGATAAAATTGTTGATTTGAACAACTGATTGGAATAAAAAAAAAGAGTGCACAACACAAATGCCTATAATAATACATCTTCCACATAATCCGCGGAACTAATTTCGCCCACCTTGGCTGGAGACTTTGAAGACAATAATGAAGCTGAGTTAGTTGAAAAGAAAATCTCCGACGAGAACATTGCTTCTTCTCCACGTTGACGCAAAGGAGTTAGTACCTCAAGAACAAAATCTAACCCTCGCCAGCGGCGCACCCAGGATTTTATGTTAGGGGGGGCCCACCAACCAGTGCTGGAAGCAAATTTTTTAATAAACTTTTAAGTTACGCATGTTTTTTAGTACTTTTGGGCTTTTTTAACAGGTAGGTACTCTTGGAAGATCGCAATAGCCTATATAGTTCAATCGAGGTAAATATCTAAAAAAATTGACTTTAAAATATCCACTTTAATAATTATTCCGGACAAAACATACCACTCTTTTTACCAAATAAAATATAGGTAATAGTAATGACGACATATCCATAACACAAATATATTTTGAAGAAGTAGTCCATACTTAAAGTGGAGTTAAATGATACAGAAAAAGAAAAGTACGAAGTCTTTCTCCACAATATTTATTCATCAAGAAACTAGGCGAACCTAGGATCACATCTACATGTTTCGAGTGTAGAAACACTCATCATCAGGATACAAAGTGAAAAGTAAATAAATGCTGATGTTTTTAGCAAAAGAGAAAAGAATGGTGAGATTGAGCCGTAATGGAGCTTTTAATGGTGTACAAGAGGTGTAAAATTGAATAGTCAGAAGGTCGACAATCAAGACTCCAGCATACTGAAGAGTCGAGGGTTAAGTGCAGAAGCACACTGTGCCGTGCAGAAAATTATAGGGTGGTAAAAATTAGGGAGTTTTGAAAAACTTATCTGTAAAAAGCATTATTAAACTCAAGATGTTTCAGTAATTTAATAATGCTTTTTACAGATAAGTTTTTCAAAACTCCCTAATTTTTACCACCCTATAATTTTCTGCACGGCTTCTGCACTTAACCCTCGACTCTTCAGTATGCTGGAGTCTTGATTGTCGACCTTCTGACTATTCAATTTTACACTTCTTGTACACCATTAAAAGCTCCATTACGGCTCAATCTCACCATTATTTTCTCTTTTGCTAAAAACATCAGCATTTATTTACTTTTCACTTTGTTTCCTGATGATGAGTGTTTCTACACTCGAAACATGTAGATGTGATCCTAGGTTCGCCTAGTTTCTCGATAAATAAATATTGTGGAGAAAGACTTCGTGCTTTTCTTTTTCTGTACAAATATATTTATTTTAAAATATAAATTAGTACAAAGCACAACAATAAACAATATTTTATAAATAATAGAAATCAAAACTTTTTTATAACACCTTTGCATTTGTTAAATATGTAAATCTAATTTTCTTCGACCCTTAGAAAGTTTATTTAAAATTTCTTCACAAGAAGCAGGAACATTCTTATGAATAAATAAATTTGCCAAACCATTAAGTCTTACTTGCCCGGTGGAATTTCTTAAGTACGATTTTAAGTACTTTATTGTGGAAAATGACCTTTCATAGGTACTGGTGGTGACGGGAAGGGTAACAAAAATTTGCAAAAGTTTTTTTATATTAAGAAATATCATACCATTACATTGAATATATAGCTTAAACATATCGGAGGGTATTTCTTTGCCATCTGTAAACTTGTCGTTCCATAATTTAAATTCGCATATTAGAATGATTTCATTATAAAAATTTTCAAAAAATTAATAATTTGCATAAAAAGAATGAAGGCTGAGAAAGCTTTGCAAATTGTCTGCTTGTTTATTGGGACGGGGCAATAAACAGTTAAATAGCAAAATAATTTCCCTGTGTTTAATGAATCGATCGTCTAGGTTGGTAATAGGTGAATGTAAGGTATACTGAACAAAAGGAATAAAAATTATATCGTTCTTTGTTGGGGGGAGCCAAGGCCCCCTTAGCCCCCCCCCCTGGGTGCGCCACTGACCCTCGCTCTCCCTACTCCTAATATTATCGTGAGTAAAGCCTTCGACACTTTGGGGCATTTACCGTCAGATGCCGACACGGTTGGAGAGAATCTTCAAGAACAAATAGTGATTTATTGGAAAGCCTATTTACAGAAAGAAATGGGAAAGCAGCCATAATGCCTTATCTGTGTGTATACAGAACATACAAAATTACTCCAAAGCTTAGCATTGACTGCAAGAAAACGATCGAAGCCACACTGAAAAAAAACTTCTATTCCTTTTAAGAATTCACATACTCTTTATACAACTGTTTAATACTATATGTGGCAGCAACGCGCTTCCTTACTGTAAGACGAAAATTGCTAGACCGTTGTGTAGTGATAATGTCACGGTAATTTAGCCAATAAGAAATAGGAGTTAAGGTTACCATAGACTGGTTTATAGCCGTTATTGCTCTGAATACTCACAGTAATAATCAAGTTCTTTTGGGGGTGTAATCTAATATTATATACTGTATTAATTCCGATTGGCAGTTGTAATGAAACTAGACATTAATCATAATAATATTTGCTTGTTACGGTTAATAAAGCATATATTTGCCACTTAAAATCAGTACTGTAGTTCTCAAAATTTTTAATAGCTTCTAGTGTAATATTGTTTTGGTCGTTTAACATTGAATATGATTATCTATTATGCAACATGGTTTACTGAGATCGTAAAATTCGTCCATAGATAGAGAGACGTTTATTACTAATGATCGGTTGTGCTAAATAAGAATGTTTTATTGCTTTATCTGACATACAAAGTTAAAAAAAAAATACAAAATAAAAATAAATTAATTGAAACAGGTATTGGTACGATCAACAAAATTTAAATTCAGATAGGACAGCTAGAAGACTCCGAACAACGATGTGACCTGCGCAACAAATACGTTAATATTAATACTAGGGCGCGCTGCAATTGCCGATCGCTACGAACCCCCACCAACGTCTGGCTGGATCATAGGTTCTAACGGATGCAAATCGTTTTTGGGGACGTTGTTCTGCTTTCCTAATTGTAGAGAAAGCGCTTAACTAAAAACAAAATGCGTCGCATTAAGAAGATACAATTTAATTTTACGGAAGTAGTCCATTACCTCAAAGTGGAGCTGTTGAGATACACACAAATATATTTGTGGAGACAACTGTAGGTTTCTTTTCCCTATAGATACAATTTATTTTTTAACACAATTGCTGTATTAAAAGTAGCTCATTGTTTAACAACAGTTAGCTGCTAATGAAATTGATTACTATCAATAAACACACTGTTCTAGCAAATCTGGAATTGAGCTAGCAAGTAGCAATTTATTTAATATGGGTTAATAACAAATAAGCCATCAATACAAACTATATCTTAGCAAACCTGTTGTAGTTATTAGGTCATTTTCCTCAGTGCAACAATGAATTTATTTCTGTTAGGTATCGATTTGTCATTTAGTTTTCCAAGCCAAATAAATACAAAAGTCAGGAAATTGAAACAATAGCTATGAATATTTTCAATGTCTAACAAATCTGTTCTATAAAGTACATAATTATCTATCTTTGGAGATGAAGTTAGTTTATGGTAGTTATTATTATGTCCATTATATTTCTGATTTACGCCCCCTAGCGGCTATTTCAGAAACTTGAAAATATTTTCCAGATTTTTCTCTTGGCCGTTTTAGTAATAATTTTTTTTTGCCGCAAGCCTCTACGATGGATAGTTTCCCAGATACAGTAGTATTCTTAGTTGGCCACCCTGTACAGTGTACATAGATTAGGATTTTCAAAGTCCTTCTTTCCCTTCACTTTATATGAATTAGTATCTGATAAGCCCTTTTACATAGGTCACTGTCTACACCACCTATTCCGTCACTTAGTTTAAGAACATATTATTAGAAACTTTCGGTTGCTGAACTTCCCTATTTGTTTTCAAAATCTATAATTACTTCGGCTTTATTTATAAACCCAAAAATCGGATCGAACCAACTTGTTGGCATTTTGGCAAGCGATGAGCTTGCTTAACAAGTAGCCATAGCGAATAGCCAGGAAGTTTTGATTCAACGAAACTGTGCGTCATAGCTAGATTTTTGGCTTCTAGAATCATCACTTGACACTTGAAAACAATGCATCTTGACTAGTAGAATAGACAAGCCTGAATTAAGCTAGACAATAATGTATAGATTAATTGGTTCAGCCGATACTAGGTGGAAATTCATAATTATAGTATTAGGGGATAGTAGTGGGGGATAGAGTAAACCAAAGTTAAACTGTTGAATCTTCCACTATATTAACAAGAAAAATTACTTTTTTTAATAAAAAAAAAGAAAAGCACAAAGTCTTTCTCCACAATATTTAATTAGAATAGCTAGGCGAACCTAGGATAATTCATAATACCTACATAGTTCTATTCGACATGTTTCTAGTATAGAAACACTCATCATCAGGAAAACGAAGTAAATGGTACAATGCTGATGTTGTTAGCAATAGAGAAAATAACAGGTAAGACTGAGCCGTAATGGAGCTTTCATTGGTTCATACGAGGAGTAAAAAATTTGAATAGTCAGAAGACCGACAAAACTTCAGCATACTGAAGCGTCAGTTTTTTTTCCCCTTCTGACACGTGCTGCTTGCAGTTTCTAAGATGTTATAGTAAAACTTAAAAACTTTTTAAATTTTTAATCTTTCACTTCTGCACACTATGTGTAAGTTTTAACTCCTGCTGGGGTAACTGGGCCGTAACACGTCTGGTACCCCAACAGTATTTTGCTTCAAGCTAAATGAAAGCATCTGCATGATTTTTACGAATAACAACTTTTTCTTTTTTCTTTCCCTCTTATTTAACCACTTTCACACGTCTTCGACAAAGTCAAATTAAACCAAGGATTTTTCATCACTTTCACTTAAATGTTTTTCACAAAGTCTCTTATAACTCCCTAATTTTCTTTTATCTCTTCATTTTCCACCCAAGACAGTGCCTTTGCACTAGTCCTTGACGCTTCAGTATGCTGAAGTTTTGTCGGACTATTCAAATTTTTTTACTCCTCGTATGCACCAATGAAAGCTCCATTAGGGCTCAGTCTCACCTGTTATTTTCTCTATTGCTAACAACATCAGCATTGCACAATTTACTTCGTTTTCCTGATGATGAGTGTTTCTACACTAGAAACATGTCGAATTAAACTATGTATTATGAATTATCCTAGGTTCGCCTAGCTATTTTAATTAAATATTGTGGAGAAAGACTTAGTGCTTTTCTTTTTTTTCTATACTTTTAACTCCACTTTGAGTATGGACTACTTCTTCAAGATTTAATAAAAGATAAAAATAAAAAGGGGGTGTAATAAAATTAAATTATTGAAGATGTAAATAAAACAGTGGAAATGTTCCTAAAATAGCGGGAAAATCCAACAGAGGGTTTAAAAATTAAATAAGGTACAATATGGTACAATATGGGTAATTTATAAAATCTTAAATTTATTCTGTTGACCATATACAACAGAATAAATTTAACAAAGGTGAATTATATAAATCTAATTCGTCATTAAGTAACAGGTACGTATTTTTTAGTTTATTTATTTCCATAGATTCTAACAAATTTAATTTTAAGCCTTTGTTTTCTGCATGTAAGATTTTAAAGGAAGGATCGAAATTATGTTGATTATCAAGTAAATAGTTAGCATAGTTTGAGCCTGTTTTGTTTTTTAGAAAACTGTTATAATGTTCCTGTATTATTTTGTTATAATGTCTACCCGTTTGGCAACACACATTGGCCAAAATACGGACCTGTTACTTAATGATCAATTAGATTTAAATAATTCACCTTTGTTAAATTTATTCTGTTGACCATATATTTATTTATTTATTTGCAGGTTTGTTTACAATAATATTAAAAATCGATAACATTGTTTGTTTTTTTTTTTAATAAAAATAAATTCAATGAAAGCATCATTACAAAACCATAGATTAACAAATCTGCCCGATTTTGTAATGAAAAAATATACACCCATTTAGATTATTAATTTTCATCAGATCATAAATATATTATTTAAAAATATAAGTAAATAATTTAAAAATATTTCATCAAAACAAAAAAAAAGGAAAGGAAAAATTAAATAAGGGAGAAATTATAATAGAAAAATTTTAACATTTAGTATTACGTATATATAAGTTAGTTTACCTTTACATCATTTTGCATAATCCATGATTTTAATTTTCTTTTAAATGTCAAAAAACTCATAGTTTTCAAATCAGTAGGTAATATATTATAAATTTTGATGCCAACAAATAAAGCATTATTTTTTAAAAGTGTTAAATTAAAATTATCATAACATAAACATAGATTTGTTTTTTGTCTTGTTTGGTGTATATGAGAAATATTATGTAATAAATTTTTATTTTTATATATAATATATATATATAAAATGGAAGTTTTGTAATAAAGTTGTTTTACATTCAGAATATTATTATTAACAAATAATATTTTAGAAGGAAACAAAATATTTTTATTAAATATTTTTTTTAAAACATATTTTTGTATTGTTATAAGCGGTTTCAACTTCGAGTCGTATGCACTTCCCCAACCAATTATACCATAGAAAAGAATTGATTGAAAAAGTGCATAATAAAACATTAAACAAAGTTTTCGATTCCCACTATTTTTTAAAAGTCTAAATTTACATAAAGTGTTTCTTAATTTTTTTGTAAGGGTTTGATGATCCCATTTTAAATTTTGGTCAATCAATATTCCTAAATATTTTATAAATTCAACTTTTTTAATTTTATTTTGGCAAGAACAGTTAGCATAATTAATTCTAACTATATCTGATATTTCTAAACAATTTAAATCATGAATTTTAATTTCTTTTAAATCATTCGGCTGAGTATCTTTATAACAAGAAAAAGTAATAAATTTTGTTTTAGATAAATTTAAGTTTAATAGGTCATAACTCAAATCGTGGGCTTGCGGCGAAAACTCACTAAGTCATATTTTTTCAGTTTTGACTTTTTTATATATTTCATCAAGTCTGATTTAGGTCTAACATATTACCATGTATTTTCGTTGAAAAACTCACTAAGTAACCAGGAATAGCATACTAAGAATCTCATTAAGTCAATATTATCCTTTGGTAGTTAATGCGAGAACTCACTGAAAGTGACTTGGAGAATTTTATCTATAGGGTGCTGCGCAAAATCTGACTTAATGAGTTTTATATGCCAAAATTAATATTAATTATTGTGCATGTATGTGTTAGAGACTACAAAAATCTACCGCAATGTATTCAAATCGACAAATAAAATAATACAGCTATCAAAAAACATTAAGTTGGAGCCGCGATAACATAAAATATAAAAAAATTTTAATAAGTCAGTCCTCTAATAAAACATGATCAAATTTAAAACTCACTAAGTCACACCCCGGGTCACACCACTTGTATTTTTCTATTTTTACGCAAAAAGTTAAATTCATGTAATATTATTTTGTTAAAAAATGTTAAAGAAACAGTATATATTTTCTATAATCCAAACTTAAAACTTAAATATTTGTTTCATTATTTGGATTTAAACCGACAAATGTCTAAGTAATTTTTTAAATGGCATTTTCTCGAAACTTCATATTTTGACTTAGTGAGTTTTCGCCGCAAGCCCACGAAATTATTTTTTATTATTGAAATGTCTAGTTCTGAATTTAAAACGCATTCATTCCATGTATTCGCTGGTATTATTAATACAGTATCATCTGCATATGAAAATATTTTTCCATTTAACTCTGATTTTAATATATCATTAATATAAAGTAAGAATAAAATTGGTCCCAAAACAGTACCCTGAGGAACACCACAAATTAATGTAGTTGTTTTACTACTGAAATAATCTATTTTTACTTTCTGTTCTCTATCTGATAAGTAACTTTTAAATAAATTATACGCGATACCTCTAACTCCATAAGATTCTAGTTTAGATACCTAACAGTTTATTGTGTGATACTGTATCAAATGCTTTTTGCAAATCTAAGAATATTCCAATAACTTTTTTACCTTCATCTAAACATTTTGATATAAAATGAGTAACATTAAAAATTGCATTCTCTGTTCCTAATTTTTCTCGAAATCCAAATTGATTAGGAGAAATTAATTTGTTAATTTCTAAAAATTAATATAATTGATATTTAATACATTTTTCTAAAAGTTTTCCTATGGTATTTATTAAAGAAATCGGTCTATAA
Source organism: Polydrusus pterygomalis (assembly GCA_963969555.1). Lineage (NCBI taxonomy): Eukaryota > Metazoa > Arthropoda > Insecta > Coleoptera > Curculionidae > Polydrusus > Polydrusus pterygomalis. The sequence continues at coordinate 31,558,754 of OZ018382.1, forward strand.
TTATCGCATAGTGTTTTGTCTCCAGACTTATAAATAGGAATAATTGTAGATGTTTTTAACATTGTTGGAAAAGTTCCTTGAGTAAGGCACATGTTAAAAAGATAACTTATTATATACTTACTTAAGATTTTGTAAATTACGCATATTGTACCTTATTCAATTTTCTGTTGAATTTTCCCGCTATTGTAACCCTTACACTGTTTTATTTACATCTTTAATAATTTAATTTTATTACACCCCCTTTTTTTTCATCTTTTATTAAATCTTGAAGAAGTAGTCCATACTCAAAATGGAGTTAAAAGTATAGAAAAAAAAGAAAAGCACAAAGTATTTCTCCACAATATTTAATTAAAATAGCTAGGCGAACACCCCCTTTTTATTTTCACCTTTTATTAAATCATTGTCATCTGACGCAGCTACAGTGTTGGCGAAACATGTAATTTTTCTAGTTAATATAGTGGAAATTTATAAGTTCAACTTTGTTTTACTGTATCTCATACATACAATACTATAATAATGTATAGAATAATAAGTCGACACACGTCTTCAATGATTGAATTTGCTGAGCGTTCTTACTCAAAAAACCAATGTGATGAGAAATTTAAAAAGTTGAAACTAACTCCGGGATTTAGTTTCTTTTAAAACTCAGCAATTCAACTCCCATTAACTAAAAGAGAGAAAAATTAAGGAAGATGGTCCAGTATGGGGAACGCTATACGCATTTCTACTGGAGTGTATTGCACGCTGATTTTATTTAGTTTGTTGTATTAACTTTTGTATTGGAGTTGATTCTACTAGATGGCGATACCATACATTCATTACCGTTTGGCATCACAGGATTGTTTCATATGCGTGTTTCGTGTTCTGTGGAGTTGCTTTGGGTTATGGCTTCCCGTCGAGTCCCAATAAGGATGAAACGGCCTTCGTTGTTTACTCGCCCCAGGGTATCCAGTATGCTTGGATCCCCCGGTACTCTAATACAAAATATAGTTACACACTTGTCTTTTCCGATGTGCCACTACATTTTCAATTTTAAATATTTTTACGGAAACAATCATATTTTCTAAGCATAACTTTGTATTTTTATTGTATAAAAAATATCGTTTCTCTGTCTGTGGACCTCATAGACACGCAAGTTATAGATGCCACTTAAGCAAAACGTAATAATAGTGCCTTATAGCACACCCCATATAAGTCAAATTTACAGGCTGTTTAGAATTACTGTTTATTTAGGAAATATAATTTTGACATTTATTGCTTAGTGTTAAGAACTGCAGCAGTCCCGGATTTTTAACAATAAAACGCTGAAATGTATTGTTTTTAAGTACTTTAGCAATTCCAACGACTCGACTTGGGAACAGCGTTAATTTAATATTTGTTTAAACTAAGAGGCAATTGTGTTTAATATTAGTTACTTTTAGTGGGATATTTAATGGTTATAACTACCTTGTGCTTTGCGCACTTATAGACCAGGGTCGATAATTTTTGAAACCAAAAAAAATAATAGTAGGATGAAACCCATTGAAAAGGGAAGAGAATATAACAAAAATGAAAGGAAAAATAACTTACGGGCGATCCGAGGTCGTGAAGGGGGGGAGGGTGAGTTTTTAAGGGTAGAAAACGATTTATCTCGATTTTCGGCAAAACTACAAGTCCTATGGAAAAACATTAAATGGCAAAGTTGTAGGTTATAAAAATATTTACAACTTTTGTATTTGCACTTTTTTCACATAACCTCAAAATTTATGTGAAAAATTCAAATAACCAAGTTTTTGGTTTTTTATTTTTATCTTTTACAAAAAATTTTTTTATACACGAAATTTGGTGAAAACTTACGTTTTTATGTCCCAAACACACTGTAATTTTTTTGATTTAAAATATTTATTTTTTAACTTTATATTGACTTAATATCGAAAAAGCAACCTAATTTTCAATCGAAAATTCTCACGTCAAAATATCTGCTTTTTTTAAAAAGTCGGTGAGCTTTTTGTTCATTTAAATCTCTACTTTTAGATGGTGTAAAAAAATATACATTATTATGGTAAATGTTCTCAAAAAATGCAAAAAACTCGATCCGATTTTTTTTTTTTAGTCATTATGTACAATTTTGAGCTATTTATTAAAATTTATACTTTAATTACTCGAAAAACTTAAGATTCCATGTTACGTTGACAAGCAAAAAACTTACAAATCCATAAAACATAAAGATCGCAAAAAACATGCGTAAATAGTTGATCTAAATATAATTAAAGGTAGGATTTAAAGGGGAATTGAATTGAATTGAGAACATTTACCATAGTAATGTATATATATTTTTCACACCATCAGAAAGTAGAGATTTCAACGAACAAAAAGCCCAACGACTTTTTTAAAAAAGCAGATATTTTGACGTGAGAATTTTCGATTAAAAATTTGGTTGCTTTTTCGATATTAAGTCAAAATAAGGTTAAAAAATAAATATTTTAAATCAAAAAAATTACAGTGTGTTTGGGACATAAAAAGGAATGTTTTTACCAAATTTCGTGTGTAAAAAAAAATGTTTGTAAAAGATAAAAATAAAAACCAAAAACTTGGTTATTTGAATTTTTCACATAAATTTTGAGGTTATGTTAAAAAAGTGCAAAAACAAAAGCTGTAAATATTTTTATTACCTACAACTTTGCCATTTAACGTTTTTCCATAGGACTTGTAGTTTTGCCGGAAATCCAGATAAATCGTTTTCTACCCTTAAAAACTCCCCCCCCCCCCTTCCCGACCTCGGATCGGCCGTAATTTATTTTTAATTTCATTTTTGTTATATTCTCTTCCTTTTCCAATGGGTTTCATCCTACTATTATTTTTTTTCACTTTTTACCATTTTCAAAGGTTTCAGCCCTGGTCTATTATATTTTATTACATTAATACAAAATTTAAAAAACGTGGATACTTTTTTTAACTTTAATGAATTTCAATAACTTTCGGGACTATTTGCCAAACTATAACTGTTGGTACTTTTGACACTGTCACGTTTATGTTAATGATTCGCAGTACATAAATACCTTAACCAATAAATTTATTTGTGGTTTTGCATTTTTTTAGAGGATAGTACAAGGAATACAATTTGTAAAAATATTTAGTGGTAAAAATATTTTGGAAATTTTAAATTCAGAACTTGCTCTGTTGTCAAGTTGGTTAAAAGTAAACAAAGTAAAGTTAAATGTTTCTAAAACAAAATGTATGCTTATGGGTTGAAATGCACGTATTTTAATTGATGTTGATAAACTAAAAATAGTCCATTTTTTACAATATTCAGATGAATTGATTTACTTCAAAATTTAATAATTTAATACCCAATTCGAAAATTTAATTTCCAAAATTTCGGAAAAAATGAGTTATTTTAAAGGAATAAGTTCTAATTTAAAATCTATTCGAAAGAAATTGTATACACTGAGGAAAATGATCTAATATACAACTGGTTTGCTAAGACATAGTTTGTATTGATGGCTTATTTTGTATTACCCCGTTTTAAATAAATTGCTAGTGTATCAAACCCTCTTTAGTGTTATCTCTATTCCAGATTTGCTATACAACAGTCTTTTTATTGGTAGTAATGAATTTAATTAGCAGCAGTCTTGTTGAATAATGAACTACCTTTAATACAGCAATTTTGTTACGAAATAAATTGATAAGAGTGGGAGAAGCTATTGAAAGTGTAAACATTAAAATCGCTGTAACTTCTAAACGACTTATCCGATTTTACTAAATTTAAGCTTGTTTGGAAGTACCTTCAATTGTCGTATCCAATGGTACACGATACTTTCTAATAAAATTGCTAGAGGGCGCTATTTGTATTAATAATTATTACTTTGGCGATAACTCCGAAACGAACAAGGATATCAAATAGCGGTCTTCACATTTTTTCTTGCAAATTTCTTCTACTTTCCTATTATGATGTCATAGTTATAGCGTATGATTTGAATTTTCGGGATAAAATCGAAAAAACTGTTATTATTACAAATTGCGCCCTCTAGCAATTTTATTAAACACTATCGTGTACTGTTGGATACGGCGATTGAAGATACTTACCTTTCCCTTCCAAACAAGCTTAAATTTAGTAAAATCGGATAAGTCGCTTAGAAGTTACAGCGATTTTAATGTTTACACATTCAATAGCTTCCCCCACTCTTATCAAGGTCGGTACGCCAATGAGCCTTAAACCAAAATGATGCAGAATTATCTATTCTTTCTAATGATGTAACTAGAAGTATATCATAATATAGGAATTTTCGGAGAAATGTAGAATTAAAAAAAAAATTTTAATTGTGCCCTCTTGCTGCGAAATGAGGAACTTAAAAATAATTTCCAGCAGTTTCTCATGGCCACTTTTACTAAAAAAAAAATTTCCGCAAGCCATACGACTAACCCTTTCTGAGATACGGCCGAGAGCTATTCTTAGTGGGACACCGGGTACATAACTATATGTAATGTTAAACGAGAAGAATAATATCACACTAGAAGCTATTTAAAGTTTTAAGAACTACAGTACTGATTTTTAGTGTTAAGTATATGCTTTATTAGCCGTGGCAAGCAAATATTATTATGATTAATGTCAAGTTTCATTACAACTGCCAGTCGGAACTAATACAGTATATAAAATCAGATTACAACCCCAATAGAACATATTAATTACTGCGAATATTCAGAGCAATAATGTCTTAAAACCATTCTATGGTAGCATTAACTCCTATTTCCTATTGGCTAAATTACCGCGATATTATCACTACAGAACAGTCCAGCAATTTTCGTTGTCTTACAGTAGGAAAGCGCGTTGCTGTCACATATAGTATTAAAAAGTTGAATAAAGAGTAAGTATGTGACTTCTTATAAGGAATAGGCGTTTTTCTCATTGCAGGAATAGCTTGTTACATAAATAATATCGATGGATATTCGTTATGTGTACCTAAGGCATATTATATAAAATATTTAAAAAAATATATATACCATTTATAAATTATTTAAACCAATTTTATTAATAACAAATATTAACAATTAATTCGGGCAAACCAAAATAAAAAATGTAATATTTTTTAGGTTTTTATATACGAAAGTTTTGTTAGTACCAATAGCAAAATAATCAATGTTTTCTAAACAAAAAAATTGAGCTTACATTAAAGTGATGAACGATTTCCGCAAAACTGTAGGTCTTTGGCCGACTTTTGGATAAAACGAAATAATTAACGAAATATTGATAAAGTATTATCAGTAGCTTTTTTAGAAATTACCCTAAATTGTAAGTTCTTTTATTTTTTATTAGATAATATTTTCCATTTTTCTTGTTCGTCTTGTCGACTTAAATACCAAGTACAGTATAATAATTTTGTTTGTTGTTTATTTCTTTGTTGTATTTCTATTAGGATACGTTTTTACGAGTTTATTGTCATCGATTTTTCTCTTAAATCAATGATTTTAGTTTATTTTTTTGTATGTATAAATAATTTCTATTCCATTGAAGTATTTAGATATTAGTTTTATACAGTGACCGGCAGAAAGTACGCACCAAAGGGGATTTTTTTTATTTTAAAACTTCTGCATGTCCCTAAACAAAAAAGAGCATAGACAAAACTAGTAAATATTGCGCCGTATACGAGGGAGAGGTGAAAACGTTAAATTCACTCAAGAATAAATTGCGCTTATTTTTCACTGTGGAAAATTTTTTTATTAGGAAATGTTGTTTGCACTTAAAAGTTATCCATAAATACCAAGCTTTAGCTCGGTAGCACAAAAATAAATATTTTTTATGGCAGCTAGATTTAAATGAAAACGAATTTTATTGTAAGGGTTTAAAATTTAATTCATGAACCAATGGGTTTAAGAGTTTTTGAAAAATTGGGAACGGCAAAATATTGTTAAATGTATGAAGTAACCCCTTATTAGTTTTGCATAAAGTTATTCCGTTTATCCATAGAACAATGTACGGTGTGCACCAGAAAAGTTAGATTATTTTTGACGTTATTTTATTAAACGTCCAGTTCTCGCGTATTTAAACAAATTTAAGTAAGTTATGTGTCTAATTGCCCAAGAGCTGTTAAAAAATGTAATTTATAGGTTACATAGCTTCTATCGATTCGTTATACGAGGGGGCCTCAAAAAAAAAGTAAAAACACTTTTTTTGTGCTACCGAGCTGAAATTTGGTATTTTTGGACAAATTTTAAGTGCAAACAACATTTCCTAATTAAAAAATTTTCTACATTGAAAAATAAGTGCACTTTGTTCTTGAGCGAATTTAACGTTTTCACCCCTCCCTTGTATACGGCGCAATATTTACTTGTTTGTTTAGGGACATGCAGAACTTTTCCACCGCAAAAAAAAATTGGTTTTGAAATTTAAAAAAATCCCCTTTGGTGCGTACTTTCTGCCGGTCACTGTATAACCTACTAACTATTTATTACTAAAGGCCAAATTTCTGTATCCCATTTATATAAACTGTAAGGCCTGCGTATCCAACAGGTTATAAAAAAGTACGGTAAAAGTTGCCTTGAATTATTAGTCAATCAAAACGGTTTAAACATCGAAAAACTAACTATTCATTTTTTAAATTATCTCTTACCTTTCGTTCCCTCAGTTTTGTTTCTGCTCTCCCCCTTCATGTTGTACCTTCTATGAGTCATCAAAAAAGCTCTCGGCATTTTTAACTGTTGACGCACAATTTCACTAATCGGACTCGCGCAATACCAAAAGGACGCAAGTAATATGCGCGAAAGCGTTTCTTTTCGAGAAAAACTAAAAAATATTCACTATTCTCCGTTAAATGAAACTAATTTTGTAACTTTTATAAATTTGAATGAACGCAACAGCTTGTAAACAGGTTGTTTAAAATAAGAGACGTTTATTGTCAGTTTGACAGGTGCTCAACAAAATGACAAGTAACTATGCACCTATCAATTTATGATTATTATCTAGAAGTCCATAAATTTCAAGTTTTTTCGAAAAAAAAATTACGCACCGGAAAATTTGGTAAAAGAATGACAATTTAAAAGGTGTGTAAACAGCGCCAGTTTTGTGATGTGAGGGTGACAACTTAAAAAAAACGTATTACATGCTAGAAATGTTAAAACCAACTGAAAGATCTTAAGTCGGGATGCTTAGCTATATTTACTTTTCAGGAACGTGCCAAGATTTCAGGTGGTAGGGAGAGGCGCGACTGCTGAAAAGCTGAAATTTAGTGCGAGGTCAAACGTAGCGCTGAGCCAAGCTGCGAAAACAGGACTAATAGAAAGAAAATTATTATAGCCTGGGGGCGCTCCAAATTAATTGATACACCTTAATTGATATACTACCTTCATGTCAATGGGCGTTGTGGTCTAGTGGTCAGTGCAGCGGCCTCACAGATCGAAGGTCCCGGGTTCGATCCCCGGGGCCGGCAACGTCGATATTAAATTTGGAATTTGGTTTAAGAGGTCTTTCGGAAGAGACGTTAAACTGTGGGTCCCGTGTCATGAATGTTGGCACGTTAAAGAACCCTACCCTCGACAAAGAGGGATTTGGCAAAATTACCAGATAGTATGTGACAAATTCCCTGGCGTCGGTGATTGGCCTCGTTGCGGAAATAGGCCGACGTAAAAAAAAAATACCTTCATGTCGTAACAAAAAAATTGTAACACAATTTTTTTTAATTGTTGGAGAACACAGAATGTAATTCCAGGGGTATGCAATCGAATCTCTAAATTTTATGATCATTTAGGATATTATTTGACAGAAAACAACAGTTATTATGTATTTGCGCATAGTCTTGATGATGATGATGATCAGCGTTCGCTGATGTTACTACTATTGTATATTTTCATCAAGACTATGGGCAAATATATAATAACATTAACCACGACCTAAATATAATATACGCGGTGGGCCAAGAAAAAGTTACCACATTTGAATTTTAGGAATAACTTTGTTGTTCAAAATTATTTTTGAACCAAATTAAAAGACGTTTTTTGTTAAGGACATAAGAAGTTTTCGGATGTAGGTAAGTCATAATTATTTTAAAAAATAAAAAACTATTTTTGCGACTAGTTTCAAGTAACTTCTTATTTTAACCTGCCCTGTATGAGACGGTACGATGTGGGCGGTATTCGATACGTTTTTTTTATTATTACGCTGTACGTTGTGTTTTTTACAGAAAACGTAAACTTTTGTAGGTTTCCCAAAACTTGTACTCGAATTTAATACGACATACGTGTACTCACTCACACAGATTCGTTGTGATCTTAAAAGAATAAAAGTAGCTCTAAGAACAGTAAATTTCCTGTAATTTTACAATGTTTTTTTCGGGACACTATACACAGTGTGTATCAGCCAAATGGAATAAATTCGATAATAAATAGGTACATGGGAGCGTGTCCGAAAAAACGCTCGGACACGTCGATTGGTATTTCTAGTTAAGCATATTTTTCAATAACATTATTTATACAGGGTGTGTCATGTACCAGTGACCAATACCAACTTTCTTATTTTAAATGCAACACCCTGTATATTATTAAATTTTTTGATTCTTCAGGAAATTTTAGATATATTTCATGTACAGGGTGGCCCATTAATAAGGGACGCCGGCTTTATCTCGGAAACCATTAATCGTACAGCTTTCGGAAAAAAATTTTAATAAGTAAAGCGGTCATGAGAAAATTCTGGAAATTACTTTCAAGTTCCTCATTTCGCCGCAAGGGGGCACAATTGAAAATTAGTTTTTTAAATTTTAAATTTCTCCGAAAATTCTCATATTAAGGTATAACTCTGGTTATATCATTGGAAAGCTTAGACAATTCTGCATCATTTTGGTTTAAGGCTCGTTGGAGTATCGACCTTGATAAGAGTGGGGGAAGCTATTGAATGTGTAAATATTAAAATCGCCGTAACTTCTAAACGACTTATCCGATTTTACTAAATTTAAGCTTGTTTGGAAGGAAAAGGTATGTACCTTCAATCTTCAATCGTCGTATCCAATGGTACACGATAGTTTCTAATAAAATTGCTAGAGGGCGCAATTTGTAATAATAACAGTTTTTTTGATTTTATCCCGAAAATTCAAATCATACGGTATACCTATGACATCATAATCGAAAAGTAGATGGAATTTACAAGAAAAGATGTGAAAACCGCAGTTTGATATCTTTGTTCGTTTCAGAGTTATTGCCAGAACAATAATTTTTAATACAAATTGCGCCCTCTAGCAATTTTATTGGAAACGATTGTGTACCATTGGATACGACAATTAAAAATACTTCCAAACAAGCTTAAATTTAGTAAAATCGGATAAGTCGTTTAGAAGTTACAGCGATTTTAATGTTTACACTTTCAATAGCTTCTCCCACTCTTATCAAGTGAAAGTGTAAACATTAAAATCGCTGTAACTTTTAAACAACTTATCCGATTTTACTAAATTTAAGCTTTTTTGGAAGGAAAAGGTAAGTACTTTTAATTGTCATGTCCAATGGTACACAATAGTTTCTAATAAAATTGCTAGAGGGCGCAATTTGAATTAAAAGTTATTGTTTTGGCAAAAATTCTGAAACGAACAACAATATCGAACTACGGTCTTTACATTTTTTCTTGCAAATTTAATATACTTTCCGAATATGATGTCATAGTTATATCGTATGATTTGAATTTTCTGGATAAAATCAAAAAAACTGTTATTATTACAAATTGCGCCCTCTAGCAATTATATTAAACACTATTGTGTACTGCTGGATACGACGATTGAAGGTACTTACCTTTCCCTTCCAAACAAGCTTAAATTTAGTCAAATCGGATAAGTCGTTTAGAAGTTACAGCGATTTTAATGTTTACACATTCAATAGCTTCCCCCCTGTTATCAAGGTCGGTACGCCAACGAGCCTTAAACCAAAATGATGCCGAATTGTCTAAGCTTTTCAATGATATAATCAGAGTTATACCTTAATATGGGAATTTTCGGAGAAATTTAAAATTTAAAAAACTAATTGTCAATTGTGCCCCTTTGCGGCCAAATGAGAAACTTGAAAGTAATTTCCAGAATTTTCTCATGACCGCTTTACTAATAAAATTTTTTTTCCGAAAGCTGTACGATTAATGGTTTCCGAGATAAAGCCGGCCTCCCTTATTAATGGGCCACCCTGTACAATATCCTATACCTATCTTCAACTATTTCGGAAATAAGTGTTTTCAGATTTATTGCAAAAACTACTACAACTACTCAAAAACTAATAAGTAATACTGTTTATTTCTTGATAATGTAAAAACAAAAAAAAAACATCATTTTGAATCATCGCTTATTGCATTGGCAGCTCCTTTGTTTATCTGCTTTACATATCCAAGCTAGCGAAACCGCTTTTCTATTTTACCAATTTTCCCTTGGCGGCAAATTTGGAAATTTTTATGAAATTAGCGAGCAACTTTCATTTGTGTACGTATTTTAACTCCATAACCAATCATCCGTATAGAATTGTTATTTTGTGCATTTCTGTTAAATTAGCCATTTTTCTGATATGCAGTTAACGAAATTCAAACGACTACAACACTGACAAAACTATACTGTCATGCAGACAGACAACAATTTTCTAAAGTCAGGAGTTTTAAACAAAAGTAAGCACAACTATTTATACCTTTTTTTATTTCATATCCGTAAAAAGAAACGTTGAAATGCAATAATTTTAAAAACACTTAATATTTCCTAAACAGTTGAAGAAGGATATAGGATATGATATTGTATATAAAATATGTCTAAAATTTTCTGAAGAATCCAAAAATCGAATAATATGCAGGGTGTTGCATTTCAAATAATAAAGTTGGTATTGGTCACTGTTACATGACACACCCTGTATAAAAAGTTTTTATAAAAAAAATAGTGTGTGCTTAAGACCACACGACAGAAGTGAAAACTTCAACAAGGTGAAATTAACAATATCAAATACCCGAGTGTCTAGACAACGCACACTGACTGTTTCCACGTCGATACGTCGATACTGAATGCGACCGATGGCGGCATGCTCTTTCATATAACGTTCATTCGGGTCAGGGTCAGTTCGGATTGAATATACTTAGCAGCTGAATTCGAGTGTAGCACACCCGAGTCTGACGCCTGATGCGTGACGGCGACGCGTGACGACTCAGTTTAATTCAGTGCCCACAAAAAGTGCTAAACGCGCCTAAAGAAGTTTTCACTTCAAAAATGCGCAACTAGAAAAACCAATCGACGTATGTATTTATTCCATTTGGCTGATACACTGTATTTACCGGTAATGTGAAAAATTTCTAATATGGTTGAAATTTAATAACGTTTCGCTATGTACTAAACGGGAACGTTGTACCGAAGTGCTCAAATCACAGATGTAACCCTCTCATGGGGATACGTTCGCTCATTTGGCCCCCACACATCATAACGCATTTCGGGGAGTGTTCGCATACGAATCATGTTATTCTTTGACGTTAAATTTTATTAATATTACTTATGATGAACAATGATACAACTTATAAAAAAACTTGATGTAATTTAAATAAATTTACGGTCGCTACAGTCGCTATATAGTAAATTAAAAAAATGGTCCTAGAAAGTAAACACCCTGTAAATGAGACGTCAAATATTTCATAGTGAATATGTATTTTTGACTTTACTTAGTAAGTATAAAAATTATGAATCGCTTAGTGTCAAAATTTAAGTAGCATTTTCACAACAACGAGATGCTTGCAAATGCAAAATTTTTATTATAAGACGATTTTTTTTTAATATGGCCAAAACGGAAATACAACTGTCCTTCCTTGTTCAAAAAGTCGAGAATTCATATAACAGCCCAAGCTATTATTTATATAAATAAATTAATTTAGTTTTCAATAAAAAGGACACTTAGAGTACAAAATAAAAGAAATAACCCGATAATTTTCTCAAAAAAAGAGCCTTCTTGTCCACTTCCGCACCTGTCCTACGTAGCAACTGCTAAATTGGATACAATTTAATTGTTTGATCAAAATACAATTATAATAAAAACAATATATATAGATTTGGTTATTCTTTCTACTAAAATATTCAATGACATAACCGAGATAACCCGCAATAGTCTTTGCACTATTAGCTTTCTAGGATGTCACCTCGGGAAAATGTCCATTCCGCACCTACGAAATCCACACATTAAGACAGCGTCAGTTTGGTATCAGTGCGTTTTTATCATTTCTGGTTTTGTTATAGTGTTGTGCGCCGCTTAAAGATATTGGTAAGTACCCGTTTTTTGATATATATTGGCAAAACAGTTAATTTAAAAAAGAAAGTAAAAACTGCTCACTTTCATGCGTGTCCTCTCTGCACCGCAGTTTCCGTTTACGTTACGTATTTCTTTTAGAAAAATAGATTATGGTATGGTGGATTTTTAGGTCGACAAAACATAACCTAAGATAATTCGAATCAGCGTTGCCAGATTTTGTGAATAAATTAAAAAGTCAAAAAATGTCCATTCGGCACCGTCCGTTCCGTGCCTGTTTTATGTTGGTGCGGATTGGACAGTTAGGTGCGGATTTGATATAAATAAGTATTTATCGGTGTTGGTTAACGGTAATGTTGTCTTTTCTTAGTACTTATTTGAAATTTACATTTTGGTTTTTAATAAATAGTTCTTTACCTTTTTATATTGATTTAATCGAATTTAATCATATACGATGTCCAATCCGCACCTTAAGTGTCAAGTCCGCACCTTTTGTAAAAACGGTTAAAAAAAAAAGTTGAGGCACCCAATTAATATTTGTAGTCTATTTTTTATAAAGACTCGAAACGATCTTAAATTTCCTTAAAATATTCAATGTCAATAGTCAATAAATTTTCCTCTTAGTTTTTTTTAAGATTTTATTCACACAAGATATATTTTTTGAATATCTGGACGTCTATTCTCCAATTTAAGAGAAGTGAACGCTCTCTCGCGAGGAGGGACAATTCACATCGTATGCTCACATCGTATGGAAATGAATAGTAATTTTAAGTTTCAAGAATACAGTTTAAACATTTTTAAGAGAAAAAGTAATCACTTCTCTTGAAATGATCATTCGCCTATTTCGAGAATAGACGTCCTGCTGTAATTTAAGTTTTGTTAATATATAATGCATAATTTATTCTTACTTTTTAGCATAAAAAATTGCCTTGGTTTTTAAGGTGCGGAATGGACAAAATTATCGACCTTTTTGAGCAAAATAGCGTTTTGAGACCTTATTTTACAAAAAGTTGTTGATTTTATTCCCGAATATCTATCCTCACACCTTTGTTAAGTAAGGCAAATAACAAAAATATTAATATCTAAACTTTAAAAAATTGAAGTATAAAAAATGGTTTTGGCCATATTAAAAAAAAATCGTCATAAGTCGAATTATCTTAAAAACTATAACTTTTTCGTATATTAAACCATTAATAAAAATTTATGAAATAACCTACCCTGCTTTTTGGGCGCACCCTGTAAAATTCAAAATATTTTTAAAATGTGCCAGATAACCAACGATATCTTCATACAAAAACTCATTATCGACAAAAATCTTATCTACAAGGCCTAAAATTACTCGCAATCGTTGACTCACCCGGTACCTTTTTTTCGTAAAATATGTCGAGTTTTTCTAATTTGACATAAAAAGTGTAAATGTTAGCGTTAAAAAAAGTTATGTCCATTTTTACCCAACTATCCAATATTTCTGGTCACATTTCTTAAATATCGACATTATTAAGATCACAATTATATACAGCGTACAAAGTTTTCGAAGTATATACAAAGGTTTCGAAAATATTTAGAAAAAACCATCGTCAGGGTATCCCCTTTAGGGAGCTTCAGCTTCGTATATTAAACGGACATAGGACACAATTTTATATGAAATTCTTACTTTATTTTAAACAATCTACTCAATCCCAAATTATTGATCATACCTTTTAGGACACCCTGTATATTATAAAATTTTAAATAATCAAGTAGCTGAAAGTGAAACGACCCAATAATATTACTTACAATTACGTTACGTTAAATTCAACAAAAACGTTGCACGCGAAAATTCCCCCGTACCTACTTGGTGTGTGCCACTGCTGCAGATGCCTGGCAACCTGAGAACCATTTGTGTCTTAGTCCAATACTTACGCATTGTGCTATTTTAACTTGGAAAAATTAAGAGCACGTATTTTTTCAGAGATACGATGCGAAAATGTAGTGGTAGGTATAACAATTTTTTTTCAGGTCAAGGATAAATAATGAAAAGTAGATCGACGTTTTGACTTTACTCCCACTTCTTGTCTAATGAACTATAATTAAAAAGTAAACATGTATAATATATTTTTAAGTAAACTCAATTGACATAGTACCTAGTACCTGCCTTTTTTTGTACATCAGATGTGTCTGTTAATATTTAAAAAAATTTAATTAAATGGATTGAAATTAAAGATGGTTTACGATGTAATTTCAATTTTCTAAAAAATATGTAATTTACAGACAAATTAAATAAATAACTTTAAGATTTCGCTTTTACTTTAAAGTAGGTACTAATAAAGCGATTAAAAATCCTTTATAGTGAGAAAAATGATCTTATACAACAGGTTTGCTAAGACATAGTGTGCATTGATAGCTTATTTTGTATTAACCCGTATTAAATAAATTGCTAGTGTATTAAACCCGCTTTAGTGTTAAATCTATTCCAGATTTGCTGAAACGGTGTTTTTATTGATAGTTATCAGTTCCATTATCAGCACAGTTGAATAATGAACTACTTTTAACACAGCAATTTTGTTAAGAAATAAATTGTATCTTCTCAATGCGACGCATTTTGTTCCCAGTAAAGCGCTTTCAGCAATCGCCGCGAGCCGTAGTATTTTTATGATTTTATGATCTAATACAACAGATTTGCTAAGACATATTAAATAAATTGCTAGTGTATTAAACCCGGTTTAGTATTATATCAATTTGAGATTCGCTAGAACAGTGTTTTTATTGGTAGCGATCAGTTCCATTAGCAACACAGTCTTGTTAAATAATGAATTACTTTTAAAATAGCAATTTTGTTAAAAAATAAATTATATCTTCTCAATGCGATGCATTTTATTCCTAGTAAAACGCTATTTCTACAATAAAGAAAGCAAAACAGCATCCCCAAAAACAAATTGTATCCGTTGGAACCTATAATCCACAAGACGTTGGTGGGGGTTCGTAGCGAACGGCAATCGTCGCGAGCCGTACACTGAGGAAAATAATTAGTAGCCATTACTAAAAATTTAGTTACCACAGCAACATTTTTCATTAAAATAGGGGACAGCAAGGTGGATGACTTATAACAACTAAATCAAGTTTGCTGGAATAGATTAGTAGCTACAACTATAGGATTTAGTAGATAACGAACTTATATTGTTGGGTTTACTAAATGGTCTTAGTTACAGTTACTAAAAAAACTGAGTTAGCACAGCTAATATATTACGTCACAAGTAGGTGGTTTGTTAAAGCTATTATATCATTTAGTTGCAGGAACTAAGCGTTGATGTTAACGTTACTAATAAATTATATAATAGTAACTAAATTATGTAGTTAACCCAAATTGAGTGTTGGCAACGATTGCACCTTCAGTCCTCTAAGGCCTTATTATATAAGGGCATCTTAACAGTAGCTCAAGTGAACCTTTAACTTGAACCTTCCCATAAAAATCACATTTTCGTCAAATACAGTTTTTTGTTTGGAACTGGCAGCAACGAAAAGCTTACTCTAGTCACCACAGCAAAAAGTATTTCGCTGTCCCCTATTTAACAAGAGTTCTATGCTGCATTAGAAAAATATTTGTTACGGCTGCACATACAACTTGTAGATAAAATCCACTGTAATTGCATGTGTGTATCGCAACCGAAAAGCTCGGTATACAGCAGAAACAACTCTAAGCAGCAAAGCGTAGTTTGCTGGAGCTTTTCTGTAACCACCAATAAAACCATTTTGGAGATGTTGAAGCTTTTCGTCTAAAATATATTGCTGCCAGTTTCAAACAGAAACAATATTTAATTTAACTGCAATGTGATTTTTGTAAAAAACTTTAAGTACCAGTAAAGGTTCAGTTAAGCTGATGTTAAAAAGCCCTTTTATACGGCCTAAGGAAACTGAAGGTGTGCACACCGCGGCAAGAAGCACCTGAAGCACGGAGACGAAATGATTGTTACCGCGTGGATGATCAATCATCGCGTTCGCGATCGGATAAATTAACTAAATATTTAGTAATGGCTACCATATTTTTCGTTACGACAACTTAAGGCATTATTTAAAATATTTTTTTTTTAGTTGTCACAAGTATAACAAAATCTTACGCCCTTGTTAGTTATCACAACAAAGGATGTATTTACCGCAAGCGTAGCTATATTTTCTGTGGCAGAACTAATACAGAATATAAAACCAGATTATACCCCCAATAGAACTGGATAATTACTGTGAGTATTCAGGGCAATAATTACTATAAACTATCGATGGTGGCATTAACTCCTAATTCTTATTGGCTCAATTACCGTGATATTATCACTATATAACGGTATAGCAATTTTCGTTGTCTTACAGTAGGAAAGGGCGTTGCTGTCACATAAAGTATTAAACAGTTTCATAAAGAGATGGCTTAGATTGCAAACTGGCTAACTCCAAAAATAGAAATTTTACAGGAGGGCAAAAAAACGATTCTGACTTCTACAAAATGACATTTTATGATTATATTGGCATTTATTCTATGAAAGTGAAAATAAAACACAGTTGCCCTTTTGCACATTTCTCAACTATTATTTTCAATGAAAACTTGCAGAGAGTATTATTTCACGTGTAGGGGAGAGCAAGGCATAATGACATAGCAGGCAAAATGACATATTACCTGTTTTCGGCCCAGTTCGATTACATTAGTGTTGATTTCTCTACTACAAAACACATCTTAATACCGCTAAGGTCGTCAGTCGTAATAAAATAGCATAGTCGATCATTTGTTGTTTTCTAGAAAGTTTGTGTATTTTCCTATGTAAAATATCAAGGTAAGTGATTGTTGAAATATTTTTGGTTAAAATATATAAGGTCGCTGCCAATGTTTTAGTGTTAACCCACAACTATTAGTCATCTAGTTTTAATATTACACTAACATTTAAATGATTGAATAAAATTATAACCTGGAAAATATATTTATTTTTTATATTGCTCATTGGGCAAAATGACAAAGCAGTGTGTCGTTTTGCCTGTATAGCACAATGTCGTTTTGCCGGTACGACATTTTAACTTTTTTTTTTAAATGGTGTCGACGTACAAAGGAAAAAGTACTCGTCAATCATGGTCTCCTGAAGACATGAAAAAAGCAATTGAGGCTGTTCAGAAGGAAAAAAATGGGCTGGCAAAAGGCGTCAATTATGTTTAACGTTCCTCAGGCAACGTTACGTAGACGTGCTCACGGTGCTCAAGATAAGAACAAGAGTGCAACAGGCTTAAAAAGTATTTGGGTCGATTTAAAGGATCCCTAACCGATGATATTGAAAAGCGCTTAGTTGCTCATATTTTGGACCTAGAATCTAGGCTATTTGGAATAACGACCCAAGAGTTGAGAGCTTTAGCCTATAAACTTGCCGAGCGTAGAGGACAAAATCACCAGTTCAACAATAAGAAGAAAATGACAAGCAGGGAATGGGTTCGCTGTTTTTTAAAAAGGCATTCAACTATTTCACTTAGTTTGAAGAAATAGTCCATACTTAAAGTGGAGTTAAAAGTATTAAAAGGAAAGAAAAACACAAAGTCATCCTCCACAAAGTTTAATAGAAAAATTATTAAATCATAGGTCTCTACATGTTTCGAACGTAGAAACGTTCATCCTCAGGAGACAGAAATTTTTTATTTTGTGCTGTTGTTGTTAGCAAAAGAGAAACTTAAAAATAGAACCTTAATTGAGCTTTTATGGACTCAAAAATTGAAGTTTAGAAGAAACACGATATGAAGAAAATTGGAGATGGTAAAAACAGACTGAGTATTTAAAACATTATTAAAGTGGGCGTAAAAAAACTAAGTTACATTGGGAAAAAAAGGGAAAACCTTGCCAGGAAGGTGTCGAAGATTATTTAAAAACTGTCTTCAAAAATCAGACTTATCAAACATAACTAGTCTTTAAGACATTGTGAAGGTGAAAATTTGATAACAAAATGATGTATTCCGTAGGAAAGAGTATTTGGGGTACTGAGGTTTGAAACCTGAGGTTTGATTGAATTTTCACCTTCACAATGTCTTAAAGACTAGTTATGTTCAATAAGATTGATTTTTGAAGACAGTTTTTAAATAATCTTCGACACCTTCCTGGCAAGGTTTTCCCTTTTTTTCCCAATGTAACTTGGTTTGTTTACGCCCACTTTAATAATGTTTTAAATACTCAGTATGGTTTTACCATCTCCAATTTTCTTCATATCGTGTTTCTTCTAAACTTCAATTTTTGAGTCCATAAAAGCTCAATTAAGGTTATATTTTTAAGTTTCTCTTTTGCTAACAACAACAGCACAAAATAAAAAATTTCTGTCTCCTGAGGATGAACGTTTCTACGTTCGAAACATGTAGAGACCTATGATTTAATAATTTTTCTATTAAACTTTGTGGAGGATGACTTTGTGTTTTTCTTTCCTTTTAATATTTCACTTAGAATGCCTGAGCGCAAGCGTTTAATAAACCCCAAGTTACAAAATATTTTACAGTCCTTGAAGAAGTAATTTAAAAAGAAAAAAATCATCCGACAATGATCTTTAACATGGATGACTCTGGGCTAACAACAGTCCAAAAAACTAGAAAGATTATTGCCAAAAAGGGAAAAAAGCAGGTTGGAGCTCTCACAAGCGCTGAGCGGGGAATTCATACGACAGCAGTGGTGGTCTGCGTTAGTAGTTCCGGAAATTTCGTTCCTCCAGGCCTAATTTTCCCGCGAAAGAAACTGAATGAGACATTGTATGATGGCGCCCCACCTGGTACTCTTGCGTTATACAATGAATCCGCGTATATGACTGGAGAACTGTTCCTTAAATGGATTTAACATTTTGTACAAAACGTAAGACCCACATGTGAAAAAAAGCCTTGCTTATTCTTGATGAACATGCGAGTCATAAACATCTTGAGTCTTTGGAGTTTGCCAAACAAAATCACATTGTACTTTTCTGCCTACCTGCCCACTGTACCCATCGCCTTCAACCTTATTTTTTTTACTCACCGGACAGTTAATTTCATACAACCATGTCATTATGCCTTTAAGGGAAAAATTTGGTATGTCAATTTGCCTTACCCTGTAAGGTTAAATGGTTTTTTAATGCTTGTTATTTTTTGAAATTTTTCCTAAATGTTGCAATTCTTACAAGTAAAATATTTTAATTCACTTAAAACGTTAAGAGGCCATATTAAAAGAAAATAATAAAACCTAATATACCTTTTGGTTTAGTAAAAATTGATTTTCAAAAGATAGTATGTCATATTGCCTTGCTCTCCCCTATAACCTATGGTCTCAATAGTAAAATGGCGCTAAATGCTGTAGTTAGATGTTTTGCAGTATTCATAATTGTAGGTCATGGAGTTAGACGCTTTACGTGCGGCGGTTTTTAAAGAAAAGCGTAATTATTTGGAGCTATTTAGTTTGGGTATCCATAGATCTAACATTAAGCTAACTATTTGCACAAAAATCGAAATTTTCATAAAAAGTGGAGTTAGACGGTTTGCAATCTAAGCCAATCGGTATGTGAATTCCAGGAATAGAATGTTTTTTCTCGGTGTGACCGTATGGTCCCGTTAGTTATGGAGCACCCTTTAAATTAAGATCAGATCTCCCTTCTTACAATAAATTGCTCCTGTTTTTTTAAAGTTTGAAATAAATTCAATAGGAATTTGCCACCTGTTATTTTCGAAATCATTTCCTTTTTATTTCAATTATTAGCGTTCTACCAGCCAATTTAAAAATGCTGCTTTCAAGATAAATTTGTGCTGAACTTGAAAGTTTGCCAAAAACCAAAAAGTTTCAACAGGTCTTTGTTGACGATAATTTTAAAATCAAAGTCCGAGAAAATATTTGGAATGTAAATAATATGCGACTATACAATTTGGTATGAACAGTTTATGACGGGCTCGGTGAACCGTTTTGTAAATGAAGTATGTGTAGACTGGTAAAAAAGATTAAAAACCCTTTCTATTGTGAAGCAAATAAAAAAAATAGTAATTTACGTTACAAGACCGGAAAGTAGTGTTTTTCAGGTCGAGACAAGCATTTCCAGGGCGGGCCGTAGGCGAGTCCTAGAAGCTTGGAGAGACCTGGAAAACACTAATTTTCGGTTGCGTGACGTACAAGATTTTTTTTAAGACCGACACTTCGATATACTTACATTAAATTATTTTATATTATTTTTAAATGCGTCGTATGACTTCTTGTAACGGGCTTTTGATTTTACTAGCAATATATCATAAGTCGCTTTCCTTGCTGCTTCCAAAATTTCTTCTGAAATCTCATTTTCCGTATCGGATAATTCAAAATCTGAATTCATATTGTTAAATTTGCGCACTCGCGAAACAAGCTGGACATAAACAACAAATTAAAAATCAACGAACTGTCACTCAACAATACATCGAAATGTTGTTGTCATAGTAACGAAATCAAGGTAGCTTTTATAATCAAAGAGCGATTGGAAAAACAAAAAAAAAGGGACCGGAAATAGTAATTTACGTTACAAGACCGGAAAGTAGTGTTTTTCAGGTCGAGACAAGCATTTCCAGGGCGAGCCATAGGCGAGTCCTGGAAGCTTGGAGAGACCTGGAAAACACTAATTTTCGGTTGCGTGACGTACAATATTTTTTTTAAGGCCGACACTTCGATATATTTTATAATCTACGCGAAACAAGTTTGACATAAAGAACAAAATTAAAAATCAACGAACTGTCACTCGACAATACATCGAAATGTTGTTGTCATAATAACGAAATCAAGGTATCTTGTATTATCAAAGAGCGATTGGAAAAACAAAAAACAGGGTGACAGTGACATTAGAGACTGGAAAAGTGACATTAGAGTCCGGAAAATATTTTTCCGGTCTCTAATGTCACTTTTCCGGTCTTGCAATTAGAAAAACGTTATTTTCTAGACGAAAAATTGTCCAGAAAGTGTAAATTTTCTGGTCGGTTTTAAAAAAAATATTTTCCTGTCTCTAACGTCAATTTTCCGGTCTTGATCGACAAAACGTTATTTTCTGGACGAAAAATTGTCCAGAAAGTGTATATTTTCTGGTCGGTTTAAAAAAAATTATATACCTTTAAATCTATCAGTAATCGTTTTCTTCTTAATTTATGCAATTTTTTGGTGCATTAGGTGTTTTCGAGGGCACAACCAGTCACCGAAATACTTGTATAAATTGTCAAGAAATCGCTCGAAATCACGAAATCAGTGGTCGAAATCATCGAAATCACCACGGCAGTCGCAGAAATCGTTCGAAATCACCACCAAAATTATTACAGAAATCATTTTGGTGGTCGGGAATAATTTTGAAAACTGTTAAATAGCTTGCCTCTTTCTCATTGTACATTTCTGTACTCGGGAGGCATACGAGTCATACGATACTATGTGCCATCATCTCGATTTGTGGATATTTAGTAAAAACAATTAAAATTAACATAATTTTGAGGTAAGTGTTGATTTATGAAGGTATTATCTTACTTTCACTACACAAAGTATTAATTATTTGGTGTTTCTTTGTAAATACATTTTTTTTTTTAATTTTAATTCTCATAAATTGTATTTTGATGGACATAGTGTTCTATACCTGTAAAAAATTATAAGCCATAATACTGTACTCGGGAGGCATACGACATTATGTCCAATTTTTACAAAAAATGAGTATATGAAATGGAAATGGTATGCATTTTGGTAAAAGGAAAAGTAATAATAGACAAAATAAAAACTTATTGCCGCCTAAATGCCGATAGTCAGCTGGCGTTTAACATTATGTGTAATCCCCACCTACTATTATATAGATCTAGTTAGAGGCATATATAATAACACCAAGTGATTATATAGTGTTCTATGTCACTAAATGTGTTGCTGAATAAAAATGCACATAGTGTTAAAAGTCTACGTTGTTTCTCAGCTACCTTCACTAATTGGATTTGGTATTGTATGCCCCACAAAATAGTTTAATTTTCTGAATAAAACTACATACCGTAAAACCTTACAACTTTGCCCATGAAATTCTTGTTTTTGACTAATATATTTTTAGGAGATTTTTATTTGCAAATTACGTTTGTACCAAAAGTTTTCTTTTAGCGTCACAAATCGTTAACTCCAGTATTATTTTGCCAACTTTCGAGAAAGTACCCGAAAAAAAATAAAAAGGGGGTGGGCAAAGTTGTAAGCAAAAATTTCAACTTTGCCCACTGATTTAAAATTGCCGAAAAAGCAATGTTAACACCTCCAATAGTCAACTTTGCCCACCGATAATGTTTTTAAAAAGTTTTATGTATGTATGGCAGTTAAAAAAACAAACAAATATGTTGTAAAATAGTTTTTTATTGCACAAAAATACCAAATCATACAAAAACGTAAAACATTAAAATAGTTTATACTTTCAAATCAGAAAATAAACCTTATAAACTTAAAACTAAGTTACAGTTTAACTGTTCAACAAAAAAAAAACTTAGTAGGTAGGTACTTATTTCTTGCCTACCTACTTAAAACATACAAAACAAAAGTAATACGTATTTTTACTCTAAAAAAAATTAACAAAATAAAATATTATGTAATAATCAGTCTAAAATTTCAATCTTTCGTTTTCATTAAAAAAAGTCGACCTCTTTTAATCTCAGGTTCATTAAGTGTCTCTTCTGTATAATGTTTATAACGCCGCACCCCCAATTTTTTTCTGTTACCACGTGCCATATCTTCGAAAAAATAAATAAAACACATTTTATTTTTCTTATTAGGTATTATTATTATTATTGTTGTTGTTGTTACTATTTTGTGTAAAGAAAGCATTCAAATTAACTAATTTATATTAAAAAAAATACCGGAAATTTGGGTGACATCATTGTCCATTTCTTTTTGTCGCCGATATGGACTTCCTAATAAATGCAACTCAAATTAAACAAAGTTACGTTGGCAAAAAAAACATCAAAGTATAACTAAAGCAAATTTCATTAAATAATATTGAATAACAAACTCATAGCAGACCTTAGCTTTTCATGTTAAAAACCGCCAAAAAACTACCTAAATTTTCTTACCTGATTCCGAAGAACAGCCTACTACCCATGCATTTAAATCAGTACTGAACATACTTAGAACTTGCTTAGAACCGTTGGAAACCGTTGATACAGTTTTACAGTATTGCCGAACTGTATTATAAAATATTGTTTACGACCTTCCGCCTGGGCAAAGTTGTGGTCTCTGGGCAAAGGTTTGTAAGGTTTTACGGTACTTAGTTACCTAATTTTTGTAAAAATTGGACATAGTGTCCAACTACACCTCCTACCGTAGATATATTTTGCAGCAAAAATAAAATTGGATGAAAACATATCAAAAGAACCTATCAAAGTATTTTGCCGCCGAACTTTCTTGTAGTGTTATTGTGCATAACTGTCTGTGTGTCAACTATATTGGGCTCTTATTGGTTAAGCCGCGGGAACCGTGCCTCAACTGTTTTCCCAGTGTTGTATTATTTTCAGTTTACCAATTTCTGACAAAAAACTTCTTAAAGTTGTTGAGGAATCGTTCAAAATCCTTTGTAATTGAGGAAAATTATCCGAAATCCAATAAAAACATATGATATTTCGAGAAAATCAGATACACATAACAACTCTAGTACGCGTACGCGTGGACGAATTTTACCATCTCAGTTAACCATGTTGCATAATAGATAATCATATGCAATGTTAAACGACAAGAACAATATCACACTAGAAGCTACTTATATTTTTGAGAACTACAGTACTGATCTTTAGTGCATTTAAAGTATATATTTTTATTAACCGTAGAAAGCAAATATTATTATCATTAATGTCAAGTTTCATTACAACTGCCAGGCGGAACTAATACAGTATATAAAACCACATTACACCCCCAATAGAACTCGATAATTACTGTGAGTATTCAGAGCAATAATGACTATAAACCATTCCATGGTAGCATTAACTCCTATTTCCTATTGGCTAAATTACCGTGATATTATCACTACACAACGGTCTAGCAATTTTCGTTGTCTTACAGTAGGAAAGCGCGTTGCTGTCAGATATAGTATTAAACACTTGTATAAAGAGTATGTGAATTCTTATAAGGAATAGAAGGCATTTTTCTCAGTGTACGAATAAAAAAGGATTTAAAACTTATCAGATGAACACTGAACCAATTACAGGACGCTTTAATTTTTCCTCGGAAGAACCGTACGTCTGAGGTTTTTTATCGTTACTATTTTTTGAAACCAAAACGGTTTTAGCAAAGTTTCGTACAAAAATTTTCATTACCTGCATATTTTTATTTCTAGTAGGAGCCATGATACTTTTTAATAAAGTTTCAATCGCTGGACATTTTTGTTGGAGTCGTCACTATTGATACTTTAAGTCACTGGGATCGTTAATTTAAAAAAGAAAGTTTTTTTTTGCAGACCTCTGTAAATATTGAACCTTTTTTAAAAATATAGAAAAAAAAAGAAAAGCACAAAGTCCAAAGTCTTTCTTCACAATTTTTATTCAAATGAATAGGCGAACCTAGAATCACATCGACAAAATTTCGAGTGCAGAAACACTCATCATCAGGAAAACAAAGCGAAAGGCAAAATGCTGATGTTTTTAGCAATAGAGAAAATAATAGTGGGATTGAGCCGTAATGGAGCTTTTAATGGTGTACAAAAGGTGTAAAATTGAATAGTCTAAAGACCGACAATCAAGACCAGCATACTGAAGAGTCAAGGGTTACTACAATGGCACTGTCCTTGGCAGAAAAGTGAGGAGAGTAAAAGAAAAATTAGGGAGTTTTTAAAAAAACTTATCTGTGAAAATCATTATTAAAGTAGTGAAAAATCTTGAGTTTTATTAAGCTTTGTCAGAGACATGTGAAATTATTGAAGTGAGATGGAAAGAAAAAGAAAAAAAAGTTGTTTTTCAGAAAAGTCGAAGCATCATTTGGCTTAAAGTAAAAAAAACTGTTGGGGTACCAGGCTATTTACGGCCCAGTTACCCCCGCAGGAGTAAAAACTTTTTTTAAAATTTAATTAAATTAATATTTTAAAAAATTTTAAAAAAGTATTTTGTTTTACCAGAACATCCCCGTTGGGGAAATTCCACTGCAACCAGCACGTGTCAGATGGGAAAGAAAATGTTCATATGAAAAAGATAATTTACTTCAAGGTCCTACGTAACTTAGTCAGTATTACACGTGTTCATTTCTTGATTACTAAACAAGTTTTGAGGACAGCGACTGTACTAGTTACAAGATAAACCATTTACCTTGACCCAATAGAGGGAAAATAATTTTTTTAAATTTAAAAATTGCTGAAAGCATGGATTCGTTAACAAATTATACATGTCGTGGTCGTCGATAGTGACCTGAAAACCTGATTTAAAAACTGTTTGAGAAATTTTTTTTTGATGCTATTTTTTCCTCGGCCATTTTTTACTAGTAAATAAACAAATATCACTACGAAAAGTACGTTACTGTTTATTGTTGCATATTTTAAAAATAATAAAATTATTTAGGACTAGGTTAGGTTAGAGTGGCAGACTGGCATTGTCCAAAAAGTCACACGTAGTCCTATAAGGACCGTTGTGGTACCACACATGTTTCGCGGAACCTATTTGCATCAGCTTCCTGATGGTTAACGCGATCGTAAAAGAATCTTGACAGCTCAATCAAACCAGCCACTGCTGTTAATAAACTTAGTAAGTCGACCCAGTTGTAGGCTGCTCACTTCCTCCAGATCATTAAAAAATGGTTTGCCCAGTGCATTGAACCTTCTTCTCGCGAGGCCGGGGCATTCACACAAGAAATGCTGAATACTTTCCTCCTCTTCTTCATCTCTGCAACTTCTACAGAAGTCGTTAGTTGGTATTTGCATACGTTCAGCGTGTCTACCGGACGGCAATGTCCGGTGATTACGGCAGTGATGTTTCTTAGGTCCTTCCGACTGTGCTGTAATAGCGCTGCGGTTTTCCTGTTATCAAGTAAGGGCCACAATTGCTTGGAGATGCTACAAGTAAGCCCTGTCCATCTGCTTTGCGCAAGTTGTTTAGTTATTCGATCTATCTCTTCGTTGGCTGATCCCAGTGGTCTAGCAACAGTATTCTCTGCTAGTTCGACAGACATGCTTGCTTGCACCCTTCCTGGCGAGCGCATGAGCAGTCTCGTTGCCATATATTTTGCTGTGTCCAGGAACCCAACACAAGGTGATTCGATGTTGAGCACCAAGTGTGCAGAGATTGTTGCGACAGCGCCTTACTAATTTTGACATAGTACTACTGGAGCAAATTGCCTTTATGGCTGCTTGACTGTCTATCTATAGATAGCTATAGACGCAGGTCCTCTCAAGCCAGGGTGATCCCGCAGGATGTTGACTGCTTTATCCACTGCAAAAATTTCTGACTGGAAAATATTTAGGACTAACAAAAGGGTTTTACGCAACATCAAAATCTTTCGTAATTTGAGAGAGACATAAAATGTAAATTTTTGTTGGTCTTCTGTGATTTTTATAAATAATTTCCCGTTAAAACTATTTTAATATAGGAGTATAGGTAAGATACATACGTCCTCTAATACAAATACTGTGACTTTGTAATTCAGCAAAGCCAGCACAGTTTTTTTTTAGAAAAATGCTTGGGAACAGGTATTAAAATTTTAAGTTTTGGTATTTTTAAAAAATATTTATACGGTGCCCCAAATTTGAGAAAAATATGACGATATCGATCACTTTTTTCATTGAGAACCTTAGTTTTTATTGCCTATTTTTAAAGCGCATACACTGACAAAAATGATCTAATACAACAGATTTGCTAAGACATAGTTTGTATTGATAGCTTATTTTGTATTAAACCATATTAAATAAATTGCTAGTGTATCAAAAGGAATCAGTTCCATTAGTAGCACAGTCTTGTTGAATAATGAACGACTTTTGAAACAGCAAAATGTCAGATAAAGCAATAGAAGATTTTTATTTCGCACAACCCATCATTAGTATGGGACTTTATAATCTATGGACGACTTTTACCATCTCAGTAAACCATGTTGTATAATAGATGATCATAATATGCAATGTTAAATGACAAGTACAATATCACATGCACTAGAAGCCATTTAAATTTTTGAGAACTACAGTACTGATTTCTATTGGTATATGCTTTGTTAACTGTAGCAAGGAAATCTTATTATGAATAATGTCAAGTTTCATTAAAACACCAGTCTGAACTAATATAGTATACAGAAAAAAGAAAATCACAAAATTTTTCCCCACAATTTTTTATTAGAATAACTAGACGAACCTAGAATAATTCATAATAATTAAATTCGACATGTTTCGAGTGTAGAAACACTCATCATCAGGAAAACAAAGTAAATGGTACAATGCTAATGTTGTTAGCAATAGAGAAAATAATAGTGGGATTGAGACGTAATGGAGCTTTCAAAGGTGTACAAGAGGTGTAAAAAATTAAATAGTCAAAAACCGACAATCAAGACTTCAGCATACTGGAAAGTCAGGGGTTAGTGCAAAGGCCCTGTCTTGGGCAGAAAAATGAAGAGTGTAAAAGAAAAATGAGGGAGTTTTAACAGACTTTGTGGAAAACATTTGTTAAGTGGTGAAAAATCTTAAGTTTTATTCAGCTTTGTTAGAGACATGTAAAAGTATTGAAATAAGAGGGAAAGATAAAGAAGAAATTGTTTTTCGTAAATGAAATTTAATAAAATGAGGTAGATTGGCTTACCATTTAGCTTGAAGAAAAATACTGTTGGGGTACCAGGCTTTTTACGGCTCAGTTACTCGGCAGGAGTCAAAACGTACACATTGTGTGCAAAATTAAGTTTTAAAACGTTTTAAAAAAGTTTTTTGTTTTACTAGAACATCTTTGTTATTTATTTATTTATTTATTTTATTTAATACATTTAGGCCCAACAGAAATGTAATTAATAGGGCCGATATAACAATTACAATTTACATAATTTAATAAAATCTATAACTACATTAAATAATTTGATATTAACTTAAATTTTTCGATTTATCACAATATCACAAGTGCGCTAGGGCGGTGCGCGGGTTATAAGGAATAGAAGGCGGCTTTTTTCTCAGTGTAGGTTTTCCTTTCATTTCATCAGATCCATCTAAAGACGCGTTTCTTCATATCAGGGCTCATTAGTGAGCCTAGAATCCGATGAAATAAAGGAAACATAAATTACAAACTCGAACAATTTATTAGGGGACTACGAGACGATAAGTTTGAGTTCATAGATTTTTGGAAAATCCTGTGAGATGAGTCAGTGGCCGCAAAGTTGTGAAGACGGGAAAAAGTGGTTTATATGGAAGCCGGCCAAGTTTCTCCAGACGGACATGGCGTCTTAACGCATACCAATTCCAGATATAGAACGGCTTAGTAAAGGCGTCGGCGTCCTCGTACAGCGGCGTCCAAAAATAATTTTAGTAGTTAGTTTCCTTGTGTTCAATGCTAACGATCGTACCTAAAAAATTGAACTTTTTATAAGCGGCAGCTATATTTCGAGCCAATTATTATTATGAAGCTATAAATAAATATTGTATATAATATCCCAAAAAGTACAACTACAAAAACTCGATCATTTATGAGAGCATAAAACTCTATAATCATTTACCTTCTCATATTAAAGCCTATCATAATATTAATATGTTTAGAAAGGTAGTAAAGATCCTTCTTAAATCAAAAGCATATTATAGTTTAGAAGAGTTCTATAATGACGAGTTTTGAGGTATGTATGTGGATGGTTAGTACTCAATTTAGTTTATACTTATTTATTTATTTTAAATTTAATGTATGACTTTTACTGTTTATTTTGTTTTTTAACTAAATTGTAACTTAGGTATGTATGTTTTATTCTTTATATGACGTAATTTTATGTTTATGTTTATGTTGTTTTGATAAGCTTTGTAAATAAGAATCTACATTCTTTCTTTGCAATAAAGCATTTTTTGATTGATATGATTTGATTTGAATCTTATGGCTTATGTGCAGTGGAATTTGGCGAGTTTAAAACTTTATTAACAATTATTTATACAATAAAAACAATGCACTGTGAGTTTATAACTTAGAATAAATTTATTAAAAGTTGTGGTATTTTTTATTAAAAAAACTAGCGTGTACCCGGCATGCGTTGCAACCCGCTGGTATAAATACAAACCCGAACAAACCCGATATATTAGTACCCGGCATGCCACTCTCTGAAATTGCACCCGTGCGAAGCAGGGGCGGGTCGCTAGTTATACATAAAAACCTTCCTCTTGAATCAATCTATCTATTAAAAAAAACCGCTTCAAAATCCGTTTCGTAGTTTTAAAGATTTAAGCACACAGACTGCGACAGCGACTTTGTTTTATATAAGATACTGATACAGGGTGTTTCAAATTAGAGATATGACGATATCGACAATTTTTTAATTGGCAACCCTATAAATAAATACCTACCAAATTTGAAATTTTTGTTTCTCGTCATTTATAAGATATTGAAAGCACGATTAAGATATGGAAGGGTGGATTATGTGCACTTAAATTTAGCCAAAATATCCAAGAATTATTATAGAATATTCTGTACTTTATGCTATAACTTCTACAATGTACTCGCACACGACCAATTGTCATTATTTGCTTGCTAGGGCAAAACTTCAGAATAAATGCCACTCATTTTGTTTATTACATGGACAGGAAATCACATCACTATGTTTTTTTTGCCTTTATTCAGCTTCGCAAAAATATATAATGCCGGAATGTCCTCCCTTATAATACTTACATAATACAATCGTAATTTAAAGGGCGAATTATATGCATTTAAATTCAGCCAAAATATGCGCATTTATATGCATTGTTTACCTTTAAGATATGCAGTTTTTTGCATTTTTTTTACCAAATATGCATACTGATATGCAATATTTCTTAATTTATTATAGTGAAATGAGGTAAAGAAACACATTGGGTTCTAAAAATGTGTTTATTTTTAAAAAAATGCAAAAAGAAACAAAGAAAAATAATAGTATACAATTTTTTAAGCTAAAATTGTACCTATAAAAAGCATTTATTATGTACTAAATATTTTTCAAAATTTTCAACGAAAAAGGATTATTCTCTATTAGTAAAAATATGTTTAAACAAAGAGAAGCTTCGTTCAACATCTACTGATGCAATCGGACAATACTGCAACTTAGGTGGTAAAATATAAAAAAATAAAAAAAATTATAAAATAATCCAACACATAACGTTATAACAACCAAGGTGAAGTTCGGGAGTAAACACATGGTGTTATCCCCGCTTTAACACTTAACCTTAACTTAATTGAATATCTTACTTTAATTTTTTTGCCACCTTGGACATTCTGAACACAAATTTAAAATTAATTTTTGTTTGTTTAATATTTTATAATTAGCAAGAAATAAAAATTTGAAATTTGGTACCAGGGTTGCTATTTGAAAAAATTGTCGATATCGTCATAGGTACCTATAATTGGGGACACATTATATCAATACTTTTTTTATAAAAACACCAGCCTAGCTCTTTCTATTCCATGGCTTTGGACAGACAATTTCCCCCCAAACCTTGATTCGAACCCATGACCCCAAAATTGTAAGTGAAAAAAGGAATTTTCATAAATTTATCATGCTCTCCGATGAATCGACGTTTTCAACAAACGGGAAAGTGCTTCTGCGCATATTAGATACTGGAACGAAAATAATCCCCGTTTCAGAATTTCTGCAAGAAGACAATATTACAAAAAAGTAAATGTCTGGTGTGCGATTTCTTATTATGACATTATTGGCCCATACTTTTTCGAAAACACGTGTACCTAACCTTAGGAGTTACCTTGAAATGTTGGAAACATTCTTTTCTGACAACCTAGAAGAATTATTGCCTCTCCAATTAAGGAACGAAATGTACTTTCAACAAGATGGATGCCCTGCGCATTTCGCAATTGGAGTGAGGGAATTGCTTAATAATACATTGGGCCACAGATGGATTGGTCGGAATGGTCCGGTTCTGTGGCCCCCAAGAAGTCCCGATTTACCTATTTCAGATGCCTATCTTTGGGGGCGCCTCAAACAATTTAGTGTACCTACTCCAGTCCAATTGAGAACGGCGTATAGCTTCTAAAACAGCGAATTGTTGAAGCTGTTCGAACAATTTCCATTGAAGAAATTCCAACATTCGTTTACAGATGGAAAAATGTGTTGAATATGGAGGGAAAGTGTTTGAATAGCAAATTATGAAATTATTATTTGTTGTTATTTTAAGATTTTTTGTGTTATTTCCGGGGTCATTTCATTTGTGAAATTAAAAATACATATTTCTGGTAACACCAAAAATCAGTTTTTGAAACTTTTTGATACCACTTCTGTCATTGATAATGTATGTATTTCGGCCGCTTATGCTGCTATCTAAAAAAAAAATTCTTTTCGCTCGAAAGATTACCTTTTGCATTCAAACATCCCTTTTTGATACCCACGTACTGGAGTATTTTATAAAGAATGACTTTTTCCCGAAAAATGAAATTTTTCATCCATTTGTGCAATTGTAAACCCTATCCGCGGATAGTCTGTATATCTAAATTTCCTAAAATGATCTGGTTCCAGGTCTTGCCAAGGCATTAAATAGAAAGCAAAAAAAAAGTTAACTTGACTTGAAAAAACGATTGAAGTTAATGTAATAATAAAGTTTTATATCCAAGCGTCATATTGGCCCACTTATTCGTTGTGTTACTGCTTTAAGCTGTACAAATTACGAGCCGGTAAAATATTTTTTCTATTTCACGTTCATAATAAGCTCAGTACGATACACATTTTCGTATCGTAATGAAGCTATTTCGATACGACTTTTTTCTTTATTTGATGTTGGTAACATTTAAATGTTTTATTTCATTGACTTGCGCGGCCTTTGTGATTTACGAGAAACCCCATTTTTCGCAGAGGAAAAATAGCTTGATAACTTACTTTTTTATTCTGTGTGGATAACAGTCATGTATGTTGGTTGCATAAATCTATAAATCAATCTTTTGTAGATGCTTCAAGCTATTATTTTCTGCCAAATCCTATCCAAAATTCAATCTACTAACCTTCCAATGTCGATTTTAACTTCAACTTTACTTGAATTTTCCAGTTTCCCTATACTAAATTGCAATGCCGTGACGTAAAATCACGTCTTTTGAAATTCGAAAAAAAGTAGCAAAATCTCCCGAATTTCCGAACGCTCTGTATATGTACCGAATGTACAAGAATCACACAACGTATTCCGTCCAATTTCAAATCTTATATTGCTAAAATAACTTTAGAATTTCGTGGTGAAAATGGGTCAATAAATCAAAAAATGACAGTTTGCAAAATAATTTTTGTTGTCCAGAGGCTACTATGATAAAAAATAGTATTACCAACATAAAATTTAGACATAAAAATTTACAAAATTTGAAGGATTTATTTTCTTTTTAAAATGTATTTTTTATTATTATAAAAGGTGAAATAGAAAAAAATGTTTAAAGCACATGTTTCATAAGGCGTTTTAGCGCACGTGTCAATAAAAAAACTTGCCACTTTGTGGCTCGTTTTTTAAAATAGACGCGTGCGCTAAAACCGCTTCTTATGAAACGTTTACTTTAATATACTATTATTTCATTTTGTCCGGTAAATCAACTTACCATGTACTCATTTGCGGCCGGCAAGTGGTATATTACAGTATCAGGTACTGAAATGTATTGCCTAGCAATCATCTTTTGTTTTTAGAAATAATGACTTTTTACTTTGGATTTTTGACAAGTTGTCATTTAAAATTATAGGAAACAAAATGTTCAAGTACACATATTAAGCATTAATTATTTAATTCATCATATATACATTAAACTAAATTAAATTTGGAATATAATAATACCTATATAAGTTTTTAAAACTTATAATAACAGTAACTGTCATAATTCAAAGATGCTTTAACTTGTAAAAGTATTTTTTCTACCAACTTTAGTAAATGAAAATTATTACGCAACTACAGAATAGACTCTCTTTTACAATTTTTTAAATATTTTGCTTAACTAAAGTTAGTAATTTTTATTTTATTTAAACTATATCAAGTGATACCAAGTAATATTGCCAATAATATTTTAAAATTTGTAACAAACATTTTTATTAAATCTTTTTAAAAATGATTATAATGACAAAATGAAATAAAATATCATACGATACACGTCCGTTAGGTATTATTACAGCACTCGTTTATATTCCAGACTCGGCTCCTACGTCGCCTCGTTCGTAAACCAACTCGTACTGTAATAAGTCACCTACCGGCCTTGTAACGTAAAATACTGTAGGGGAAGGTTGCCTATATTGAACCGCTACCTAAATTGGACCACAGTACATTTCGCCGAAACTAAACAAGTGCCATATCATCTGGCAACACTGTAACATACTTCCACCCAGAACCTTTGATTGGCAACAAACTCAACTAGTTGGCCGTTAGTGCTTGGCGTGTACATAGCAAAAAGTAATTTACACAATTTTAATGTAATTTTTTTAGGATTTTCCTAAGAATTTACCTTAGAACCATAAAACTCTAAGCAATATCTTTTTTATGGAAGTTATCAAGTAAGTTTTTCTCTTTCTATTTCTTCTATTACCATGCCATATTTGTTTTTTCTTGTTTCGTTCCTGGGTGGTTTTGTAAAACACGTGGTAGTGGCTTAAATTGGACCATTGGGTGATTGCCAAAATTGAACCGGTCCAATTTAGACAATTTTTCCAAATTGTGCAAAAATAATTTTTCTCTTTAAATACTAAGTTAATGTCATGAACTACCAACATTTCAATATTGCTAAAATCTTTTTTCTTTGAGTTTAAAAATGAAACGATGACTGGTCCAATATAGGAAATTAATAGGTACTTTTTTGCATTAGGATGTTTTCTACCGAAATTTTGATTGTAAATTTGATGTTTTTTTGAAATATAAGTATAAAACTTCCTATACCAACAATTTTATTTTTTATTTATTTATTTAACACAACCTAAGCTTCCGATTTAAATCATGTGGTCCAATTTTGGAACCCCCAGGTGCAATTTAGGCAACCGGTTTCCTATATTGAACCACTCGCAGAGGTTTTTTTTTATAGCCTGGTATATCATAGATATTTTGAAAATAAAATTCTGCAAAAAATCCTGCAGTTGAACAACATACTATAGTATACTAAGGTATGGCATCAAGATCGATTTTGCGTTATTATCAGGATCTATGATAAGAAATCGGGAAATTGGTCCAATATGGGCAACCTTCCCCTATCTACTAATTAATTTTCCTTATCCTATATTTCAATTTAAATAATATTAAAAAGAAAATAGAAATCTATTAACACATCACACCGCCGGAAACAAACAAATAGCATCGCGTTTTCTCATAGTTAACTCCCGTTAGCTAAAGAAACGTGCTTCTATGAATTTTCCTTGAAATAAACTTCTAATTTATAATTTCCCGACGCCATTCTAGGAAAAGCATTTAAGAACGAAAAAGTACAGAACAAAGAAATAAAGAATTAACGCAGGACGCAAGGAAATTCATGTTCAATGTCTTTTAGAAGCTGGACAAAAATAGACGCAAAGCTGTTGCTCTCATAGCGAAGCTGCTTATGAAATATAAGTCGGCATATTCAGACTTCTTAGGGCCAGTTGTATAAGTTTAGTTTAAATGGCAATTGGAAAAACGTTTTTGAAATTTGTAACAAATTTTCTGATAAAGATAATGAAGACGTAGGTAATTATTACCGTGCGAGCAAAAATTATTTGCATCTAAGGACGTAATGCTTAGCCGTAGAGCTAGATACCTGTTAGGTGTCAGTAACTACCTGAATTAACAATCAATCAGTTATTCCGTCATCTTTGACAGTTGTTACAAGTAATTTGATTCATCGCTAATTTTTCCAATTTCTTGAACAATTCACACAATGGGCTTTACGGAACAGCACAAAACATTCATGGTCGAAGCGTATTTTCTAAACGTGGTTAGAGTAAATGGTGAGTGGCAATACAATCCGGGTTTGTGCATGGACGATTTTCACGAACATTTTCCTAACGTTGCTTTTATTGCTGGGGATTTTTATCATTGCCTGAAAAGAACCGTGGCTGTGTTTAGGGAAACAGGTTCTATACAACACAAAAAAGGAGCAGGAAGACCATCTGTAAGAACAGAAGAACTTGTTGCAAACGTTCGTGAAATAATGCAAAATACGCCAACAAATTGTATATATAAGACGCCTGTCCCAAGAAGTGGGAAGATCTTATAGAACATGCAGGACTATTCTGAAAAAGCAGCTAAATTTATTTCCTTGTAAAGTGAAAGTATTCCAAGAAATGCAAGCCGCAGATTTTGAAAGACGCAGGAATTACTCTCAATGGTTTACCCAAAATTTATTGAAAATAAATGATTTGTTAACCTGACATATTTTTCGGATGAAGCCTGGTTCCACCTCTCCGGTTATGTGAATTCTCAGAATACACGCATGTGGAGTAGTGAAAATTCCCATTTTTTTGTAGAGTCCACATTGCACCCTCAAAAAATTGGTGTCTGGTCTATTTTTTTCCATGACACAGTTACAGCACAGCGATATAGAGACAATATTTTGAATCCATTTGTGGAGCAATTACTTGACGACGAACTACGTTTTGGATATTTTCAACAGGACGGTGCAATCGCCCATACAGCCGTCTAAACTATTAACTACTTACCCAATTTTTTCGACGACAGATTGATCAGTTTTCGATCAGACATTGAATTCCCACCTAGATCACCTTGTTTAACGGTTATGAATTACTTCGTTTTTCCTCATTTAAAGAACACTATTTTTAAAACACCAGTTGCAAATTTAGAACAATAACAAGAAAGGATTATTCAAGAATGTGGTAACATTTCTTCAGAAATGCTGGTCAACACTTTCGAAGATATGAATTTATGTTTGGAGCATCATGGCATGACGGTGGCCAATTTGAGCAATTTATGTAATTATTTTTCTTTTTCTTTCTGTATATTCTTACTTTGTTAATTTTGTAAATAACAAAAACAAATTTGTGTTTGTCTACATATATTATTACTCATTAGTTTGGCATATCATGTAATAATATGAATTTGACAAAATTTTAACCTAGATTTGGTTAGATATATCGTCCCCATATCATTGTGATCTAAACCAAGCGCTACGTTTTCTTAATCCAAGCCCTCTTTAATGCAAATAATTTTTGGTCGCACGGTATAATACAAAATCTAAGAAGAGTACTATAATGTGACTTTATGAATAGACAAGAAATTTGTAAACAGATTTCAAAACGTTTTTTAACCAAACTTTGACAATGGCAATTTGATATAAGACCATGATACAAAGATTAACAAGATATGAACTTGAAAGACTGTGACGTCACGTGGTAAATACATTGGAGGATCCAGGGGAGCAATTTCCCTCTATGGTACATTTAGATTTATATATTATCACAGGAAATATAATCAATCGTTTCTCAAAATCAAAACATAGACTAGATTTTATATTATGATAATTATTCCCAAAATGCTATATCTGTACAGGGCGTCTCACGGTAGCCGTTCATTAGAATATTTTTGAAATTAAGGCGATTTTAATCCTGCAAATTCGGATAATGGGGTTTTTCGAGAGGCTCCCTTCAAATGATGTAACAACGACCATATGCGATTTTTGGTTATACCGGAAGTTGTCTCAAATTTGCTTTTAGTATTGAAAATACTACTGGGTGCGTATATACGGATCTATTTCATGAAAAATGAACGCGACATGCGACATGCACATAAATAACACGGCGGTTAAGTCTAAAGAAACATCCGAGCAGCACAGGATCGATGACATTATCTGCTAAGTGTTAATATTGTTTTGTTTTGGGATTCGGCATTTATTATTATATTTGTTGATATTAAGATATGGCCGGGAGAGAAAACAGTTATAGTAGTTAGTATTGAATCGGCCAGCACCTACTTTCATGTTACGGGATCTCCCAAAAGCCACAGCTGCACACAAGCGGCGTCGGCTTTATCAGGATGTTTATTTAAACCAAATATTATTAGTATTTAAATATTATACTGTGTATTTGAATTTTGAATATACCTTTATTTGGACATAATAAAAAGTGGATTATTTTTATTATTGTCCTATATTCTTACATTATAGTTATTAATGATACTAGTTCGATGAACACTATAATGAAACGTGTGCAACGTTAAATTGCACAAGTTTCATTAACAAAGTTCATATCGAACGTGTATCATTTAAAATTTAATCTACGACAGTGCAAATAGATTTTATTCGTCTAAATTTCATTGATATCAGATAACGTTTTCGTAATTTTTAAAATTTTTAGGTTTCCATATTAGTAGATATCATGGTAACCGCATTTTTGATTGTTTCAATTTCGATAAAATTGGAAAATAATAAACAGTGAATGTCGCTGAAACAAAGCGAAATAGCGCAGCGGTCTTGGCGTATTACACAGAAAGTCGGGGGAGAATGGATATACCAATCCAAAACATTTCATAGCCGACTTAAGATTTAGACATTTCATGAACAAAGAGTACAAGGACCAGCAGGTAAATGGCTGTGTATAGCTAAAGAAATAATTTTGTCGCTATTTTTGAAAAGGTGGTTTTGAGCTCTCTTCAATATGTACTAATATACAGATTATCCTATATTTTTTATTTTAACAAAACAGTCAAATTTACACATTTCTAAGTATAATTTACACATTTCTAAGTATAATAATTTAATTATTATTTCAAACTAAATCGGAGCATTCATGCCGTCATAATAACGCGTTATAGCGGCACGTTACATACTCACAGATAGGAGTAATCTGTGCTGTGACATAATGGTTTATTTCTCGCCAGTGTATGTGGTAGGTATTTTCAATACGCCTATGATACTTGCGTAAGATGCAAGATCTGTGATTTTTTTTAAATGGAGCACCCTGTATATTATATGTTTTGTATTCCTCGGTTTATTTCCAATGTTTTTGACATGTCATTGAAATACAATACCTCCGCAATTTTGGGTACCTACATTTCATTGCCGCAAAACCTCAAAATATGTTTTTCTACGCTGAGAAAAATGATCTAATACAACAGGTTTGTTAAGACATAGTTTGTATTGATAGCTTATTTTTTATTAACCCATGCATGTTAAATAAATTGCTAGTTTGTCAAACCCGCTTTATTGTTATATTAATTCCAGATTTGCTAGAACAGTATTTTTATTGGTAGTAATCAATTCCATTAGCAGCACAGTCTTCTTGAATAATGAACTATTTTTAATACAGCAATTTTGTTAAGAAATAAATTGTATCTTCCCAATGCGACGCATTTTGTTTCCAGTAAAGCGCTTTCTCTACAACCGTCCCCGAAGACCCATTGTATCCGTTAGTTCCTATAATCCACAAGACGTTGGTGGGGGTTCGTAGCGATCGGCAATCGCCCCGAGCCGTATTATTAATTTTAACGTAGATATATGTTGCGCAGGTCACATCGTTGTTCGGAGTCTTCTAGCTGTCCTGTCTGAATTTAAATTTTATTGATGGTACCAATACCTGTTTTAATTAATTTATTTTTATTTTGTATTTAAGTTTTTTTTAAACTTTCCATGTCAGATAAGGCAATAGAAGATTCTTATTTGGTACAACCCATCATAAGTATTGAACTTTATAATTTATGGACCAATTTTACCATCTCAGTAAACCATGTTGCATAATAGATAATCATATGCAATGTTAAACGTCAAGAACAATATGACACTAGAAGATATTTACATTTTTGAGAACTACAGTAATGATTTTTAGTGGTAAGTATATGCTTTATTAACCGTAGAAAGCAAATATTATTATGATTAATGTCAAGTTTCATTACAACTGCCAGGCGGAACTAATACATTATATAAAATCAGATTATACCCCCAATAGAACTTGATAATTACTGTGAATATTCAGAGCAATAAAGTCTATTAACCTTTCTGTGGTAGCAATAACTCCTATGTCCTATTGGCTAAATTACCGTGATGTCATCACTACACAACGGTCTAGCAACTTTCGTTGTCTTACAGTAGGAAAGCGCGTTGCTGTCACATATAGTATCAAACAGTTTTATAAAGAGTATGTGAATTCTTATAAGAAATAGAAGGTTTTTTTCTTAGTGTAATGTGCATTATAGCAATTTTTCAGCGGCGCTCTGTAATTTTTCTTTCGAACATAAGAAGTTCTTTAAGAGCAACCGTGCAGAGTGTCCAAAACATATTTTTATAAGTCCGGAGCATTGAAGCGGATGTATAGGTGGGAAATTTAAAATAGACTTTTCCCCCGTTTCTGTTTAGATTATTTTTTGTAAACACACCAACCGATGGCTGGAGTCGAAAATACTTTGGACTCTTACAAGTTGGAAGAAAATGAATGCATGATTTCCACTGCTTAAGGGGGAAGGAATTCCAGAGCTGGTAAATTATTCATAATAATTCCAATTTTTTTTAATACCATTAAAAGACCTTACCGTACCAATAATTTTAAGGGAAACAGTTCTCAAATGTTGACATTTTAAAAAAGTCCCTTTTTTGTAGGAAACAAATTTGGCTACTGTTAGTAAGAACGTGACAAATAAGTGATATGTAAAGTAGGTTTGATATATAAATTAGGAACTATTAATATCAAATATATGTATTTTGTTTAAAGTATCTCTCTTTTATTTTGATATGTAAAGTAAACGCTCGTTCAGAATATAATCTAGCTTGCGTAGCTATATAATGCGAGTTTGTAACTAAGAATAAATTTAGTAAATCCAGTACAAATTAATTGATAATTGAAATCCATAATGATAGTACCGTGCGAGCAAAAATTATTTGCATCAAAGAGGGCTTGGATCAAAAAACGTAGGGCTTGGTTAAGATCACAATGATATGGGGACGATATAATATCTAACCAAATCTAGGTTAAAATTTTGTCAAATTCATATTATGACATGATATGCCAAACTAATGAGTAATAAAATAAGTAGACAAATACAAATTTATTTTTGTTGTTTACAAAATTAACAAAGTAAGAATATACAAAAAGAAAAAGAAAAATAATTACAGTAATTGCTGAAATTGGCCACCGCCATGCTTCAAGCATAAATTCAAACATGTCTTCATATTTTCGAAAGTGTTGACCAGCATCTCTGGAGAAATGTTACCACCTTCTTGGATAATCCTTTCTTGTAATTGTTCTAAATTTGCAACTGGTGTTTTAAAAACAGTGTTCTTTAAATGAGGAAAAACGAAGTACTTAATCCATAACCGTTAAACAAGGTGATCTAGGAGGGAATAAAATGTCCGATCGAAAACTGATTAATCTGTCGCCGAAAAAATTGCGTAAGTAGTTAATAGTTTCGGCGGCTGTACGGGCGGTTACACCGTCCTGTTGAAAATATCGAAAATGTAGTTCGTCGTCAAGTAATTGCTCCACAAATGGATTCAAAATATTGTCTCTATATCGCTGTGCTGTAACTGTGTCATGGAAAAAAATAGGACCAACAATTCTTCTTCGGGAAACAGCTAACCAGACACCAATTTTTTGAGGGTGCAATGTGGACTCTAGAAAAAAATTGGGATTTTCACTACTCCACATGCGTGTATTCTGAGAATTCACATAACCGGAAAGGTGGAACCAGGCTTCATCCGAAAAAAATATCAGGTCTAATAAATCATTTTTTTCCAATAAATTTTGGGTAAACCATTGGGAGTAATTCCTGCGTCTCTCAAAATCTGCGGCTTGTATTTCTTGGAATACTTGCACTTTATAAGGAAATAAATTTAGCTGCTTCTTAAGAATAGTCCTGCATATTCCATAAGATCTTCCCACTTCTTGGGACAGGCGTCTTATACAATTTGTTGGTGTATTTTGCATTCACGAACGTTAAAAGCAACATTAGGAAAATGTTCGTGAAAATCGTCCATGCACAAACCCGGATTATATTGCCACTCACCATTTACTCTAACCCCGTTTCGAAAATATGCTGCAACCATGAATGTTTTGTGCTGTTCCGTAAAGTCCATTGTGTGAATTGTTCAAGAAATTGGAAAAATTAGCGATGAATCAAATTATTTGTAACGACTGTCAAAAATGACGGAATAACTGATTGATTGGTAATAGGGTCCTTGCACATTTTTTTTTTTTTAATTTAATTTAACTCATTATAGGCTCATATTACGCCCCCCATTTTTCTTTTTTCATAAAAACCAAAATATTAGCAGATATCGTCAAATAAAATTCCTCTTTTTTAAACACGCGCCAAAACGCTTCCTTTTTCGTGACGTCAATAATAAGGAAATAGCGATGTTGCCAAATACGCCGATGGTACAATTTAATTCCGCTGTACAATACAATTTTAAATAAAATAAATGTACCGGAGTGATTCATAACCATACTTTTTATTGTTTATTTTTCTATTGCATTTAAAATTCTCTGAGTAAAACGTAAAAGTACTTATTCCTGGTCTTTCTATCGGAAAACGTATTTATTCAAGTTCCATCTGAAATGGTTCGTTGACTAAACCGACAGTCAGCAGCTAGTTGTTCTTCTAGGCTTTTTATCCACAAGTTCTTTGATTTTGTAAGTATAAATTAATTTATATTAAATCTATTTCCATTTTTTGAAATATTTTACAAATAGGTATTTCTGTAGAGTAACAATAATAAAAATTCATTTTTTTCATCCACTTTGGTCTCAGCACGTGGAAGAGTGAATAACCTCTTGATAAATTTTCAAATTATAATGTTTAACTTTCTATTTTATTTAATAGAACTTAAATTAACCTCTTGCGGGGTCACTGAGCCTTAAACCTCAGTACCCCACAGACCACTTCAAAACGTAATTTTTCGTTGCACTAATTATGTTAATTACTACCAATTTACTTTTTCTATGTCTCTGACATTTATCCAAAATGTTTTATCTAAACAAACTTTAATTTTTCACACTTTCTTTATAGAAAAGTTTTATTTTCTTCTTTCCCAGTTTATAGGGTTGGTCTAGACTCCCTTCACTGACTTTTTACATACCTAGTATGTTTTAAAGTTTAATATTTTCTCCATATTATGTGGCTTTGCACATCAACTTTTATTTTTATTTTTCACGAAAGCTCCATTAAGGTCCTTCACCATTTTCTCTTTTGCTAAATCCATCAGCACCTTTAATGATATTTTTTGTCTCCTGATGATGAACGTTTCTACGTTCGAAACATGTAGAGACCTTTAATTGTTTCATTCAATTAAACTTTGTGGACTTTTAGTTTTTCTTTCTTTCCTATCCTATTTACTTACTTACACTTTAAGCATGGACTACTTTTTCAAAATAAAAATTCAATTTAATTAAAAAAAAAATTGTTTTAGGTTATCCGAAGATATGGAAATTTATGAGCCACATAAGAAATTTTTTTTAAAAAAGATGTACCGAGGTATCTCCTCTCAATTTTGACATAATACGGAATATGAAATCTAAAGTTACTTATCAAGATAGTTAAGAAGATCACTGATTAAAATAATATAGCTTAGAAGTTCTTCGCATCAGTCGTTTGAAACATATTTTTCCCTGTGTGGTCGGTCTGGTGATTGGAAAGCGACTTCTTAAGATGCAGGAAAATATTTAAGGATGCTAGTACATTACCCTAAGAATAATACAAATCAAAAGATTTCAACGGACACTGGACATAAAATTCTTTATGCTGGATGACTGAGAAATTCATTTGAACGAACCATTAATAATGTTTGTTTCTAGTGTTTTTTAATGTTTAAAGTAAAATTTTTGCTCCAAAAATTTGTGTTTATAAAACTACCAATGTAAGCTTTAGCATACTAATCAAATAAAAAAAATTTGATTAACTAAATTTAAGTATTAACAAACTGAAGTAGGTAAAATACCTTTGGAAGAATAAAGATAAAAAATATTTTTTACATTTGTATCATTTCTACCTTATTTCACCGTTATTCTACCTTTCAGTTTTAGCAAACTGTTCGGGCTTCAGTTGTAATTTT
Source organism: Polydrusus pterygomalis (assembly GCA_963969555.1). Classification (NCBI taxonomy): domain Eukaryota; kingdom Metazoa; phylum Arthropoda; class Insecta; order Coleoptera; family Curculionidae; genus Polydrusus; species Polydrusus pterygomalis. Next base: position 31,601,987 of record OZ018382.1, read on the forward strand.
GTAAATTAATACCGAAGACTAGGAATAAAAATTACTTAAATATCATAATAGTATTTTATTTTTGTTTGACAGGATCTGATCTAACCTCATTTGGCAATGACTATAGCTTACACCGATCGTGAAAAAGCAAGCTGTACATCCTTAAACGTGATTATGTTGAATTATCTATCAAAATAAAACTTATTTATTTCATAGTAAGGCTAATATTAGCTATGCTGTTTTATTTTTCATATCTTGTTAAATTATCCTTTATTAATACATGATTTATTGAAATTGGTTGACGGGTTTTTAAAGTGTCGATATGTTGAAACTGTCGGACGGAAAACATTTTCTTCTCTGTGGTCGCAGAACTCGCAGATGCCGAAATTCCGGTCTTAAATGCCACTTACAGTGTTGCCAAATCAAATTATCAATATGGGAATATTTTTTTCTTCCCGACATGAAGAATTTCTAAACAATTATTGATGATTGTTATAGTTATTTTTATATTTTAAAAATTATTCACCTTATCAATATAAGGCCGAGTATGACTTGATATTAATAATTATTTTAACTACGATACCTTTTATAAAGAAACTGTACAATTAAAATGTGAAACGTTTGGCAACGTCAAAACTGTACAATTATTCTTATATATTTGGCAACGTTTTACTTATTAGTGACGTAAAACCAATCAAAATCGTTTTTGAATATTTAAAATTTTAGTCAATTTCAATCTTGAATTTTTTAAAAAGTATTTGGATTTAAGGAAAAAAAAAATATGTATACAATATTTATCCATTTACTATAAAAAAAATATAAAAAATTTTAATATTTAAATTTCGTGCAAGTACCCTATTCAGGTAGTTACTGACACCCAACAGGTATTAAGCTCTACGGCTAAAGCATTGCGTCCTTACATGCAAGGCCCTCTTTGATGCAAATAATTTTTGCTCGCACGGTATTACGTTAGACAGTAAAACCAAGTTGAGCTTGTAAATTTCCGCTATATTAAGAAGAAAATTACATGTTTCGCTAGCACTGTAGCTTTGTCAGATAACAATAACATAATAAAGATTGAAAATAGATAGGATGCAATAAAAATTCTACCCCTACAATGAAAACAAAATATTTCGTTTAGAAATACACAAGGTCGATTTTTTGACGACATATTTTTGCACCTATTCCATATTTTTTTTCGGTAACAAAATACCGTATACAACCATTAAAATATGTATCGCCTAAAATATTTTTAAAAGATCATTTTTTAATTCCTACAAGGTTATCTAATTATCACAAAAAATATACTAAAAATAAATCGTAAATAGTGCCTTTTTTAAAATATGGGGAAATCGTTTAGGTAACTTTCAGAGAGCGCTATACCTACAGGGTGGCGCATCGAAAAGGAAACAGAGACATTTAATGGCAGCTCAGTTCTTTTTTGGAAAAACGCTCAGACCCGTTGATTCTGTTTTCAAGGGGGACACAAAATTGGCAGCAAAGTAGTTTAAAAATGAAGAATGAACTGACCCGTCAGCCAAGTAAATGTTGGAAATGACCGCCATGACTCTCCATGCAGTAATAAAGGTTTTGCTCAAAACGTTGCCGCACATTTTGCAATATTTAAGGAGTAATTTGAAGGCACTCATTCACAATTCTTCGTCGCAAATCTTCTAACGATGTTGGCTGAGTAGCATAGATTTTGCTTTTTAAGTGACCCCACAGAAAGAAATCCAAAGGTGATAAATCTGGCGATCTTGTGGGCCATTCAATGGCACCTCTTCTACCCATCCATCGACCTGGAAACGTCTGATCTAAATATTGTCGAACACGTAATACGTAATGTGGTAGGGTACCATCCTGTTGGAACATCAATCTATTCGCAATGTACCGCCGATCATTCTAATTTTCAATTATGGCTGTTAATGCACGATCTATGTCAAATTTCCAGATAAGAAAAAAAGGACCAACTTAATGATCGCCAAAAATACCAGCCCAAACATTTAATTTTTGTGGCTGCTGTGTGTGTACTTGACTCTTGACTACATGATAAGTTCTGGGATTAGAATCGGACCGATAACCGATATCGGCAGTTATGACGTGATTTTTTGCCAATTTTGTGTCCCCCTAGAAAACAAAATCGACGGGTCTGAGCGTTTTTCCAAAAAAGAACTGAGCTGCCAATAAATGCCTCTGTCTAGTTTTCGATGCGCCACCCTGTATAGTCTATCCCTTACTATAACGGAACAGAGAGGGATGAACTAACTTATAACAATTATCTGTCGTTGCTCCGCGTGGTTTAATTTGAACGAGTAATTCAAAACATATCATTTGATGGCCGTTGTTGGTGGGTGATTGGTGATTGATGTCTGATGGTATGGTGTACTTTTAGTGCAAGTGCGAGGTGCATGATTGCAAACCTAATTTGGTGTTCTATGATATGTTATGTAGATGTGTCCTTATATTCAAGGTTTGTTTGTGTTTATTTTCCCCTTAACCATAACCTTAATCCTCTGTTGTTATTAACATACTTTATAATAAATAAAAACTAATCTTATTTGGTTTTACGCGGTTGTAAAAATAAAAATGTTTTCATGGAAAAAACATGTCGTTAATTTTTGTGTTTTATTAAGCCTTATCCCAGCTAATATGTTTCTTTAGGTATGAACTTCTACGCCATTTTATTTTTTATTATGATGTTCTTACTTTATTTTCACAAAATAATCATCACTGGTGATAGTCTGGGGCAAAATAGCTATAGATTCAAAAGTATCTTAACATAGTATAAAACAAAGTCGCTGTCGCTGTCTGTCCGTCCGTCCCTACCTATATATGCTTAAATCTTTAAAACTACGCAACGGATTTTGAAGCGGTTTTTTTTAATAGACAGAGTGATTCAAGGGGAAGGTTTTTATGTATAACTAACGACCCGCCCCGGCTTCGCACGGGTGCAATTTCAGAAAGTGGCATGCCGGGTACTAATATATCTGGTTTGTTCGGGTTTGTATTTATACCAGCGGGTGGCAACGCATGCCGGATACACGCTAGTTATATATAAAATAAGGCCATAAACTGGCCATATTTAATTTTCCTTTTATTCTTTAAAGCTAGGTACCTATACCATACCTACCAGGTAACTGGCTAAAAACGTCACTGTTACTACAGAGATTTAATTTGTAAGTAAAGAAGTCTAATAAAAAATTAAATAAAATGGATTAATACGTCACTGAAGGCCAATACTAAAAAAAAGATTAGATTACCAATAATAAAAATATTTTTTTTATAGCCGGCACACAATTTTTAGGATTAAAAGCAATACTTTTTTAACTACATGACCTCAATTAATCACAAAATCAGATTTTTTATAAATAAAATTTTTTTACCACTGCATCATATATTTTTTTAGGGCAATAGAGTTGTCTTTTAGCAGCAAAATATAATATTTAAAAAACGATCATATTAAGGTTAAAAAATCATTTCAAAAAAATTAACCTAGTAGCTACAACGGAGTTGTTTTTCGGCGCCTATTTACCTAATGGAGATTTTTTGTTACTATACTAATGGATTTCTAGCTACGTATAATAAAGTTTTCTCTGTAAGGAGTTATAAAGACAAATTGCATGGAAAGGTTCTGTGAACGTTATTAACGATCTGTAATGAAATACATATATTTTTTTAATAATGATGAATCTATATTTTTGATAAATTTTCGTAAACAAAGCTAGGAGATGAATATATTTTTGATTAAGTAGGAAATAAGTTTATTTTGAAAAATAACATGGGTACCTATTAAAGGTTCTAGGGGAAGGTTGCCTATATTGGACCAATTTCCAGATTTCTTATCATAGATCCTGATAATAACGCAAAATCGATCTTGAAGCTATACCTTAGTATACATTAGTATGTTGTTTAACTGCAGGATTTTTTGCAGAATTTTATTTCAAGGTATCTATGATATACCAGGCTATAAAAAAACCTCTGCAAGTGGTTCAATATAGGAAACAGGTTGCCTAAATTGCACTTGCGGGTTCCAAAATTGGACCACATGATTTAAATCGGAAGCTTAGGTGTAAATAAATAAATAAAAATAAAATTGTTGGTATAGGAAGCTTTATACTTATATTTCAAAAAAACATCAAATTTACAATCAAAATGTCGGTAGAAGACATCCTAATGCAAAAGAGTATAGTGTTTCTTAGGTCAATTTAATGACATTAAACTGTAGGAATTTCCTAACCATAGGCGTCCCAAACAAATAATTAAAATGCGTATACACACTTATAAGTTTGTTTTACATTAGGTGTTTGTACATACTACACTTTATAAACCCACTGTATATAATATAATAATATTATATTAAAATAATAAATATAAGGTAACTAAAAAATTCTATACACAAAACTAAAATCAGAAAAATAAACGTGACACGGCACGACACTGCTCAGAAAATGCTTTAATTGTTTTACCAGAACTCCATTCTGGGACCATTGTCCAGTCCGTCCACAAATTCCAAATTAAGTATATTTTATCTTCGTCTCTTCCACGCCATCGGCGGTCACTGGCCTATCTCTGTCTGACAGAATCGATCGTTAGACGGGCTGCGTACCGCTTCAGCTTACACCGGCCGCTTTAACTGGCGCTTGCAAGCTCAACAAATTATATGCTGTTGCCAATTCTTCAAAATTTTCGGATTTTTAAGCACAATGTAAGTATATACGAGAAACAAGGGTTTGTTAATTAGTTGTTTTTAAACACTGAAAACACTTTTTGTCTTGATTTCAGTTATATTGTTTCTTAAGGACTAAAGAATGTATTATTATAACAATGAATGGCTTGTTATTTTTTTCTGTCACACTCAAAACTCCTCGGTTTAAAGTATATTTGCAAACTAGCTTTCAAAGAAAGTTACTGACTAACAATTAAATGCTGATATAAAAGAAACATTTTTAATAAAAAAAACTTAAAGAATTGAAGAAGAAAGATCTGACAACCCTAATTGTGAGGTCGGTCTCTTTGAGACTGTTTACCGCCGTTTGTATGCCGTATGGAATGATTGGAATGTCATCACACTGACTTTGGATAAATTATACCTATTAGTTTCCTATATTGGACCAGTCATAGTTTCATTTTTTAACTCAAAGAAAAAAGATTTTAGTAATATTGAAGTGGTGTTAGTTTATGCCATTAACTTATTTAAAGAGAAAAATTATGTTTGCTCAATTTGGAAAAATTGCCTAAATTGGACCGGTTTAATTTTGGCAATCAACCAGTGGTCCAATTTAAACAACTACCACGTGTTTTACAAAACCACCCAGGAAAGAAACAAGAAAAAACAAATATGGCATGGTAATAGGAGAAATAGAAAAACTTACTTGATAACTTCCATAAAAAAGATTTTGCTTAGAGTTTTATGGTTCTAAGGTAAATTCTTAGAAAAATCTTAAAAATATTACATTAAAATTGTGTAAATTACGTTTTGCTCTGTACACGCCAAGCAATAACGGCCAACTAGTTGAATTTGTTGCCGATCAAAGGTTCTGGGTGGAAGTATGTTACAGTGTTCCCAGATGATATGGCACTTGTTTAGTTTCGGAGAAATGTACTGTAATTCAATTTAGGTAGCGGTTCAATATAGGCAACCTTCCCCTTTGGGGTAGTATGTATGGTACCAGTTGCTTTGTTTCGACAGCGAACGGATAACAATTAAATTGTGCGAGCGAAGACTCGGGTATCCGCAAGTTTAATTTAAATTTATTATTGACAAGAAATGTTTAGAACCTAGATAATCTTTGCATACATGAAAAAAGGGTCCACCTTTCCGCACACTAAAGAAAGTGATCTAATACAATTGGTTCGCTAAGACATAGTTTGTATTGATAGCTTATTTTCTATTAACCCATATTAAATAAATTTTCTAATGTATTAAACACGCTTTAGTGTTATATCAATTCCAGATAGAACAATGTTTTTATTGGTAGTAATCAGTTCCATTAGCAATACAGTCTTGTTGAATAGTGAACTACTTTTAATACAGCAATTTTGTTAAGAAATAAATTGTATCTTCTCAATGCAACGTATTTTGTTCCGAGTAAAGCGCTTTCTCTACAATTAAGAAAGCAGAACAGCGTCCCCAAAAACGAATTGTATCCGTTAGAACTTATAATCCACAAGACGTTGGTGGGGGTTCTGAGCGATCGGCAATCGCCGCGCGCCACATTATTAGTTTTAACATATTTGTGGCGCAGGTCACATCGTTGTTCGGAGTCTTCTAGCTCTCCTGTCTGAATTTAAACTTTATTGATCATACCGATCCCTGTTTCAATTAATTTATTTTTATTTTGTATTTAGGTTTTTTAAACTTTGCATGTCAGATAAAGCAATAGAAGATTTTTATTTCGTACAACCCACAATTAGTATTGGACTTTATAATCTATAAACGAATTTTACCATCTCAGAAAACCAAGTTACATAATAGATAATCATATGCAATTTTAAACGACAAAAACAATATCACACTAGAAGCTATTTGAATTTTTGTGAACCACGGTACTTATTTTTAGTGGTAAGTATATATGCTTTATCAACCGTTTCAAGCAAATATTATTATGATTAATGTCAAGTTTAATTACAACTGCCAGTCGTAACTAATAGGGGAACTAGGGGCAAGACGGGACCATGGGGTAAGATTACGTACCCCGGTTACTGCCAACACTGAAGTGTGTGGACGGCTCTATTGCATAACCTTCGACTCGCTTGATAACAACATCCCTGAGTTTTCGCAGAACAGGCGTTCAAAGTAGGGCTAGGAATTTTTTAAATATAAGTATTCGAATAGTCGTTTGGTATGTTATTCGATTAGTCGAATATAGTCGAATAATTCGAATATTTAGTCGAATAATTCGAATAGTCGAATAAATCGAATAGTCGGATAATTCGAATAGTCGAATATAGTAGAATAATTCAAATAGTCGAATAAAGTCGAATTATTCGAATAGTCGAATATAGTCGAATAATTCGAATAGTCGAATAATTCGAATAGTCGAATAATTCGAATAGTCGAATAATTCGAATAGTTGAATAGATACTTGAATAGTCGAATATTTGAATAGTCGAATATTTAAATAGTCGAATATTCGAATAGTCGTCTATTTATATATCGAAATACAGTCGTTTAATCACGGTAGAAGTGGTTTAACTGCTTTTCTGACTATATAATTTTATTTTTGTTTTTCTTTTTACGTTAAAATTTACAGTTTCACAGAAAACACGAATAGTCGAAATATCCGAACAAAGTCAAATAGTTAAATATTCGAATGGTCGAATATTCAAATAGTCGAATAGATACTTGAATAGTCGAATATTCGAATAGTCAAATATTCGAATTTCGAATAGTCGAATATTTGATTAGGTAGTCGAATATTTAAATAGTCGATTATTCGAATAGTCAAATATTCGAATTTCGAATAGTGGAATATTTGAATAGTTGAATTTTTTAACTAACAAAAAATTCGAATTTAGGATAGTCGAATATTCGAATTATTCTAATACAATTCCGAGCCCTAGTTCAAAGCACACCGTTCGGAAGTTATGATCGATTTTCCAGTATTACGTGTGTTTTCTGGCTTAAAACAGAGTAGGTATGTCAAAAAGAGTACATCAAGTTAAAGCAAAATACATTATTTTTATATGTTTATATTGCGTGACATACTCGGAGTCCACGGAAGGATGGACTGCCTGTCAAATATGTCAAGAATAGTCCTATACAATTTTTATGCCAGAATGGACGAAGGTGATCCCTTAGATATCACCGACACATGGGATTTTCATAAATAAACCCCATCATGCCCCGTGCCCAGGGCAAGATGGGATAATTGTTATTACAATTATTGCAATACATTATTATGCTAAAAGAGTTATGGATGGAATCCAAAGAATTTTTAGAATAAATTTTATTTTTTGATAAATTGGTTTTATTTTTATGATTATTGAAATGTTTAGCGTCCCCGTCTTTCCCCTGGTTCCCCTACAGTATTTAAAACCAGATAACACCCACAATAGAACTTGATAATTACTGTGAGTATTCAGAGCGATAATGGCTATAAACCATTATATGGTAGCATTAACTTCTCTTTCCTATTGGGTAAATTACTGTGATATTATCACTACACAACAGTCTACAATTTTCGTTATCTTGCAGTAGGAAAGCGCGTTGCTGTCACGTATAGTATTAAACAGTTGTATAAAGAGTATGTGAATTCTTATAAGGAATAGAAGGTTTTTTTCTCAATTTACTACTGCGGGAAAAATCTATACTCATCGGTACTAGTTAAATAAATTAAACCTTTCTGCAAGTATTAAATGCTTGCAGAAAATTGATAATTTATGCCCGCTTGCATAGCAAATATTCTTAATGACAACTCCAAACATACTTAGCAAGGCCCAGGCGGGAAGGTCTAAGGGCACATGTTCTCGGATTAAGGGTGACACCCCGCACACGCCAGAACTTCCGGAAGTTTAAAGGTCGTTCCATAAACAATCACCTTAAAAGGCGCCTTAAATCTTAAAGCCCCGTTTACAATAAACGAAAAGCAAAAATGGACGAGCACAATAAATCTTGTAAGGAATAATTGAAACAACTTTTTCCGTTATTTAAATATATACAGTGTGTGTATAAAGTCTGGAAACGGCTTAATAACATCACAATTTACTGGCCGATTTAAACCAAATTTGGTACAGTTGTGTAAGAGGATCTAACGCACCGAATGACGATATTGGCGTTGTTGTCAGCTTTTTAGTTTGTCTGGAATTCGAACGAATTTTATATTTTTAAATATAACACCCAGTATATTTTTTCATTTGTAGTTTTTACATTAAATTTGTTACACTTTTGGTATAACATACTTTGTTCATAATATCAGTAGTTTTCGAAATAACTAGTACAATTTAGAAAAAATATATTTTTTATATTAAATGTTCAAACTGTTTTTCCTGTACAGGGTGTCCCAAATTCGAGCCTCATCATGGGGATCTCGGAAACTATAAGAGATACAGCATCGGTTAAATTGTGGCAAAGTTGCGCAATTTCATACTGAGCAATATCGCAAAAAAATATTTGAGCTATCTTTTTTAGTTTTTGAAATTTTTGCAAAAAACTAAAATTTTGAGTTTTTGTTTTTTTAAATTGCTCGACTTATTTTATCCGCTACAGAAAAACAAGCACAACATTGTTAAGGCAACTTTTTACGCTCCATATTGTGACCTTTTTAGAATTTCGTTACAACGTTTCGTTTATGTGGAACTATTATCAACTTTAATTTTTTAAATACGAACCTGCATTTTTTATTTTATTTTTTGATAGCCCTTTAAGCCCTGAATTCAACCATGTAACACACTTAATTATATTTAGACGTTTTGATGTCATTATTACATCTTCAGGAAGGTGATAATTATTTTTAAATACGGCCCTGGTGTATATTTGACTCATGGTTTATTAAAACTACCATACTGGGCTAAATTAGTATCAAGCGTAGCAAAATAACTATAATGAGGCTGCAAGCGTTCAGAATAGTCCTGTAAATAACGGTCACAAGAAATTTGTGAACTCCTATTCGAAGAATAATAAACTCGTAACATGTCTCGCTTTTCTAAAGCAGAAAACATAATTTTGCTGAAATATTCAGTATAAATGGTGACTGCAGTTGTCAAGATAATTAAGGTGGAATATCAACATGCTTGCCAACCTATAACCTATTTCGCGTATATTTATTTAATTTTTCTAGCTTTTACTCAAAATTTAAATAAAATTAATATCGTCTTCATATTCTATAGGTAATAATTGCCATATTAAATAAATATCAAGGAATTTCATTAAATATTTTAGGAGAATTTTATAGCGAAAAATGTAAGATTTTTTTAAACATTATTATGTCATTCTTCTTTCACTATACAATTCTCCCAAAGTTAGCAATGAAATAAATTGATATTTTTGTAATATGTCAGCTATTACCTAAATATTGTACCGACGATATTGACTTTATTTAAATGTTAGTTAATCAAATAATAAACTAAAAAAAGCAACGCGAAATAGGTTGGTAACAGATGAAATGACGTTGAGAATTCCACCTTAAGCCAAACAATCAAGTTAAAGTTCTTGTCAAAGCAACCTTTGTTTTGTTTTGTTTGGTTTTATTTTTACTTTGTTACAATTTATATAAAAAAAATAAAAACTTAAATATAGTAAATTATTTGTATAAAATTCCGGATCCATTAACATGTTGTATGTGGTAAAAATATTAAGTAACTAACACCAGGGCCGTATTTAAAAATAATTATCACATTCCTGAAGATGTAATAATGACATCAAAACGTCTAAATATAATTAAGTGTGGTACATGGTTTCTTTCAGGGCTTAAAGGGCTATCAAAAAATAAAATAAAAAATGCAGGTCCGTATTTAAAAAATTAAAGTTGGTAATAGTTCCATAAAAACGAAACGTTGTAACGAAATTCTAAAAACGTAACAATATGGAGCGTAAAAAGTTGCCTTAACAATGTTGTGCTTGTTTTTCTGTGGCGGATAAAATAAGTCAAGCAGTTTAAAAAAACAAAAACTCAAAATTTTAGTTTTTTGCAAAAATTTCAAAAACTAAAAAAGATAGCTCAGATATTTTTTTGCGATATTGCTCAGTACGAAATTGCGCAACTTTGCCACAATTTAACCGATGCTGTATCTCTTATAGTTTCCGAGATCCCCATGATGAGGCTCGAATTTGGGACACCCTGTACAGCTTGACAGTTTGCTAATTGAAAATAAAATTTTTCAATTGTGTTGTAAATCATTTCTGGCGTTATTAATTCAAATTCGTCCAAAATTCGACGCTGCAAATCGGCCAAATCTTGAGGTTTTGTGGTATAAACTCTGTTCTTCAAGTGTCCCCATAAAAAATAGTCGTTAGGCAAAGACAAATCAGGGGACCTAGGTGGCCACTCGATTGTACCCCCTCTACCGATCCACCTATTCGGAAAAGTGTTGTTCAAAAATTCGCGCACTTTTCGACCAAAATGGGGAGGAGCTCCGTCCTGTTGGAAGAATGTACTTGCATAATTTGGACCCATCACATTTCGTATAGTAGGCACTATTTGCGTTTCCAAGAGCTCAAGGTAAAGTTGTGCCCACACATTCAATTTTCCAGGGCGTGTGTATGACCTTCTATTATCCAGTGGGGATTTTCATTTGCCCAAAACCTACAGTTGTGTCTATTGACTTTACCATTTAACATAAATGTTGCTTCATCCGAAAATACTATAAATTTGAAAAACTGGTTATTTTGGTCAAACCTTGACATCATAATATCACAAAATTCAATTCTTCGCTCATAATCATCTTCTGATAACTCTTGTACTACATGTATTTTGAAAGGGTGATATTTATGTTTTATTAAAACATTATGGACGGATTTGAAGCAGACGTCACTTACTTGAGAAATTTTTCTTAATGAAGAAACAGGGGTTTCAACAACATGTTATAAAATTTCTAAACTTTTCTCTTCATCTGGTCGTCCTGATCGTCGCCTATCTCTACAATTTCCAGTTTCTTCGAACCGTCGGACAGTTTTTAGAACAGTTGCTTTTAAAATTGGATTTCGGTTTGGAAATGCGTCATTAAATAGATTTTTAACCTCTTCGTAAGATCTGACCCTATCGCCATATCCTCTCATCATAAGAATTTTAATTCTTTCACTTTCAGTTAAAGACATTTTTGCATGTAAAAATGACAGCTTTTATGACTTAACATCAAAACTGAACTGGTGTTTTATTTATTAATAAATAAAACACAATTTGTTGATATTTTCAAAACACGTCGTTATTTCGAAAACTACTGATATTATGAACAAAGTATGTTATACCAAAAGTGTAACAAATTTAATGTAAAAACTACAAATGTAAAAATATACTGGGTGTTATATTTAAAAATATAAAATTCGTTCGAATTCCAGACAAACTAAAAAGCTGGCAACAACGCCAATATCGTCATTCGGTGCGTTAGATCCTCTTACACAACTGTACCAAATTTGGTTTAAATCGGCCAGTAAATTGGGATGTTATTAAGCCGTTTCCAGACTTTATACACACACTGTATATATTATTTCGATATAGAGTTTCTGCTTATTGCTTATTATTTTATAATTGAAATTAAATAATCGAACATATAAATACCGTGCGAGCAAAAAGTATTTGCATCAATGAGGCAGTGGCGTAACTAGGTGGGACCAGGGGGGGGCCGCCCCCCCCCAGAGGTCTGCCTGCCCCCCCCCCCCCAGAATCCGCGAGAAACAAATTTATTCTGCCAGACCACCCAAATGCGAACGATAAGTCAAACGACAAATTGATTAATTGAATTTTTTTTAAATATTATATTTTTCAAGTTAATCTTTAAATTTACTGAAAAAAATATTATGTAAAGTCGCCACAGTGGATCTTTGCCCGTGCGTCATCAATCAACGATCAGGACTCGACGTGGTTAATAACTTTGCATCCTTATTTATTACAGTAACAAGTTTGAAAAAAAGCATAAAAGAACGTCTCCAAGATTCCGCAATAATATAACGTGCTAGACAAGAATAAAACTATAAACGTCAATTAATTACTTTTTTTATTTGTTTAGTTGACTACCGTTGTATTTTAGAACGTCATTGTCAACCTTATTTTGATCTGCCAATCTAATTCGTATTTTGTAAATTTCTGGGCCTTAAAACTCTTCCTTTTTCTAAAAATAGTTCTTTTTAGAGCTAATAATACCCACCATCTATTTTGGCGGTAAGTATTTATGGATTTTTATAATACCTAATTTATTTATTTTAAATATTCTAACCGTGAAAGTTCTTTGAAAAGTTTACGGCAGTGGCTAAATTCCCTTAAATGAAAGGATGTCAAAAATTTGACTTTTGCGATTTTAATAGTCAATAAAACACCGAACTTTTCGAGATTTTAAGCTTTAAAAATAGTATTAAGTGTATTAACATTTATTTGTTTGTCAATTTCTTTTAGATAATAGAGAATGCCGGACAAAACTTAAAATAAATAATAATTTTTCGGGATATTATGTAGGTACGTCAAACGGTAGGCAGGCACGTCCATTTTATGAACTTAGACTTAGTTTTGACTTTTTTCGTCTCGTAATTTTGATTTGATTCATACGATTTTGATGACGTGAAAGTGATGACGCACGGGAAAAGAACCACTGTGGCGACTTTAGTTCTTTGGAGGAAGGAATCGTGAACCTAAACCTAACCTTATTAAATTATTTGTTTTAATTATCTTAAATTATATGATAAAATTCTGAGTCTGAGTATTTAAAGCTCAATTTAATTAAAGGTAAGATATTTTTTTATATTTTTATTTTTTGCTATTGACTATGACTAGGAGGAAGGGCATCAGTTAACTGTTAAGCAATAAAAACTAAAAACAAAATACCTACATAAATTAATTATATTTATTCATCAATTATATTTTTAGTCTAGTCTATCTAACAAACCCGAACAAACCCTATAGGCGCAACTAAAACTCGGAATCGGAACTCCAAGCCAGGTCTGTAAAGTTAGAAATCCAATGCTGCCTGCCAAGACGCTCTTGGGATCTAATTAGAATAAATATGTCCAAATTCAACTCGAAAAATTTCCAAAAAAAAAGTTTTCGTGACAGCTGAAAAATCTAACCGATAAAAAACGAGGTCTTGTGATATTACTGTTGATTATTGACCAAATTTGTTAAAATTTGGGCGTGGTCCAGAAAAAAGTTCGCCCTCCACCTCTACACGAGCCGCTACTTCAAATCACGATAACAGGGCCACCCCCAGGTCAGAGGGCTAGTTACGCCACTGCAAAGAGGGCTTGGATTAAAAAACGTAGGGCTTGGTTTAGATCACAATGATATGGAGACGATATATCTAACCAAATCTAGGTAAAAATTTTGTCAAATTTATATTATGACATGATATGCCAAACTAATGAGTAAAGAAATAAGTAGACAAATACATTTTTTTTTATTGACACCCCATTTCGCTTATTTAAAGTACGCCTCAGCGTGTTTAAATCCCACTTTCAAAAACGCGCGTGTTTTAAAGTTACCATGGCAACAACAACAACCCGTGAAACGTGAAGTCTAAATATGTCAACTTTTTAATTATTGATTTGACAGAATTACCTATTAACGTCAAATATTTTTTTTTTAGGCAACACACAACCAACATCAACGGTGACAACAATGAATCTTATGTGACAGATTGGAAGTTATTTTTTGTTCTCCTCATTTTCATGACAACGACAGGTATATCACATCACGAAATCGACATTTGACTTACTTACTAAGCTATTATCTCCATTTTTTGTAATATAAATACCAATAAGTGTACCAATAAAAAAAATAATGTAAAGTATTCGTGGATAACTGGTCTTTAAAACACTTGCTCTATTTCAAGCACTCCGGCTGCGCCGTCGTGCTTGCAAAATCGCGCATGTTTTAAATACCTTAATATCCACTTATACTTTAATATACTATACTTTTGTTGTTTATAAAATTAACAAAGTAAGAATATACAGAAAGAAAAATAATTACATAAATTGGTGAAATTGGCCACCGCCATGCTCCAAGCATAAATTCACAAGTCTCTTCATATTTTCGAAAGTGTTGACCAGCATCTCTGGAGAAATGTTACCACATTCTTGAATAATCCGTTTTTGTAACTGTTCTAAATTTGTAACTGGTGTTTTAAAAATAGTGTTCTTTAAATGAGGAAAAACGAAATAATCCATAACCGTTAAACAAGGTGATCTAGGTGGGAATTCAATGTCTGATCGAAAACTGATCAATCTGTCGTCGAAAAAATTGCGTAAGTAGTTAATAGTTTCGGCGGCTGTATGGGCGATTGCACCGTACTATTGAAAATATTCAAAACGTAGTTCGTTGTCAAGTAATTGCTCCACAAATGGATTCAATATATTGTCTCTATATACCGCTGTGCTGTAACTGTGTCATGGAAAAAAATAGGACCAACAATTCTTCTTTGGGAAACAGCTAACCAGACACCAATTTTCTGAGGGTGCAATGTGGACTCTACAAAAAAATGGGGATTTTCACTACTCCACATGCGTGTATTCTAAGAATCCACATTACCGGAGAGGTGGAACCAGGCTTCATCCGAAAAAAATGTCAGGTCTAATAAATCATTTCTTTTCAATAAATTTTCGGTAAACCATTGAGAGTAATTCCTGCGTCTTTCAAAATCTGCAGCTTGTATTTCTTGGAATACTTGCACTTTATAAGGAAATGAATTTAGCTGCTTCTTGAGAATAGTCCTGCATGTTCCATAAGATCTTCCCACTTCTTGGGACAGACGTCTTATACAATTTGTTGGTGTATTTTGCATTATTTCACGAACGTTTGCAACAAGTTCTTCTGTTCTTACAGATGATCTTCCAGCTCATTTTTTGTGTTGTATAGAACCTGTTTCCCTAAACACAGCCGCGGTTCTTTTCAGGCAATGATAAAAATCCCCAGCAATAAAAGCAACGTTAGGAAAATGTTCGTGAAAATCGTCCATGCACAAACACGGATTGTACTGCCACTCACCATTTACTCTAACCTCGTTTTGAAAATACGCTTCAACCATGAATGTTTTGTGCTGTTCCGTAAAGCTCATTGTGTGAATTGTTCAAGAAATTGGAAAAATTAGCGATGGATCAAATTACTTGTAACGACTGTCAAAGATACGGAATAACTGATTGATTGTTGATTCAGGTAGTTACTGACACCCAGCAGGTATTAAGCTCAATGGCGGATTTATAGATTTGCCGCTAGTAGGCTATGCAATTTTTGCCGCCCCTTTACCAGTGACGGCTTGTGAGTTGTGAAACAGGTGAAGTGTTCGGGAAAGAAAAAGCCCGCTGCAGGCGCAATGCACCGCAGGCGAAAATTTTTTAAGACCATGCCCAAATTTGGTCAATAATTTTTAGTAAATATTTTAAAAATTTATGATTAACTACCTACTTATTTGATTGAAAATGAAATTTCTTTCTGCAAAGCCAGTAAAGTTCCAACTACCTTTTTTTATCCCCATTAACAGACACGGCCAACAATAAAGTTTATTTAAAAAAATACTACCCGTCGACAATGAATAAAGGTTGTACCATTTATTTCTGTAAGACAAAAAAAAAATGTTGGGCCAAATTTGCCGCTCCCTAAAACCTGCCGCGTGTTATTTCCGCCTTTTTTTTTTTTATGATCGAGCACAAGCACTATAGGAAAAATCCTTTAAGGCGCTCTGGGAGCGGTGCGTGTGCGAAGAAAGCGATTCACGTTTTTCTTGAATCGTTGGAGGTTATATTCGGTTGGAAACACGGTCTCAGAAAGGCCGTTCCACAAAGATGACGTCCTCCAAATGAAAGAGTTCTGAAACGATGTTCGGGGTGTACTAAGTTGAACCACATAGGCATAGGCGGCAGTGGTTCGTCGTGTGTTTCTGCTATGCATTACTCAAGATGCATGGAATCGAGCGGGCAATATCTGTCGAACACTTGCCATGGAAATATCTGTAGAAGAGAGTCAAATCACCAACCTGTCTTCGATGTTCTAAGCTGTCGAGGTTCTTAGTCAGCTCGTGGTCGCCGATTAGACGAACGGCTCTCCTTTGGATGGAATCCAACAACCGAAGGGTATGCTTCGGTGCAGAACTCCAGATATGAGAGCAGTAGCCTATAGCGTTTGTACAAGAATTTTAATTTTTTTAGTGGCGAAGATTAAATTCTACCATTAATTTGGATTTAAAGTCATTGGTAAACTATCCCATAGGGGTAGAATTTCAATCTTCGCCACTAAAAAAATTAAATTCGTTTACAAACGCTACTTTTCGAAGTTTTTTTCCTGTAACTTTTTCCTCTGGATTTTTGGAAATTCGTATATAGCAGATAATTTATCCTTTTAGGGTAGTTTACTTAAGACGATAAATCCAAATGGTAGAATTTTATGATTTGCCATTAAAAAAATTTAAATGCTATTTTTCGAAGTTTTTTTCCTGTAACTTTTTCCTCTGGATTTTTGGAAATTCGTATACATATAGCAGGTAATTTATCATTTTACGGTAGTTTACTTAAGACGATAAATCAAAATGGTAGAATTTTAATCTTCGCCACTAAAAAATTTAAATTTGTTTATAAATGCTATTTTTCGAAGTTTTTTTCCTGTAACTTTTTCCTCTGGATTTTTGGAAATTCATATACAGTGTCACCAGTAAAGTCCGCATCATATTAATAGCTTTATTCAAAATTTGACTTTGGCATCAAGTTCTGCTTCGATCGGAATGAAAATTAAGCAAAAAGATAGTAGTCACGTGATTCGCATTATCTGTCAAATTTTAAATTTTTCCAAAAAATAATTCAAAAGTGGGGTTATTTCTGAAAATATCGAAAAAATTTATTGGAAAAAGTTTTTTTAAATGCAGTTTCTAGCCCATATGCAAAATTTCAGCTGCATAAGATAATTTTGATTTTTACCTATATTTTGTAAATTGCACCACTTTTGCAAAATAAGACTCAACGCAACCTACATAAAACTTCATAGTTTTGAGAATGCTTTATTTCAAATACATTTTCTTTACAGTAGCGCCATGTTAAATGTGTGTTTTTCTACAAAATCAAAATTGGGCTATTAAAATCTGATCGCATGTGATGCAAAGTTTATTTGTTTTGGACCCTGCATAAGTATTTTTGAAAACGTAGTTTGTGTGTAAAAGTAATACACCTTTATATTAAGACAAAAAAGAACACAGTGTCATCAGTAAAGTGTTCATTAAGTGAAAAATAAATTTTAGTTTAACTTAACGTAAAGTTTATCTATTTTCAACGATTTAATTTAAAACCCCTTTACTTTATTTTTCTACGTTCAGACACAAACTACGTTTTCAAAAATACCTATTTTATGAAGTTACCTTATACAGATTACAGGGTCTAAAACAAATAAACTTTGCATCACATGTGACCAAATTTTAATAGCTCAATTTTGATTTTGTAGAAAAACACACATTTAATATGGCGCTACTTTAAGGAAAATGTATCTGAAATAAAGCATTGTCAAAACTAAGAAGTTTTATGTAGGTTGCGTTGAGTCTTATTTTGCAAAAGTGGTGCAATTTACAAAATATAGGTAAAAAATCAAAATTATCTTATGCAGCTGAAATTTTGCATGTTAGCTAGAAACTGCATTTAAAAAAACTTTTTCTAATAACTTTTTTCGATATTTTCACAATTAACCCCACTTTTGAATTATTTTTTGGAAAAAATTAAAATTTGACAGATAATGCGAATCACGTGACAACTATTTTTTTGCTTAATTTTCATCTTGATCGAAGCAGAACTTGATTCCAAAGTAAAATTTTGAATAAAGCAATTAATAAAAAAAAATCTCATATGATGCTGACTTTACTGGTGACACTGTATATATAGCAGGTAGGTAATTTATCCATTTAGGGTAGTTTACTTAAGACCATAAATCCAAATGGTAGAATTTTAATATTTGCCATTAAAAAAATTAAAATTCGTTTACAAACGCTACAGACAGAATTGTAGTATGTAAACCCGCCCTTAACAGAATGTATACAATGAAGACCTTTTCTTAATAGTGAACTGCACTTAAACATTATCTCGGTTTCTAAATTAAGGGAAATCCGGAAATGCCATCGTCTGGCAATCCGTCTAGTAGTCTAGTCTATTGACCCCCTAAATTAGGGATTCAGGTTTACAAGGTGTGCTTAACTCCAGGTGATTTTTGGGGGTGCTTCACCCCTCGATTAATATGTCAAATGTTTCGAATAATTTTGAGGTGAAAATATCTGTTTGTCTCGGCGACTGTTCTAGGTTAAATCAAATGCGACTTTGAGTTTATTGCATTATCAGCCAAATAGAATCAATTCGATAATAAATACATGGGGACGTGTCCGAAAAAACGCTCGGATAAATCGATTGGTATTTCTAGTTGCGCATTTTTTTCAATAAAAACTTTTTATACAGGGTGTGTCATGTAACATTTGCCAATACCAACTTTCTTATTTTAAATACAACACCTTGTATATTATTCAATTTTTGGATTCTCTAGAAAATTTTAGACATATTTCATGAACAATATCCTATACCTTTCTTCCACTGTTTCGGAAATATTAAGTGTTTTCAGATTTATTGCAAAAACTAACAACACAAACGAAAACTAATAAGTAATACTATTTATTTCTTGATAATGTAAATGACAAAAAAAACATTAATGTAGAAGATGTTGAAAATGCTCGTCGCGAACGTCTTAGCAACATCCTAATCTTAAAAATAAATTTCTTCTAATGTTACTGAACATTTCAGACGTGGCCGATCTAATCACAAGCGTTATTCGTCTTCTTAAGTCAGCTAAGTCGAGGGGGTTTAGTTTTGTATACAATATTTTTGACATAACCCCATAATAAGAAGTCTAATCGCGTCAGATCAGGGGATCGTACTGGCCATTCCATCGATCCACGCCTCCCTGTCCACCGATTTGGAAATACTCGGTTGAGGTACTGCGGAACATTAATTTGGTAATGGGACGGTGCTTGCTGAAACCATATCATATTCGCTGGAAGTTGTGAGTTTGCTGGATCAGGATATAAGTTTGTCAAAGTTGGCAAGACATTATTTTAAAGCAGTGCTAAATAATTATCGCCATTTAAATTGCCATTAAGGAAAATTAACCTTTTCGGGATATTGCGTATGTTCTGAATATGATATGGTTTCAGAAAGCACCGTCCCATTACCAAATCAATGTTCGGCAGTATCTCAACCGAGTATTTCCAAATCGGTGGATAGGGAGGCGTGGATCGATGGAATGGCCAGTACGATCCCCTGATCTGACGCGATTAGACTTCTTCTTATGGGGTTATGTCAAAAATATTGTATACAAAACTAAACCCCTCGACTTAGCTGACTTAAGAAGACGAATAACGCTTGTGATTAGATCGGCCACGTCTGAGATGTTCAGTAACATTAGAATAAATTTATATTGAATATTAGGATGTTCCTAAGACGTTCGCGACGAGCATTTTCAACATCTCCTACATTAATGTTTTTTTTGTTATTTACATTATCAAGAAATAAATAGTATTACTTATTAGTTTTTGTTTGTGTTGTTAGTTTTTGCAATAAATCTGAAAACACTTAATATTTCCGAAACAGTTGAAGAAAGGTATAGGATATTGTTCATGAAATATGTCTAAAATTTTCTGAAGAGTCCAAAAATTAAATAATTTACAGGGTATTGCATTTAAAATAAGAAAGATTGTATTAGCCACTGTTACATGACACACCCTGTATAAAAAGTTTTTATTCAAAAAAATGCGCAACCAGAAATACCAATCGACGTGTCCGAGCGTTTTTTTGGACACGCCTCCATGTAATTTATTATCGAATTTATTTCATTTGGCTGATACATACACATTGTATAATAAACCCATTTTTTACCCTCCGCTCTCAATTTAACAAAGTTTGATTTTTACCCTACCACATAGAGCAAGAAAAAATAAAGTTTTCTACAGTTTTAGTTATTAAAAATTAAAAAAATCTACTGGGATAATAATTATAAATAATCAATCAAAATTTTGTTTAATTTCTAATTCAATATTTTATTCAAATTCATTCATAATTAATTTTTTTTTATTACCAAATAATACGTTAAAAGAAATACGAATTAAATTTAGAATTAAAGTAAATAAATCAATGTGACCTTCTTCCAATTAGAGAATAGTGAAGATTATATTATGGAACAAGTAAATACCAACCACTTGGAATAAAAAACCCTGCCAGATGTGGTTTTTAAAATACAGAAATATTAAAAAGCAAGTGTGCGACAAAAAATTAAAACCTGATGGTAAAATTCTTCGGGTTGGTTATAATGGGAAAACAGATATTCTTAGCATGTGGTGGTACTGAAACAAATATGCACTTAATTTCTTCATTTATGTAAACACGTTTAAATTTTCAATTGGTTTAGGTATTACCCAAGGTTTTTATATTATTTAGAAAAAAAAATTTGGGTAATATTAGCTTCGTTCGTACATCGGTCAGAAACCGTCAACAAATTAAAGACGCATGCGCACGTGTTTTAAAAGCGTTCGCACACGGCAAACCCGAATTCCAGACCGCTGACAGAAAAGCCAAATTGTATTGTAAACGCAAAGCAAAAAACTTCCAACCAGTATGCAACCAGTTAAAAACCAAGCATGCTCAGAAAAAAAATTGGAAATCGGTTGACAATTGCCACTACAAACGAAGCTGTTAAACTATTTACACCCTAAGTTTTATTAGTAACATTTTTGTAATGTGCCAAGTTATCTTACTTTTTTCTGGTTGCAATATTTTTCTTTTATTTTTAACTTTAAATGCTTCGCTATTGTTTCTTTAAATCTAAGCAAACTTTTAGATCATGATTTAAAAATTTTATTCGCAAATATTTTATACGTGGACACTCGTGAGATTTTTTTTTTAAATATATTTTTTAAGTGCCTTAGTAAGGTTTAAAATTCAAGTCAAATGTAAGAATAAATTCTCCAGCCAATGGTAGTAGGTATATTGAGTACACTGAGAAAAAAACCCTCTATTCCTTATAAGAATTTACATATTCTTTATACAACTGTGTAATACTATATGTGATAGCAACGCGCTTCCCTGCTGTAAGACAACGAAAATTGCTAGACCGTTGTGTAGTGATAATATCAAGGTAGGTAATTTAGCCAATAGGAAATAGGAATTATCGCTACCATAGAATGGTTTATAGCCATTATTGCTCTGAATACTCACAGTAATTATCAAGTTTTATTGGGGGTGTAATCTGGTTAAATATACTGTATTAGTTCCGACTGGCAGTTGTAATGAGACTTAACACTAATTATAATAATTTTTGCTTGCTACTGTTAATAAAGCATATACTTAGCACCAAAATTCGGAAATATTAAGTATTTTCAAATTTATTGCACTTCAGCGTTTCTTTTTACTGACATGAAATTAAAAAAAGGTATAAATACTTTTGTTTACTTTTGTTTTAAACTTCTGACCTTAGCAAATTGTTGTCTGTCTGCATGACAGTAGTTGTCAGTATTATAGTCGTTTGAGTTTCGTTAACTGCATATCAGAAAAATCGTTTTTCTACTACTTACTTGAGAAATCGTCATTATTTACTTCATGCCTTTATCGAGAAGTAACATTTCTTCACCTAGGTTAATAATAATAATAAAAAATTTCCTAGGTCAATAATGAAAAACAGCTGTTTAATGAGGTTGTTGCAGACAATTTTATAACTTAACTCACCGTTTCTTTAACATATTATTGATTTTGAGCCTTTTTTGACCATTTTAAACAAAGAAATTCTGAAAACAGGATTAAATTATCAATAAAATAGGACTTTTTATTATAATTTTATTGGGAAGATACTTTCAGGAATGGTTCTGTGGTAATAAACACAAACCTAATTTATTTATAATAAAATTGCAATTTTCGCTTGTAATTTTTTCTTACACACCAGTCCATTAATTGCGCGTATGCATTCAAGTATAGTTTCTTAGATTTCTCTGGTAACAGATCGCACTGTGCGCTATTTGCCGCCTCTCTAAGCTCGGGTGGGGTACAAATTTCCAATTCTTCACTCTCAATTTCAGACATTTTATAATTTTAACTTTATATTATTATCTAACCCGAATATTTTCTACATACTGACAGAAGATCGCATTTGACAAGTAAAATCCTAAGTGACTTGATTTTCAAATTTTTTTAAAAATTAGGTGAAAATGGGTAACAAAGATTTAAACGAATTAAAATATGTAATATCTTATTGTTAGTAGTAGAAAAAATTCTATATATACCGCAGTTGAAAAGGCTATTATATACCTCGCACATTATATCCCTCGGCGCTTCGCGCCTCAGTTTATAAAAGCGCTCGCTATGTAATAGCTCACTTCTCAACCTAAGTATATAATGTACTATTATTTAACAGAAATGCACAAAATAACTAGGTGAAAAACAGCCCCAATGTTTGATGTTATAGCCATTCATCGATTATTTGAACAATAAAATGTATCACTATAAAATGATACCTAGGGGAGACTCGGGCAAGAAGAACCATATAGGCAAAAGGAATCAATCAAATATTTTAAAATTTAAATTTGCCGCTCTAATTTTGTCATCTAGTTTCGATAGCCGCCGCATTTCTGCAGTGTTTGTTGTGAAATATATTACGGTAAGTTGTTTTTTTTTTTCATATTTTACAGTGAATATAGAAATATGTACGTTCTGAATCATTTAACAGGGTTCAGGAGTTTTGAAACTATTTCTAACCAGTAAAAATGTGTAACATCATGATTGAATATATGAAAAAAGGATCTTTCGCCTTACTTATCCTCAAAATATTTCCGCGGTATCTGAAATCCATTTGTTTTAAACGGATTGATATATTTTAACTTACAAATAGGGCAAAAAGAACCGGACAAAAGGAACTGATGGATTTAGTGTAATTTCTGTCAAAAGTGGGCACATCACTTATGTGCCGACTACCATATACTGGTGTCTATATCTGTGACACTTGCAAGGGTACGGTTTTAAGCTCATTAAAAACACTAAATATTAATATTATTTTTTAAGGTTTGTGTTGCCCAAAGGCATTTTATATGTTGGTTCATTTTGCCCAAGACAAAGGTTCTTTATGCCCGCGGGTCTGGGCAAAAGGAACCAAACGCAGAGTTTCGGTTTATGTTGTTTTTGAAAGGAAAATATATTTTCTTTTATGTTTTTAATAAATAAGTTTTGTTTCTAAAGATATTATGCTTTAAATTATTTCATTTTCCTGAAAATATGAGAACAATCGGAACATTTTGGCAGGCATTTAAAATTAAGTGGTTCTTCTTGCCCGAGTCTCCCCTACTCATGAGCTCATGGGTATTTATAGGAGAACGTATTTTTGTGAACAAATAATGGCAATGTTAGATAACAATGTGATCCAATTAGAACATGTTTTTTTTCTTATGAGTGCACCTTTACACTTCACGATCATGCTAATCGTAAGAATTGCCGCTATTGGTCTAGGGAAAATCCTCACTGGATTACAGAAGAACATACGGAATATTCTGAAAAGGTTAATGTTTGGGCAGTAATATTTGAAGATCATATCATAGGTCCCTTTTTCATTTATGACAATTTAAATGGCGATAATTATTTAGTACTGCTCCAAAATAATGTCTTGCCAACTTTGACAAATCTATATCCTGATCCAGCAAGCCCACACCTTTCAGCGAATATGATATGGTTTTAGCAAGATGGAGCAACGCTCCATTACCAAATCAATGTCCGGCAGTACCTCAACCGAGTATTTCCAAATCGGTGGATTCAGAGGCGTGGATCGATGGAATTGCCAGCATGATCCAAGAATCCAAAAATTTAATAAAATACAGGGTTTTGCATTTAAAATAAGGAAGTTGGTATTGACCACTGTTACATGACACACCCTGTATAAAAAGTTTTTATTGAAAAAAATGCGCAACTAATCGACCACATTTTTTAACTTTCCACCGTTAATATACATACGACCTTATAATTTTTCATTAATATAATTTTTTTTAAACGATTTGACATATTGACAGCTGTCAAATTTTGACAGTAGAATTTTTTGCTTATTTTTACAGAAGTCTTCGCATCGAATACCTACTATACGACCCCACAATTTGTTAAGTCAAAATCGCATCTTTGTTTTATACCTGACAGCTGTCAAAATTTGACAGGAGGAGAATTTTTTGCGTATAGATTATTGTATTGTCAGCGGTTCTTGATAAGTCTACAAAATTTAAATTAAATCTGACCTTTTAAAGTGGGTCAAAATCGGGTTTAAAGAAGTCGGTTACAAACCCTACATACAAACATACAGATGAAGCTAATAAAAGCGTGTTAAGAAATGAAGTTTGTTTTTTTATTTATGAGTTATTATAAAAAAAAGGTCGTAAGTGGATGAAAAAATACATATTTATGTCTTTTCATTTTTTCATTGGATCGACACGACGCGGCGCCGTTTCAATTGACTTCCCGCGCCGGTCCGAAATGTGTCCCATCCGCCCCTGCGTAGGGCAAAACTATACCTACCTCTTTTTAATGCCTTCGAGATTGGATATTATGATTTTGTTATTGTGATTTATTTTTGAGAAGTATTTCTATTGTAATCACGTATCTTGTATAACTGCCAGGGATCTTTCATTGAAGTCGATGATAACTGTACAGAAATTTATTTTGAATAACTGTTTAATTGATTCGTCTTTGCCCAGCTCTTTTCCAAATCACTGGCGATGCTTTATGACAAGCTGTTGTATATTTTTCTTATAATATTGAAAGCACATCACCGCTGTAATCATATGGTTAAGCTAAACGGAAGTTACCTAACCACTGTTTATTTTTAATTTCCTTTATAGCGCAACTACTCTGTATACAATCAACACGAGTTACATATTGGGGCATTAGGAAATTGAGAAAAAAGTTGAACATGTGGTATGTAAAAGTTATGGTGCGATTTTAATTCGCTTCTTAAGTAAGTAAATACTCCACGTTGCACATTTATTCAGTGAATTTTTGTTTATTAATTAATTATTTATGGAAAAACAGCTTTAGACTATTTGTAAGTTGGGCCAGAGAGAGAAAAACTGTTTTCTCGCTAGTACACTGAGGAAAATGATCTAATACAACAGGCTTGCTAAGACATAGTTTGTATTGATAGCCAGTGGCGTAGCGTGGTTAAAGGGGCGGAGGGGGCGAAAGTTTTTAAGGTAAGGGCATAGATATTTTTTTAATGGGGGCTAAGAGAAAAAAAATAGCGCCGCAGGCGAAAATCTTTTGGGTGCCAAGCCCTAAACATATAAAATACACATGATCCTCAAGAAAATCACAAAAAAATTGATCAACTAAAAAAAGTGCTTCGTTTTCATGGCTCACTATGGGTCCTGGGGGAGGGGGGTAATTACCCCCTTATCTACGCCCTTGTTCAATGGGCGCCTCACTGCTCATGTATAATTTCGTTTATTTAGTCAATTTTGGCCTGAGTTTTTGTTCCGTCATGTCTAAAATGGTCACATGAAAACAGAATATGAACACGACAAGGGGAATTTTGTTAAAACCCTATAAAATATTTGATGCATATTACTTAATAATATAAGCATATACCTACTCTCATTGGCGACGATAACGCACTTTTTAAAAGATAAAATTTAGTCTCTATAGTGAATTAGAGATTTCAAACAATTTTAAATAAAATTGTTAAAGCAAAATAACTGAAAGAATACAAATTATTGGTCGTGGCAAAATATTTTTATTATAAATTAAATCAAGTAGTGAAAATTAAATAGAATCTCGAAATAGGTAACAGGTTTATTTTATCTGTTTCTTTACTCTAAAATTTATAAACAAATAATAGCCTAATTAAAACTTATTAAAATACTTTAAAAACAAAGGGAAAGAGAGCTTCACGAAATATCATATTTGCCAATATTCTTCTGATAATGGTCATCTTATAATATAAACAAAAACAAAGAACGCAATATAATAATAGTAATAAATAATGAGGGTTTTTTTATATAATTACACTGGCCGACAAAATTTTTTTTTTGTTATAACACAAAGCTAAATAGCATCTTGTGGTAGAATGGACCTATCCAAATACGAAAATGAGAAAAAAAAAGTTGTAACACGTAAAGTTTTCGTGTTACATTTATAGTACCACATTTAATGTTACAATATTTAATATCTATTGAAATAATAATTTAAGAATTTTCTAACTGTGTATATCGACTATATTTAAATTTTTACACCTACTAAACACACCTTACATCTAAGAAAAACACAAACATTACAAAATATTAACTGAACACACTAAATAAATTTTATTTTTTCCTTTTATGAGGGGTCATATCTGCTCTTTTCAAAAACCAACAGGAATCACCCATCATGGCTGGATCCAATCGTCCTTGATAGCGAATTTCCATTGTCCTGATATCCTGGTGGAACCTTTCACCCTGCTCGTCACTGACAGCTCCCAAATTTTCAGGAAAAAATGACAGATGGGAATGGAGGAAGTGAATTTTTAATGACATTCGGGCACCAAGCGATTTGTAGGAATCTAAAAGTTCATCAACTAACTGTTGATAGTTTGCATCCACATTGTTGCCCAAAAATCCCCTCACTATACTAACAAATGAGTTCCATGTTCTGAGTTCCTGCCTGGTAAGCTTCTCTGTAAAGTTGACATCGTCCAGCAATTTTCTGATTTGTGGCCCAATAAAAATGCCTTCCTTTAATTTGGCATCACTTAACTGGGAAAAGACTTGTCTTAGGTATTTGAATCCATCACCGTCTTTATTCATAGCTTTCACAAAGTTTTTCATCAGCCCAAGTTTAATGTGAAGAGGAGGCAGAAGGACTTTTTTGGGGTCTACAAGAGGTGCAAACTTAACATTTTGAGATCCCGGCTGAAATTCACTTCTTTGTGGCCAATCTTTTATTACATAATGCTGATCTACTGCACGACTGTCCCACAAACAAAGAAAACAACAATATTTTGTAAATCCTCCCTGAAGTCCTACTAAAATTCCTACAGTTCAGGTAATTTTTCTGTTATAAAATGCATCCATTTTTACCGCCCCTAATTAAATTGACTACCTGCTAATGTAAAATGGCTTATTAACCTATTGAAAAATGGTATGTATTGGGGCTTTCCCAATATTTTTTCTATTATTAGAAGGGTATTTCCATTTTAAAAATAAAGAGCTGACCTATGTTAGAAAAATCTCGTCGGCCAGTGTTATTATTTATATTCATAAACATAGAAAAATTTCCTCTTGCTGCGATAGGTAAACAATATTATCAATTATCATGTGAAGTGAAATTGAACTGCGAAACTACTGGGAGAGTGAGAAGGGGACGCCGTTTGAGAAAGGGCTCAAAGGGCGGGGGGGGAGCGGTCGCCCCCCCCCCTGGCCCCCTGCACGCTACGCCACTGTTCATAGCTTATTTTTTATTACTTATATTAAATAAATTGCTCAGTGACGTATTCGTCATTTTAATTAATTTTTATTAGGTTTCTTTACTTTTCTACTAGCCAAATTAAATCTTTGTAGTGACAATGATAAGCCAGTTACTTAGGTATAGGTTCCTACCGTGCGAGCCAAAATTATTTGCATCAAAGAGGGCCTTGCATCTAAGGACGTAATGCTTAGCCGTAGAGCTGAATACCCTGTTGGGTTTTTTGAACAATTCACACAATGGGGTTTATGGAACAGCACAAAACATTCATGGTTTAAGCGTATTTTCGAAACGGGGTTAGAGTAAATGGTGAGTGGCAATACAATCCGGGTTTGTGCATGGGCGATTTTCACGAACATTTTCCTAACGTTGCTTTTATTGCTGGGGATTTTTGTCATTGCCTAAAAAGAACCGTGATGGCTGTGTTTAGAGAAACAGGTTCTATATAACACAAAAAAGGAGCAGGAAGACCATTTGAAGAACTTGTTGCAAACATTCGTGAAATAATGCAAAATACGCCAACAAATTGTAGTATAAGACAAGACGCCTGGTCCCAACAAAAAAGAAAAGATCTCATGGAACTATTCTTAAGAAGCAATTATTAAGCGATGTAATTATTTTTCTTTTTCTTTCTGTATATTCTTACTTTGTTAATTTTGTAAACAACAAAAATAAATTTGTATTTGTCTACTTATTTTATTACTCATTAGTTTGGCATATCATGTCATAATATGAATTTGACAAAATTTTAATATCATTGTGATCTAAATCAAGCAGTACGTTTTTTAATCCAAGCCCTCTTGGATGCAAATAATTTTTGCTCGCACGGTAGTTTTAAAGAAGAAAAGGAAAAATATTAATATGGCCAGTCGATGGCCTTATTTAATATATACTATAATACTTTTTAATCTATAGGTATTTTGCCCCAGACTATTGCCAGTGACGTTTATTGTGAAAAAATAAAGAAAGGAAATCATAATCAAAATAAAATGACGTAGAAGTTCTTACCTAAAGAAACATATCAGTTCAATAAGGGATAAGGCTTAATAAAACACAAAAATTAATGTTTTTTATATGAGAACATTTATTTTTACAACCACATAAAACCAAAGAGATTAGTTTTTATTTATTAGGTATAAAGTATGTTCATAACAACTGAAGATCAAGTTTATGGTTAAGGGGAAAATAAACACAAGTATACCTTGACTACAAGGACACATTTACACAACACTTATATCACGGAACACAAAATTAGATTTGCAGTCATGCACCTCCCACTTGTACTGAAAGTACACCATACCATCAGACATCAATCGCCCACCAACAACGGCAATCAAACGATATGTTTTGAATTACTCGTTTAACTAAAACCACGCGGAGCAACGACAGATCATTGTTTTAACTTAGTTCATCCCTCTCTGTTCCGTTGTAGTAAGGGATAGACTATACCGGGTGTTTCTCAAAGGACGTTCACCCCTATAAACTAAAATTTTGAGATTATGCATAAGAGATGAGTCTGCGTTTATTGGCATAATTTTCAATTTGTTAGCACTTCCGGTTTGACCGGAAGTGACCTTGACTTTGATATTTTAAATGGGACATCTTGTATATTTTTAATTAAATGGGTTCAGCATAACATTAGGAGTGAAATGACACCTCACTTGTCATTTTTTCACGTGTTATAACATATTTATGTTTATTTTTTATTTTCAATCTAGAGTGCTACAAATTAATTAAATCTGTTAATTCATAGTCAAGTAGTACGTATATGAAAATTAAAATTATATCATAACAATTGACTTTCTAAGTTTCACAAGCGTTTAAAAATTGAAATTTCGTTTTCTTGACATTTTCTCTATTTTTCCAAATGGAACGATGGTGGTTCACTAGGATCATTAAAACGAGCATGTTTTTTTCAACAATTTGATACCATGCATTCCTATGGTATTTTAAAATTGACACTGAAAAATTTGCCTTAAATCCCAATTGCAAATTTAAAAGCGTTATGCATCTTTTCTAAAGAAATATAAAGGCGGCTTTGGAAAGCAACATGGTTTTAATTTAAAGTTGTAATGTCATTAGTTTATAAAACATACAATACTTATATACAATCTTGCGGCTTCAGAAGAATTTTTCTGGTCACTCCAAAAATTAGGAGCATATCAATTTGTTCATTTCTAGCAAAAATTTTATCTGATTTACATTACAATGTAAGTTTAAGAAACGAATGACATTACAATTTTAATTTAAAAC
The DNA here is from genome assembly GCA_963969555.1 of Polydrusus pterygomalis. Classification (NCBI taxonomy): domain Eukaryota; kingdom Metazoa; phylum Arthropoda; class Insecta; order Coleoptera; family Curculionidae; genus Polydrusus; species Polydrusus pterygomalis. The sequence goes on from OZ018382.1 coordinate 31,632,324, forward strand.
TATATTGGTTTTAAAAACCATTCCATTGTTTTTCAAAGCCGCCTTTATATTTCTTTAGAAAAGACAGGGCGGCAATAATGCATAACGCTTTTAAATTTGCGATTGGGATTTAAGGCAAATTTTTCAGTGTCAATTTTAAAATAGCATATGCGTGTATGGTATCAAATTGTTAAAAAAAAATGCTCGTTTTAAATATCCTAGTGAACCACCATCGTTCCATTTGGGAAAATGGAGTAAACGTCAAGAAAACAAAATTTCATTTTTTAAACGTTTGTGAAATTTAGAAAGTTAATTATTATGACATAATTTTAATTTTCATATACTACTTGACTATAAATTAACAGATTTAATTAATTTGTAGCACTCTAGAGTGAAAATAAAAAATTAACATAAAAATGTTATAACACGTCAAAAAATTACAAGTGAGGTGTCATTTCACTCATAATGATATGCTGAACCCAAATAATTAAAAATATACAAGATGTCCCATTTAAAATATCAAAGTTAAGGTCACTTCCGGTCAAACCGGAAGTGCTAACAAATTAAAAATTATGCCAATAAATGCAGACTCATCTCTTATGCATAATCTCTAAATTTAATTTTAATATCTATAAATACAGAAAAGTTATAGGGGTGAACGTCCTTTGAGAAATACCCCGTATAGCGCTCGTTTAAAGTCACCTAAATGATTTCTCCATATTTTTTTAAAAAAAGTATATTTTAGTTATAAAAAGAAAGTTTATTTTTAGTTTATATTTTCTGATAATTAGATACTTTATAGGAATAAAAAAATTATCTAAACTGGTCAACAAAAAGGTCGTACCATTCAATTTTTAGACCTATTTTCAAATTGCTGTAACTTTTTTAAAAATTTACATTTTTGATTGCAGTTTCCAAATTTGGAAAGCGCGATTTTTCTACTTTAGCCTGTATTTAATTTATTTTTCGTAGAATCAATATTATTATGATGCACAGGGTGATCAATAGAGCGCTGCAAAAAATCACAAAATTTTTGTGTGTGCCATTTTAGTGGTGATTTTTTTTTGGCGTTACAATATGGATTTTTACCAAGGTAGGATCAATATCTCTAGACGTTGTTGCCAGTTTTTGGATTTAGGACCTCTGGCTTTAGATAGGCCAATAAACGTTAAATTTTGGTAATCATATTGCTTTAAAACGCCATAACTGGAAAACGGATTGATGGATTTCAACGAGTTTTTTACATTCAGAAAGCCCATTTCATGGAGATGTTCTATGACTTACGTATTTTACGAAACGTGAGAATTTTATTAATATACGGGGGGTAATCAACAAAGTCATTAAAAAAATTAAATGTTTATTTGCTCGCCATTTGGCTAGCAAAGTGTTTCACTTATAAACAATATTAACAACATTAATGGTAGCAAATAAAATTGATTAAATTTTAACAAAAATAAATAATAAATAAAATTAATAGTGAGTAGGTCCACCGTGAACCCTTAGAACTTCCATTACTCTTCTTGGCATGCTACTCACCAAGTTTGCAAGGAAGTACTGGGGAATAGCGTTTCATTCCTCTCTTATTGCATTTGCCAATTCGTTCAAGTTGTTAAAATTATGCTCTCCGTCATTCAATCATAGTTTCATCCAACTCCATACATGTTCTATCCAAATGGCGCGAATAAACATTTAATTTTTTTTAATGGCTTTCTTGATTACCCCGTATATTAATAAAATTCTTACGTTTCGTAAAATACGTAAGTCATAGGACATCTCCATGAAATGGGCTTTCTGAATGTGAAAAACTCGTTGAAATCCATCAATCCGTTTTCCAGTTATCGCGTTTTAAAGCAATATGATTACCAAAATTTGACGTTTATTGGCCTATCTAAAGCCAGAGGTCCTCAATCCAAAAACTGGCAAAAACGTCTAGAGATATTGATCCTACCTTGCTAAAAACCCATATTGTAACGACCAAAAAAAATCACCACTGAAATGGCACACACTAAAATTTTTTGATTTTTTGCAGCGCTCTATTGATCGCCCTGTGTATCATAATAATATTGATTTTACCAAAAATAAATAAAATACAGGTTAAAGTAGAAAAACCGCGGTTTCCAAATTTGGAAACTACATTTAAAAATGTAAATTTTTAAAAAAGTTACAGCAATTTAAAAATAGGTCTAAAAATTGAATGGTACGATCTTTTTGTTGACCAGTTTATTTAAATATTTTATTCGATACCTAGGTACAGGGTCATCCAACCAGGACTGAACAGGGGCCTATTTTTTAAGTTTCCCTGTATTTTTATTTTAACCAATATAGCCATTTAGTTTATGCTTTGCCGTAGAATCTAAAATTACCATTTAAAAAGCGATCTGACTTAAAACAAAGGAACTGTGGCGTAAAGTTGTTGTTTTTTCAATGGAACACCCTGTATATTATTTATTTTTATAAAACGCCATTCTTTCCTGAATCCATAAATATATAGTTTGTCCATATTAGCTCAAACCGTTTTTAAGATATAAGCAATCAAACATTTAAAAAGCTGTATTCATTTGAGCTTAATACGTCTAGAATGCCTTGGAAAAGAAAATTCCCGTAATGGCGATGCATTAAAATAACATCATAGGAGGTACTGGAAAATAAAGTTTTGATATGTCTAGAATGCCTTGAGAAGCAAAACCATGCAAATAATAATGATTTGTCAAGTTTTTATCAGTTAAAATCAAATGAAATATTCCCTGGAAGAACGATTTCAGATTATCACACTTTTTTATAAAAACGGGGAAAATGCATGAGAAACTCAGCGGAGATATTTCGCTAAAGTTAATAGAATCATATTATCAGTTAATACAATTTTGAACTTAAAACGTTTATTTGAGGAGACAAAATCATTACACGACCGCAAGCGAAGAGATGGAAGAAGCGTGATCCGAGAACGTGTAATACTAAATTATTTTAGTATTAATCCAATGAATTCCATAGAGGAAGCAGTAAGGGATATCTTGTATGGTCCAAGAAGAAACAGAGTAAGTTTTGGCATCGTTCAAAGAACTTTAAATCGGCACAAATTAATTCCGTTTCGAATTCACCCTATGCAACACCTGACGGCAAATCAAAAGAAACTTCGGTTTCAATATGTTGCACAAATGATTATTAGAGAACAAGACAGGGATCCTGACCTATTTGAAAGGTCCTGTGGACAGACGAAGCAACATTCTCAACATCAGGAATGTATAATCGACGCAACGTGCACTATTGGTCTCAAGTAAATCCAAGAAAATACCAAACTATTAAATATCAAGGAACGTCTGTTAATGTATGGTATGGTATAATTAACAATAGAATAATTGGGCCAATTTTTTTTAATGGGTCATTAACTGGTCAACGATATCTCCAGTTTCTTCAAAATGAAGTTGAAGATCTCATTGACGAATTACCTCTAATGGTATCCCAAAATATTATTTGGCAACAAGATGGAGCACCACCACATGCAATTCGTGAGGTTGTGAATTTTTTGAATCAGCGATACAACGAGTGGATTGGTCGTAATGGCACTATAAGGTGGCCACCAAATAATCCAATAATGGACACATTTCTATGGGGACATTTAAAAAATGTTGTTTACCGATTAAAGATTAAAATTGCCCATGAAATTAGGGCTGCCAGACCTCCCGATTTAGGCGGGAGCCTCCCGATTTGTTATGGACCCTCCCGCCTTTTAAACCAAGTCATCAAACTTCCGATTTTCTTTTTAACCTCCCGCATTCATTATAAATTTAATGAAATGTGAAAGGGCTTAAAAAAAACCACTCTACTCTAAAACAATATAAATATGTGAGTGAGCACATGAGTAAAGGCGCCTTGTTTTCGGATGGTTTTTGAGACAGAAGATGTCATTGGTTGGGATCGTTTTATATGTTTTCCTGATCCGTGTAGTTGAGGAGGTGTTGGTAGAGCGGCATAGCTTGTGTATGTTATATTCTGCATTAATTTGATAATTTAACCAGTCGTTCAAATTCGCGGAAATTTTTAGCCGGTATTTTGACTATTTTTCTTGTTTATTGAGGGTTAATATGGTATGAATGGTTTGATTGAATGTATGAATTTATTATTTGGAGTTTTCCTTTATATTTTGTTATTATTTTGGGGTAGTAAAGACTTGTTTTAATAAAAAGGAACAGTTTTAATGCCAAAACGACTATGAATGTGGAATATTTGAGAAACAATTTTAGCTCATTAAGTATTGAGCAAAAAATTGAAATTAAAATTAAGGGAAGACCTAAACTCGAAATTAACTTGACACAGACCACAAAGTGTAAATCTAGGGACTTTATTGTTATTGATAAGTTTGCTGCAAATTAAAACAGAAGAATGAACTTTACTTCTAAACAATGTACCCACTAATGAAAAATAAATTGGCCTTTTTTATTTATTTTATCTTATTTCATTTTGAATAAACAATCGTAATCATAAATTTTTAAAATATTTATTAAAAATTATTGACCAAATTTGGGCGTGGTCTTAAAAAATTTCGCCTGCGGCGCATTTCGCCTGCAGCGGGCTTTTAGTGCACCCCAAGTTAATAAGTCACAAGCCACCACTGGCTAGGACTCTACCTCCCGCTTTTTAATATTTTAAATCTGGCAGCCCTACATGAAATTAATAGAATTAATGTTGAAAATCATATTTCAACAGCAAGTCTCGACCGACTGAAAAGGGGCTACCGAGCCTGCTTTAAAAATAATGGGGGCCACATTGAACATTTAAATTATTAATTATTACTAATTTTATAAACTGCAGTTATAAATTATTATTGTAATATTTATTTATCATTATTATATACATATTATAAAAAATCTAGACTTTTACATAATATTATTGTTATTGGATATACATGGTTTTGTTTCTCAATGCATTCTAGACATATTAAAACTTTATTTTCCAGTACCTCCTATGATGTTATTTTAATGCATCGCCATTACGGGGATTTTCTTTTCCAAGGCATTCTAGTCGTATTAAGCTCAAATGAATACAGCTTTTTAAATGTTTGATTGCTCATATCTTAAAAACTGTTTGAGCTAACATGGACAAACTATATATTTATGGAATCAGGAAAGAAGGGCGTTTCATAAAAATAAATAATATACAGGGTGTTCCATTGAAAAAACAACAACTTTACGCCACAGTTTCTTTGTTTTAAGTCAGATCGCTTTTTAAATGGTAATTTTAGATTCTACGGCAAAGCATAAACTAAATGGCTATATTGGTTTAAATAAAAATACAGGGAAACTCAAAAAATAGGCCCCTGTTCAGTCCTGGTTGGATGACCCTGTACATATTTTAATGGTTAAACAGTATTTACCGGAAAATAATATCGAATAGGCGCAAAAATATGTTGTCAAAAAAACGACCTCGTGTGCGTCTCTAAACGAAATATTTTAGGGACTAAAGGATTTCTTTTTGTGGTAACTCATACAGGGTTCCCCATTTTAAACGAAACAGGCTAAATATCTGGTTCCACGGTAATTTAAAAAAAAAACGCTTGGACCCGTCTATTTTTATTTCGAGGGGGACATCTTTTGCGTATATTGTCAATCTTGTTACTTCAAGCCCCTAGGAGGGAGGGGGGTAAGATCTAAATCTTAAATGGATACCCCTATTTTATATAGTTTTTTGGATTCTGCATAAAATTCTGAACATTTTTTAATAAAAGCAATATTAGTCTATACTAAACAGTTTCCGAGATATTGACTCTTGAAAAATGAGATTTTTGAACTTTGACAGCGTCTAGCTTTCTAACTGTACGCCTTAGATGTCCCTATCTTCGATTTTTATTATTTTTCCAATAGTGTCAACTTCCGGTTAAACCGGAAATACTATATTTCTTACAAACCGGTTTAACCGGAAGTTGACACTATTGGAAAGATAATTAAAATCGAAGATAGTGACATGTAAGCCGTTTTACTCTAAAGACGTACAGTCAGAAAGCTAGACGCTGCGCGCTGTCAAAGTTCAAAAATCTAATTTTTCAAGAGTCAATATCTCGGAAACTGTTTAGTAGGTATAGACTAATAATGCTTTTATTAAAAAACGTTCAGAATTTTATGCGGAATCCAAAAAAATTATATAAAATAGGGGTATCCATTTAAGATTTAGATCTTACCCCCCCCCTCCCTCCTAGGGGCTTAAAGTAACAAGATTGACAATATACGGAAAAGATGTCCCCCCTCGAAATAAAAATCGACGGGTCCGAGCATTTTTTTTTTTTAAATTAACGTGGAACCAGATATTTAGCCTGTTTCGTTTTAAATGAGGAACCCTGTATATATTCAAGAAATAGCTTGACAAGAACAGGCTTTAGATTAACATCTTTGATAAAAATGTAAATACATTTCAATTTTATGGCTCCTGCCACGTGACTACCAAAAAACTTGCAACTGTGCGTATCTTCCTCTCTAAGCCATTCATTCACTCCCTTAACACCTGAAATCCGGCGCCGAAAATAGCTCTTCGAAACGTGGCTCAAATCGGTAGGTGTATAGTTGCGTAAATTCTTAAATACAGGGTGACACAATAGTGCGACTTCGACAAAATACCCGTTTATATTAATTCAGCATTATTTTTTATCTCATTTATAAAATATTAAAGAAGAAAATTGAATAACAAAGGACAACACAAAACACAACAAAATACAGTTTTAAGAAATAATTAAAATAAATCATCATCATCAGATTCGTCCAAGTTTATAATAAGGGGAAGAGTATCTGAAACATCGATAAATCTTTCCCGTTTCGACACATCATTTATAATTTTATTAGTATGTGTTATATAATTTTTTCATGTTTTACTATTACATTTTCTATGGCTTCATTCCACAGACCGAAAACTATGTAATTTGTTACAGGATGCATAGAACTTATTTTTGCATCATCATGGCGCTTACATTCAGACCGAACCAATAGGATTAAAGAGGCAATGATTTAGAGGAAGTCGTTAAACTTGATATCCATGTTGCAATGTTTATTCGTCCAACCTATTAAAATCAAATAAAAATAATTAAAAAATAAAAAAAAATAGCGCTTTCCAGATTACTTGTAATGGTTGGGTGGGATGTGCTGCTTCACTATTATCCAGATCTGATCCTTTATCGCAAATGGTGAAACCGGAATTTCTCTTTGTTCTAACCATGCAATAAAAAATCTTTTTGACTTTTTGAGTAGTATTTGCCATTTTTTCAGTTAGCCCAGAATAGGCGGCGTTATCCATGATATTACGCGACGGTTCTTCCAAGTTTGGTAACAATTTTTTTTCAAACCATTGGAACCCTTAACCGATATCATAAACTTAATTTTTAAAACTGGTAAAGTACCAGAACATTTTAAGACATCTGTTGTTACACCTATTTATAAAGCCGGCGATAAAGCTAATATAAATAATTATCGGCCAATAAGTGTAATAAATAACTTTTCAAAATTTTTTGAAAAATGTCTTAAAGAAAGACTTTTTTTAAATTTTGATTAATTTTCTTCAAAACAACAACATTCTTTCTCGTTATCAATATGGGTTTACAAGTGGGTTAAGTACTGAAAATGCCATATATGAATTGACTAGTCAAATAACCAAACAATTAGATAATAATAAAAAGAGCATTGCCGTATTCCTTGATCTAGCAAAGGCATTTGATACGGTGCCACATGATCTGCTCTTAAATGTGTTACATTCATATGGTGTAAGGGGCACCGTGTTAAATGTCTTTGACCTTAAGGATCGTCAACAAGTAGTGAAAATCCATAATATACACAGTGATCCGCTAAACGTAAAAATTTGAATACCTCAGGGTGTAGTAGAACTATCGGGTATTGGTGATAGAAAAGATTAGAGGCACTTTATAAAAAAAAGGTAGTATTTATTTTAGCACTACATTTAGGGTGTATACAGCCTCTATAACTATCACTATCTATATTTCCTATATCTAATCAGTCTTTATAAATACTAAAACTAATTTGAACCTGAACTTGAACTGTAAAGGTAATTGTCATTGTTATAGTAAATGTTTTATAATAATTATTATAATATGGGTTCATATCCTATATCAAGGAAATATGTGTTTCATAAGAATAACAATTATTAATTTCTAATCTTAAATATAACAATTATAGGGTGAAGGTAAAATAGGGGTAAGGACTCTTATTTTTACCCTACAAGGGGACCGTCTTAGGACCAATTTTATTTATTACCTATATAAATTCCTTAGCTAATTTAAGTATTAATAAGAGAATAGTCATAGCATATGCAGACGACACAGTTGTGGTATTCGAAGGTGAAACTTGGACTCAAGTGAAAGAGTCAGCTATGGATGGTATGAAAAAATTAAGATCTGGCCGGATTTCTTTAAATTAACCTTGAATACTTCCAAAACTAATTTCATAGCATTATCTCTTACTTCTTCCAATCGTCCCAATTTTCACAACATACAAATTGAAAATCTTGAAGAAGTTATCTGTGAGGTATCCTCAACAAAATATTTAGGAATTACTATTGATAAACATCTTAAGTGGGGAGCACATATCAGTTATTTGACAAACAATATTAGAAAATTAATTCATAAACTCTATATTTTAAGGGAAATTATTGGCAGAAAACTAGTACTCTCGATAAGGCTTTAGTAGAATCTCTAATAAGATACGGTATAATTGCGTGGGGTGGGATCTACAAAAACTCACTAAAACCTCTAAATGTCGTTAAAAATTATATCCTAAAAATAATCTATAAAAAAAACAAACGCTACTCCACACATTTACTCTACAATTCGGAAATCCTAAATGTTCGATCATTGTATATATTGTCAAATGCTGTATTAACACATAAAACCTCCAAATTAAGAAACTATATTAATCACCCATATCAGACTCGCAATCATATAAACGGACAGTTGATAATTCCTAACAGTAGTAAAAATGTTAATTAAAAATTTATTCATTACTTAGCTCCAAAAATTTATAATGCTCTTCCACTAGAAATAAGAAATATTTCAAACAGCAAAATTTAGAAAAAAATGTAGGATTTTTATAAGTAGCAATTTTAATCAATTTAGTGTATTGTTTTAAAAATTAAACCTTCTCGCGTATTTTTATAATAAGGCACCCAAGTGCATATAATATACTACTTTACATTACTCCTATTACATACCTTAGGAAACACTTATATTTAAGATAAAATAGTATATACCTACCAGCTTTTAATTAAACCTTTATATTACTTATTTAATAACATTAAGGTTACTGTATTATTATTTTGAATTAAATTTTGCACATACAGGGATTTAGTTCTCTAGGTGCAAAACTAATAAACCTATAAGACTATAAACGTTCATATATACATATAATATAAATCATGTAGACTTTTCTTTTCAGGAATATGTAATATATTATTATTATTATTATTTCTCAAACTTTTCACTACTTATCGAATCACGATAGTCATCAGATTTCAGGCCAGGCAAATCCATTTTCTGAACCAGCATATAGGATAATATACCGTACACCCTCTGCCTAAAAGCCCCTTTACCATATCCAGGTTCCCTCCAGAAAAAAAGGTTTTAAGGGAAATTGAGAGTTGCCGTTATTTTTAAACTCTCTTACAAATTCTACTGGTTTTTGGGCTATATGGGGTTGCTCTATTAAAAAACGCCTGTTTGATACAGTATATTTAAGTCATTTAAATTCAATTTTTTTTAAACAGTCCGCTAATGAACCAGTGGATATTTCAACACCATCAATTATTTTAAGGTTTAGTTGTATTGAGCGAATGGTACCGTATTCACCTGCTCTGTATATCCCATAAATACGTTCTCTTATGGTATGTTCATGAATTTCGTGAAGTTGTTGACCACGGGATGACAAAATGGCTACATTATTGCGATTCTTAAAATCTACATCCTTCTCCATCCCCTTTGCCTTAATTCGTTGGATTGTTGAACACGAAACTCCCAAAGCATCAGAAATAACTCTTTAACACATATAGTTATTTATAAAAACATTGCCATATAATTTTCATGTTTATTATTTATGTTTTCACAATTCCTGCTTTATTATATCTACTTACCTCGTAAACTGCGTTAAAGAGTAAAACAGTCTTCCCGGTATCACTTTCTCTTTGAAAATAATCAAATAATTTTACAATTAACTTGTTCTTTTTCACAATACCGTGATATTTTTGAAACAATGTTGATTAAAAATATCGCTGTCAAAAATGACAATAAAACTATTTTGACTGGTAAAATTATACGAGATTCATTATTGACGCAAATTTACTATATCACCTAGTTCACGAATGTTAGAAAGATAAGCACTAATCGTGACGTAACGGTCAGCGGTCATTGAACAGACTACCATATTTTTTTAAAGCTCGAAAAATGAGTTGCTTTTGATTCTAAAAAGTACTGCGTTCACTCTGTATAAGTGCCGTAAGCTAAACTTTTCTCAAGCGCACATCTTGCTAAAATAAAGTGTGCGCAAAGCTTTTTTTTATTAAACGTAAATTAAAAATGTATCCTGTAGTATAAACGGAAGTTCATAATGGTATGGTGCAACAAAGATACATATGGCCGCTTGTTGTTTTTCAAGCAATATTTAACTCTTTTTTTGAGAGTGTTTCATTCACGATAGGAACGGAAGTATACACTACAGGTTAAGTTTTTTTTGATAATTTGTTTATGGTGTAATATGAGGCACAGGTTTAGTAAGACGTCTTGAAAGAAAAATAATTAAATTATACAGTGTCCGCGGAAAAGTCTTCACCATATGGAAAACTGTTTTATGCGTTTTTTTTCAAATCTGTTTTTGGCATTAGGTTTTGCATGGCCCAAAACATAGTAAAAACTTGTGACTTGCGTTACACCTGTTAAATGTCATTTACATTTTTTTTTCTTTCTAGACATTATAACTTTTATTTGGACTTAGTTATGCAGAAAGCTTATCGTGAAAATCGATATTATATTATTTTCAACCATTATAAATAAAATGTCGATAAAATGTATGGATTGTTATAAAGAAAAGAGTTAGTTCTTAATTTTTATCTAGTAAAACCAACAATTTTTAACAATCTTAAACTTCCAAAAAAATAATTGGTACCTATATTATTTTTGAAAATACAGCCTTATTTTTGGGGGTGGGTTGTATTATGCAATAATAATAAATAATAGAATAAATAAAATTAAAAAGGTTTATACAAAAGAAAAATAGTTTATTGAAGAAATGTACCTATACAAAAAGAAAACAATTAAACATCTTCAACTTCAAAATCAAGAGTAGCTATATTATATCCATCCACATCTTCTTCAATGTGATCATCCCCTTGCTAAAAGTCGTTTAACGTAGAAAGCAACCAGCCCACTTGATCTCATTAAATTATTAGTATTGTGGTCAACCCAGTGTTAGGATCTTTCTGCAAAAACTCAATCAAATGGAAGTTAGGAAAAAGGGTTGGTTAATACAATAAGGGTTATGATATTTAGATGGTAGGTTTACGCAATTCAAAATATTTGGCATTTAGATATTGCTTATGAGCTTGGTTTCAATTTGACGAATTGCGGGTTGGTATGTTTCTGCATTGAGTACATAGCTTTGTTTAAATTTAAATTTGCTCTAGACTCTAGACAAACAAGACAAATAGTCCAGAGGCGCCTTAAAATTTTTGTAGAAATTTTTTTTTGCTTTAAAATGAGTTTATTATAATACCTATGCGATAACTAAATTTTACAATGTCTGTGTTAGTCTGATTTAAAATAACTATTTTAAATAAACCGACACAAAAGAGTAAAAAAAAGTGACAATAAGTTGAATTTCTAAAAAAATTAAAAAAATAATTACTTATTAGCAATATTTTCTTATACACTCCAGTGCAAAAAAAAAACGGGCATCATAAAATTTGGGTTAAATTTAGGGCTTTTTTGACATACCTATAGGATATAATCGAAGAGTTTTTTTTTTTGCTTAGTGTCAAAATTAGGTACTTCAAAATATCAGTTTTCATTGGGCCGCAAATATTCTTTGCATTTTAGTTTTTGGTTCATGTCAATACGTGCATTTGTTCTCACCCAAATGCATGTCAATAATTTAAATTTTTCATAATTTTTTCATTGCCATTGCATTCAAAATAAAATAGACTATTAAAATGCAAGAAAAGAAATGTTATTGTAATAATCAAGATTGAATTAATTTAAGGAAAAAGGTGCGTATGCCTAAGATTTTTTTTTTTTTTTTATTTATTTATTTTACGTCGGCCTTTTTCCGCAACGAGGCCAATCACCGACGCCAGGGAATTTGTCACACACTATCTGGTAATTTTGCCGAATCCCTCTTTGTCGAGGGTAGGGTTCTTTAACGTGCCAACATCCATGACACGGGGCCCACAGTTTAACGTCTCTTCCGAAAGACGGCGCCACCTCTTAAACCAAATTCCAAATTTAACATCGACGTTGCCGGCACCGGGAATGGAACTCGGGCCTACGATCTGTAAGGCTGCTGCGCTAACCACTAGACCACAACGTCGACGCCTAAGATTTAAAAAATACCATTTTTGCAAAACAAACTTAACTGGTAGGTACCAACAACAACTTTTTCACTTAAACACATATCTCTATTATTTGTATTGCTTCCTCTAGCCGCGTCTAGCCCTTACTACTGCCTGCACAAGTCGGTTCATGCAATCAATTAGCCCGCGAATATCATCCTGGGTAATATTCCTCCATTCTTGATTCTTATGACGCGGTAGTAATTTAGGTGCAGTTGCTGATCTGCGTGAGTTTAAAGTACCTTCGTGTAATCTTCAACGAACTGTCCAAGAACTGACATTTTTAATTCGAAACTCTCGAAGTTGGGTTTTCGACTGTACTGACGTCAAACGACCATTCCGAAGAGTTTTGTAAATCTTACCTTCCTTGTTTTTTATTGGTTTTAACTTTAAACTTTAAATAATTCACAAATAAAAAATACACACAAAAATAAATCAAAGACCAAAATTCTGAGGTTATGTAGACAAATATTCTTCTATTTTAATAAATTAGCATTTAAAAACAATGTTGCCAAATCTAAACTTGACATTCATTTCAATAAATTTTCATTTCAATAATCTTTAATCAAGTGTCGATACTGCATACCAATTTATTCCAATATTGAAATGAAAGTCAATGTTTATTGAAATAAATTTTAACATTGACTTTAAAGTCAATGTACATACCTACTTACTGCATAGGGCTGAATAACTTATTAACGCACATTTTAGTTGCTTACAGGTGAAAATAAATTGAATATCAACTATTACAATGTCTTGACGAAGAACTTGGTCTGTCAAATGTGGGCTTAAAATCTGTGTACCCCGGCAATAAGCGTTTAGTAAGACATTTTAAATTTTAAAGCCCGAACTGTCTATCGTTCCATTCGTTAAATCAGAATTTTGCAGTGCGCATGCCTATTCCTGTGTGGCTTTGTTTACATGCGCAATTTTATAAATTTGCCACATTCGTGATTATTGTTTGCTAATCTAAAGGTCTATGCGCTCTACTGGTAATCGAGAGATTCTGGGTCCAATTCCCAGCGGAGGCGTACAACTTTTTTCAATTTTAAAAACTTTGTCCGCAGATACCGTGCGAACAAAAATTATTTGCATCAAACAGGGATTGGATTGCTGAAATTGGCCACCGCCATGCTCCAAGCCTAAATTCACACGTCTCTTCATATTTTCAAAAGTGTTGACCAGCATCTCTGGAGAAATGTTACCACATTCTTGGATAATCCTTTATTGTAATTGTTCTAAATTTAAAACTGGTGTTTTAAAAATAGTGTTCTTTAAATGAGGAAAAACGAAGTAATCCATAACCGTCAAATGTCTGATCGAAAATGATTAATCTGTAGTGGAAAAAATTGCGCTAGTACCTAGTTAATAGTTTCGGCGGCTGCATGGGCGGTTGCACCGTCCTGTTGAAAGTATCCATAACGTAGTTCGTCGTCAAGTAATTGCTCCACAAATGGATTCAAAATATTGTCTCTATACCGCTGTGCTGTAACTGTGTCGTGGAAAAAAAATAGGACCAACAATTCTTCTTCGGGAACCAGCTAACCAGACACCAATTTTTTGAGGGTGCATATGGACTCTACAAAAAAAATGGGGATTTTCACTACTCCACATGCGTGTATTCTGAGAATTCACATAACCGGAGAAGTGGAACCAGGCTTCATCCGAAAAAAATGTCAGGTCTAATAAATCATTTCTTTCCAATAAATTTTGGGTAAACCATTGAGAGTAATTCCTGCGTCTTTTAAAATCTGCGGCTTGTATTTCTTGGAATACTTGCACTTTATAAGGAAATAAATTTTGCTGCTTCTTAAGAATAGTCTTGCATGTTCCATAAGATCTTCCCACTTCTTGGGACATGTACAATTTGTTGTCGTATTTTGCTTTATTTCACGAATGTTTGCAACAAGTTCTTCTGATCTTACAGATGGTCTTCTTGCTTCTTTTTTGTGCTGTATAGAACCTGTTTCCCTAAACACAGCCACGGCTTTTTTCAGGCAATGATAAAAATCCCCAGCAATAAAAGCAACGTTAGGAAAATGTTCGTGAAAATCGTCCATTCACAAACCCGGATTGTATTGCCACTCACCATTTACTCTAACCCCGTTTCAAAAATACGCATCAACCATGAATGTTTTGTGCTGTTCCGTAAAGCCCATTGTGTGAATTGTTCAAGAAATTGGAAAAATTAGCGATGAATCAAATTACTTGTAACGACTGTCAAAGATGACGGAATAACTAATTGATTGTTAATTCAGGTAGTTACTGACACCCAACAGGTATTAAGCTCTACGGCTAAGCATTACGTCCTTAGATGCAAGGCCCTCTTTGATGCAAATAATTTTTGCTCGCACGGTATATTCTATAATCGACTATGTTTGTATAACAACTACCCCGGTAAACCCGTCACCAATGGCACTCGTAAAATCGAGCAGATTTCTTTAACAGTAAAAATAGAAATAGGAAATAAAAGGGCGTTGTACGTGAACGCAACTTGCGCTTATTTTAACTGATTTAAAGCAGGGTGATCGGTGTTTTGACTGCTATCTGCATGTGGCTGCTGTAAAGGCTGTGGCACGTGTCTTGCCGTACGGAACCACAATAGAATTGAAAGTCCTGCTGCACGAGCATATGAAACTGTAAACTCCAAAACAACTATATACCAGGCCTAATAAAAACATACGCAATTTAAATGGGATAAGTTAAAGTTTGTCCTGGTATAAAAAAATGTTTTTTAATTAGTAATTGATAACCTACTCATTAGCAACGAGTTGGTTGTTGTTCACACCATCAAAGTTTTAATTTGAAACAAAATATTCAAAATTAGGAGTAGAGAGTGAGTTTTTCCTTTCATTTGGTCAGATCCTTCCCCAGAGGCGTTTTGCCATATCGTAGCTCATCAGTGAGGCTAGGGTCAGACGATAGTATTAAAAATTAGTTAAAGTTACGTTGAAACAACTATATTCCCTGCTCTCGAGTTACATCCGGTTTAACCGGAAGTTAATTTTATTGGGAAGATAATAAAAATTGAAGATAGGGACATGTAAGCCGTTTTGCTCTAAGACGTACTGTTAGAAAGTTATAAGCTGTCAAAGTTCAAAAATGTCACTTTTCCAGAGTCAATATCTCGGAAACTATGAAGTATAGACTAATAGTGCATTTAATAAAAAATAATTATAATTTTATGTGGAATTTAAAAATGTAAAAAAGTACAGGGTGTTCCATTTAAAAAAAAAATTATAACGTCAACACTTGACAGTTGGTGACATTACTGCCATATGGTATAATAGTCAAATAGTAAAATTTTAGTCCTATAGATTGCCCAAAACCCGGATCCGATATCACTTTTCGTTCGCCTGTAATTAAACCGTTCCGGAACATTTGCCCAACCCTGTATAAGGTATATGTTATTTTGTTTATTCAGAAATATTATACAGTGTACCTACTACCGATAAGTACCTATTTATTTTTACGTCATTTAAAAGAGCTCTTTAATAATAATTATCTTTCATAGTTTTCTAATTATTTGCCAAAATTTCATCATTCCTCGAAGGTTTCTGACTGGGTACCAGAGTACCAGGAACTATCAAGTTGTCTGTCACTAGTGTCACTTAGTACTTAATAGTAGTGGTAGTTGTAGGGAGGCTCACCAACCTGGCAAGTAGACCAAAGCAATCCTTTTTGCCTGCCCCTCAATCTTCCCCCAACTGCAGTGGCGGATTTACAAATTTGCCGCTAGTAGGCTATTCAATTTTTGCCGCCCCTATACCAGTGACGGCTCGTGAGTTGTGAAACAGGTGAAGTGTTCGGGAAAGAAAAAGCCCGCTGCAGGCGAAATGCGCCGCAGGCGAAATTTTTTTAAGACCACGCCCAAATTTGGTCAATAATTTTTAGTAAATATTTTTAAAATTTATGATTACCTACTTATTTTATTGAAAATGAAATTTCTTTCTGCAAAGGGTTACAATAGCGGGAAAATCCAACAGATGGTTTAACAAATTAAATTAGGTACAGGCGGGTCATTCCCTATACAGGGTGTTAGTAAATAAGTGCGACAAACTTCAGGGGGTGCTTCTTTAAGTGATTTTAAGAAAAATAGTTCATATAAACATGGGTCCGAAAATGCATAGTTTTTACGATACAGGGTGTCAAACTTTTAAAAAAAAATCGGATGTTCGTAAATATCTCGATATTATTTTATTCGATTTTGTTGAAATTTGGTAATTTTATTTATAATAACAAGAGGATAATTTAGCCTCAATTAGATTAAAATTTTTAAGTCCAGTTGCGTCCCGGAAGACAGTCCAACTAATATTTTTGACAACAAAACTGCGCGCCACTGGCTTTTTTAAAAATTATGTATTTTTTTCGAATTAAGCAACTACAAATACAAATATGTTATTTTTTGAGTTTTTTCATATCTTGCTTTGTTTTTGAGAAAAAAAATAGAAACCACTTTATTGCATGTCCCCGGGACAATAAGAGTAAAAAATTTAAACTACTTACTATGCTATTAAGCAATTAATTACACGAAAGTCCTCTTTTGAATTTTAATATTTTAAAATCTATGCGAAAAATTCGAAAGAGAACTTTTGTGTAATTTTAATTGGTTATTAGCATAGTAAGTGGTTTAAATTTTTACTCTTATTGTCCCGGACACATACAATAAAGTGGTTTTTATTTTTTTTTTCTCAAAAACAAAGCAAGATATGAAAAAAACTCAAGAAATAAAATATTTGTATTTGTAGTTGCTTAATTCGGAAAAAATACATAATTTTTAAAAAAGCCAGTGGCGCGCATTTTTTTTGTCAAAAATATTAGTTGGACTGTCTTTCGGGACGCCACTGGACTTAAAAATTTTAATCTAATTGAGGCTAAATTATCGTCTTGTTATTACAAATAGAATTACCAAATTTCAACAAAATTGAATACAAGAGTATCGAGATATTTACGAACATCCGATTTTTTTTTTAAAGGCGCGTTAACCCACTTTACACGCTTAAATTCACTTTACGCGCCCAAACTTTTCGAGAAAAAAGTAAGGCCGATATTGAAAAATGGCTTTAAGAAAAATTGTTTGGTACAACATTCTACACCCGGGAAAGTCATTTTGCTTTTGACCAATAAAGAATTGTTTAAGATATTACAAAATTACTAAAAATAATAAAAATTTCTAAAAAAAATTTTGGGAATATTTTCGATCGTCATTTACTTTTCTGGATGGGGTATTTAAAGTAGAATTTATTTTCTAAATAGCAATTTTTATTTTTTCTTTTCGTTTGACCAGCAAAACGTTCGGCAATTTTCATTGTGGTAAAGGGGTTACTTCCTCTTAACTTAAGTTTGATTTAAAAAATACATATTATATTTTCCTAATAAAACTCCAAATTTATAACAGCTGCGCAAAATGTTTCGTGCCGCCCAATTTTACGATCTTTATTGTTTAATTTTCCACCTTCTTCTAAAAGTATTTGAATCCGTCCCTATACATTTCATGATATTTTTAAAGGGCAATTTTTTTAATAGTTGATATGAAATAAAATATGATCGCCACTGTAACTCACGGTACCGCCGTTGTTGGTCGTTTTCCACAAAATAGTACCATAAAAGTCGATTATGCCTGGTATATTTAAATCTAAATATAACCACCAAGCCCTCCGCAGAATATAAGTCCTTAATTGGCAATAAAAATGCAAGTATATTGGTTTTACAAGATGGAAAAGTACGTAACTTATTTTTGTATATCCAGGTGATGAGTGTTTCTCGTACGATGTTTCCCCTTGCGATCAGAAATAAAGAGCGGGTGTTCGCAATCCCGCCTCAACCTTATGTCTTGCGAAATGAATACCACGTTTGCCCTCCTCTGTCACCGAATTTCTTCAAATTGATATTAAAATTAAGTAGGGTAAAGCCGCCAAAATCGTACCATCGCGATTTTTTAAATTAGGCGATGAATTATACGACATCCATCGGACGTAGTTGTAGTGTCTAACTGTAGCGTCAGTTGCATGGTATTCTATAATCCCACCAAGTTGGTGATTCATAAATACCGTGCGAGCAAAAGTTATTTGCATCAAAGAGGGCTTGGATTAAAAAACGTAGGGCTTGGTTTAGATCACAATGAAATAGGGACGATATATCTAACCAAATCTAGGTTAAAATGTTGTCAAATTCATATTATGACATGATATGCCAAACTAATGAGTAATAAAATAAGTAGGGGGCGCCTGTCCCCCCCCCCCCCGCCCCCTTGCATGGCGCCCCTTGCCGCTTGGTGCCCGTATGCAAAATAAAGATATACTTTAATTACACCCTGTAACATTTATTGAAATTGAAAATAATTTGGTATCCTATTATATGTATTTTGAAAAACAAACACCATATTTTTAATAATAATAATAATAATAGTGGTTCTAAAAAATCATAAAGCGCCCCCATATATGTTCGCCCCTCCCGCCCCGCAAGGCTGGCTACGCCACTGTAATTTAGCCAATAGGAAGTAGGAGTTAATGCTACTATAGAATGGTTTCTAGCCATTATTACTTTGAATACTCACAGTAATTATCAGGTTCTATTGGGGATGTAATCTGCTTTTATATACTGTATTAGTTCCGACTGGCAGTTGTAATAAAACTTGACATAAATAAGAATCTTCTATTGCTTTATTTGACATGGAAAGTTTAAAAATACTTAAATACAAAATAAAAATAAATTAATTGAAAGGGGTATTGGTACGATCAATAAAATTCAAATTCAGACAGGACAGCTAGAAGACTTCGAACAATGATGTGACATGCGCAACAAATGCGTTAAAATTGGTACTATGGCGCGGGGCGATTGCCGATCGCTACGAACCCCTACCAACGTCTTGTGGATTATAGGGTCTAAAGGATACAATTCGTTTTTGGGGACGCTGTTCTGCTTTCTTAATTATAGAAAAAGCGCTTTACTATGAACGAAATGAATCGCTTTGAGAAGATTTATTTATTTCTTAACAAAATTGCTGTATTAAAAGTGATTCATCATTCGACAAGACTGTGTTGGTAATGAAACTAATTACTACCAATAAACACTATTTTAAATTTTTGAGAACTACAGTATTGATTTTTAGTGGTAAGTCATATGCTTTATTAACCGTAGCTAGCAAATATTATTATGATTATTGTCTCATTACAACTGCCAGTCAGAACTAATACAGTACAGTATATAGACCCCCTACACCCCCAACCCCCCATAGAACTTGATAATTACTGCGAGTATGGAGAGCAATAATGGATATAAACCATTCTATGGTAGCAGTGGCGCACCCAGGACTCAATCATGGGAGGGGCACAATCATAGACGGTCCTAGACCTTTTAATTAGGGGGCCCCAGGAAAAGGAAGCTCACCGCAGGTGCCGCCGGAGGCTAATCGCCGAAGGCGAAAAATATTGGGGGTGCCACGCCCAACTTTTACCCAAAAGTCGTTAAAATCGTTGAAAAAATTACGCCCTCAGCGCCCTCTTTTGTTTGCTGGGTAGTAGATATATATAGAAATACAGGCAATATTTTTATAATTTAAAAGTTAAAAATCTTTGACACCAGTACTGATATTATCACTAGGTACACAATTAACGGTGGTCGAGCAATTTTCGTTGTCTTACAGTAGGAAAGTGCGTTGCTGTCACATATTATAATGTATTAAACAATTGTATAAAGAGTATGCGAATTCTTATAAGAAATAGAAGGCTTTTTTATTAGTGTAGGGCGCTATTTCATTAGTGACTAACAGTTGTAACTAAGTATTACAAATTGTCAATAGTGTCAATATAAAAGTCAAAAATATGTACCTACACCTACTGTGTGTACAAAATTAATTTTATTAGGCTGCGAATCTCCGTCTTTAATCAATCAAAGTTTTTGTTTCAAAGATAAAGAAATTTAAGACGATCAGATGTGAACCATAATGACACATAAAAAATACCGGCTGCCTTCGACCTATGACTAGGTGTTTTATATTTATTTATAGACGCAAAAATAAGAATAATCGTCCATCACGGAAATTCATGGCATTTCTGTCTGAACAAATGTATTAAATGGTTTTTTTTTGCGTCATCCCATATGAAAGTTATCTTCAATTTTAAGCACTTTTTGAGCAATTTCCATCCTCTTAAAATAGGAATCTCTAGAAAACAATACACTGTGGTATATGATAAATCAAAAAGCAAATATAAATAGAAATGCGCATCGAACATCGATGTTTTCGAAACGTCAATTTTAAAAAAAGACCGATGATTTGAATTCCATGTAATAATATAATGTTTTTGTGACACCCATGTATGTAAAGGAGGTACAATATAAGCCCAAAATTTGTCGGTTCTTTGATAAAGTAATTTTAAAACAAATAGTATCTAATGTTATTTGTATTTAAGCTCATAAAAAAATCTAAAATAATATATTTTTATAAAAAAAGTCATTCAAATGTTTTACTACCAGAACTTTTACATTTATTAAAATATTTTTTTAATGTATTAGGTCCTTTCTACACTACGAAATTTAGTCTTAAAATGACTCAATCCTTTTTATATTGCATTACCTTAGATTATCCGGCACGCGCGTCGATCAGACAGGGATTCAAGGTGAGGGGTCTGTGGTATAATACGCGACATGCGTGATCGTATCTGTTTTGTTTTTATTTTTATAGACAAACAAGGATAATACAGATACTATAGAGTACTATGGGTTAGGACGAATTACCAGAACGGTCGATTATTTCAAAATATACAGGGGTTATCAAAAAACGTCTTATATAAAAAATGTAGGGCTGTTAAAAATCTACATATCGGCGATAAATTGAAATATACAGGGTCGCCCACAAAGTTGTGGAGAATGATAGTTATATTTTTTTAAATGGAACACCCTGTATATTTTTACATTTTTAAATTCCACATAAAATTATAATTATTTTTTATTAAATGCATTATTAGTCTATACTTCATAGTTTCCGAGATATTGACTCTCGAAAAGTGACATTTTTTAATTTTGACAGCTTATAACTTTCTAACAGTACGTCTTAGAGCAAAACGGCTTACATGCCCCTATCTTCAATTTTTATTATCTTCCCAAAAAATCAACTTCCAGTTAAACCGGAACAACTATAGTTCCTGCTTTCAAGTTACATCCGGTTTACCGGAAGTAAATTTTTTTGGGAAGATAATAAAAATTGAAGATAGGGACACATAAACCGTTTTCCTCTAAGACGTACTGTTAGAAGGTTATAAGCTGTTAAAGTTCAAAAATCTCACTTTTCGAGAGTCAATATCTCGGAAACTTTGAAGTATATACTAATAATGCATTTAATAAAAAATAATTATAATTTTATGTGGAATTTAAAAATGTAAAAATATACAGGGTGTTCCATTTAAAAAAATATAACTATCATTCTCCACAACTTTGTGGGCGACCCTGTATATTTCAATTTATCACCGGTATGTAGATCTTTAACAGCCCTACATTTTTTATATAAGACGTTTTTTGATAACCCCTGTATATTTTGAAATAATCGACCGTTCTGGTAATTTTTCCTAACCCTGTATAGTAATTGAAAAGATGGAGACCTTTTGAGTCTTCGCAGAACAGTTAATGAGAACTTTACCCACCACCTGTATGTACCTACTAAAAATATACATTCTGTTGTTGCAAAAAAGAATCTCGTAATATTACTATTAAATTATAGAGGTATCAATTTGTATGAAAAATACTTGTAATAAAAAACACAAATACTTAAAATATTACGAAATAAACCTCTCTACTGTCAGTCATTTCCTTATTTGTAGGAAAACCAGACGAGCATTACAATTAATGAATTAAATTATAGACCAAAATTCATCAAATCATGCTTTATCTTAACATAGTATAAAATAAAGTCGCTGTCGCTGTCGCTGTCTGTCCGTCCGTCCCCTTATATGCTTAAATCTTTAAAACTACGCAACGGATTTTGAAGCGGTTTTTTTTAATAGATAGAGTGATTCAAGGGGAAGGTTCTTATGTATAACTAGCGACCCGCCCCGGCTTCGCACGGGTGCAATTTCAGAAAGTAGCATGCCGGGTACTAATATATCGGGTTTGTATTTATACC
Organism: Polydrusus pterygomalis; assembly: GCA_963969555.1. Taxonomy (NCBI): domain Eukaryota; kingdom Metazoa; phylum Arthropoda; class Insecta; order Coleoptera; family Curculionidae; genus Polydrusus; species Polydrusus pterygomalis. The sequence goes on from OZ018382.1 coordinate 31,654,999, forward strand.
AGCGGGTTGCAACGCATGCCGGATACACGCTAGTTTACCATAATTACACATCAAAGCACCGACCAATTTTGCGCTTAGTTACATTGTATGCTCCAGGCTGTTTCAAAAAACTCCTAATAAATCATGGCGAAAAGCAACCTTTTAAAATTTGTCCAGGAAAACATCAATTAGTTACCAGAAAATGGCAAACAATAAAAAAATGTTTATTTTCAACATTTTATAGCAAATAAATTTTTAATTAATATTATACTGAATACACTCCTGTGCAATATTTGCAGGCGGTATTTTCGGTTCCTTTATTATATTTTTTACTTTTTTTCGTTCTCCAAAACTAAAGGATGCGATAATTTTGCGGTTATGTTGTACGTACTTTACCTATAGTGCCTACATGATATGTTGATGTTTTGGGTAAATTTGTTTTTTAACATGTTTATAGAAATTCTGTTAAGACTTTTTAAAACATGACGTTCATTCTCGTGTTCCCCCTTTATCTCGGTTTTCCCCGTCTTTTTTTTTATGTATTTGTTAATGTTAAGCTTTTTTTGCAAACCAAATAAATTTTGGATACACCTCGATGTTTTTCTTACGATGCGCATCCCTAAATATAGAAAAAAATAGAATGCTTACTTCCCATAAGACCTGTTATTAAAATAGCACCTCTAGAAAAGGCTGCCTGGTGGGGGAAATAATTTTGTTGCCCTAGAAAAAAGTTGGCAACCATTTGAAATTAGATTAACGCCAACCAAAAACACGCGTCTCGCCGAATCACTTGTTTAAAAACCTACACTTTTGTCTTTATTTTGATGTGTAGTTTTTGGAATAATATTATGTTTTTCATCTAAAAAACGCAGAAACTTGAAAAACATGCAGTGTTGAAAATATGCCCATATGTAATATCATCTAATATACCCACCTTTACTTTTGTAGTTTACCAATTAGAATTATTTTTTGCAGATGCCAAGTTATAAATCAAAAGGGCTAAGGTCGCAATGGTCGGAAGAAAATCTTCAACGGGCCCTTATGGCAATTGCTAATGGCGAATCAAAAAACTACATATGGTGGGCATTTTATCAACATAGGTAGATAATATGCCCATTAGAGCAGCTTTAAAAGATTAACTTTCACAGAACGAAAACCTATATATTTATTATAATTAATCTCAAAGACTGTTATTCATGTAAAAACTAATACATCTGAACAAATATGGCAAACATATTTGTATTTTTCTCCATATTATCCAAAATAGTCCTTAGCATGGGTATATTACCCACAGCTACCTTATAAGACGACTGTCCCAAGAAGTGGGAAGATCTTATGGAACATGCAGGACTATTCTTAAGCGAAGCAGCTAAATTTATTTCGTTATAAAGTGCAAGTATTTCAAAAAATACAAGCCGCAGATTTTGAAAGACGCAGGAATTACTCTCAATGGTTAACCCAAAATTTATTGGAAAGAAATGATTTATCAGACCTGACATTTTTTTCGGATAAAGCCTGGTTCCACCTCTTCGGTTATGTGAATTCTCAGAATACACGCATGTGGAGTAGTGAAAATCCCCATTTTTTTGTAGAGTCCACATTGCACGCTAAAAAAATTGGTGTCTGGTTAGCTGTTTCCCGAAGAATTGTTGGTCCTATTTTTTTCCATGACACAGTTATAGCACAGCGGTATAGAGATAATATTTTGAATCCATTTGTGGAACAATTAATTACTTGACGACGAACTAAGTTTTGAATATTTTCAACAGGACGGTGCAACCGCCCATACAGCCGCCGAAACTATTAACTACTTACGCAATTTTTTCGACGACAGATTGATCAGTTTTCGATCAGACATTGAATTCCCGCCTAGATCCCCTTGTTTAACGGTTATGGATTACTTCGTTTTTCCTCATTTAAAGAACACTATTTTTAACATACCAGTTGCAAATTAAAAACAATTACAAGAATGTGGTAACATTTCTCCAGAGATTCTGGTACAATCAACACTTTCGAAAATATGAAGAGACGTGTGAATTTATGCTTGGAGCATGGCGGTGGCCAATTTCAGCAATTTATGTAATTATTTTTCTTTTTCTTTCTGTATATTCTTACTTTCTTAATTTTGTAAACAGCAAAAATAAATTTGCATTTGTCTACATATTTTATTAGTCTTTAGTTTGGCATATCATGTTATAATATGAATTTGACAAAATTTTAACCTAGATTTGGTTAGATATATCGTCCCCATATTATTGTGATCTAAACCAAGCCCTACGTTTTTTAATCCAAGCCCTCTTTGATGCAAATAATTTGTACTTGCACGGTATAAGCCCAAACATGGTGCAAGGAAAGGCTATTATTCCCGAGAGTAAGAGAGCATGTAAGCACCTTGCTAAAAGCAATAAAATTGATGTCTTATTGCAGTCGATGCTTTGTTGATCAACAAATCAGTAGAAATCCCAACAATGAGGAAAGTTAGTCATAATGTAGTTTGTAGTGGACTCTAGCGTGTTTTTAATGAAACTACATAGGATTTTGTATGGTTGGCTGTAATGTTACATAAGACCTTTGAAGATTCGCTGAAGATGGCAGCACAGGATATTTTTTTTAAACGGAAATGTTTGTACTTAGATATTAAAATTCCAAAATTATAATTACACCGGGCGTCTCAAAGCGCGTTAGGGTAAAACATAATAATATTAAATTTAAAATACGTATTATTTCAAAACGATTAGATTGAAATATTATTGCTGGAAGCATATTTTCAAGCTTCTAGGTTGGGCGTTAGGAGGCGAGGCGTACCTATAATGGCCAATCAAAAAGGTGAATTTTCTCAAAAATCTTCATATACAGTGTCCGCAAGAAAGTCCGCATCAAATGGGATTTTTTTTTATTATTAGGTATAGGTAAAAATTGAAAAGGCAGTTAGTTTTTGCTTACCTAAAAACCAAAAATGACGTATACTGAAGCAGCTGCACGACTTGCGTTACCTGTCAAATTTGACATTTTTAATAAAATAGGGTCAAAAATGCCCTTATTTAACAAAATATCGAAAAACCTTATTCGAAAAAGTTGTTTATTTAGGCATTTTTAGTCTCTGTCCGAAATTTTGACTGTCTAATACAATTTTTATTTTTTGCCAGGTTCTTGAAAATTTTGATCAACCCTCGTAGATTAACTTTTATACATCGATGTAAAACCATTTGCCTTTACTTCATTTGTAATCTTAATGCAATTTTGTGTAAAATTTTTGTTTCCTATTATTTGTTTTGCTTCAAAAACTGAAATTGTTATTGATTAGTATGTAATGTTTGATGCAAAGTTTATCTAATTATCAGTTTGGCCAAAAAGTTAGTAAACAGATGTACAAAAAGAAAATATTAGGAAGCTTTCGTTGAAATTTTACTTAATTAATATTGGATTAAAAAGAATATATATTAATCGCTCGAAACATTTTATTCAACAAAAATATAATAGTTTAATATAATTAATTTAATTTAATATTAATTAAGTAAAATTTCAACGAAAGCTTCCAATATTTTCTTTTTGTACATCTGTTTACTAACTTAAGAGAAATGAGAAACGTCGGTTTTGGCAAAACTGATGTAATTATATAAACTTTGCATCAAACATTACATACTGATCGATAACAATTTCAGTTTTTGAAGCAAAGTAAATAATAGGAAACAAAAATTTTACACAAAATTGTATTAAGATTACAAATGAAGTAAAGGCAAATGGTTTTATATCGATGTATAAAAGTTAATCTACGAGGGTTGATCAAAATTTTCAAAAACCTGGCAAAAAATAAAAATTGTATTAGACTGTCAAAATTTCGCATAGAGACTAAAAATGCCTAAATAAACAACTTTCTCAAATAAAGTTTTTCGATATTTTGATAAATAATGGCATTTTTGAACCTATTTTATTAAAAATGTCAAATTTGACAGGTAACGCAAGTCGTGCAGCTGCTTCAGTATACGTCATTTTTGGTTTTTAGGTAAGCAAAAACTAACTGCCTTTTCAATTTTTACCTATACCTAATAATAAAAAAAAAATCCCATTTGATGCGAACTTTCTTGTTGTTTCCATTGAGTAATGTTAATAAATAACCAATCAATTTATCCTTCGCAGAAATTTTAAAACACACTTTCATATTTTTCGCGTCCCTATACAGACTGTCCGCGGATACAGGGTTTACAATAGCACAAATGGGTGAAAAATTTCGTTTTTTGGAAAAAGTCATTCTTGATAAAAAGTTTTGCTTGTAAAAAAAATGCAATTCACGAAGAGAAAATTTTGATTTTTTATATAGGGTTCGCAAAGACTTCAAAAAAATGATTTTTCTCCAAGAGAACTTACATATTTTATGTTTAATTTTTGACCAAAAAGCCAATTAGAAAACTTATTTAGAATAACGTTCGCAACTTAAGCAGAATTAATTAATGCTATACTAGAAAAAAATGAATTTTTAAAAGATGCAAAAATAAAAGTTATAAAAATAAAAAAAATGAAAACAAAGTTTATGGCGATATTGGAAATTGATAATATTAGCTTTAAAAAGGCAATAGATAAGGGAATTATTTTTGTAGATTTCTCTGTATGTACTGTGTTTGAACATCTAGATATTTTGAGATGTTATAAATGTACAGGGTATTATCACTCTGCCCAAAATTGTACTAAATCTCAAATTTGCATGAAATGTGGAAACCCGGACCATAACGCTATGTCGTGTATTACAGATCAGGCTCATTTAAAATGTCCAAATTGTTCTGAGGCAAATTCAAAATTTGATGCTGGTTATTTTATCAACCATAGCCCATTTGATAGAAATTGTGAAATTTTTCAAAGACATGTCAAAATTGTTCAATCTAAAACACAATATGATAAAGAAATATAGCCATTAAAAAAGCAAGAAATACCAAAACCGAATGATGAATTTAATAAAATATTTCATATAAATATTCAAGGATATTTTAGTTCAAAAGATGAAATTAAAATGTTTTTATTTAAAGAAAAACCTGTTGCATTATGTCTCTCAGAAACCCATATTACCGAAAAAACTGATGAATCAGAATTACAAATGGAAAATTATAACCTATATATTTGCAAATCCAATTCAAAACATACAGGTGGAGTTTTAATTTACCTACATTCAAAAATTTCAATAAATTATTTTGAAAAATTCTCTGTTGACTACCAGTTTTGGTGTATACACATTAAATTTAAAATTTGGAAAACGTATAATTTATTTGCATATTATAGATCACCAAATGGAAGTGTCAAAACTTTTTTAGACTTTTTTGAAGAGAAATGTGAAAGTGTGTGGGATGTTAATAGTATTAAAATACACATTGGAGATTTTAATATAAATTTTTTAAATGATGATAACTACGTTAAGAAATTTAAACAAATTATTAATATAACTGGAATGAAACAATTAATAACAGATTTTACAAGGACTACAAACAGAAGTAAAACAATTATAGACCTTATTATCACCAATGAACATTCTCTAAATTCTGGGATAATGAATGTTCCGAAACTAAGCGATCATGACTGGACATTTGTTCAAATTGAAAATATTACTGGAAATGAAAAACAAGTAACAAAAATGACATTTATTGACTATGAAAAATTATCAAAGGAACTTATTTTGTACAATTGGAACTATACTATTACAGATGTCAATATTATATTTGAAAACCTGATAACCAATGTACAGATTGCAATTAATAAAGTAAAAGAAGAAAAAACTATATTTCTAAGAAGACATCCAACACCTTGGTTTAATAAAAAGATTATGGACATTAGAAAAAAAAGAGATAATGCATACAAGAAATTTTCAATTTCAAAAAGTGAAGAGGATTGGAATGTTTATAAGAAAAATCGCAACATTTGTGTTTCAGTATTAAGAGAAGAAAAAACAAATTATTATGAAAAACAAATAGATAATAATAAAAAAAACAGTAAGAAAATGTGGAAAACTTTAAGGAATTTAGTTAAACCAACTACAAAAATAGATATTAAAGAAATAATATTTGAAGAAGGTAAAATATCAAACAAGAATATCATTGCTGAAAAATTAAACTCATATTATGTTCAGAGCGTTGAAGATATTATTGCCTCAATAAATATTGGAAACCATTCTATATGTCCTAAAATTTCTAGAAATAAAAACATTATGGAAAATTTTTCTAAAGTATCTCTTAATCATTTAAGAAAAATTATAAATGATTTAAATTCAAATGAAAATTACAACGAGGTTTTAACTAAGAAATTGATGAAAGAAACATTTACAGTTATTGGATATTATCTTCTTTACTTTATTGAAGTTTGTTTAAACAAAGGAGAAATTCCAGTCGAACTTAAATGTTCATATATTACTCCGGTTCCAAAGATTAAAAATTCAAAACAATGGAATGAAATGAGACCAATAAATGTATTATGGGATATAGAAAAATTAATAGAAGAAGTAGTTTATGAACAAGTTATGGATTTTTTGAATAAAAACAAAATTTTTATTTATTCTCAAGCTGGGTTTCGAAAAGGATATTCTAGTGAAACAGCCATACAATATGTAGTAGAAAATTGGAAAAGAGCCTTGGAAAGAGAAGAATATGTAATAGCAGTATTTCTTGATTTTAAGCGAGCTTTTGAAACGATTAATAGAGATATATTATTAAAAAATTTATTTGAATATGGTATAAGGGGTAAAGTTAATCAATGGTTTCAAAATTATTTAAATAATAGATCACAGAAAACTAAATTTGGTAATTTTTTTTCAACAAAGAAATTTAATAACATAGGAGTACCTCAAGGAAGTATTTTGGGGCCTTTACTTTTTATTTTATATATTAATGACATGCCATTAGTCCTAAAATTTCTTAAAATACAAATGTTTGCTGATGATACTCTTATCTATATAAGCGGTAAAAATCTTTTGGAAATTTTGGCAATTTTAAATTCAGAACTGATTCTATTGTCAAACTGGTTAAAAGTTAACAAATTAAAATTAAATGTTTCTAAAACAAAATGTATGGTTATGGGTGTAAATTTAAATAATTATACAAATATAAATATTTTAATTGATGGTGATAAACTAGAAATAGTCAATTCTTTTAAATATTTAGGTATATTGATTGATTCAAAATTAAAATTTAATAACCAATTCGAAAATTTAATTTCCAAAATTGCGGGAAAAATTAGTTATTTTAAAAGAATAGGTTCAAATTTAAAATTTTATTCAAAAAAAATTGTATACAATACTTTAATTTTACCACATTTTCTTTATTGTTCTACAATTTTGTTTATGGCGGATGAAGGTGTAATAAATAGATTACAAATTTTACAAAATAAAGCAATGCGAATTTTACTTAATATGGATAGATATACAAAAATTAATGTGATGTTAAAAAAATTAGAATGGTTAAATGTAAAAAATTTAGTATTATTTTTGGTTCTAATATTTATTTTTAAAATTCAAAATGATTTGTTACCGCCACATTTAAAGCAATTGACTGTTCTAAATAGTGATCAACATAATTATTTAACACGAAATACCAATAATTTTTTTCTTAATAATTTTTCAAAAAATATTGCATATAAATCAGTTTTTCATAAGGGTCTTATTGAATTTAATAAATTAAACAAGTCAATTAAAAATCAAAAAAGTTTAAAATCTTTTAAAAAAAGTTTAAAATCTTTCTTATTAACTCAGCAGGACAAATAAAGTTTCAAAAGGTCATTTAATTCAAAAAATAAATAAAAAAAGGGTATAAAATTGTTAAAATGTATCATGTAGCCACGTGCTAAATAAATCTTTTTACTACTACTACTAACTTAAATCGGAGATTTAAAATAAATCTTCTATTTTTATAGTTAGTTTTAAAGTTTAAAATATTAATATAAAATTTTATCAGACTATTTTCATAATGGATTATGTACCTATATCTTATTTTAAAATTTTAAATGCATTCCTACCATTGTAAAAACAAGAAATTCTTTTACCTTTTTATTAATTTGCTTTACGTATGGGACAAATTTGAAGTTGTCAAATAGAATTTGATGTGTTTGGAAAATGTTGACCTTAGAACAAAGGGTTTATTTAGTTCAATGTTACGGTGCGGGCGAAAGTTCTTACAACTTTGTAATAGAGAAATTTAATCAAAGATACCCTAACGTTTACGTCTCAAAAATGGGACTTCATAAATTATTAAGAAAATTTCAGCGAACTGGTTCAGTTTCTAATTAAAAAAAAACTATGATCGGAATGACGAAGCTTCCCTAATCGTATTGCAGTCTGTTGCTGACAATCCTACCCTTTCATTAAGAAACCGAGATCAAGAACTTGATGTAGTAAAAAACAGTATATTTCAGAGGCAAACAAAATATTCCCATTTAAGCCAACTTTTAATCAAACGTTGGAAGAAGGAGACGAAGCCAAACGTTTGGATTTTTGCCTTTGGGTAGGAAACAAAATTGTAAGTGAAAACAGGAATTTTCATAAATTCATGTTCTCCGATGAATCGATATTTTCAACAAACGGGAAAGTGTCTTCTGCGCCTATTAGATACTGGAGCGAAAATAATCCCCGTTTTAGAATTCCTGCATGAAGACAATATTACAAAAAAGTAAATGTCTGGTGTGCGATTTCTTATTATGGCATTATTGGCCCATATTTTTTCGAAAACACATGTAACCGTAGGAGTTACCTTGAAATGTTGGAAACATTCCTTTCTGACAACCTAGAAGAATTGCCTCTCCAATTTAGGAACGAAATGTACTTTCAACAATATGGATGCCCTGCGCATTTCGCAATTGAAGTGAGGAAATGGCTTAATAATAGGTACATTTGGCCATAGATGGAATGGTCCAGTTCTGTGGCCCCCAAGAAGTTCCGATTTAACTAGTTCAGATGCCTATCTTTGGGGGCGCCTCAAACAATTAGTGTACTCCTGTCCAATTGAGAACGACGTACAGCTTCTAAAACAGCGAATTGTTGAAGCTGTTCAAACAATTTCCATTGAAGAAATTCAAAGAAGTTTTGACCACATTCGTTTACAGCTGGAAAAATGTGTTGAATATGGAGGGGGGAGTATTTGAATAGCAAATTTTGAATTTATTATTAATTTGTTGTTATTTTAAGATTTTTTTGTGTTATTTCCGGGGTCATTTCATTTGTGAAATTAAAAATACATACCTAAGTATTTCTGGTAACATCAAAAATCAGTTTTTGAAACTTTTTGATACCCTTCTGTCACTGATAATGTATGTATTTCGACCGCTAATGCTGCTATCCAGAAACAAATTCTTTTACATCTAAAAATTTAAAAAACTAAAAAAATCGAAGTATTATTTTAAATCTCGGATTTAAATTACAAACGTTATTCTAAATAAGTTTTCTACTTGGCATTTTGGTTAAAAATGAAAAATAAAGGTAGTTTACTCTTGGAGAAAAATCATGTTTTTGAAGTTTTTGCGAACCTTGTATAAAAAATCAAAATTTTCTCTTCGTGAATTGCATTTTTTTACAAGCAAAACTCTTTATCAAGAATGAAAAGTTTCATCCATTTGTGCTTTTGTAAACCCTATCCGCGGGCAGTCATGTATAACCCAATGATCTACTGACCAATAGATGAAACAATAACAAATGAACCTATTGACAAAATCGTATTCCATTCTGAAGTACAGTTGACGACAGATAGTTTTGTACACTAAACTGTGACACTGTAAATGCAACTTTTTTACCTTTTATTACCTTTGTAACGTGTTAATTGTTATCATGATATCTGTCAGAGTATTGTCATTATCGTATTTGATTTAAAAATGCCTCATTTAAGTATTATTGAAAAAGCAAGAATAATATGTTTGGTAGAAATAGGGTGGTCTTATGGAAAATAGCTGATCATTTTAGAGTACCTAGAAGTACTGTTCAAGGAATTGTTAAAAAATGGCGCTATCATCAAACACTTGAAAGGTCTGTTGGGATTGGTTTAAATTTTAAATAATATAAAATCATCAAATGAAAAATACCGAAATTTGGTTGAGTATTTAAGGCAAAATCCATTTGAACCTGTAGTATCCGCTATGCACATAACAGGATTACCTGCTTCATCTAGAACTGGGCAACGCCGAGTAAGACAATAGTTGCTTATTATTTGACCACTTGCCTTGGCTGAGCTGACCTAAACTGACTACCTTGCCGTTTTATTTGACCAAGTAAGTCAGATTATCTCAGTCAAATTTCCTCCCCCCTTACCTACGCTAAGGTTACCGGATTTGTGACTGAGATCATTCGTTTTGGCTGATTTATGTGTCAACACTGTCAACTTGTCAATGGTTGTTTTATTTGCAATTTAGTCAAGAAATTTCTTTTAGTTAGCTCAGCCAAGACAAATGGTCAAATAATAAGCAACTATTGTTCCGAATTAAGAAATCGAGCAGCTGCATCCAAATCGTTTTTATAAAATAGTGATAAGGAACAAAGAATTGGGTTTGCTACGCAATATTTACCAGAAAATGATTTTTTTTGGCAAAATGTTATCTTTTCGAGAAAACTTTTCAGTCTACATATAATGGAAGGATTCGAGTAGGTATATCACCAAATTCCCGATATGATAAGTATACTCAAAAAAAGCAAACCAGTGGACGTTTCTCCGTTAAAGTGTGGGCATGGATAAGTGTTTACGGTGCAGGTGTATGCTGGAATATTGGTGGAACACTAAACAGTAATATATATCTTCAGATTTTGGATTTATTTCTTCTGCCGCGATAACAACGTAACATGTCTGCCTTGGTGCTCAAGAAGTCCTGATTTAAATCCAATTGAAAATGTTTGGGGATTGATGGTAAAAAAAAAATGTACAAAATAAATTTTAAACCACAGAATGAAATAGAGTTTTTGATCAAATAGAAGAAATTTGGGAAGTTACACCAGAAGTATTATTTTGTCAATGCCAAGAAGATTACGATTAGTGTTGGAATCCAATGGGGGTACCTTCCAATCTATTTGTTCCCAAAGTAATGATTTAGATTTAGGCAATCATCAAAAGGAATTGAAAAAAAAAATCCAAAAAACAAAAACTGTTGTTTCTGATGAACCCTGTATCGTAATCGCAAATCTAATAGTTGCAATTGTAGTTTCATTCATTTAATAAATCAAGAAATTGGAAAAAAAAAGAACCAAAAAACTAAAAATGCTGTTTGTGACGAACCCTGTATAGTAAGTAATCGCAAATCTGATACCTATTCGAAATTGTAGTTTCAGCACAACCAGACGGTTTTATAAAGAATGACTGTTTCTTCTATACCATCTAATATAAAAGTTTTTCTTCTTCCAAACTCTATCCATGGACACACTGTATAAGTACTTACAGCGTGTCTGCTTAAGTTCGCAGCATATGGAAAACTGTTTTATTATTAATTTTACGAAAAAAAGTTATTCTGTATAAAAAGTTCTGCATGGTCTAAAACCTAAAATGCAACCATCAAATATCGAAATATTTCAGTCATATACGAGGTTTGTCAAAAAATGTGAATTTTTCCCAAGAATGTGAATTTTTCCCAAGTGTAAAGTACCTACCTTTATTTTTGACATTATCAAAAATTGTTATTGAAAAAAGTTGATCAGAACTAAAAACCACGTCTAAGTATGCAATAACACGCATTAAATTAATTAAATAATTTTAAAAAAATGAAAAAGAATGTTGAATATCTTGAATACAGTTGAGTATTAGTAAAATATTTTGCTAATTTTAAGATTTTTTATAATGAGATTTTAGATATTAAGTCGCTCTTGGGCGACACCAATTTAATCACTACATTTGTAAGTGGGTTAATGATATTTAAGTATCAACCTGTAAATTGTAGTTCAAATAAATAAATAAAATAAAATAAAATAAAAAATTAGATAATTAATAATAAATTAATTAAATAATTTTTCAACATAAATGCGTATAATTGCATAATTAGACGTGGTTTTTAGTTCTGATCAACTTTTTTTAATAACAATTTTTGATAATGTCAAAAATAAAGGTACTTTACTCTTGGGAAAAATTCACATTCTTGGGAAAAATTCACATTTTTTGACAAACCTCGTATATGACTGAAAAATTTCGATATTTGATGGTTGCATTTTAGGTTTTAGATCATGCAGAACTTTTTATAAAGAATAACTTTTTTTCGTAAAATTAATAATAAAAAAGTTTTCCATATGCTGCGAATTTAAGCAGATACGCTGTATATCGATGGCTTAGTTCTAAGATGTCGTATGCCAATAATGACAAATTTTACAGGAGGAGTTAAAAATATTTTAAAACTTTCCGTGAACGATGCAAAATAAACACATACCACTAATACGTACACCATGCTACTGAAGGAGTTACGACTTGTTAGATTTATGAATATAGCCAATGATGATACGCCTGAATTTAAATGTATAAAATAAAATATTTCTATTGGTCGGTGGCATACGTTATTTTAGAATTAGCTGAGGAACATAGTAAATTGTTCAAATATGTTATAAACAAACCCGAACAAACCCAAATTCCTAAAGTGTGGGATACGTCATCTTAGCGCTAAGCCATCGATATGCAAAAACAAAACCCTAATAATTGCCGTCATCCTTTTGTGTATATTTCAATTTTCAGGATATTCAGAATAAAGTATCTATCTATGTACAGTGTCACCAGTAAAGTCCGCATCATATGGGATTTTTTTTTATTAATAGCATTATTCAAAATTTGACTTTGGCATCAAGTTCTGCTTCGATCGAGATGAAAATTAAGCAAAAAAATAGTAGTCACGTGATTTGCATTATCTGTCAAATTTTAATTTTTTCCAAAAAATAATTCAAAAGTGGGGTTATTTCTGAAAATATCAAAAAAAGTTATTAGAAAAAGTTTTTTTTAATGCAGTTTCTAGCCCACATGCAAAATGTCAGCTGCATAAGAGAATTTTGATTTTTTACCTATATTTTGTAAATTGCACCACTTTTGCAAAATAAAACTCAACGTAACCTACATAAAACTTCTTAGTTTTGACAATGCTTTATTTTAGATACATTTTCTTTAAAGTAGCGCCATATTAAATGTGTGCTTTTCTACAAAATCAAAATTTGGCTATTAAAGTTTGGTCGCATGTGATGCAAAGTTTATTTGTTTTTGACCCTGTTGTATACGGTACATAACTTCATAAAATACGTATTTTTGAAAACCTAGTTTATGTCTGAAAGTAATACACCTTAATAAAAAACACAGTGTTATCAGTAAAGTGTTCGGGTTTGTTTGTGGTTAAGTGGAAAATAAGGCACAAGTTACGTTTTCAAAAATACTTATTTTATGAAGTTACCTTATACAGATTACAGGGTCTAAAACAAATAAACTTTGCATCACATGTGACCAAATTTTAATAGCCCAATTTTGATTTTGTAGAAAAACACACATTTAATATGGCGCTACTTTAAAGAAAATGTATTTGAAATAAAGCATTCTCAAAACTAAGAAGTTTTATGTAGGTTGCGTTGAGTTTTATTTTACAAAATATAGGTAAAAAATCAAAATTATCTTATGAAGCTGAAATTTCATTTTCATGTGGAATAGAAACTGCATTTAAAAAAACTTTTTCTAATAACTTTTTTCGATATTTTCAGAAATAACCCCACTTTTGAATTAATTTTTGGAAAAAATTAAAATTTGACAGATAATGCAAATCACGTGGCTGCTATTTTTTTGCTTAATTTTCACCTCGATCGAAGCAGAACTTGATGCCAAAGTCCCATATGATGCGGACTTTACTGGTGACACTGTATATTATGTATAATTTCCAGAGTGACATATTGTAATAAAATTAAATTAAACCCTTTTCTCTTTTTTTAGTTTTATAGAAAACGCAAAACATATAAACTTGCTATAAACTTTTACATTTATTTTCTAGATACAAATTATTTTTTATACAGATTTTTAGACTTTAATATTGAAATATTATGCTTATCAGTTATTTCAAATTTTTTACATTTATCTGTGGAATTTTTTTTTTTTAATCAATTAACAACAAATTTAGACTCATAATAAAGTTAAAATGTGATTTTTTCATATAAACATAAAACATCCCTAAAATGAACTAAAAACTGATAAAATTCCCTTTATCCCTACACTCGAAAATCGTCCCCAGAACTAGGGGGAAATTCCCCAGTCTAGCACCACTAAATCAAATTAACGCAACGCCACGATTTTAATTGTATTCATTTTAAGTACTATAACGAAATCATTATACCTACCTAGGTACTCGGACTCGGTTCGAAAAAAAAACTGTTAAGTGAAAATGATTTTTAAGACATCAACGTCAAAAGATTTTTAGAAGAAAGAATTTTATTTAATTTTATAACACCGGGACAGCGCGTACGCAGTCCCGACTACCAAAAATTACGCGCCCGAGTTATCCGCATTAGGGATAATCGCAGGGGTCAGCCCGACCGTAGTGCAATGGAAAGGCCTCGCCCTGGGGGAACCGCCTTGTTGATCACGGTAAACCCCTACGCCAGGTAAGTATGCCTTCCAGTCTGCCACCGTACGAATAAGAATCTTTATTGTCAAATACAGTCGGTAGTTCTGTACGTGTAGCGGTCTCTAGCATGAGCCGTACAAACTAACTGCCGCGCGCGAACTACAGACTGTAAAGTTTACCAATAAAATGGCTTGCTTCGTAAATTTGTCAGGTAACACAATGATCTGCTAGCAGATCATTGAGGTAACATCATTAAAATGAAGTTGTGTTCCATTTTACTGAGTAACATAATTTAAATCCTGAAGTTTGTGCCTGAAGCATAGACTAACTTACTATGAAGAGAGCTAGGGCATTTTTGCCGTTTAATTTTTTGATCAATATAAATATAAATTCATCTTTGCATCACTGGCGCTTAAATAGTTACTTTACTTATAGTAAAAACGGTTCCTTTATCCTCCTGAGACCTGAGCCTTTAGTTTTTCAAATTTTTCGATAAAAGTTTAGTATTTATATTAATTATGGTCAAAAAAACATGTGCATTTTTTCAAATTATTTTTTGGTTCCTTTATTGAAAAAAAATTAAGTCCATTTAAATGGACATTAGGGCGGTATCGTTACAAATTATTTTATGTGAAATTCTTTTTGTTTCCTGTCAAACATAAAAATACATCAAATGCTTCACAATAAACTTTAGTTTTTTGTTTGCACCCAGGATTCTTACATCGAACAGAGTTCTTTAAGTCAGAAGCCATTGCAGGAAAGTGTTGAATACTTGTTTTTGACGAACGGCTTTGAGGTAATCGTCTGGTACTTGAAGTGCTTCTTGTGACCAAAGGGAGAGTATTGGTAAAGCCAAAGAATTTTCATTATTGGTATCTTTGAGTAACCACTCAGACACACCTATTTTAATTTCCAAAAATTTCATAACGGATTTGTTGGTATACCCAAGTTGCTTTCGATCATCTCTGTAAAATTTCAAGAATTTGCAATCGCCATATCAAATAAGTGGAAAATGTTGAAAAATTTCCACAATCGGACAAGTCAGAGTTTTCTAAGCATTCTAGAAGCTTTTCGTCATCCTCTCCAGGCTTTAAATAGGTTTTCTTACCAAAGATAGCTAAAACAAAAAAAAAAATACTAGTATAATTTTTGTATGCTAAACGACCTCTGACGTCCACTAAAATGGACGTAGTAGTTTTAGGCCTAAAAAAAATAGATAATATTTTGCCAAAACCTTAATACTGCTTGTCTCTATTCACTATATCCTAAACAACAAGTTTAATAAAAAAAAAATGCAATTATAACTCAATATTACTAGCTACTTACCATCAATTGTTTCTCTGCGAAATGAAGCCATTTTATCACCTGTTTACAACAGCAGTAGACGCCTTAAAATATTCTTGGAATGAAGCTGTCGCGGTGTTGACGCGTTCATATGTATGTCCACCACGGTGGACCGTGGGACTTTACGCTGTAATTGCGGCTGTTACCAAAATAATAAATAAAAAGGGAATGTCCATTTAAATGGACGCCAGGTCTCAGGAGGTTATAAGACATTCTCGTGATTTTTTAAATTGTCATACACTAAAAATACTTTTTTGTGCATTTGTAAGATCTAAATTCGAGTACGCCTCGGTTGTATGGTCTCCATATTATCAAGTGCACCTTAATCGCATTGAAAGGGTCCAACGACGTTTTCTAAAATATCTAAGGTTTAAAATTGATGGTCAGTATACCCAAATCGGTATTTTAGAAGAAACTCTATTGCAAAGGCACTCGTTTTGCTCCTTAGAAGATCGACGTACAGTTTCTCAACTTAAATTTCTCCATAATGTCTTGCATATAATAGAGTTGAATGCAGTGATATATTAGAAAACCTACAATTCCTCGTCCCTAGAACACGTCATTCCAACACTTTTTATGTACCAACCGCTCCTCGGCGCGTACCAATATCTGTAAATACTCCCCTATTTGTCGATTATGCAACACATACAATATGCACCAAAATAGATTTGACATTTTTAGCTGTGGTTTATACAGTATAAAACTAAATTAGCGTATTAGTGTCTTTTTAGGCATAATTATTTCGTTTCAATATCATAATTTAAGTCTAAATTTCTTGTTATTACATCATTTTTTGAATGGTTGTTAATTGGTTTCTTGTAACGGCGAAATGGTGTAAAATAAATAAATAAATAAAAAATTACTTTCCATTTTTCTCTGTAAAAGTATCTCTCTCCGCCTCTTCCACCATAGAATCGGTTAAGAATAAAAATAAACACAGAATATTAAAAAATAATAAAATTATATTTTATCAGCACCAAACCATGTTCCATACATCTAAACATTTTTAGCTTTAATACCCATTTCTCTCACAATTTTAAAATTTAAATAAATAACCAACATGCACTACTTTAGTTCAATCTTAAAATAATTGCAAACAAGTTACTTACGGTCTCACGGTAACCGTTCATTAAAATATTTCGGAAAATAAAGCGATTTGAACCCTACAAATAGGGAAAATGAGGTTTTCGGAGACGCTCTCTATAAATGCGACTTCCGGTGATACCGGAAGTTGTCTAAAACTTGCTTATTTAAAATGAAGCACCCTGTTTAATATATTTTTGTGTTCCTTTCTTCATTTCCAATAACT
This sequence comes from Polydrusus pterygomalis, assembly GCA_963969555.1. Taxonomy (NCBI): domain Eukaryota; kingdom Metazoa; phylum Arthropoda; class Insecta; order Coleoptera; family Curculionidae; genus Polydrusus; species Polydrusus pterygomalis. Next base: position 31,672,139 of record OZ018382.1, read on the forward strand.
TTTATTAAAAGTGTTTGAATGCTACTCTCGCCGCTTTCTAGACAAATGTTTTTCTCAAGTTTTGACCTTTAACAGGGTGTATTGCATATCTTTTCACAGATAAAAGAGGATAACTCGTAATTCCAGTTGTGGAATTAGATATTATTGTGCTCGATAATAAATCGTAGGAAAACGGAATATACAGGGAAGTGGAAACGCAATAATTTTTGATCCTTGGTTCATTATTTTTTCTTTAAATGCGTTGCTACGTCGCTGGTTGCTTCAATGGTTAGGCGAGAACATTTCCTATCTGTGCACATATAAGGTATCCCTATACCTAACTAGAATAGTTTTAAACCTAATTACGTTTTTTCGCAAAATCAAACCTATCTACATATCTAAGTCCTATTGATTTTTGGCAAGGATACAATAAACAACGTATTAATTGCCACTGACAATGTCATGCGTCTATAGATACATATTATTTACTATTCATTTGAAGAGAGCGTCTCCGAAAACATTATTATCCAAATTTGCCGGATTACAATCGCATTACTTTCAAAAATATTCTGATGGACGTGACCGTGAGACCCTCTAATGGGCGTTTTCACACTAGCCGACACGATACCGGCACGATCACGACACGGTAGCGACAACGACACGATAAATCGGCGAGTATTTTCACATTTGCCGACAGCCAGCTGTCGTGTCGTAGTGTTGTGCCGGGCAGACATGGCTCCTGTAAATAAATTGTATTTGCTACATTTATTGCATTTAAGACTCAAAAAGCGAAGACCGCAAAGAAAATTTTGGATACATCCAATAATAAAGGTGCGCTACTTAGAGGGCACCTATTACACTCTTTTTGAGAAATTGACTAAGGATTCTGACAAATTTTTCAACTACTTTCGAATGAGTCCTGAAACGTTTAATTAGGTGCTGAGCAAGTTAATTGACGAAATCAAAAAACCAGAACAGAAACAACTGGGAAAAGGAAAAACCGCCAACGACACGAGTGGAGCGCTTGCTGCTCGCCGACCTGTCGGCGCCTGCAACGGCACGATAACGATATATCGGCAAGTGTGAAAGCATTCCCTTTACTTAAATGAGATTACGCGTCCACCGGTGTCGTTGTCGTTGTCGTACCGGTATCGTGTCGGCTAGTGTGAAAACGCCCAATGCCTGTATGCACTATTACGACTTAATCAGGGTTAAACTTTAACAAGCTACTTATGACAGGAATTGCTATGGACCATCAGCCAATGGGCGTTTTCACACTAGCCGACACGATACCGGCACGATCACGACACGGTAGCGACACCGACACGATAAATCGGCGAGTATTTTCACATTTGCCGACAGCCATCTCTGTCGTGTCGTAGTGTTGTGCCGGTAATCGCAGACATGGCTCCTGCAAATAAATTGTATTTGCTACATTTATTGCATTTAAGACTCAAAAAGCAAAGACCGCAAAGAACATTTTTGATACATCCAATAATAAAGGTGCGCTACTTACACGGCACCTATTACACTCTTTTTGAGACATTGACTAAGGATTCTGACAAATTTTTCGACTACTTTCGAATAAGTCATGAAACATTTAACTATGTGCTGAGCAAGTTAATTGACGAAATCAAAAAACCAGAACAGAAACAACTAGGAAAAGGAAAAACCGCCAACGACACGAGTGGAGCGCTTGCTGCTCGCCGACCTGTCGGCGCCTGTAACGACACGATAACGATATATCGGCAAGTGTGAAAGCATTCCCTTTACTGACATGAGATTACGCGTCCACCGGTGTCGTTGTCGTTGTCGTGTCGGCTAGTGTGAAAACGCCCAATATGGTCCGGTCAATTATAATCACGGTAAATTTTATAACTTGCTGGTCCATTCTGTCCATAGCGATTTTGGTCACAAATCACGGTTAAAGTTTAACCCTGGTTAAGTCGTAATGGTGCACACGGGCATTAGTGTTGTAAGGGGAAATGTTTCCATAAAAATGGAAATATTGGAAGTTTTCGAACGTGTCTCGGAAATATTGAAAAAAATATTTAAAACTCGTTTTAAAACCCCCTATTTATTTCCTAACAACTTGAATAAGACTATAAATGCTAAAACTGCGCTCGGTGGCTGCTGCATCATCAAAATCCGTGACGCTACCTTGTATAATAAAGATGGATAAACAAAGGCCTTTCCACCAGGAGACTGGACTGTTACTACCTTTCCATATAAAATTATTGCCAAACAATTGGCCGGTTCCATAAGGGTAATATGGTATTTCGTCAACTACTAGTAGTAGTAGTAACATGTTTTATTTAGCAAAAAGCTACAATTAAATAGTTTTAATACATTTTTTTAACAACATTTTTATAGATTTATTTTTAATTTTACGGATATAAACGGAACCTTCTTTTAACAAAAAACAGCCAGAAAAGTTAAACATTTTGCAAATTGTATCAAATATTACGTATCAGTTTGTTTTTTAAATAAATGTAATTTTAAAGTTGTTGATATTTTTTAACTCTGAAATATTAAGATCTTGAAACTTGGTAAACATTCGGGTGAACAGCTAAATAATACCAGGAGGTTTCAAGCCTATACCCAAATCACAGTTGCGATATACAGAGTGGTTTAAAAATACAGTTAATTGAAAAGGTGACATAAGTATATTTTTTAAACACAACCCCCTGTATATTATCACTGATTTGGAAAGCTACTTAAATTGGCCCTCTATTCTTGTATATCATGTCAAGTTATTGACTGACAAGCGATTATTTGTAAAATTTTCTCGACAATTGAATTTCCATTCGGTTTTTAATGACACCTTAATTTACATTAATGTTTTAAATATTTTTAATGGTCTAAATACTCTAAATTCTAAGATAAATATATTATTAAATTGACTAAAAGTAAATAAATTAAAATTAAATATTTCCAAAACTATGGGTAATAATTTAAATCGTCAAAATATAAATGTTGTAATTGATGGTGAAAAATTGGAATTGGTGAACAGTTGTAAATATTTAGGGACAATTATTGATTCAAAATTAAATTTATTAAATTATTTTGAAAGTATCATATCGAAGAATGTAGGTTATTTTAAAAGAATCAGTTCTAATTTAAGTTTGTTTTCTAAAAAAAACTGTATTTAATCCTATTATATTACCAGATTTTCTTTATTGTTCTTCCATTTTATATTGTGCTAGTGAGGAAATATTTGACAAATTACAAATTTTACAAAATAAGGCAATGCGGATTATTTTAAATTGTGACAAAAATATAGAAAAAACAAATTTTATGTTAAAAAAATTTAGAATGGTTAAATGTCAGAAATTTAATTTTTTATTTAGTAAGTATGTATCTTTATACATAAAATTAAAAATAATTTATTGCCTGATTGTTTAAAAAAAATGTGTTTTTTTTAATCATGACCATCATAATTATAAAACAAGAACTAATTAAAATTTTTTTGTGGATAGAGTGTCTAAAACATTAGCTTATAAGTCTATTTTTCAATTTTCATAAAGGTTTGATAGGATATGATAATTTGGAAAATTCTATTAAATCTCAAATATCATTAAAACTATTTAAAAAAAACTTTAAAATTACATTTATTTAAAAAACAAAATGATATGTAATATTTGATACAATTTGCAAAATGTTTAACTTTTCTGTCTGTTTTTTGTCCGTTTTAACATTAAAACTAAATCTATAAAAATGTCGTTAAAAAAATGTATTAAAAATATTTTATCGTATCATTGAAGATTAAGTCATTTTTATATGATATCTTTATTAATAATTATTAACATCATAAACATACTAAAACCTACATAAAACCTTAGTTACTCATAATACATTAATTACCATAATTTAATATGTTAGTTACGAAAGCATAATACGTTAGATACCAAATAATATTAGAACTATTTTTCATGAACATTTAAAACAATATTTTGACAGTTTTCAAATTTGATGGATACACCTTTGTCTTTAACGGCCACGATCTTAGGTATGCCCTCTGAAGACTGATTAATGACCGAGAAAGCACTCCTTTCGATTTCGTGCGGTTCCCCAGTACCTAATCCACTGCCGGAAACATCGCCGATTTGAATTTTGCGAGCAATGGAAACTTTCTTGGTCACACTTTCTTCTAAATACCCTCTAGCAACCTTCGACGATTCCCATCCACCAAGTTCTTGTAGTTCTAATATATCTCCTCCAGCATTAACAAGAAAATTTGCCGAAGATCTTCTAACGCAGTGACCAGTATACAAATTAGGATTTTCAAGTGAGAGATACTCAGCTATTTTTTGAGGTATTTTAGAGAATAAATGAATGCCGCAGGGCTGTACCGTACATTTCCCTTTTCTATATGATACAAACAATCTTTGGTGAGTGACATGGTCTGGCCTTAACATTGCGTACTTTTTAAATAAAAGCACAGGATTGACTTCGCCGTCAAATATCACAGCGAAAATACGTTTCTTGTGGGTTTTTGAGTCGGGAATAGTAACAATCAGCTTGTCCTCTAAAACGTCAACATCTTCCGTGGTCATCTTCGCTAATTCATTAGTTCGACAGGCTCCTCCAATTCCAATTAAAAAAGCCACTTTCATCATTAAAAACTTCTCGTCTGAGGCAGAACACACAAATTCGTTGACTTGTTCTCTTGTAAATACTTTCGATTTTCTTGCTCTATATCCAACATTTTTCTTCTTGATAAAACGTATTAAGGCGCCGTATTTGTCGATTTCCACTCTTTCCTTCAGTTCTAAAATCGCTCGTAACATGGAATATTTCGGCCATAAGGACGAAGCAGAGTATTCCTCAGAGAGTTTTGAGAAATACGCCAGCAATACCGTTTCTTCTGCACCTTGAACATGTACTTTGTTTCGCCACTCACAAAACTGCCGATATTCTTTTTCATAATGGATTTTAGATTTGTCCGGAAGCAAGTTTAACCTTATAATGTTGGCTGCAGCTAATATATCGTCAGGAATATCAAAATCTTGCATGATTTTAATGATGACTTTTTGAAATGCCAAAATGAAATGTCAAAAACCTTGTTTTTATTTTCGCATCGCCGTTGTCAATGATACGATAAAGCTTTGAATATAACTCGATTATTAGCGATTTAACACCGTCTCAGACTTGCGGGTGACTCGGCTGTCGCCTCGTCACCTAGCAATGTCCTCAACTGTTATAAATCGTATAATAATCTCGTTATATTAATAGCTATAATTGTAGCTTTTTGCTAAATAAAACATGTTACTACTACTACTAGTAATTGACGAAATACCATAATATTACCCTTGTAGAACCGGCAAATTGTTTGGCAATAATTTTATATGGAAAGGTAGTAACAGTCCAGTCTCCTGGTGGAAAGGCCTTTGTTCATCCATCTTTATTATACAAGGTAGCGTCACGGATTTTGATGATGCAGCAGCATCTTCAGCAGCCACCAAGCGCAGTTTTAGCATTTATAGTCTCATTCATTAAAAAAAAAACAACAGGCTTACTAAAGACAGAGCAACTAAACAACTTTACGTATCCCACAACGAAAACAAAAAAAAAATAGAAAGTTGACTCTCATGAAGTAGGCATTGATGTTAAATATAATATTGAAGGTGATTATGACAGCGATGAAGATATGCCTGTTGCTGTTTTGATTGTTTTTTTTTAACGAATTTGACAGTATTTTTTGGTTGTTTTCCATATTTAACCTTTTATTTGTGTTTATGTATTTTGTTTTCTATTTTTTTGGTGATACATTTTATTAAATGTTTAGTTTTTTGAGTTTTCTTAGTTTTTAATGTTTCCAATATTGCCAATGTTTCCGAAATATTTCCAAAAAATATATTTCCGGAACATTTACAACACTACACTCTGTATAAGAGGACCCGTAAATTAAAAGGGACAATATTTTCGAAAAGTTACTAAACGTTTATTTAGTTGTATACCTAATATATAATAAAATATTTTGCCTTTTAAACCATATTTTTTTAAGAGCAAACAAAGTGACCATTTCCTTGTCTTATCAATATTTCGATTATTTTTTGTCTCCAAAAAGAGGCTTTGTATAGCAATTACCTAGAGTTGTAAGTTAATATAAGATGATTAAAAAATTAATAAAAGCAAAAATAAAATTTTATCAAATTTATTTTTCTTTATTAATTTATATATTTTAACGTGGTCCATTAATGGAACTAAGTCCAAAAATGGGTATTTGGCCGATTTTTGAATGGAACGAAGAAGTAACGAAATATTGATGAAAAAACGAAGCCGATACGCGTTTGCTCTTAATAATGTATGTCTATTGGCAAAACTGAATTCTGCCACAGCAAAAACAATCTACAGTTAATTTGCTATATAATAGCAAAGTCCTGAAAATATGTTTATATACTTTCTTTAAAGCTTTAAAAAGGTTTTAAAAAGTCATAAAGAATAAAGTCTTAAAATAAATTATTCGATTAAAACAAGCTTAGGTATTGATAAAAACAAAAAAATAACCAAGCGTAATTCTTTTTAAGAAAAACATTTGGTACTTATGTTCTCTATCTCAAAATGGTTTTACCGAGGACAGTTTTCAAATTACAGTCTTTTAAAACTAATAAAAACTTACAAAATATGTACCTAATATTCGATTTTTAATAACCCTCTAGGTTTAAGAATAGTAATATAAAGTAAAAGGTCTCAATCAAGCATGGTCATCTATGGTTAGTTTACCATCTTTCGAGTTAGCCTGTTAGCAATTATTAGATACAGGCGTATAAAAAAAATTATAATGCTTAATAAGACCAGTGTTATTAAAATAGCATCTCTAGGAATCTGTGAATAGTGCTGGCTTTTACTTGATGGAAATTCATTACAATTATTGTAATAAAGACTAAAGTCTAATTTCCACATAATATTTATTTTATAACCCGACGCGTTTCCTTACACGGTAGCTTTATCAAGGATTATTTTAAATCAAGTGAGGTACTATAATTTTAGCCTAAATATTTATATATAAATTATCTTTTTCTTAAACAAGTAATTATATTAAGGGAATACCCACAGAGTAGTTTTTAGAAAATGGTCAATTATTGAAAAGGTTTAATAAGGGCGATTTATTCAAATCTCTTTGGTTATTCAAAAGTAGACCGGTGTTTTTATGACGGTTAATTTCCAAACTTTCCAACAAATTAAATTTATGGCTTTTATTTTCTGTATGAAGAATTTTGAAATTATCTGCAAATGTATGGCTTTCTTCAGTAATATGATTGGAATAGGTTGAGTCTGTTTCTTGACGTAAAAAACTTCTTTCATGTTCAGCGATTCTGGTTTTGAATGTTCTACCTGTCTGACCAATATAAATTTTTGGACACGATCCGCAATTTAATTGATACACGCCAGATTTGTTCTCATTGTTGGTCTTTGTTTTATGGGTTTTTAACTTTTTACCTAAAGTATTATTATTTGTTTTATAAGCTACATTTATTTCTTTTTGATTCAATTAGGTTTTAATTATCTTGGTGGAATTTCCTATATAAGTCAAGGTCTTAACAAAATTATTTTTTGATTCTTTGTATTGAGGATATACTTCTGATATAGCTTTTTTAACACATTTTTATTTAGAATATTATCTATTAATTTAGGGTGGTAACCATTATTTATTGAAATTTGTTTTATAATATTTAGTTCTTTATCAAAATCTTCTTCTTACAAAGGGATGCTAGTGAGTCTATGTATCGCATGCTATAATACGCAGATAATTTGTGTTATTGGGGGTGACATGAGCTGTGGTGAATAGTAGTATCGGTATGTATGGGTTTATGGTAGATTTTAAAAGAATGTGTGATTGTTCTTCTGGTAATTGTTAAATCAAGAAAATTTAAGGACTTATCAGATTCTACTTCCATAGTAAAACGAATTAAGTTGTCTATATGTCCCTGTAAAACATGTGATTATGCCATCTACATATCGATACCAAAATAAACAGTTCTTTGCTAACGGATGTTTGTGTATAATATTTTCCAGGTTGTTCATAAATATTTCTGCCAATAATATACCTAAAGTATTATTATTTGTTTTATAAGCTACATTTATTTCTTTTTGATTCAATTAGGTTTTAATTATCTTGGTGGAATTTCCTATATAAGTCAAGGTCTTAACAAAATTATTTTTTGATTCTTTGTATTGAGGATATACTTCTGATATAGCTTTTTTAACACATTTTTATTTAGAATATTATCTATTAATTTAGGGTGGTAACCATTATTTATTGAAATTTGTTTTATAATATTTAGTTCTTTATCAAAATCTTCTTCTTACAAAGGGATGCTAGTGAGTCTATGTATCGCATGCTATAATACGCAGATAATTTGTGTTATTGGGGGTGACATGAGCTGTGGTGAATAGTAGTATCGGTATGTGTGGGTTTATGGTAGATTTTAAAAGAATGTGTGGTTGTTCTTCTGGTAATTGTTAAATCAAGAAAATTTAAGGACTTATCAGATTCTACTTCCATAGTAAAACGAATTAAGTTGTCTATATGTCCCTGTAAAACATGTGATTATGCCATCTACATATCGATACCAAAATAAACAGTTCTTTGCTAACGGATGTTTGTGTATAATATTTTCCAGGTTGTTCATAAATATTTCTGCCAATAAGAGGCTAAGTGGGTTATCCATGATGAGACCTTCGTTACTGATGTAAAAAATATTGTTAAAGAAAATATAATTTTGGTGCAAACAGGTTTTCAATAGGTCTAGTATGTCAGTTTTTATTATGTGGTTGACATGGTTATATAGTTGTTAGAAGATTTTCAACTAGATTAATTGTGTCTTCTGTGGGTATACTAGGAAATAGATTTTAAACATCAAATGATATTAATCTACAATTTTTTGGTAGTTCAATGGTTTTTTATTTTTTCCACTAGATCTTGGCCATTTTTGATGCTGTAAAGTGGTTGGAAGTTACAATGTTTTTTTTCACCACAGCTCATGTCACCCCCAACAACACAAATTATCTGCGTATTATAGCATGATACAGAGACTTACTAGCATCCCGTTGTCAAAAGAAGATTTTGATAAAGAACTAAATATTATAAAACAAATTTTAATAAATAATGGTTACCACCCTAAATTAAAAGATAATATTCTAAATAAAAAATGTTTTAAAAAAGCTATAGTCCGGTCAATCTAGACAATCGAAGGTACATAAATTAACAACAAGCTGAAAATCAGTATAATTGTTCAAAATATAATTAAAAATATAATTTATAAGTTCCCCATCATTCCCGTGTTTGGAAAAAATTTTACTCAAGGTCAAAGGTCAAAAAAATGAGTTTTTCGCGATTTTCAGCAACACGGCAAGTTTTATCATAAAAATACTTCTGACAAAAATTTTAGAGCATAAAATTGTCTAAAAAAAAATGTATCAATACTTTTTTTCCTACGACCCACCGTTTCTGATATAACGATTCAAAAAGTTTTAAAAGTTGTTATCGTCAAAATGGAAAAATGCGTCTTTACCCGGTTGGAATGGTTTTATTGAACGTTTAACAAATAACCATATTATTATGAATTATTCTAAATCTCAAATTTCATTTTTACCATTTATTTACCAACCAGCCAGTAACTATAATACTATCTATACGATTTTACTTTGTGCATTAGAGAATGCAAAATGGTATGACCACACTGAATGCATCGTGACTTTCGACCAGCCCCTGTATGCTAAAGCTCGAGAAATGGTATCAGCATCAGCCACACCTGAGGGTTCTGAAGTATCAAAAATTATCATCAGACTCGCAGGATTTTATCTACTGACGTCTTTTCTGGGAGCAATTGGTCATATTATGCAAGGAAGCGGCACGACAGAAGTACTCGCAGAGATCTATGCGGTAAAATCATTAGAAAAAATAACGTGTGCATATTATGACGATAACAACTTTTACAACTTTTTGAATCGTTATATCTCAGAACCGGTGGCTCATAGGGAAAAAAGTATTGATACATATTTTATAGATAATTTTATGATTTACAATTTTTGTCTGGGCTATTTTTATGATAAAACGTACCGTTTTGCTGAAAATCGCGAAAGACTATAAATTATAAATTTTATTTATAATTATATTTTGAGCAATTTTACTGATTTTCAGCTTGATGTTAATTTATGTACCTTCAGTATGATTTTTTGGTCTAGATTGACCGGACTACTATATCAGAAGTATATATTCAATACAAAAATTTTAAAAATTATTTTAAGACCTTGACTTATATAGGAAATTCCACCAAGAAAATTAAAACCTATTTAAAAAGAAATAAATGTAGCTTATAAAACAAATAATAATACTATAGGTAAAAAATTAAAAAATCATAAAACAAAGACCAACAATGAGAACAAATATATCAATTAAATTGCGGATCGTGTCCAAAAATTTATATAAATCAGACAGGTAAAACATTCAAAACCAGAATCGCTGAACATAAAACTTTTTTAAGTCAAAAAACAGAATCAACCTATTGCAGATAATTTTAAAATTCTTCATACAGAAAATAAAAGCCATAAACTTAATTTGTTGGAAAGTTTGGAAATTAACCGTCATAAAAACACGGGTCTACTTTTGAATGGCCAAACAGATTTGAATAAATCGCCCTTATTAAACCTTTTCAATGATTGACCATATTCTAAAAACAGCTCTGTGGGTATGCCCTTAATATAATTACTTTTTTAAGAAAAAGACAATTGTATATAAATATTTAGGTTAAAACTATAGTACCCCACTCGATTTAAAATATCCCTTGATTAAGCTACTGTGTAGCGAAACGCGTCGGGTTATAAAATAATATTGTATTATTATAATATTGTAGATTAGTATTTTTGTATAAATATTAATAGCCATTTATTTACATGATTAAAATAAAGATACTTATTTTACATATTATTTTATATTTTTGTTGAAAATAGCTCACCTAAACTATTAAAATTAGTAGGTAATCAGGACCTGTACCCTTTCAAAAGGCAACTTATTTAGGGCTGGGTTTAAATTTTATTGCGGTCGAGAAATCAACGAATTATTGTGGAATGGAGTATACAGAGATACTATATTGTGCCATTGATACAGCCTATTAAGTATAGTCCTGTAGTAAGTTCAAATTGATGTTGGAAAAAACCGACTACCGCCGAGATTTCAAGTTATTTCAAAAACCGGTTTTTCACTTGAATTCTAATCTTAATATTGGCGGTTTATTAGAGGTGTGACGATATAACTGTCACGGTTAAAAGTAACCAGTTATTAAGAAATAACAGTCGCTCTCGGTGATTAAATATGATCTGAAGCAGTTACCAGTTATTCAATAACCAAGCGCTCGCACATCGCACTGCCGACTGAGTTCGCCGGCTCATGGCAGCCTTCTTTCGCTGCACGCTGTTATTTTCTAAATAACTGGATAAAGAATAACATGGTTATTTTACTAATAGGATGTGAAGCAACTACTAGTGATTCATATACCAACCGATCGCACAGCACTGCCGCTGCTTAAGTCGCCGGCTCATGCAGCCTTTTCTCGCTGTTAAATAACTGGATATTAAAAAATAACATGGTTATTATTAGTAATCGGATAATTTTTTAATTTAAATTGACACCTTCACCTTGGTAAATCTCATTTTTTGAAAATAACTGGTAACTGTTTAAAATAACAGTCACCGGTATACCGGTGATTCAAAAATAACTCTTAAGCCCACCTCTACGGTTTATCTACATTATAACCGAATGATTAAAAAAACCGGATAATCCCAGTTATTGAAAAAACCGGATTGTCCGGATTATATGAAATGAAAGAATTTTATTTAATTTTTATAACACCGGGACAGCGCGTACGCAGTCCCGACTACCAAAAATTACGCGCCCGAGTTATCCGCATTAGGGATAATCGCAGGGGTCAGCCCGACCGTAGTGCAATGGAAAGGCCTCGCCCTGGGGGAACCGCCTTGTTGATCACGGTAAACCCCTACGCCAGGTAAGTATGCCTTCCAGTCTGCCACCGTACGAATAAGAATCTTTATTGTCAAATACAGTCGGTAGTTCTGTACGTGTAGCGGTCTCTAGCATGAGCCGTACAAACTAACTGCCGCGCGCGAACTATCGACTGTAAAGTTTACCAATAAAATGGTTTGCTTCGTAAATTTGTCAGGTAACATCATTGAAATGAATTTGTGTTCCATTTTAATGACTAAAATAATTTAAATCCTCAAGCTTGTGCCTGAAGCATAGACTAACTTACTATGAAGAGAGTTAGGGATTTTCGCCGTTTCATTTTTAGATCAATATAATCAGTTTCGTTTTATCCAAAAAGTGATCTCAAATTCATCTTTATGTCACTGATGCTTACATAGTTATTTACAGTAAAAACGGTTCCTTTTATTATTAAAAAAATTACTTTACATTTTTCTCTGTTAAAGTCTCACCCTCCCCCCAGAGATACTATATTCATGGGCGTCGTTTGGGAGGAGCAAGGTGGGGCATTTGCCCCCCCCCTGACTTATTGACAATCATTTATGTTTTAACAAGTTAGCAGCAAAAGAAAGAAGGATCGTATTATTTTTGAAGTCTGGCGACAGCCTAAATTCTCTATTCCCGGTATAGAAATGTTATTGCTGACATTGCTGTTTGCAGTTTTGTTGATCAAATTAATATACGTTACCAGTTCCAGTTACCAAATATACTTTCGTGGTCTAGTCGGTCAAATTCGCGGAAATTTTTTGCCGGTATTTTGACTATTTTTCTTGTTTATTGAGGTTTAATATGGTTTGATTGAATGTATGAATTTATTATTAAATAATAAATTTCAAATCCAAATCCAATTTTCATCAAATTCAAATCCAAATTTTGGAGTTTTCCTTTATATTTTTGTTATTATTTTGGGGTAGTAAAGACTTATTTTAATAAAAATGAACAGTTTTAATGCCAAGAGGACTATGAATGTGGAATATTGAGAAACAATTTTAGCTCATTAAGCATTGAGCAAAAAATTGAAATTAAAATTAAGGGAAGACCTAAACTCGAAATTAACTTGATACAGACCACAAAATGTAAATCTAGGGACTTTATTGTTGTTGATAAGTTTGCTGCAAATTAAAACAGAAGAATAAACTTTACTTTTAAACAATGTAGGTACCCACTAATGAAAAATAAATTGGCCTTTTTATTTTTTTATCTTATTTCATTTTCAATAAATATTTACTAATAATTATTGACCAAATTTGGGCGTGGTCTTAAAAAATTTTCGCGCATTTCGCCTGCAGCGGGCTTTTAGTGCACCCCAAGCCCCCCCCCCCCCCCTAAGAAACCGTTTAACGACGCCCATGACTATATTGTACCATTGATACGGCCTATTAAGGGTTCTACTTTTATAGTTCTGTAGACATATCCAATACTTAGTATATTAAATGGAAATATTTTGCCTTTTTGTACAAAGGTCCTTGCAATGTGGAACTGAATAATAGTGCAATGCAGCTACGAACAATTTCAATGAAACCAATTGTTGCAAGTTTATATGGAAACTATCTTGCTATCAGTTAGTCCCGCTTATTTTTGTAGTTTCATTATTTTTGATGTAAGCAATTTGGTATTCTCTTCTTTACCAAAAAACTGCCAATTATTGTCATTAATATCAAAAACGTATACAAACAAATAATTTTCCATTTGAATTTTTGCTTAAACCAACCCCAGTTTTGTAATAACCTAATAATTATTGGGATGCACTCAATTTTTCCAATTCGAATCGAATCCAGCGGCGCCATCCGAGTCGGAATCATTAGCTCGGCCTGTTATTGGTAAACTGGTAGTTGAGTAGTTTTTAATCGGTGTCATTGGGGTTGAAGGGGTACTGCTCAAGCCGGAATCAATTGCCCTTTTCGACTTTTTCCTGGTTACATATCCTTTCGGAGCTGCCATGATTGAGTCCTAAAAACAAGAAAAAATTATGAGACCATGAAAAAAAATTAAGCAAAGTTAAAAACATTTGCAGGAAGTACCGTCTAGTGTATTCAAAATATTTCATTATTATAAATTATGGGTTAAGAGCAAGCAGTAGTCTGTGAGTCATCCGAATAAACAGAGAGTTTATCAAAAAAATTACTTTGTCGGACTTCCATTGTCTTTATTTTGTTACTTAACACAGCCTTCAAATCCGGAAATACGCTTAGAAGCTTTCTTACAAAAGTAAAACCCCCCCGTAATGAGAACACAAAAAATTGTATCTATCAAATCCCTTGCGAGTGTGGCGAATCGTACATTGGAGAAACAAAAAGACCTCTTCCCGTACGAGTTAAAGAACATCTGAAACATACTCAAAGAGGTAAAACTTCGAGATCAGGTATAGCTAACGTGACCATTTATTTATGGACTTGAAACGGGACAAAGGCTTATTTAAGTCAATTAGTAAGTTTTCAATAGAAAGAACACATGCTTAATAAGGTTTATTCTATTTAATAAAATAGTACCTACTACAAATTTTAAAAATTAATGGTATAAAAAATAAATACTTAGTTATTTCTATATTTGTCAGAGGAACAAATTTGATTTAATGCAGATAATGGTGATGATTTTAAGTAAGAATAAAATTCTTGGCACGTTAAGAACTGAGACCTATATTTTTCTGTCGTCCACAGTTTGTTCATTAAAGAAAATATTCTTTCTACTGGTGCATTTGTGCCAGGAAGACATAAAATATATTCAATTAATATACAAAAGTTTTCATGTTTATGATTGTTGGTGTGAAAGTTTTTGAATACTTCCACCCAACGATTTTCCGTCGAAAAATTTAGATTATTCCATTCGGTTACTTTTTGTGACGTAATGTAGTTAGAGATTATGGAAAATTCGTCAAATACTTCTGTGTCTTTACTGGTATCAATATATTCGCGAACGACACACCTCTAGTGGATAAAAATCACACGGTTTTCGGCGTTCGGAAAGGTGGTTGTCACGTACTGGTGGAAATTTAAGCATATAACATACAGGGTGTTACAAATTCGAGGGCCACCATTGGGATCTGGGAAATGGTAATAGATACGGGGAAGTTTAAATTAGGGCAAAGTTGCGCAATTCAATGCCGATCAATATACCGTCAAGAAGATTTGTCCATTCCGAGTACTTCCGAAGATATTCGATAAAATCCGAATTTAACGTTTTTCATTTATATGTTTTCCTGCGTTTATTTAAATAGATAATTGAAAATAAATTGAACTTTCTCATTGCCACTTTTTCTCTTCTATTAGACTGTGGTATCAGATTTCGAATCCGACGTTTTGTCTCTGGGCCCCATCATTAATTTATTTTTTTTAAATACGGACCTGGATTTTTTATTTTATTTTTGGAATCACCAAGGCTGATTGCATGATATGGTTGCATTATTTTGATTAGGATTCAAAAGTTTAAGCTAATAAAAAGATCTTATAATATTGTTTTTGTTTATTTTTTAATTAATGATATTTTACTTAAATTCTAGAAATAATCGGAAAATAATGGTAGGTAGGTACCTACACATTCCCTAAAAAGAATCAATTTTATCTAAGACTAAGATGTTCAAAAAGATTTCCGTTTGCACGTATACATCGATTAATTTTGTTCCTTACTTTTTCAGTGGACCTTTGTATCGACCTTCTCCTTATTGACCTAAATCCTTCAATAATCCTAGCTCTAAGTTCTTCTAATGTATTAACATTATGTTTATAAATTTTATTTTTCAAAGCCCCCCACAAAAAAAAGTCTAAAGGTGTCAAATCTGGAGATCTCGCAGGTCATTCCACCACACTTGCAACGATATCATGCAATCAGCCTTGGTGATTCCAAAAATAAAATAAAAAATCCAGGTCCGCGTTTAAAAAAAATAAATTAATGATGGGGCCCAGAGACAAAACGTCGGATTCGAAATCTGTTACCACAGTCTAATAGAAGAGAAAAAGTGGCAATGAGAAAGTTCAATTTATTTTCAATTATCTATTTAAATAAACGCAGGAAAACATATAAATGAAAAACGTTAAATTCGGATTTTATCGAATATCTTCGGAAGTACTCGGAATGGACAAATCTTCTTGACGGTATATTGATCGGCATTGAATTGCGCAACTTTGCCCTAATTTAAACTTCCCCGTATCTATTACCATTTCCCAGATCCCAATGGTGGCCCTCGAATTTGTAACACCCTGTATATCATATTATATAATATGACATGACATATGTTGTTGATTACGCCATTATTTTTTTTTCGTGGAGTTTGGGAAAACGGGACAATTACGCGTCCCAAATTCCGTTTCGGGGACACCGGGACGGACAGCCGAAATAAGGGACGGTCCCGTTGAAAACGGGACGTATGGTCACGTTAGGTATAGCGGAACATGTATGGACCAACCAACATAATATACAGTGGTCAAAAACCAAGGTTTTGTACTCGGAACAGCACTTTAGAAAACGAAAATTTAAAGAAGCAGCTTTCATGAATCAAAATACCCATATATGTAGTAAACCAAGTATATATATCTCCAATATTTGGAAGCCTTTTCTTGTCCAAAACCAACAGGTCAAACTTCACACTCCAATAAGCACTTAGACGGAGTTATCAAGCTTCATTGCACATGGATAGTATTTAAGACAGTAACCTTAGAATTGTAATTTAGTTTACACTCAAAAACCCTTAGAGATACTAACTTAACCGAAACGTTGTGTTAAGTAACAAAATAAATACAATGGAAGTCCGACAAGGTAATTTGTTTGATATTAGTTCATTGTCTACCACCTTAAAAAAAAAGCCGAGTTTCCACTACATCTTGGCCATACTACAGTTTTGTCATTGGGGCAGTAACCCTTTAGAGTGTTTGCTGTTAAGAAATCTTTAAAAGTACCAAAATGAACATTTAATTGTTACTTACAAGTGAAAAATTGCTTATATAATTATCTTGTTTCTTTTCATTTATAAAGTTGCATAACTTTTACAATTAAAACGTTGCCTAAAGAAAAATTAAATTAGTGTAGATGTGGCTACTCGCTACAATCTCTCTTTGGCGTTCGCCTTTGTAAGTTTAAAGCATTTCGAAGCCACTTAAGAACTAATTTTGGATTTAGATGAAGATTCGCAGTGTGCAAAGTAAATAGTTGTTAAAAAGTGCAAGTTTAGCTAAAGATTTTGTTTTTATTAAGGTTAATTTCAGTTTTATACCGGACATAATATCCTCGTTGGGGAGTAGAAATTTAAGTTTATTAAGAGACTTATTGTTGAAACTTTTTACGCTAAAAGTAACAACATTCCCGGCACATAGTAGGAAGTAAAGGTACAAATTGGATGTAACTGTAAAAAAGAATGGCAAACAAGGCCTACCTATAAATATGCGCATATTTTGGCTAAATTTAAGTGCATATAATCCGCCCTTTAGTCATAAATTATTAAAGAAAACTAAACCTACCTTATTGACATTGTCAGCTGATCCCCATCCTTTGTGAACCTTTTCGGATAAAGAATCGCTTGGACTTATAGTTCCGCTCATTCCAACTCCTAAAAAATTGCTAAACGCTTCTGTAGTTTTTTTAACTCTTACATTGAGTGATCCAATTCGCAGGAAACTTAAATCCTTATCTAAAACGAAATTAATTTAAATTGTGTTTTAAATATGAATTGAAAATGTTTTAAATGGGGGTGACCTGGGTTTGAATTCCTATGAATGCTTTACATGGAATCAGTGAAAATTAATACAGTGTCACCAGTAAAGTCCGCATCATATGAGATCGAGATGAAAATTAAGCAAAAAATAGTAGCCACGTGATTCGCAATATCTGTGTAATTTTAATTTTTTCCAAAAAATAATTCAAACGTGGGGTTATTTCTGAAAATATCAAAAAAAGTTATTAGAAAATGTTTTTGCAAAGGCAGTTTCTAGCCCACATGCAAAATTTCAGCTGCATAAGATAATTTTGATTTTTTACCTATATTTTGTAAATTGCACCACTCATGCAAAATAAGACTCAACGCAACCTACATAAAGCTTTTCAGTTTTGACAAGGCTTTATTTCAGATACATTTTCTTTAAAGTATATATATTAAATGTGTATTTTTCTACAAAATCAAAATTGTGCTATTAAAATTTGGTCGCATGTGATGCAAAGTTTATTTGTTTTTGATCCTCTATAAGGTACCTAACTTCATAAAATAAATATTTTTGAAAACGTAGTTTGTGTCTGAAAGTAAAAAATAAAGTAAAGGAGTTTTAAATTAAATTGTTGAAAATAGATAAACTTTACGTTAAGTTAAACTAAAATTTATTTTCCACTTAATGAACACTTTACTGATGACACTGTGTTCTTTTTTGTCTTAATATTAAGGTGTATTACTTTCAGACACAAACTACGTTTTCAAAAATACTTATTTTATGAAGCTACCTTATACAGGGTCAAAAACAAATCAACACATTTGCATCACATGCGACCAAATTTTAATAGCCCAATTTTGATTTTGTAGAAAAACACACATTTAATATGGCGCTACTTTAAAGAAAATGTGTCTGAAATAAAGCCTTGTCAAAACTGAGAAATTTTATGTAGGTTGCGTTGAGTCTTATTTTGCAAAAGTGGTGCAATTTACAAAATATAGGGAAAAAATCGAAATTATCTTATGCAGCTGAAATTTTGCATGTGGGCTAGAAACTGCATTTAAAAAAACTTTCTAATAACTTTTTCGATATTTTCAGAAATAACTACACTTTGGAATTATTTTTTGGAAAAAATTAAAATTTGACAGATTACTAATGCGAATCACGTGACTACTATTTTTTTGCTATTAAAACACGTTCGCTACCGACCAGAAATGGCAGGATCCCGCTGTGAACCAGAGCCGTATTTCATGATATACCTAATTTTTTTTAAATTTTAAGACGCGTTTAGTGACTAACCTAAATTAAGCACCAATGGCCATTATAGTGGCAACGGACCGCCAACAGACCGCACAAAGGTAAACAACCACCGCGCGTGGACCAGATCCAATTTACATGCATAAGCAGAATGAGTGTGAATTTTTGGCCACTATAGCGGCCGCGGTTCACCACGGAGGATCGGAAAGGCCACTATAGTGGCCGTCGGTAGCGAACGTGTTAATAAAAAAAATCCCATATGATGCGGACTTTACTGGTGACACTGTATATTCGGCTTTGTCTACATTTTTGCTTTACTCAGAAATTTAAAAAGGCTTCTTCCGAGACGTCCTAATAGATAATAAAGTCAAGTTCTTGGTCAAGAAACTGTAAAAGTTGACTTTCAATTTATTTTCACGCGTAAACAGCTGAAAATTTGCTCCAATTACCAGAATTAATTGCCAAAAAATTGGAATTTGTTCTCTTCTTAAAAGTTGGGGGAAGAGGTAGTGATTTTTGGTGTTTTTAGTGACTGCCAACCTATCAGACATTAAGGATAGAAAATAGTTTTTAATGTTCTAAAATTTGTTTAAAAATGATTCGTAGTGGTGTCTGTAATTCGAAGCAATTTAAACCTACCATATCAAATCGAAAATAAAAAACAAGCAGAACAGCAAAATAACCAATTTTCGATGTTATAGCCTACATAACCACAAGTCAAATAATAGTTGGTATATAATAACTTGTATTGATTCTAACAATTTGGCAAAAACTTGGTTCTCCTTTTTTTCTTATGGTATAAGGACATTTCAGAACTAGTGGTGCGGCGCAACTGAAGGGATATTATGTTTAAAAAATAGAATTATCAAAATAGTAAGAGTTTTTAAGGCATTTTTCTAGTGCCTAAAAAGACAATTATTTATTTCACAAATTAAATGCCTTTGAGTGTAAAGCGTTAGAGATTAAAAAAAGAAAAATGAAATTTTTGATATAACGTATATTTACCTGATTGTTTTTTTCGCCCTTTAATTTCTGCAAAAAAATTAAAACAATGAAGTCAATAAAACGAATTTTATTTTTATATTTTTTTAATAACATGCAATTATTATAACGACATAAAACATGTAACAATAATAATATAATGGATAAAATATAATTTAAAGGTAGGTACAACGGTGACTTTTAAATAATACCAAATAAAATACAAGTGTAAAATAGTAAAATAATACAATAAGTAAAAAGCAATACATGCTCGTTTAAACCCACAACCAAAACAATCATCTAAAACTAAAAGTATCCCTATAAAAATACAAATAGCATAGGATGCATCTACAAACTATCTGTAAAGGGAAATGTAAGGAATAAATAAGAACACACAAAATTTGTTAAAATTACAGGTAAACTTTAAAATTTCTGCCTTTAAATCTGCAGATGGTTCACAAAATGATAATGGGCTTTTTCACTAAATTTTGATTTTTAATCCTTTCGCAAAGATAAGGTTATGTTCTACGTCGCGTTAACGATCAGGAAACTGATGAGAATAGTTCTCGCCTAGTTGTGGTATCACAACGGTCCTCATAGGACTATGTGAGACTGTTTGGATAGTGCCAGAAGTCTGCCACTCTAACCTAACCTAACCCAAAGAGGAAGAAAAAATATATTCTCTACTCTCACTATTTTTAAAATATTTACAGAGAACGTAATTAAACAAAAGAAACTTTTTAATAAAAACTCGCGAAACCACCGATCTATGTCATAACTAAAGGGCGGAATATATACAAAATGCATATATATGCATTTTTTTGCATATTTTATCCATTTTATAATGCACATTTTTCATAAATTATTATTTTAAGAGCATAATTTTTATGTTTTCGGCTTTATCAAAAAATTTAAAATGTTAAAGGTTTAATGTCCAGTTCGGTACCGTAAAAAGGGGTGGATAGAAACTGCAGGGTAAATAGAAACAAAGCTGGAGAAAGTAAATCAAAAATTTCTTGGCACCATAAATTTCAAATTTTGCGCTTTATTTTATGTTGGTATTACTTAACGGTGGTTCCTCAATAAATGTCTAGTGCCATTTCGCAATTTACGTTGGTGTTACTGTTGTCATAATGTCAAATGTCATTAGCTGTTTAACGGTGCGATTTTGGAGCCTAAAAAACTTTATTATTTGTGAGATACCAGCAGTTTATCTTTGTGTTGCCCTCAGGAACTCGGTTTTCCATTTTAAACTTAGCTTTAAAAAATAAACGAGTTGTTATTTTATTTTTTTTATGTTTCTATTCGCCCCGGAGAAAATATACCGGTGTTTTTTTTTGTTCACCTTAAATTGCGGGGTGACTAGAAACACCCTATTTTTTGCGATTTTTTTGGTCCAAGTGATTTTTTTTTGGGATGATATTGCATCATCATCTACTATTGGCGACCGGACTTTTCCCTATTTTTAATGAAAAAAAGAAGAAGTTTTCTTGCACCACAAGCAGAAAGTATAAAAAGTGTTTCGATCGACCCCGTTTTACGGTACTTATTTCAGGGATTTTCCAATTGGAATATTATAATAATTATATTTACATTTTGGTTATGCACAAGGTATTTATTGGGGGTTTCCGGGGTTTGCAGGTATCTCTTGGTCTGAAGCAGATATATTGTTAGGGGTTGTTTATTGTCACTATTATTACCTGCTTAACAAACTGTATTTAAATTAAAATAAATTGATTTCAAATGTAAAAAAAGTGTTTCTATCAGCACCTCTAAGAGTGCAGTTTTATAAGGAGAGATTACCAGGAGTTAGTTTATCTCCACAACCTGTAATTACGCGGTGGGGAATATGGATTAAGGCCGCAATATTCTACGCAGAGCATTTCGAAGCCATTAAAGAATTAATTTTGGAATTATACGATTCGCAGTGTGTTGTGCAAAGTAAAGAGTTGTTAAAAAGTGCAAGTGTAGCTAAAGATCATGTTTTTATTAAGGTTAATTTCAGTTTTATACCGGACTTAATATCCTAGTTGGAGAGTATAAATTTAAGTTTAAGAGACTCAATTAGTATTGCTGGTGTAGTCATGATTCGGGTCTAAAGGCAGTCGTTGGTTGGAATTGCTTCCTAACGTTTCGCTAGCACGACTGGCGAGCTTCTTCAGAGGTCCTTCCATCTCCGGTGCTGGAAGGACCTCTGAAGAAGGTCGCCACTCGTGCTAGCGAAACGCTAAAAAGCAATTCCAACCGACGACGGCCTTTAGACCCGAATCATGTCTACGCCAGCTCACCGACTGGTCGCGAAAGCCTAAACCAATTTGTCAATTAGTATTGTTGAAACATTTTCCGCTAAATGTAACAACATTCCCGGTAAAGTAGGAGATCATGCAAGGAACAAATTGGATATACTTGTAAAAAAGAATGAAGGATTTAAATACTTAACTGCAGTAAAAAGCATTTATGACGGTAAACCATCCAACTAAGTTGTATCTTGGCCTTATATTTTGCTACCTAAGCTACAGTATTATCCGATTACATCAGTAGATATTGAAAGAACCTTCTCTTTGTATAAACATATTTTTACTATTAAAAGACAATCCTTTTTAGTTAAAAATTTTGAAAAATATTTAGTAATAAATGCCTTTTATACAATTTTAGGTTAAAAAATTGTTTACTTTTATTTTTCTTTGTTTTTTTTTTTGGATTTTTTAAAAAAATAAACATGTTTTTTAGAACCCAATGTGTTTCTATACTTCATTTTACTATAACAAATTAAGAAATAATGCAGACCAGTATGCATATTTGGTAAAAAAATGTAAATAACTGCATATTATATTTTAAAGGCAAACAAGGCATTTATATGCGCATATTTTGGCTGAATTTAAGTGCATATAATCCGCCCTTTAGTCATAACAAATTGACCAGTTCCAGGGACTTGGACTAAAGGTCTCTACTTGAATAATATCTCGCGACTTGTAAGTATGTGACTTCATTTTATTTTACAACTATCTGCTTTCGCGGCGTATTTTTGATTGTTTCTAGGAAATGTTTGTGAAACTCTAGGAAGATTTTTATTATATTTTCAATAGGTTCTAATTCAGGATGTCAATGTCAAGATGTTTGTTAAAATTCGATTATAGTGACCAGGTCCATTATTTTTCGTGAACCTTGGAGTAATTAATGGTTGTCTTGTCTTAATTTAAATAGTTATTGGATTGGAATATAAAGGGTTTTCCAATAAGAACGATATGATTTTGAAACGATATGGTAACCATGGTAATAAAGTTATACCTGTCACCAGTTGTCAGTTATTGTCAGTAAACTATAACAATTTATTATGGCTTAATACGCGCTTTAAAAACGTTTGGTTATTATCCAAAAATTTTACGAAAATAGACGATCTTTTGTGAACACTTATCGCGCACTTCGCGAAAACTTTGGTGTAAATAATCGTCCTCCTTTGCTTGCCATTCGTCGCATCGTTGAGAAATTTGAAAATAATTTTACTCTTCACGATGTAAAAACACCAAGAAGACATCGAAACGCAAGAACTGTTGAGAATATTGCTGGTGTGGATCCAAATTTATCAATTCCTCGTCGTGCTCAAGAGTTAAGGATTAAAAAAACGACAACTTGGCGTATTTTGAAAGGAGACTTGAATTTACACCCGTATAAGATTGTTTTGACCCAAGAACTTAAGCCACTGGACCATCGTCGGCGCAGAGAATTTTCTGCTTGGAGTTTAGAACAACTTGAAAGGGATCCTAATTTTGCCAAAAAAAATTATCTTTTCAGATAAAGCTCATTTTTGGTTAAGTGGATACGTTAACAAGCAAAATTGCCGTTTTTGGTGTGAAAACAATCCACAACAGATTCATGAGAAGCCTTTTTTTTTTTTTATATAATTGGCATTTGGCTAATTAGCCATGCAGCCAGTCGCAAATGAGAAGCCTTTGTATCCGCTAAAGGTAACTGTATTGTGTGGTTTATGGTATGGTGGCATCATCGGACCATTTTTTTTCCAAAATGAGGCAGGAGATGCAGTTACAGTGAATAGTGAACGATATCGACAGATGTTAAGACATTTTTTGTGGCCAAATTTAGATGCACTTGATTTGGAGGATATGTGGTTCCAGCAAGACGGTGCCACATGTCACACTGCTCATGAAACTATCGATATACTGCAAGAAAAGTTTGACGAAAGGATAGTTTCAAGGAATGCTACTGTTCAGTGGCCTCCAAGAAGCTGTGATTTAACTCCTTTAGATTACTTCTTGTGGGGCTATTTGAAATCTAAGGTTTATGAAAACAGACCACAAACACTTGATGTATTAAGGTTGAACATTGAACCCTGCATTCGTCAGATCACGCCCGATTTATTAAAGTCACGAATTCGCTCGTGTACACGAAGTCGCGGAAGACATTTAAACGATGTGTTATTCAAAACATAAATGTTATCGACTATACTTTAAGATAATATAAAACGTTTTGTTGTATCTGAAATTATTTTATTTTATTTCATTTTGAAATCATATCGTTCTTATTGGAAAACCCTTTATTAATTAAAAATGTCTAATCACCAATCATTACACAGTTCAATTTTGATACTGGATGAAATAATCGCCAAAATATTGAAATTGTGAAGGATTAATCTTAACAATAGTAATATTACAATTTCCGATATTTTTGCATAATTTAATTAGGCGTGAACCAACTGCAAATGCAATCGACTTTATAAAAGTTTTCAATGTCCCAACTACCAATGGCGGGATATAAAGCCTGTATTTGGAACCAAGTACAAGCAAGGGTAAGTAAAATAATTCTAATAAAAGACAACATCAACACCTGCTCTAACAATAATGACTAGAAAGAAAAAAGAAGCGATGATAGGTTATACGGGGTGTTTTCTTAAGGTCGACGAGCGGCCATATCTCGGAAACTACTGGGCATAGAAACTCAGGAAAAGAAAAATGATAATTAAAGTGGCCATGAGAAAATTCTGGAAATAATTTTTAAGTATCGCATTTTGCCGCAAGAGGGCGTAATTGTAAAGTAAATTTTAAAATTTTACATAACTCCGAAAATTCCACATTAAGGTATTATGTTTGATAACACCATATTAAAGCTTGGACAATTATGCATCATTTTGGTCTTATGCTCATTGGCGTACCGACTTTAATAAGAGTGGGGGAAGCTATTGAATGTGTAAACATTAAAATCGCTGTAACTTTTAAACGACTTATCCGATTTTACTAAATTTAAGCTTGTTTGGAAGGGAAAGGTAAGTATCTTCAATCGCCGTATCCAACAGTACAGGATAGTGTTTAATAAAATTGCTAGAGGGCGCAATTTGTAATAATAACAGTTTTTTCGATGTTATCCCGAAAATTCAAATCATACGGTATAACTATGACATCATAATCGAAAAGTAGATGAAATTTGCAAGAAAAGATGTGAAGACCGCAGGTCGATATCTTTGTTCGTTTCAGAGTTATTGCCAAAACAATAATTTTTAATACAAATTGCGCCCTCTAGCAATTTTATCAGAAACTATCTTGTACCATTGGATACGACAATTGAAGGTACTTACCTTTTTCTTCCAAACAAGCTTAAATTTGGTAAAATCGGTTAAGTCGTTTAGAAGTTGCAGCGATTTTAATGTTTACACTTTCACTTAATAAGAGTGGGCGAATCTATTGAAAGTGTAAACATTAAAATCGGTGTAACTTCTAAACGACTTATCCGATTTTACTAAATTTAAGCTTGTTTGGAAGAAAAAGGTAAGTACCTTCAATTGTCGTATCCAATGGTACAAGATAGTTTCTAAGCTTTAAAATGGTGTTATCAAACATATACCTTAATGTAGAATTTTCGGAGTTATGTAAAATTTTAAAATTTACTTTTCAATTACGCCCTCTTGCGGCAAAATGCGGAACTTAAAAATTATTTCCAGAATTTTCTCATGACCACTTTAATTATCATTTTTCTTTTTCTGAGTTTCTATGCCCAGTAGTTTCCGAGTATGGCTCGTCGACCTTAAAAAAACACCCTGTATAGGTGATAGATAGGTTAGCGAAATAACATTCCAAAAACGGGTTGATAATCATTTAAATTAGGAGTTTTAAAACCACAACTGAACTACCGCTACCATACAGCTAATACATAAAACATTCTAAATTTTAAAAACCTGTGTCTGCACTCTACTAAACATTTTGCAGTTATTTATTTAGTGCAGATCAAGACCTTCTGAGATTTAAGGAGAAGTAAGTGAAACAAATACAGGCCTGTTCATTAAAAAAAAATTAATAAAATTTTGACATGTGGAGCAAAGATACAAACCAAACCGTATAGTCGAAAGCAAACCAAAATGGCAGTTGTAATTTGATATATTTATCACAAAAAAAAATTATAATTTATGCCAATGCACGAATTTTTTAAAATAATAATGATCTTTCTATTTCCAAGTAACGAAAAGCTAACTTGAACCTCTTCATGGGCATTTTTCTTTATCGATGTCGGTACTTTTTGGACTAAAGAAATGATGATAAAGGGGCTCATCTCCGAACAGACAATGTATAATGTATCCTATCGAGTTTTTTTAAAATGTTTTGTACGGTTTTTAATCAGGATTTAAAACACTTTCTTTAAATGCCTCTTTACCCATATTAATTATGAATTTACGGACATCCAAATTATTTCATAGAAAACCTAATTTATGTAATTTAGTATTTACTTGTTATTTCAAAAATTAAAAGAGAAATATTTCGACCGGCGCGGCGTTTATATAATTGAATTTGCATCCAGGAACGCAACAACAATATGGCATTTTTACTATAAAACTTGAAAAACTAAACTAAGAATCTATTATTCAATAAAATAGACAAGGGAGATGCACTTATTATTTAATATGCATAAAAGAAAATCCGTGCAAATGTGAAACCAACATCGAATAATTACAGCTGATTTTGTAAGGTCACGCGCCACATAACTCAAGGTGATCCTGGACCAGTCACATACCATTTATGAACAGGCTAGTATATGCTGTCGCACTCACTTCTATAAAATCGCGAAGGCTATGGTGCAGATAATGAAAACTTGATTTTACATTATTAAAATGTCCTTCCTATAATGCGTTCAGTAATATTACTCACACCAACATTTTTGGAATGGAAATTTTGCATTTTTAGCTGCTAAAACTACCAACCCCAATATTAAGAAATACTGTACAGTATGTAGTATACGAGTAGTATAAGTAGTATTAGTAGTTGTGGGGAGGCCCACCAACCTGACCAGTACACCGAGGCGATCCTGTTTGCCTTCCCCCAACTACTGTACAAACCCGAATCACGATATTTTTTTTGCAGTAATCCACAATTTGCGATTAATTTTGACCACAGCTTTTAAGCAAAATTTGTAAACTTCCAAAACAGGGTGTGTTTAAAAGCGATGTTTCCAAGTTATAAAATTCATGCGCATGCATGGGAGATCAATCATAATGAATTGTTTTATCCATTTTATATATTTTTTTCGAACTTTTAAGGGTAAATGCTAATGATGCAATTAAATTACCACTTTATTTTTGTGAATATTTAGTTATTTTATGGCTTAATACAAAAAAAGCGATCTAATAATATCGGCGAATAGGGTCCAATTATACATGGCTTTAAGTTTAGAATCTGATCTAAAAAAAAATAGATACAACAAAATGTTTTCCAACTAGCCCATATAGCAGACAAGCATTTAGGTACGCCCCGATGATATAGATTGATGTGATTCGCGCACGCGTAGTTTGTTCGTTTCTCCACTCGTCGTTTCCCGTCGTTTTGTTTTATCGGGTTTGTGACAACTTAACCTGACAAATCCGTTCCACATCATCTCCTAGTGTCGACTTTATACCTACAGACCGATATTTGGTCGATTCTTTGATAAAACGCACAAAAATCCAAATAATGATCTACAAACAAGATGGCGAAAGTACCACTTCTAACCTTAAATCTAAATATTTTTAAAAATATTATAAAAAGTAATATTTTGTACTTTAAATGATTTAAAAATAGGTCTAATTATTGTAATATAATTGAATAAAATAGACGGAAATTCTATTTAAGAAGAGTTAACTTTATAGTTGCTTAATCTTCGAAAATTAAACCTCTAGAATTAGCCAATTAAAAAATTGTCATTGTATTTTCTGGCGTTTGCTGCAATCGGAACGTTTTTTCTAAATCAGGTTATGCACAGTTGTGTTTAATAAAAAATCGTACACACATTTTTTTTTTGCCATATAATTTTAAAAGTTCAATTAGGTAATCCAGTGGAAGTGTGCTCTTGGTATACAATGACATAATGGGCATAATAATGTCGTTTACTTATAATTCTAGAGGTTAAACTTTTGAAGAGATAACTATTGCTACGAGAGTTCTAACTTACTTACTCATACTGATTGCTAAGTTAAACAAATATTAACAATTTATTTAGATGATCCAGGATAGGTAGGATAGTTTTTAAAAAGTGCACCAGAAGGAGGTCCCGCCACATTAAAAACATCCAGTGAAGGCTTTTGTACCGTCGTAGGCAAAGAAATAGTTTTATTGCGAAAGCTTTTGGCTTTTTTGACAGCCCGGCCATGCGTATAGAATTTACTACTACTGGCGCCAGTGTTGCTATACTCACTACGTAGAGTTACTGCGTTGTTTTCTTTCTTCTCTTTGGAGAGGAGGTAGTACTCGGCTGTTCGACCGCTGTAGTCTCGAATTTTCGTGTCGGCCTCTATTAAAAAAAAAATATTACAATAAATACTACCGTTAATAAACTAATAACAAGTTATTCATAATATAAAAATAAACTCGTTTGTTAATAAAACAGTTTACAGCTGATACTAGTTTCTTCCTACACGTCCCCAGTTTAGTAGTGGGCCGTAGCAAGCTCACGAGTCAGGTTTCAGAGACTAAATTGTCTTGGCGTTTATTATTTAAGTTAGAATAAACCAGTTTAGGTTAATTAACTTTCCTATTTCCAATAATAAACATTTTATTTACGAGTATCATCATTTGCTATTATAAATATAATATTATTAATTTTGAAGAAGTAAGTCCATACTCAAAGTGGAGCTAAACGTATAAAAAAAAAGAAAATCACAAGTCTTTATCCACAATATTTAATTAGAAAAACTAGGCGAACCTAGAATAATTCAACTCGACATGTTTCGAGTGTAGAAACACTCATCATCAGGAAAACAAAGTAAATAGTACAATGCTGATGTTAGCAATAGAGAAAATAAAAGTGGGATTGAGCCGTAATGGAGCTTTTAAAGGTGTACGAGAGGTTTAAAATTGAATAGTCAAAATACCGACAATCAAGACTTCAGCATACTGGAAAGACAAGGGTTAGAAGAAAGTAAAAGAAAAGAAAAAAAAAATTAGGCATTTTTATAGTCCGGTCAATCTAGACCAAAAAATGATACTGAAGATACATAAATTTACAACAAGCTGAAAATCAGTAAAATTGTTCAAAATATAATTATAAATAAAATTTATAAGTTCCCCATCATTCCCGTGTTTGGAAAAAAATTTACTCAAGGTCAAAGGTCAAAAAAATTAGTTTTTCGCGATTTTCAGCAAAACGGTACGTTTTATCATAAAAATAGCCCAGACAAAAATTGTAAATCATAAAATTATCTATAAAATATGTATCAATACTTTTTTTCCTACGAGCCACCGGTTCTGAGATATAACGATTCAAAAATTTGTAAAAGTTGTTATCGTCATAATATGCACAAGTTATTTTTTCTAATGATTTTACCACATAGATCTCTGCGAGTACTTCTGTCATGCCGCTTCCTTGCATAATATGACCAATTGCTCTCAGAAAAGACATCAGTAGATAAAATCCTCCGAGTCTGATGATAATTTTTGATACTTCAGAGCCCTCAGGTACTACTGATGCTGATACCATTTCCCGAGCTTTAGCATACAGGGGCTGGTCGAAAGTCACGATGCATACAGTGTGGTCATACCGTTTTGCATTATCTAATGCACAAAGTAAAGTCGTATAGATAGTATTATAGTTACTGGCTGGTTGGTGAATAAATGGTAAAAATGAAATTTGAGATTTAGAATAATTCATAATAATATGGTTATTTGTTAAACGTTCAATAAAACCATTCAAACCGGGTAAAGACGCATTTTTTCATTTTGACGATAACAACTTTTAAAACTTTTTGAATCGTTATATCTCAGAAACGGTGGCTCGTAGGAAAAAAAGTATTGATACATTTTTTTTAGATAATTTTATGCTCTACATTTTTTGTGTGTTACGCCACTGATTAGAATAGAATGTCGACCGGCTCAACGTGCAGCACGACGTTCCACTCGTCGGTCGTTCAAAGCTTCCAACAAGTACGTAGTCTCTGAGCTTCTTAACAGTACTTGTAATGGGTACTTACTGTAAACTTCTATGAGCAGCTTAAAAATGTTCTTGTGTCCAAACTGAGCTGATATATGCAATGGTGTATAGCCCTGCAAAAAAAAACTTATTTCAAGAAGGACTGTTACGGGTTGAGGTTACGGACAAGTGCGCAAGACAATATTATTTCTTTTAGTGTCTGAGAACGCAATAACGAGGTCTATTTCAGACGTCCTATACAGTGTGAGTTTGTCACTTGGAATAAATTCAGTAAATCCAGTATAATATGCAGTTTATTTTGCCCGTCGAGTCCTAACAAGGACGAAACGGCCGTCGTGGTCTACCCGCCCCAGGGTATCCATTGAACTTGGATCCCTGTGTATTCCAACATAAAAAATAGTTACACACTTGTCCGATATGCCACAATATTTTCTTTTTCTTTTAATTATTTTCGCGGACACTATATCATCTTTTAAACATTTTTATGGCTTAAAACTCAAACGGATTGCGCGCATTCTGGTGGGTGCCAGCGTTGATCTGTTTTCTTGTCTGCAAAATGGCAGATGTTTTCGGTGAAAACGCAAATAGCGTTCCCTATACTGGATGGTGGTTGCACTTCGTGGTTTATTTAGTTGTCTACCTTTCGATTATACCAGTGTAACTATCTTTTATATTGGAGTTGGTTCCGTGGGATGGCGCTAAGGTGTATTGAGGGCCGCCTTGATTCTACAAGTAGGCTTTTAGTACATTTTTCCGTCGTTCTTGGAATTGCTTGGGTTATGGCTGCCCGTCGAGTCCTAACAAGGACGAAACGGCCGTCGTGGTCTACCCGCCCCAGGGTATCCATTGAACTTGGATCACTGTGTATTCCAATATAAAAAATAGTTACACACTTGTCCGATATGCCACAATATTTTCTTTCTTTAATTATTTTCGCGGACCGTATATCATCTTCTAATTATTATTATTATTATTATAGATCCACCAGCATAGGCCGTAAAGCCGTTCAAGCTGGAATAACGTTTAAATCATAGTTTACATGAGTTGTATACCTTAAATTACAGTAACGCAACTTATTCTATCAGTCTGAGTGAGAGTGTGAAAAACAAGTCACTAAGTAACAATAAGTAACATTTTTTTGTTTAGGAGATAACGGCGATTTTATACAAGTTGCGATAAAAAAAAACCGTTACCTATTATCAAATTTTTTCATGTGATCGAAAGTAATGGTCTTCTTTAACAGTTATCTTTATTAGACAACTGAAAAATATCTGTAGAACGTCAGGAATAACAGTTTTCGTACTTAGTGAATTTTACGTTTAGATATGAGTTATATGCATTTTTAAAAGCGTTTACTGAAGGCGCATTCACCACCGCGTCCGGAAGTGAGTTCCATGAGCGATGTACCCGATTGGAGAGAAAGTACTGTCTACAAAGTTTAAGGAATCGCTCACAGCTTTAGGTTATGGCCTCGCAATCTGTCGTCGCCGCCACGCACAATTTCAAAATTAATTGAGTAGTGTAGCCTAACAACTACAGGGGGGGCAGAGCGAGCCGTGGACCCCGGGCCCAGAGGCTCTTGGGGCCCATCCAAAAGTAATTTTAATTAATTATTTCTATGACAAACTTCCTAGTCTCTACGTATTTTTTGCGAATAGTATTAAAAGGTGGGCACAATTAAAAGCTGAAGGCACCACCAAAATTTCGCTCAAGAGCCTGTGTACAGGGTCTTCCAACGAGGACCGAACAGGGGCTCATTTTTGAGCTTCCTTGTATTTAAAGAAAAATCCAAAATAGCCAATCGATGTACTTTTTCCTACAGAATTCAAAAATGAAACCAAAAATTTATTTGAACCAGAAACAAAAGAGTTACGTTATGGATAAGGTGTTTTTTTAAATGGAACATAGCTTTTTTTATACGATTTTTGGAACGAGTGATTTTTTTTTGTCCGTTCTGATTAAAATATTTAATATGGTGACAGCTATTTTTATTAAATTTTAATGTTTTATCCAGTATAATTTAACTTTAACCTGTTTGAAACATACACTACGTAATAAAGGTATAATCACCTTTGAATCCTTCAAAGTCATTTCGGCAATATTATAGTAAATTTGTCAAATTTTTTGACTTTGAAGGATTCAAAGGTGATTATACCTTTATTACCTAGTGTATGTTTCAAACAGGTTAAAGTTAAATTATACTGGATAAAACATTAAAATGTAATAAAAATAGCTGTCACAATATTAAATATTTTAATCAGAACGGACAAAAAAAAATCACTCGTTCCAAAAATCGTATAAAAAAAGCTAGCATTTAAAAAACACCTTATCCATAGCGTAACTCTTTTGTTTCTGGTTCAAATAAATTTTTGGTTTCATTTTTGAATTTTGCAGGAAAAAGTACATCGATTGGCTATTTTGGATTTTTCTTTAAATACAAGGAAGCTCAAAAATGAGCCCCTGTTCAGTCCTCGTTGGAAGACCCTGTACTTCTCAATGGTCGTCCAGGAATTATACCCTCTTGGCGCTACGTTTGCTCTACCAAGATGTTATGAAAGTGCCATCATACATTGCCTTGATGGGTCGTAATAGCGGCGAAAAGAATGAGGCTTCAAAAATTTTTTCATAATCTTGAGGCAATTTAACCATTGAAGAAAAAATCTTGAATTCATTGAATACGGTATCTACCCTTTTGCAGTCAATCGATTGCGAGCTTAGCGTTGCTGTAGATTTACTTGAAACTGCTCTAAGCACGTTACAATGAATGCGTGCAAATTTTATAGGAATTGTTGAAAGTGCAGCTGCTACGGCACGACCTTTGGGAATTCAACCAGTGTTTGCAAACAAACGCCTGAGAAAAGTTCCCAGATTTGCTGACGAATTAAGTTCTGATGACAGATCATCAGATGGAAAATCCTATTTCAAAACGCAAATATTTTATGGAACATTGGATATAGTTATCCGCCAGTTGGAAGTGCGATTTAGGAGTTTACATGACATTGCCAGACTTTTTACACCGAAACTATGGTTGCCATTTAAAAAATTATCTATATTGTCATGTCTCTAATTTGAGACACAAAGTATGAATATATTTTTTTAAAAACTGTACTGGATTTACTGAATTTAGTTAGTTGCATACTCACACTGCCACTGATGTATATATTTTTTTTAATTGAGTTGTGAAACCAGCGATGATAAGGAAACTGAAATTAGTAGCTCATTAACAAAAGAATAAACAAATTAATGCATAACTTATTTTACCAGTATAAGGATCACTCGAAATAACTCGCTTAAATACCTAGAAAAAAGGCACCAGACCGTTAACAAGCTTTGTTATCTCCTCAAAATATTTAAGACTTAAAACCCGATTTGACATCGGAACCCCTTTGGAATCTACTGCGTCTATTTTGACCGTGAGTTATTATCTTATATGGCAACGTCGCTTATTCTTGACGTGTCGTATTTAGACTCTCTGACAAGTCGATCTGGCTACTGGTCATGGGCAGGATCGGCTTTTATTGATTAAGGGACTTTTCGAAGTCACTTTTGTCAAAATATTTTAATGGTCCTTCATCGCTCTTAAACCTTTACCCTACAAGCGTGCGCGATTTCTCGTTTATCCGCCGCATTTTAGTTTGGAAAGATAGACTTATCCGGGTGCACACATTTTTTCTTTTTTTCTAAAATCGCACATTTATCTTATTTAGCAAGAAAATATTAAATTAATTATTTATTATTCCTATCTAATAATTTACTATAATTAATTTAAAGTTAAATTTAAATGTCGACATATCTCCACAGTCGTCATTTAAGTTATTAAAGCCTTGTTACTCCATACTGTGTATTATTTCACTCTTATACCGTGCGAGCAAAAATTACTTGCATCAAAGAGGGCTTGGATTAAAAAACGTGGGACTTGGTTTAGATCACAATGATATGGGGACGATATATCTAACCAAATCTAGGTTAAAATTTTGTCAAATTCATATTATGACATGATAAGCCAAACTAATGAGTAATAAAATAAGTAGACAAATACAAATTTATTTTTGTTGTTTACAAAATTAACTAAGTAAGAATATACAGAAAAAAAAAAATAATTACATAAATTGCTGAAATTGGCACGCTCCAAGCATAAATTCACACGTCTCTTTATATTTTCGAAAGTGCTAACCAGCATTTCTGGAGAAATGTTACCACATTCTTGGATAATCCTTTCTTGTAATAATTGTTCTAAATTTGTAACTGGTGTTTTAAAAATAGTGTTCTTTAAATGAGGAAAAACGAAGAAATCCATAACCGTTAAACAAGGTGATCTAGGTGGGAATTCAATGTCTGATCGAAAACTGATCAATCTGTCGTCAAAAAAATTGCGTAAGTAGTTAATAGTTTCGGCAGCTGTATGGGCGGTTGTACCGTCCTGTTGAAAATACCCAAAACGTAGTTCGTCGTCAAGTAATTGCTTTACAAATGGATTCAAAATATTGTCTCTATACCGCTGTCCTGTAACTGTGTCATGCATGGAAAAAAATAGGACCAACAATTCTTCTTCGGGAAACAGCTAACCAGACACCAATTTTTTGATGGTGCAATGTGGACTCTACAAAAAAATGTGGATTTTCACTACTCCACATGCGTGTATTCTGAGAATTCACATAACCGGAGAGGTGGAACCAGGCTTCTTTCGAAAAAAATTTCAGGTTTAATAAATCATTTATTTCCAATAAATTTTGGGTAAACCATTGAGAGTAATTCTTGCGTCTTTCAAAATCTGCGGCTTGTATTTCTTGGAATACTTGCACTTTTATAAGGAAATACATTTAGCTGCTTCTTAAGAATAGTCCTGCATGTTCCATAAGATCTTCCCACTTCTTGGGACAGGCGTCTTATACTATTTGTTGGCGTATATTGCAATATTTCAGGAACGTTTGCAACAAGTTCTTCTGTTCTTACAGATGGTCTACCTGCTGCTTTTTTGTGTTGTATAGAACCTGTTTCCCCAAACACAGCCACGGTTCTTTTCAGGCAATGATATAAATTCCCAGCAATAAAAGCAACGTTAGGAAAATGTTCGTGAAAATCGTCCATGCACAAACCCGGATTGTATTGCCACTCCCCATTTACTCTAACCCCGTTTCGAAAATACGCTTCAACCATGAATGTTTTGTGCTGTTCCGTAAAGCCCATTGTGTGAATTGTTCAAGAAATTGGAAAAATTAGCGATGAATCAAATTACTTGTAACGACTGTCAAAGATGACGGAATAACTGATTGATTGTTAATTCAGGTATTTACTGACACCCAACAGGTATTAAGCTCTACGGCTAAGCATTACGTCCTTAGATGCAAGGCCCTCTTTGAAATAATTTTTGCTCGCACGGTACGATTTTAGTACAATTATATTTTTAGAAGAATATCACTGAGTTCGTCCCTGTCATACCTTACCTTAAAATTCATAAACCGTATTTAGGTAGCATTAATAAACCTCTAAGGCGGCCTTTCGGGGAAAATTATAATATTAAAAAGCCCTTTTTAAAAACAGGCTATTATAAGCACTGTTAAACATGTATAACCTCCTAAAAAAGGCCCACAATCCACAATAAAATGCATTCCGGTAAAAAATGGTATTGTTATTTCTCGTGTAAGAATTAGAAAAATTTTGTCGGCGGTAATTTGAAAAGAAGCGCATTTTTCTCACGCGGTAGTATTTTTCTTTTTAATTTCAGCTGACGCACACTCGCGTACGTGAAGTAATTATAACAAGTCATTTTTGGACAGTAACATATTTAAAGGTTAGCGCCCTTTCCCACCAACCGCGCACTAATGAATTTGTAGCATTTCGGAAAATTTGCAACTTCAAAATTATACGGGCAAATATTATTATGACATATGACAGACTGTCCGCGGATAGGGTTTACAATAGCACAAATGGATGAAAAATTTCATTTTTCGGAAAAAAGTTATGATAAAAAGTTTTGCTTTTAAAAAAAATGTAATTCACGAAGAGAAAATTTTGATTTTTTATACAGTGTTCGCAAAAACTTCGAAAACATGATTTTTCTCCAAGAGTAAACTACCTTTATTTTTCATTTTTGACCAAAATGCCAATTAGAAAACTTTGTAATTTAAATCCGGGATTAAAAAAAAATCGATTTTTTTAGTTTTGTTTTAATTTTTAGAGGTAAATGGAAAATTTGCTGCTAAATAAAAATATTAATATAAAATTTTATTAGACTCTATTTTCATAATGGGTGATGTGTATATTATTTTAAAATTTTAAATGCATTCCTACCTACCATCTTTTGTAAAAACAAAGATTTTTTTTACCTTTTTATTACTTTGCTTTACGTATGGGGCAAATTTGAAGTTGTCAAATAGAATTTGATGTGTTTGGAACAGTGGCGCACCCAGGGGGGGGCCAAGGGGGCCTTGGCCCCCCCCCAAAACCCCCAATGAAATTGACTTTAACTATACCCACTAACCCGCTAAAAAAAACTTTAATTTCCAGGCGCGATACAAAGAACGATATAATTTTTATTACTTTTGTACAGTATACCTTAGATTCACTTATTACCAACCTAGACGATCGATTCATTAATCACAGGGAAATTATTTTGCTATTTAACTGTTTATTGCCCTGTCATAATAAACAAGTAGAAAATTTGCAAAGCTTTCTCAGCCTTCATTATTTTTATGCAAATTATTAATTTTTTGAAAATTTTTATAATGAAAGCATTCTAATATGCGAATTTAAATTATGGAACGACAAGTTTACAGATAGCAAAGAAATACCCTCCGATATGTTTAAGCTATATATTCAATATGTATGTATGATATTTCCAATATAAAAAACTTTTGCAAATTTTTGTTACCCTTCACCACCAGTACCTCTCAAAGGTCATTTTCCACATTAAAGTACTTAAAATCGTACTTTTAAGAAATTCCAACGATAAAGTAAGACTTAATGGTTTGGCAAATTTATTTATTCATAAGAATGTTCCTGTTTCTTGTGAAGAAATTTTAAATAAAGTTTCTAAGGGTCGAAGAAAATTAGATTTACATATTTAACAAATGCAAAGGTGTTATAAAAAAGTTTTGGTTTCTATTATTTATAAAATATTGTTTATTGTTGTGCTTTGTACTAATTTATATTTTTAAATAAATATATTTGTGTTATGGATACGTCGTCATTACTATTACCTATATTTTATTTGGTAAAAAGAGTGGTATGTTTTGTCCGGAATAATTATTAAAGTGGATATTTTAAAGTCAATTTTTTTAAATATTTACCTCGATTGAACTAGGCTATTGCGATCTTCCAAGAGTACCTGTTAAAAAAGCTCCAAAGTTCTAGAAAAATGCGTAACTTAAAAGTTTATTAAAAAATTTGCTTCTGGCACTGATTAGCGGGCCCCCCCTAACATAAAATCCTGGGTGCGCCGCTGGTTTGGAAAATGTTGACCTTAGAACAAAGGTTTTATTTAGTTCAATGTTACGGTGCGGGCGAAAGTTCTTACAACTTTGTGATAGAGAAATTTAATCAAAGATACCCTAACGTTTACGTCTCAAAAATGGGACTTTTTCAGCGAACTGGTTCAGTTTCCAATTTTAAAAAAAACCATGATCAGAATGACGAAGCTTCCCTAATCGTATTGCAGTCTGTTGCTGACAATCCTACCCTTTCATTAAGAAACCGAGCTCAAGAACTTGACATAGTAAAAAAAACTTATATTCGGTATATTTTAAAGGCAAACAAAATATTCCCATTTAAGCCAACTTTTAATCAAACGTTAGAAGAAGGAGACGAAGCGAACCGTTTGGATTTTTGTCTTTGGGTCGGAAACAAAATTGTAAGTGAAAACAGGAATTTTCATAAATTTATCATGTTCTCCGATGAATCGACATTTTCAACAAACGGGAAAGTGTCCGTTTTAGAATTCCTGCAAGAAGACAATATTACAAAAAGTAAATGTCTGGTGTGCGATTTTCTATTATGGCATTATTGGCCCATACTTTTTCGAAAACACGTGTAAACGTAGGAGTTACCTTGAAATGTTGGAAACATTCCTTTCTGACAACCTAGAAGAATTGCCTCTCCAATTTAGGAACGAAATGTACTTTCAACAAGATCGATGCCCTGCGCATTTCGCAATTGAAGTGAGGGAATGGCTTAATAATACATTTGGCCACAGATGGATTGGTCGGAATGGTCCGGTTCTGTGGCCCCCAAGAAGTACCGATTTAACTATTTCATATGCCTATCATTGGGGGCGCCTCACAGTAGACCAATTCATACCTCTCTCTTGACTTCACCGGCAATAATTCATAAGGATAGCCGCTTTAGCGGATTCAATAATCTCATATGTGCAATCATTTTAGCCTCACTTTCACTACTGATTTCCACTTTTTGGATTCGAAAAGCGAAAAAACGCACACATATGACGAGCGCTGTCATAATAAAATACAAAGATCATGTTATTGTGAAAGCCGTCTACTTAAATAGATACACAAAATCGTTCCGAAAGCAATAATAATCGTCCCGAGTAGTAAAGAAATCGTTTCGAAAGTGAAGAAAATTGTCCCGAAAATTGCTATTTTCGATATCATTTGTGTTACGTGGTACTTTCGAGTTAATAAATCATACCGAAAGTTTTATTTTCGAGACGGCTGCAGAAATAGTAATTTACGTTACAAGACCAGAAAGTAGTGTATTTCAGGCCAAGACAAGCTTGAAGAGACCTGCAAAACACTAATTTTCGATTGCGTGACGTACAATATTTTTTTTTAAACCGACACATCGATATAAATTTAATTCTATATTTTATTTTATATTATTTTTAAATGCGTCGTATGACTTCTCGTAACGGGCTTTTGATTTTACTGGCAATATATCGTAAGTAGCTTTTCTTGCTGCTTCCAAAATTTCTTCTGGAATCTCATTTTCTGTGTCGGATAATTCAAAATCTGAATTCATATTTTTAAATTTGCGCTCTCGCGAAACAAGTTTGACATAAACAACAAATTAAAAATCAACGAACTGTCACTCGACAATACATCGAAATGTTGTTATCATAGTAACGAAATCAAGGTAGCTTGTATTATCACAGAGCGATTGGAAAAACAAAAAACAGGGACCGGAAAAATCTTTTTTTAAAACCGACCAGAAAATTTACACTTTCTGGACAATTTTTTGTCTAGAAAATAACGTTTTTCCGATCGCAAGACCGGAAAAGTGACATTAGAGACCGGAAAAATCTTTTCCGGACTCTAATGTCTCTTTTCCGGTCTCTAATGTCACTGTCACCCTGTTTTTTGTTTTTCCAATCGCTCTTTGATAATACAAGATACCTTGATTTCGTTATTATGACAACAACATTTCGATGTATTGTCGAATGACAGTTCGTTGATTTTTAATTTTGTTCTTTATGTCAAACTTGTTTCGCGTAGATTATAAAATATATCGAAGTGTCGGTCTTAAAAAAAATATTGTACGTCACGCAACCGAAAATTAGTGTTTTCCAGGTCTCTCCAAGCTTCCAGGACTCGCCTATGGCTCGCCCTGGAAATGCTTGTCTCGACCTGAAAAACAATACTTTCCGGTCTTGTAACGTAAATTACTATTTCCAGTCTCTAACGTCACTTTTCCGGTCTTGCGATCGGAAAAAGGTTATTTTCTAGACGAAAAATTGTCCAGAAAGTGTATATTTTCTGGTCGGTTTAAAAAAAATACATTTATCGGGATGTCGTTGCCAAAATACTTAGTTGACTTATTCTGATACTTCATCATTTTAAACCTAGAACTGTCAATTTAGGACGGTTTTTAAATAAGACCGCTTTAGTGAATGCGGCTGTTAAAAGTTAGTGCCTGGAATATGTAAATAATGTAATGTGATATGAAAAAAACAAAGAAAAAAATAACTTACCCCGTTCTGTGTTGCCAGATTCAAAGAGACACGTTGATGGAACCCAAAATAAACAAGAATAAAATTAGTTACTATACATATCAACTACCTCATAATTTTTTTTAAATCTACCTGCACAATTTAGCTAATATTATTTTTGAAGATGCCTAATGAGTAAAGGGCGGATTATATCTCCTTAAATTCAGCCAAAATATGCGCATATCTATATAATATAATATATGCCTTGTTTGCCTTTAAAATATGCTACTTGCATTTTTTTTTTACCAAATATGCACACTGGTATGCAATATTTCTTAATAAAATAATAGTAAAACGAGGTAAAGAAACACATTGGGTTCCAAAAAATATGTTTATTTTTAAAAAATTCAAAAAAAAAACAAAGAAAAATAAAAGTAAACAATTTTTTAACCTAAAATTGTATAAATAGCATTTATAACTAAATATTTTCCAAAATTTTCAACTAAAAAGGATTGTCTAAATTGTCTTCTATTAGTATGAATATGTTTATTTAAAGAGAAGCTTCTTTCAACATCTACTGATGTAATCGGACAATAATACTGCAACTTAGGTAGCAAAATATAAGGCCAAGATACAATTTCGTTGGATGTTTACCCTCATAAATACTTTTTACTGCAGTTAAGTATTTAAATTCATTCTTTTTTACAGTTACATCCAATTTGTTCCTTACTTGACCTCCTACTTTACCGGGAATGTTGTTACATTTAGCGGAAAAAGTTTCAACAATACTTATCGAGTCTCTTAAACTTAGTTTGCGGCCTTAATACATGTTCCCCACCGGGTAATTACAGGTTCTGAAGGTAAACTAACTCCTGGTAATCTCTCCTTATACAACTGCACTTTAAGAGGTGCTTTTAGAAACACTTTTTTTATATTTGAAATTAATTTAGTTATCAAAGATTTATTTAGCAGATGTATTACAAATCAATATAAATACAGTTTGTTAGGCATGTAATAATAACGCATTATTAAGTGACAATTAACAACCCCTAACAATATACCTCCAAACCCCGGAAAACCCCAATAAATACCTTGTGTATAATTATTATAATCTTCAGATTGGAAAATCCCTGAAATAAGTACCGAACTGGACATTAAACCTTTAACGTATTAAATTTTTTAATAAAGCCCAAAATATAAAAATATGCTCTTAAAATAATAATTTTTGAAAAATATGCATTTTATTATAAAATTGACAAAATATGCAAAAAAATGCATATACCTATATGCAATTTGCATATATTCCGCCCTTTACCAATGGGTAACGAAAGAGAGTTAGGCAAATGTGGTCATGGCAATAACGCGTAAAACCAGCTTATCGCATATTAAAGGTTATTAAAAATGCAAAGCATTGGCGTTGGGCGAGTTCAATGGAATAACAAAAATTTTTTTTTTGACCTGAACCAATTTTTCCCTTTTAGGGATTCTTCTTGTTCCCAGCGTTGCTTAATTTTCGATATAGTTTTTTTTATTTCTATTGTACAAAACTGCGCTACAGCACGGATTGGCCATCCTTCTTTGATTCTTGATACAATTTGAGCCTTTTCAACTTCAAACAACTGACGCATTTTTATGTTCTTCTAAGTTGAACAAACGTTACCACAATGCAGTTTCAAAATTAATTACACCGACGCCAATGCTTTGCATTTTTGATAATCTATCACCTGTGATAACCTCCAATAAAGAATCATTTAGACAAGCCGGTTTTACGCTAATACGACAAAACTTACCTCTCATCCTAACTCTTGTACGCTTTTTTTTATGAATACAACTGTACCTACAGCGAAACCTGCAGTTTTAAGTCAATATAACATAAATTAATAAACGCATAAAACGAAATTTTGTCAAATTTCCGCATACATATTTTTTCTTTCAGCTTTTATTACTTTAAAAATTTAACCTTCTTTAACGTAAATCTGTAGCTAAGACCCATTTTGGAATAACGGTATACTGTTCAAAAAACAAAATGGCGAGGGCCAGCACTTAATAAATTGAATTTGAACATATTAAAAAATCTTACCGTCAGACTATTGACGTCCACTTTGTATCGTCCGGCAAAAATTTTAATGATTTCTGCGTTTCCATGTTTCGCACCCCAATGTAGAACAGTCTTCAAAATAAAAATACATATTAGGACAATTTTAT
This sequence comes from Polydrusus pterygomalis, assembly GCA_963969555.1. NCBI lineage: Eukaryota > Metazoa > Arthropoda > Insecta > Coleoptera > Curculionidae > Polydrusus > Polydrusus pterygomalis. The sequence goes on from OZ018382.1 coordinate 31,714,470, forward strand.
TTTACAAAAGCATAGCAAGGACTAAAAATAGGAAACGGTGATTACCTAAATTTCATGTTCACCATTTTGTCAATAAATCCACGAGTATTTGTTTGAAGGTGGTACAATGAAGTAATATCAAAAAAAAATACCCTGTCGGACTTCCGTTGTCTTTATTTTGTTACTTAACACAACGTTTCGGTTAGTTAGTATCTCCAACCGTTTTTAAGTGTACTAAATTATAATTCTAAGGCTACTGTTTTAAATACTATCCATGTGCAATGAAGCTTGATGACTCCGCCTACGTGTTTATTGGAGTGTGAAGTTTAAGCTGTTGGTTTTGGACAAGAAGAGGCTTCCAGATATTGGGGATATCTATACTTGGTTTACTAAATATATGGGTATTTTGATTCATGAAAGCTGTTGCTTTGAATTTTCGTTTCCTCCAATGCTGTTCCGTGTCCAAAACCTTGGCTTCTGACCACCGTATATTATGTTAGTTGGTCCCATAGACAATTTACCTTTAGATATCTACAGCTTATCTCCTGCGCAAACAAAAGTTACGTTTTATGGGTGAAAAAATACGTCCGAGCGCATGACTCGTCGGTCAGCTGTCTTCATTCGGGGAACCTTCGTGCATGCGCACAAACCTCGTGTTATCGGCCGTCCTACTTTATCGACAATAATCGACGCGCTCAAGAATACTCTCCAGAACCGGCTCGGCCGCCATTTTTGTTGTTGTGTTTTAAGGTTTCTCTGCAGATTCCTTGTAGTTTTCTAAAGTTTTCAGCTATCGGATCGGCTATCGTGGATTGTGGGACTGGTGTTTAATATTTATGGATTTCTGGTTTTTGTGTAGTTTAGTTAGTGAATTGTGTTTGTGCTTTTAGTGACTCGGATTGTAATATAAACAATAACTAGTACTAGTTGCAGCCGTTGTATAATTGCATTATGCCCAAATAGGGGTAAAATAAACCCTCATCTATGGTGGCATATGAGCAAGAATTTAAATTTTAAAGCCCGGACCTGTCTATTTTCCCATTCGTCAAACGATAATGTTGCAGTGCGCATGTCTAATAGTTCCCAGTTTTGTTTACATGCGCGAGGCCATAAAACTGCCACCTTCGTGATTATTGTTTGTTTATCTAAAGGTAAATTGTCTATGGTTGGTCCATACATGTTCCGCTATACCTGATCTCGAAGTTTCACCTCTTCGAGTATGTTTCAGATGTTCTTTAACTCGTTCGGGAAGAGGTCTTTTTGTTTCTCCAATGTACGATTCGCCACACTCGCAAGGGATTTGATAGATTCAATTTTTTGTGTTTTCTTTACGGGGGTATTTTACTTTTGTAAGACTTCTAAGCCTATTTCCGGATTTGAAGGCTGTTTTGATATTATAGTTTTTGGTTATCCTTCTAATCTTCTCAGAAATCCCCTTGACATAAGGTATTGTAATAAATGCTTGCTCCTCTTTCGTTTCTGTATTAGTTTTATTATTATTAGATGCTCTGTGATAAAGAGTTTGAATTATGCCCTGTTTTATTTATTTATAATTAATAAAACAGGGCATAATTCAAACTCTTTATCACAGAGCATTACAATACCCTATGTTAGAGGATTTCTGAAAAGATTAGAAGGATAAGCAAAAACTATAATATCAAAACAGCCTTCAAATCCGGAAATACGCTTAGAAGCTTTCTTAGAAAAGTAAAACCCCCCTCCGTTTACTATATCCCTAAAGGCATTATTAATAAGCTTTTTTCTTTAAGATCTTACAGTGGATGAGGGTAGTGCTTCAGGGGGTGGTTCATTACCCCGCGTTTTGGTAGAAATGGTGTTTTTGGTTTTTTGATATCTTCCTTTGTATAGAAAAATAGCCATTTTAAGTTTTCAAAAGGTCATACCGTGAATGTTTTTTTTTCAAATACCAAACAGCATTGATTTTAATTGGATAAAAAAGTTTGTCGGATTAAGAGGACTCCGTACGCCTTTACTGAGATTTCTTTTCACGGGTTTATTAATTGACTAAGAAAAGTTTGTGTATAAATTTTAGAAATTAAACAAAGAATATTGTAATTATTACCTAATATACCTATACCCATACCTATATTTGTTTAAACAATTTATTTTTATAATTTAGCGACAATATATTATGAACTTTCCAATGTTCTGTAGTTAATTCTAAACAAGTTTCATGAACATAATTTTGCAATAAAAATTAGGGAAAGAAAGAAAAAACCAAAAGTCCTCCCCCACAAAATTTAATAGAATAAAAATTCTCTAGGGGTCTCAACATGTTTCGAACGTAGAAACGTTCATCATCAGGAGACAGAAAATGTATTTAGTGCTGATGGCTTTGGCAGAAGAGAAAATGGTGTAGCACCTTAATGGATCTTTAATGGAATTAAAAATTGATGAGTAGGAGAGACATAATATGAAGAAAATTGATAAAGGTTAAACCATACTAAGTATGTGAAAAAGTTATTAAAGGGGGTCTAAACCAACCAAATAAACTGGGGAAGAAGAAAAAGCCTTCCTAAAAGGAAGGTGTCAAAGATTATTTAAAATTTTTTATAAAACTTTTCAAGTATGTCAGTAAGACATTATAAGGATAAAATTGTCATAATTAATAATAATAGGGAACTTGACAAAAATTTTAAATGGGGAAAAAATTCTATTAATCATGTATACCGGGTGACAACGATATTACTGACCAGCTTGTCACGTCCTTATAAAATAAAATATTATTTCGAAATTTTGGTAGGTTCTATGGTTGCACTGTGCGCACATTTTCGGTATTCAAACGCCTGACTGTCACTTCCGGTTGAACCGGAAGTACACTTAACTTTGTTATTTCAAATAGAATACCCTGTATATTTTTAACAATATGCATTTTACAAGGAATTCTAAGCATAAAACATGTATCATATCCTATACCTATCTATGACAGGTTAAGAGAAAATGGCGTTGGAAAATATAAAATTAGCCACACACTTTATTGTTTTTCCAAAAACAAATGAATATGCACAAAATTTTATATTCTTTTTTAACTTCTTTTTAGGTATTCTGTATGAATAAGTAACATATATTTCACTTCCGGTTCAACCGGAAGTGCTGCAAAATTTGACTTTCAAACATAGATTTCTCCAATATTTTTAATGGCACGCCCCCTTTTAAATATAATTTTCAAAATTATCTTATTATTCTAAATATTTTTTATTAATGCTTCCCTAGGTCTAAACTCATTCGTTTTTAAGATATAAGCATTTCAAAATTAAGGTTTATTACGAAACTTTAACTAACTTAAACTAGAATTATAATTAATAAAATAATATTTAAAAATACAAACTAATTACAAATAAATTAACTATAAATGAAATTCTCAAAACGACTGCCATTCTCTTCTCGACACAAATTAATTCTTTCTTTGAATTCTCGAATAACATTGTTCATTTGAATTGGTGTAATATTGTTTACTGCTTGAATTATTCAGTCTCTCTTATGAAGAAATGTTTAAGCTTAAAAGTGGCTGTTGCTGCTCCTCTTCAAGATACCAGTTGCAAAATTCCAATCTTCGAATGTAATCGCCCTCATAAAGATGATGATGGATTTGGTATTTGAAGGATTTATAGCCATGTTTTTTCAATATTTTTCTAGCACTTTCCCTATTGATGCCAATATCATTCTCAATTTGCCTCGTCGATGCTGTCGGGTCAGCTTCAACATAAGCCAGTGTATTTGTTTCTGCCTCCTCACTAATAATAAAACCATTTCCGTTTTGATTTTCATTCTCGTGCTTTAAATGATGTTCTTACCATGGAAAATACGTATCGCTCGGGTGCTCGCGTTCGGGAAATCTTTGCATATACAGAAATTTTGCCTCTCTGCGGTTTTTTCTAGTCTCTTCGTAGATTAGCAGCATGTCAATTTGATTTTCACGCGTAAATAAAGGCATATTTTTAACTTTTCTTAGTAATAAGTCACTTGTAATGATAATGAAAGGATGAAATTAAAAAATAACATGGCGATAGCTTCGTAAAACATATGAAATTAGTAAACAGATCTGTGGGATCCATAGCTACCTTAGATGAAACTATGAATAAATTAACGTCAATTTTGCTTGTTGGATAATGTAACTAAACCTTTAATTCCGTATATCTTAAAAACGAATGAGTTTAGACCTAGGGAAGCATTAATAAAAAATATTTAGAACAGTAAGATAATTTTGAAAATTATATTTAAAAGGGGGCGTGCCATTAAAAATATTGAAGAAATCTATGTTTGAAAGTCAAATTTTGCAGCACTTCCGGTTGAACCGGAAGTGAAATAATTGTGACTTATTCATACAGAATACCTAAAAAGAAGTTAAAAAAGAATATAAAATTTTGTGCATATTCATTTGTTTTTTGTAAAAACAATAAAGTGTGTGGCTAATTTTATATTTTTCAACGCCATTTTCTCTTAACCTGTCATAGATAGGTATAGAATATGATACATGTTTTATGCTTAGAATTCCTTGTAGAATGCATATTGTTAAAAATATACAGGGTGTTCTATTTGAAATAACAAAGTTAAGTGTACTTCCGGTTCAACCGGAAATGACAGTCAGACGTTTGAATACCGAAAATGTGCGCACAGTGCAACCATAGAACCTACCAAAATTTCGAAATAATATTTTATTTTATAAGGACGTGACAAGCTGGTCAGTAATATCGTTGTCACCCGGTATATTGTTATAAAACAGCAAAAAAAAAACTACATATTTCGTCAAAAAAGACCGCTAGCAAGATTTAAAAATGCCCCAATATTCAAATTATCCCAAGCGGGTAAAAACGGGTCGTTCCACCTTTAAACAACAATACAATAACACACGGCAATCCAAATGCAAACTAGGTAGCTCGGCCACCGGTCAGGATGACGGCGGATGACGGAAAAGTCATACTTCCTGACGTCATCGGGCTTGGCGCGCTTAAAAGGTCGTTTGAAATGCTTTTGACACGCGCGAAACTTTAAAGAATTTTGACCAAGTTATTACTGATTTTTAAGGAGTAATAATTGGGGAATATTTTTTTTAGGCCTAATACAGTGACCGGCAGAAAGTGCGCAGCATATGAGAAAGTTTTTTATCTTTAAGTTTCGAAAATTAATTTTATTTTAGATAGGTTCTGCATGTTCTCAAACCAAAATAACACCCATTAAATCCGGTAAAAGTCTTATGGTATACGAGGTAGGATCAAAAATTTTAAATTTCGCTAAGAGTAAAGTACCTCCACCTTTCATTTGAGAATATTTCTTCAATAAGAATTATTGTTTTAATTTCAAAGTTATACCCAAATTCCAAATTTCGCTTATTTTGGACAAAAAAATGGATTTAATCGTGTTTTCTGAATAACCCTGTATAAAAAATAAATGGCAACCGAACAGTACGAAAATAAGATTTTCTGCAGACTTTGTTAGAGATAACCGTCGATCATAAGTCCGATTAGTTTGTTTTCATAATATTATGGCTTTTTAAAATAAAAACATAAAAATATTAAATATTTTTGCTGCACACCGTATTTTATTTTCTGAGGGAACAAGTTAATTTCATATAACTGATATTTTTTTGATTTACATTGACTAAAAGCATCTCATAAATAGTTTTTATACATTGAAGTATGCATAGAAAATTTCCTTTTGATTTATAAAGAAAAAAATTTAAATTAAAAATATATTTTGAACGGATTTTATTCGTCACGCAAAATAAGGAGCAATATAGGTTATTTTCATTTATCAAATACACTATTAGGATAATCCAACTAATAGGTTATACATTTTTTAACTTAAGAATAGAAAACAAAAAATGCTAATTAAGACTATTTACATTAACAATAATTATTATAACTTTATATTTCTACATGTTCTCCTCTATTTTCTATACATTTTATAGTTCTTTTGTTAAATTCTTTGGCTACGTTCCTTAAAAAAGCCAGATTGATTCTAGCGACACACTGTCTTATAACATTTTCCAGATGGTACAAAAAAAAAGGCCGATACTTATACACCTGGTTTGATGATCCTTATTTTGCGTGACGAATAAAATCCGTTCAAAATATATTTTTAATTTAAATTTTTTTCTTTGCAAATCAAAAGGAAACTTTCTATGCTTAGTTCAATGTATAAAAAAATATTTATGAGATGAATTAAGTCAATGTAAATCAAAAAATATCAGTTAGATGAAATTAACTTGTTCCCTCAGAAAATAAAATACGGTGTGCAGCAAAAATATTTAATATTTTTATGTTTTTATTTTAAAAAGCCATAATATTATGAAAACAAACTATCCGGACTTATGATCGACGGTTATCTCTAACAAAGTCTGCAGAAAATCTTATTTTCGTACTGTTCGGTTGCCATTAATTTTTTATACAGGGTTATTTAGAAAACACGATTAAATCCATTTTTTTGTCCAAAATAAGCGAAATTTGGAATTTGGGTATAACTTTGAAATTAAAACAATAATTCTTAGTAAAAAAATATTCTCAAATGAAAGATAGAGGTACTTTACTCTTAGCGGAATTTAAAATTTTTGATCCTACCTCGTATACCATAAGACTTTTACCGGATTTAATGGGTGTTATTTTGGTTTGAGAACATGCAGAACCTATCTAAAATAAAATTAATTTTCTAAACTTAGAGATAAAAAAACTTTCCCATATGCTGCGCACTTTCTGCCGGTCACTGTATAACTAAATCATATTATTGAACAAAAAAATTGGAAAGTTCCCTATTATGAAGATATCACAATCTGTAAAAAATATTTTTTACAGATTGGCTCTTAAAGATAATTAATTTTTGATCAAATTATGTCCCATAAAAAATGTTGATAAATCCAACATGAAAGGAGATATTTGGGGTTAAGTTTTTTTTTAAATAATTTTAAAGAGTATTTTAACTATAAATATTTTTAATATCCTTTAGCAGATTTTAATTTAATTTTGGTAATGATAATTTTAGTGATAAAACGCTCATGTAGCGCTAATTTATTACGTCCAGTCAGCAGCAACTAAAATAACAGACATTATTAAACCAAACATACTTAAGGAAAATACAGTAAAGAAGTAGATTGACAGATGAGTACGACTCAGATGCAGATGTACAAACTACGGACACTCGCGACACATAACGATTCCATCGCTCTTTATGAAGATATCTCATTAAGCAGTTGTGATGGTGATTCATTTTAGGTCTTGGTCTTAGATTATATTTGGTGTGGTTTGTTGTTAAAACACATAACGTCGGCTTAATTCGCAAAATGCGCAACTCCGATTCTTAAAAATGTCCAGGAAACGCTAAAAACAATGACTGCAATAATCACATAAATTTGAGGTGCACAATGTGCGCTCTATATAGTATGCGGACTACTGGACTTACGCACTCTGCTATCGCGGAACTGGTAGGGATGGAATTACGAAGTTTTCTGTTGTGCGGATATTAAAAAAGGCAATACAATTTCGGAGATCCGAACTATTCTTTCATATGCGCTATATTTATATAAATCGAATGACATCAAATTTTTAATTTCACCCAAATGTGGAGTTACGCATTTTGCGAATTAAGCCGACGAAATAAGGAGGTTAATGCAGTATTTTATTTACATAATTTCCACACAAGAACACATCACAATGCAAGATGCAACTTTAAAATTACCGTAAAACTAAACTTTTCCTACTTTTCCAAACTTTTCTTGAAAAGATGATCGAACTTTCAGAAATTCCAACTTGTCTGGGAAAACTGGCAACACTACCTGTGGTTAAGAGATAATACCGATCTTATATCCCTTTTGCCCGGAACCAAATCGCAAAAAAAAAATCCACATAAATATTCAGAATTTTAAATTTATTACTTGATACGTTTTAAAAACAAGTCGACAACCTTTCTTTATAACACCTCATGCTTCCAAAATTATTACCAATTCAAATAGCCTGCAATTTTGTAACTAAAAATTGACCCGACACTTTAAAGGTGTTAATTTTAGGTATCGATATCAAATCGACCACTTATCGAACTTATAGATCTCTAAAGGACTTTTATACAGGAAGTTATACGTTTTAGACCTGTCCTATTTTTTAAATTGGTGTGTTTTATCGTATCGCTTATCTGAGACCAATTAGGGCCTTTTTTTTTGTTTGGCTTTTAATGATTGTTAACAGGATTTTTTCCAATATAAAACGTATGGGCATGATGTCGTTGAAAAATTGTATACAGGTGAATGGTGAAATGTCCTTGAATGCGTTTTTTTATTGAAAAACTAAAAAATAAAATAAATAAATCTATTTTTTATTAGTAATGCCGCCGAGACGAGAAATTCTCGTGTCTCGTCTCGTCTCGACGATACGAGAGTGAAATTTTTTTCTCGAGAGAAGTCACGAGGCGAGACGAGAGAAGACCGTTTCTCGTCGAGAAATTTATCGTTTTTTCTCGAATTTTCTCGTTTGTTTGAACACTAAATTTTGGGTATCTCCTAATATATAGACAGAAAAATAATGTGTTTAACGTTCTCACTCTATCGTATTGTGAAGGCATTTACCTACTGCAGTAGAAAAAAACGCAATGGCAATGCTTGTTGGTTTTCATACCAAAGGTTGTCAGATATATATTTTTTAGAAACATAGAAGATACAACAAAAGTATATGAGATTCTTATAGGTATTGTAAAACTTTCTGTTGTAGCGGCGGTGATCTTAAACTAATTACAGTTTACATTGTATAACTAATATGTAAAAGAAGGACACAATAATTAATTATCTAATGTTACCGCGATTTAGTCCGAATATTTCATAAACTATGAGAGATTGATATGTCAAATAGAGCATTTTCGGAAATACTTCTTTAAGTTCTTTCTCTTGCACTTTCTATTAATGTAATAAAAAAATTAAGGTTTTTCCCCGGATGACATTCTGGGCCTGGGCTGATCCCTTTATTTAGTCGAATATTTTCCAAACTATTGCAGTTAATTATGCCCCGAATTATGCCAAAAAATAAATAATAAAAGAAGGGTAGTTCCATTATGAGTCAATTATTATTATTATAAATCGTTCTCTATTCTGTATCTTTTACCACCCCGTATATTTTGGACTGAAAATACCTCGGTGCCAAGCCTATTACATTACGTGAATTATGTCTTATGGCCGCTTGCAATATTTTGTTGATCTAAGAAAAATAGTTTCTAAGTAACATGACTAACAAATCGACTTATATTAAACCCTTCTGCAAGACGACCAAATACTTTTAAATGTTTACCCCCCTTAAGATTCGTATAAAAAAATATTTTTTATGATTCCCTACTCACGAGAAAAAACGAGACGAGACAATGGCACTCTCGAGCGAGAAAAACGCGTTTCTCGTCGAGACGAGATAAAAAAAAATTCTCGCCTCACGAGACGAGACGAGAATGGGCCAATTCTCGTCTCGTCTCGTCTCGCGGCATCACTATTTTTTTTATCAAGGTTTGATAGAATATAATAATTTGGAAAATTCTATTAAATCTCAAAAAGCATTAAAACTGTTTAAAAAAACTTTAAAATTACATTTAATTAAAAAACAAAATGATAAGTAATATTTGATACAATTTACAAAATGTTTAACTTTTCTCTCTGTTTTTGTTAAAAGAAGGTTGCGTTTTAAAATTTAAAAATAAATCTATAAAAATGTGTTAAAAAAATGTATTAAAATAGTTATTTACCTAACAAGTGCGGAAAGTGGTACTTTTCAGCACTCGATGGCAGTTGCACGAACGACGCGAAGCGGCGTTCGGGCAAGCCGTCAAAGGCGGAAAAGACACTTTCCGCATGTGTTAGGTACAAAAGTTTTCCTACGATCGATATAGTTCTGATATAGTTCTCAGATAAACGTCAATTAGGTTCATAATAATATATTGTAATTACAAAAATTATTGAGCTTCTGGCAATAAAAAATATTTATTTCGCAAGTATTTCATTTTATTGAGTGTTTTAGATAAGTTATTCATTAATTTAATAAATCGTGCGGAAAATTTACTAGTGCTGGTAGTCCTGAAAAGTTACTTTTCCGGCACGATTTACATATAAACACATATTTACATATAAATATTACAAAAATCTTTATTTTAGACTAGGAGAATAGAGAACTGAGAACAAATTAAGCATATTATTTAAGTTAAACGTGCATTTTATACAGTGTCACCAGTAAAGTCCGCATCATATGGATTTTTTTTTTATTAACAGCTTTATTCAAAATTTGACTTTGGCATCACGTTCTGCTTCGATCGAGATGAAAATTAAGCAAAAAAATAGTAGTCACGTGATTCGCATTATTTAATTTTTTCCAAAAAATAATTCAAAAGTGGGGTTATTTCTGAAAATATCGAAAAAAGTTATTAGAAAATGTTTTTTTAAATGCAGTTTCTAGCCCACATGCAAAATTTCAGCTGCATAAGATAATTTTGATTTTTTACCTATATTTTGTAAATTGCACCACTTTTGCAAAATAAGACTCAACGCAACCTACATAAAACTTCTTAGTTTTGACTATAGAGGGCTTTAGGAAGGAGTCCGATCGAAAATGGCCGTTCTTTAAATTTACGTCCCTGTTTAGTAGTTAGTTCGCTGGTTTCCCGGTCGCGGCGCAGTGATCGTCAAGTGTTTGACTTTTTACAGGTTTTGATAGACGTCTGCGGTATTTTTGTCCAATAATTAATAAAATAAGCTTTATTATAATATTTTGGCCTTATTAGTATAAACAATGAGTGGCGTAAGAAGATATAGAAGTAGCGTTTGCTTAGTACCGGGTAGTAAAAGTGGATATTCTTCATTCTTCTGATAAAAATCTCAGGAAAAATCGTGGTGAGAAGAACCCTAGTATTTTTCAAGCTCCTAAGGTGGGTAAAAATCACAAAGAAAGGTTCACAATATTGTTTATTATGAATTCAAATAAAAAATATATATAGCAACGTGCAGCATTGTGTAATTATTTGCTTTCCAAACAAAAAGTTGTTTGTGTGTCTAGAAAGACCGGTATTTGAAAAACAAAGCATCCTTGTAATAATGATACATTGTCTTAGAATGAACTACACACGAGGATTATGTATCAAGGAAGTATCCCGAAACTATCTCTTATACATATCTCAGCCTGTAGAGGGTTTTAGTTAACTAAATTCAATAAAACAGTTAATTATCCCATAAGAACCCATGCATTTTACAGATTTAAAGGAACACATGCGCCCCTCGCGGCCATTTTTAAAGCTGCTTTACCGATCCAAAACTTGGCCCGAAACCAATGTATTGCGATCGAACTCCTAACCTAAAGTCCTCCATAGTTTTGACAGTGCTTTATTTCAGATATATTTTCTTTAAAGTAGCGCCCTATTGAATGTGTGTTTTTCTACAAAATCAAAATTGGGCTATTAAAATTTGGTCGCATGTGAAAGTTCTGAAACTAGAAAAATACCTTCTCGTTTGGGTGGTACCACTTTTAACAGTAGCGTTGTAATATTCTATTTCATGCTCTAGTACACTAGTAGTATCTAAGGACGATTTAACGCACTAGCGCGGAAAAGTAACTATCCACGCGCAAAGTAGTGTTTTTCAGAAGCAAGCAAGCAAGCTTGGAGAGACCTGCAAAACACTAATTTTTGGTTGCGTGACGTACAATATTTTTTTTAAGAGCGACACTTCGATATACATTAATTTAATTCTTTATTTTATTTTATTTTATATAACAAAGTGATTAACAATACTAAAACCAGATAAAAGAATAAAGCTCCATAATGTTGAAGAAGCCAGTTTTTGGGACTATTCAGCAAAATATGTCAAAAGGACTTCTTCTTTTACATTTTTCACTTTTTTTTCTCGACACCAATTTTTAAATACGTCGTATGACTTCTCGTACGTGGCTTGTGGCTTTTAATTTTACTGGAAATATATCGTAAATCGCTTTCCTTGCTGCTTCCAAAATGTCTTCTGGAATCTCATTTTCCGTGTCGGATAATTTAAAATCTGAATTCATATTTTTAAATTTGCGCACTCGCGAAACAAGTTTGACATAAACAACAAATTAAAAATCAAAGAACTGTCACTCGACAATACATCGAAATGTTGTTATCACTTATAATCTCCCTAGCAGCAGAATTATTACCGATAATTTTTTTTAAGGTCACGAATGTGTTAAACATGAGTGAAACCGAGAAAAAAATTATCGGGAATTAATTCTGCTGCGTGGGAGATTCGGTAAGAAAATATCATAAATTGGAGTTTATTTTAATGTTCCTGAAATTTTAGTAATAAACCATAGTTACTAACAAGTAAAATCAACTTCTATTGTAAAAACACATTGCGTCATATTAAACTAAACTCATCGGAAATATGTTTTTTAAAGTTATATTTGAATTTAAAACTATAAAGATATTGGATTTCAGATAACATATTTGTTATTTAATGATTCTCACATTTTAGTAATAAAAATGAGTTACTAACTGCTCAATTTCTTTAGCAATCGAACTTGCTGATTCATTATTAAAACGAATCATTTTTTACACAATATTATTGTAACAATAAATATCACGGGTTCGACTAAAAAACTGATTGTTACTTGCTGGTTTGTCTCACCTGTCACCTTGAAATGACTTGACAATTGAATTAAAATTAAGTCGTAGTAGTATACCTAAGAAAATTTAACACTTATTAACGGCATCGGTGGCTCCGTGGTTAACGCGGTAGTCGCTGAGAACTCTAGGACGAGAGTTTGTGGGTTCGTATCCCACTGCCGGCAAACTGGTTCGAGCCCAGTGGATTTTAGTGGTATAAGTCTTGACGTGGGTCCAGCGTCGAGCAAAAATTAGGGAAGAGTGAAAAATGTATCATCCCCCAAAACCACCCCATTCACGCCGGTAACCAGGCCGGATGAGATCGGATATCTCGTGGGGTGGAGGGGGAAGGAACACACTCCCCAATCGGTAGGTCATAGAAAGCACGAAACCAAGGGTTGATAGCCCTTGGGGGGTGCTTCTAATGACTGAGGATCGTGGTTCGGAGCCCACGTTAAACCGTAGGTCCCCTCGGGAATGGCCCTGGCAGCGAACGAAGAGGAAAAAATTGGAAAAAAGCAAGCAACACTTATTAATTTCATTAGGTTAATAGGCTATAGACTATCGCGATAGTCTCCCGTTGCTATAAGCAACGTAAACAAAAAGGAGCCTTCTAATTGGTTGAAAAAAAATTTATGAAATTTTCATAGTAACGAAATCAATGTAGATTATATTATTAAAGAGCGATTGGAAAAATGAAAAAAACAGGGACCGGAAAAATCTTTTGCCGGTCCCTCCTGTCCATTTTCCGGTCTTGATCGACAAAACGTTATTTTCTGGACGAAAAATTGTCCAAAAAGTGTACATATCCGGTCGGTCTTAAAAAATAGTAATTTACTTTACAAGACCGGAAAGTAGTGTTTTTCAGGTCGAGACAAGCATTTCCAGGGCGAGCCATAGGCGAGTCCTGGAAGCTTGGAGAGACCTGGAAAACACTAAATTTCGGTTGCGTGACGTAAAATATTTTTTTTAAGACCGACACTTCGATATATTTTATAATCTACGCGAAACAAGTTTGACATAAAGAACAAAATTAAAAATCAACGAACTGTCACTCGACAATACATCGAAATGTTGTTGTCATAATAACGAAATCAAGGTATCTTGTATTATCAAAGAGCGATTGGAAAAACAAAAAACAGGGTGACAGTGACATTAGAGACCGGAAAGTGACATTAGAGTCCGGAAAAGATTTTTCCGGTCTTGCGATCGGAAAAACGTTATTTTCTAGACGAAAAATTGTCCAGAAAGTGTAAATTTTCTGGTCGGTCTTAAAAAATAGTAATTTACGTTACAAGACCGGAAAGTAGTGTTTTTCAGGTCGAGACAAGCATTTCCAGGGCGAGCCATAGGCGAGTCCTGGAAGCTTGGAGAGACCTGGAAAACACTAATTTTCGGTTGCGTGACGTACAATATTTTTTTTAAGACCGACACTTCGATATATTTTATATTCTACGCGAAACAAGTTTGACATAAAGAACAAAATTAAAAATCAACGAACTGTCACTCGACAATACATCGAAATGTTGTTGTCATAATAACGAAATCAAGGTATCTTGTATTATCAAAGAGCGATTGGAAAAACAAAAAAACAGGGTGACAGTGACATTAGAGACCGGAAAGTGACATTAGAGTCCGGAAAAGATTTTTCCGGTCTCTAATGTCACTTTTCCGGTCTTGCGATCGGAAAAACGTTATTTTCTAGACGAAAAATTGTCCAGAAAGTGTAAATTTTCTGGTCGGTTTTAAAAAAAATATATTTCTCATCGCATATTAACTGTAAGTAATTAAATTTAATAATAATGCCTTTTATTTCATACACAAATATTAATACAAAAAAAATATTAATAAAGGTGGCGGTATTCAACTACAGCTGCTCATACAACCACCTAATTCATAAAAATAAATAAAATAGAAATCCAAGGAAACAACAAAAATATAAAAAAACAAAAGCAGAAGTTCTAACATGGAAAATATATGTTTTTGAATATAAAAGGAAAAAAAAATATGCCTAATGTAAACTTAAAGTAATATTAGTAAAAAGTAAAATAATAAACAAAAAAGTTGAAAACTAAAAGCAATGTAAAAGTGAAATAAGTTCAAACAAAAATAGAAAAAAAAATAGAAAAAAAAAATAGAAAAAAAAAATAGAAAAGTTACATGCTGCGCAAACGCTAGCGCGGACTGCGACCCGCCAGCAGATGCTCTTTAACACCCCTACAAAAGGCCGCAGAGCTGGGAGCCATCCTGATACAGTATGGCAAAGAATTGAAAGTGGTAACGGCCGTATAGCGGAATGAACGCTGAAAAAAAGCATGGTTGTGCTTGGGAACACTATACAAATCCCTGTGGCGAGTAAGAACACTATGCACATCAGAACCCTTAGTAAGTTTATTAAAGAGGTAAGAAGGAAGTTCAGTTAGTCTAATTTTGTAAACCAGATGTAGGATATGAAGTACATAACGCTCTTTGATAGTAAGCCATCCTGATTCGATCAAATAAGGGGAGATATGATCGAATTTGCGGACATTAAAACTAAATCTAAGACACGCGTTCTGCAGTTTCTGTAAGCTATTTTTGTCTTTTTGAAGCAATGCAGGCCAGTAGACAACATCACAATAACCTAGATGGGATAAAATTAAAGAATCAGTTAGACGTAATTTAGTATCCGTATCAAAAATATCTCGATGCATGTATAGAAGTTTTAATTTAGCGTATGTTTTTTGAATCAATGAAGAAATATGATCTGAATATCTAAACTCAGAATCAATATGCAGTCCTAGGTTTTTACATGTATTTATAGGCTCTATCACAGTGCCGTTAACAAAGATTTGAAACACAGGATTTTCAATTATAAGGGACTTGCACTTACCAAATACTACGAGCTGAGTTTTCTTCTCGTTTAGAATTAAGTTGTGGGATTTAGAGATATCCGAAAGTAGTTTAAGATCTTCGTTAATTTTTGTTACGGCAGTAGCGACATCAGGGGGTAAAAAGGACAAGTACAACTGTGTATCATCCGCAAACTGATGGGACTCACAATGCTTAAGAAATTTTGAAAAATCAGAAGTATAAATTGAGAATAAAAGAGGACCTAAAATGCTGCCCTGAGCCACACCTCTACTAATGAAATGCATCTGGGAAGGACTAGCATTAATTATTACCCGCTGGGATCTGTTAGAAAAATATGACTCAAAAAATTGTAATGCTACATCACCCAGGCCAAAAAATTTAAGTTTAGTAAGTAGTATATCATGCCCAATTGTATCAAAGGCCTTGCTATAATCAAGTAAAATAAGGCAGCTACAGTTATTGTTATCCCAATCCCCCAAAATGTCGTCAGTTATATTTAACAAGGCCGTGGTTGTACTGTGGTTTCTACGGAACCCTGACTGAGTCGGTGGAAGAATGTTATTCGTATTCAAAAAAGAAGTTAATTGGTCAGCCACAACTCTTTCTAGGATTTTAGATAAAGTAGGTAGGATACTGATGGGCCTATAATCCGATAGCTGTTTAGGACTTGTAACTTTAGGAACCGGCACAATATTGGCGGTCTTCCAGGCATTCGGAAAATAGCCTGTCAAAAGGCATCTATTGATTATGAAGCAGATAACGTCTGATAAATAAGGAGTTATATAATGCAGCATTTTTAAATTTATACCATCATTTCCAACCGCGTTGCTCTTCAAACTGGTAATAATTTTGTCAATATCTACATCAGTAACCGCATTAAATTTAAAATCATCACACTGGTTAAACCTTTTATTTACGTAGTTTTGTTCGATAAAGTTACGATCAGCAGGACCGACGGTAGGTAGTGAATTAGTGAAAAAAATATTAAAATCATTAGAGTCACCCACCTTTAATAATGAATTAGATGATTGAGAGTTAGAACTTAAATTTAAATAACCTATAGTGCGCCAGAAGTTTTTAGGGTCTCTTCTAAAGGTATGTTGTAAATAAGCTTTTTTTCGGCTCTAACTGCAATGTTTACTTGATTGCGTAAGCTTTTATAATATGTCCAAGTAGCGTCAGTTTTAAGTCTTTTGTACTTAGAAAATGCCCTGTCCCTGAGCTTCATCATAAATTTCAAAGTGGGTGTAATCCAAGGCGCTGGGGCTTTAGTAATTTTTGAAGTTTTAAGAGGAGCATGTAGGTTAAAAATATTTATAACATTGTTATTAAGGAAGTCCACCATTGCGTCGATATCGGTTAAGGAATATATATAATGCCAGTTAATATTTTGAAGATCAAGCAAAAAATCATTGTACTGAAAGTTTGAATAGTCCCGATAAGTTTTGAAGGTAGGACCTGGCTTGGTTTTACATATCCTGATCATAAAGTTGACCATTTTGTGGTCGGATATGTCGTCCATGTTGATTACGGATGCACCCTGTACAAGATTTAAGTCCGAGCATACCAGGACATCCAAGAGTGACCTAGTCGAAGGAGTGACGCGAGTATGATCCTTAATACATTGTGTTAATCCGTATTTATTAAATAAACTAGAAAGATACACAGCACCTGCACTATTGGGGTTACTAAGATCTACGTTAAGATCGCCGCCAAAAGCAACAAAGTCAAATTCAGGCAAGAAACTCACCAAAGAATTTTCTAATTCGTCCATACAGACGTTTAAATTAGAGTTAGGAGGTCTATATAGCGCACCCAAGCACACTCGTCTCCCACCCAGCCTAACTGAAATCCACAGTTGCTCCAAGGATGGACAGCGATGCTAAAGCGACGCGGCTATTGTTGCGGTAACCGGAACTTAAAGAACTGGTCTATAAACCCCCGACCGATCGAAGGACGTCTCGCGACGTTGCGACAATTTGCAAAACATTATTTACATCGGCCGTCCGAACGAATTTATGTATTTATGTCGCGTCCGTTCCCATGTAGGTCTTATCTGATACAAGCGTTATCTTATGCGGCGATCTCGACCGTAAGCCCACATATTTTGGATTCCCTTTTTTTTTACTTCGAACCCGTAACGCACCCCGCGGAGAGCGCGCGTACTATCTGATGTTTAAATTACCCGAGAAAGACAAAAGAAAAAAAAGAGCGAATGGGAAAAAAGAATGAGTATACGGGAAAAGTGGTCTGGTCATGTACAATTAATATTTATGTAAGATATGCGATAATATCTAGAATTAAAGACGGTTACTTTTAATGTTTATCCTATCGCACAAAAGAAAAAACCATAAAATTTCCTATATGGTTTTAGTTTTTAAGAAGATACGCTCTACAGCGATCTACGTCACAATGAATTGTCCAGTCACAGGGATCGCCCCGGAATGATTTGCCGACTACGGACTACGGGTCTCCTGTTCTTTTCTATTTAAGTAATCGAAACAAAGACAACATTATAATCGGTCGCACTACTGACAACTAAAAGAATTACGCGAATAATGATATGACGTATTAAATATCTGATCTCATCATGTTTTCAAACTTTCTGATGATGGGAACGACTGAAAACATAATTTTATTCTAATAAAAATATTATTGTTTGAAGGTGGTAGACAATGAAGTAATATCAAAAAAATTACCTTGTCGGACTTCCATTGCCTTTATTTTGTTACTTAACACAACGTTTCGGTTAGTTAGTATCTCTAACCGTTTTCAAGTGTAAACTAAATTATAATTCTAAGTGTACTATCTTAAATACTATCCATGTGCAATAAAGTTGAAGCTGTTGATTTTGGACAAAAAAAGGCTTCCAGATATTGGGGATATCTCTATACTTGGTTTACTAAATATATGGGTATTTTGATTTATGAAAGCTGCTTCTTTGATTTTCGTTTTCTCCAGTGCTGTTCCGTGTTCAAAACCTTGGCTTCTGACCACTGTATATTATGTTGGTTGGTCCATACATATTCCGCTATACCAGATCTCGAAGTTTCACCCAGGTTTCACCTCTTTGAGTAAGTTTTAAGATGTTCTTTAACTCGTACGGGAAGAGGTCTTTTTGTTTCTCCAATGTACGATTCGCCACACTCGCAAGGAATTTGATACATATACTTTTTTGTGTTTTCATTACGGGGTGGTTTTACTTTCGTAAGAAAGCTTCTAAGCATATTTAAGGGTTTGAGGCTATTTTGACATTATAGTTTTTGGTTATTCTTCTAACCTTTTTAGAAATCCCCAAAACGTTGTGTTAAGTAACAACATAAAGACAATGGAAGTCCTACAAGGTAATTTTGTTTTTTATTATTGTTTTATTATTGTATATATTAGAATATTATTCTTTCAAAAGGTCAACATGTTTTGAATGTACCGGGTGGTCAACTAAGAATGGCCGCCGGCTATATCTCAGAAACTACTAAACATAGAAGCTTGGGAAAAAAAATTATGATTAAAGCGGTCATGAGAAAATTCTGGAAATTACTTTCAAGTTCCTCATTTCGCCGCAAGGGGGCACAATTGAAAATTTTTTTTTAATTTTAAATTTCTCCGAAAATTCCCATATTAGGGTATAACTCTGATTACATCATTGGAAAGCTTAGACAATTCTGCATCATTTTAGTTTAAGGCTCGTTGGCTTACCGAAATTGACAAGAGTGGGGGAAGCTATTGAATGTGTAAACATTAAAGTCGCCGTAACTAAATTTAAGCTTGTTTGGAAGGGAAAGGTAAGGACCAAGTACCGTCGTATCCAATGATACACGATAGTTTCTAATAAAATTGCTAGAGGGCGCAATTTGTCATAATAACAGTTTTTTTGATTTTATCCCGAAAATTCAAATCATACGGTATACTTATGATATCATAATCGGAAAGTAGATGAAATTAACAAGAAAAGATGTGAAAACCGCAGTTTGATATCTTTGTTCGTTTCAGAGTTATTGCCAAAATAATAATTTTTAATACAAATTGCGCCCTCTAGCACTTTTATTAGAAACTATTGTGTACCATTGGATACGACAATTGAAGGTACTTCCAAACAAGCTTAAATTTAGTAAAATCGGATAAGTCGTTTAGAAGTTACAGCGATTTTAATGTTTACACATTCAATAGCTTCTCCCACTCTTATCAAGTGAAAGTGTAAACATTAAAATCGCTGTAACTTCTAAACGACTTATCCGATTTTACTAAATTTAAGCTTGTTTGGAAGTACCTTCAATTGTCGTATCCAATGGTACACAATAGTTTCTAATAAAAGTGCTAGAGGGCGCAATGTGTATTAAAAATTATTGTTTTGGCAATAACTCTGAAACGAACAAAGATATCAAACTGCGGTTTTCACATCTTTTCTTGTAAATTTCATCTACTTTCCGATTATGATGTCATAAGTATACCGTATGATTTGAATTTTCGGGATAAAATCAAAAAAACTGTTATTATTACAAATTGCGCCCTCTAGCAATTTTATTAGAAACTATCGTGTATCACTGGATACGACGATTGAAGGTACTTACCTTTCCCTTCCAAACAAGCTTAAATTTAGTAAAATCGAATAAGGCGTTTAGAAGTTACGGCGATTTTAATGTTTACACATTCAATAGCTTCCCCCACTCTTATCAAGGTCGGTACGCCAACGAGCCTTAAACCAAAATGATGTAGAATTGTCTAAGCTTTCCAATTATGTAATCAGAGTTACACCCTAATATGGGAATTTTCGGAGAAATTTAAAATTAAAAAAAATAATTTTCAATTGCGCCCCCTTGCAGCGAAATGAGGAACTTGAAAGTAAATTCCAGAATTTTCTCATGACCGCTTTAATCATAATTTTGTTTTCCCAAGCTTCTATCTTTAGTAGTTTCTGAGATATAGCCGGCGGCCATTCTTAGTTGACCACCCGGTACATGACAGAAAAAGCTTTGCTGATGGTGTTAGCAAAAGAGAAAATGGTAGATAGTATCCAACCTCAGTGGAGCTTCTATAGAATATAAAATGGTTTGTTTGTATGACATAACGAATAGTGAAAAAAAAATTAAAGAAAATAAAAAAAAATTGAAGCCAATTTTCTTATCAGCGTACTGAACTTGTCGAAAACTATCTATAGAAACACAATTCAAAAATTTGTTTATAAAGAAAAGTCCAAACTAACTGAATGAAGGCGAAAGTAAAATAAAATTTGTAAAAAGAAAATTTTAAAAGAGAAGATACTATAATATTATGTTGTATGGATAATGATAAGATGATGAAATATTATTAAAATTCCGTGACTTCTGCCCACTTTGGTTTTTATTGTAAACAAATCGGGTAAGGGACATAAGATTCCTTATGCGCCAGTAAAAGAGAGAGATATATTTTTTGTCGCTTATATCTCATAATAAAAATTGTATGCGTCCGTCGCAGAGCAACACCAAAAAGTTTTTGTGGCGCCAGGGAGTTTTTGCACCGTAGTCAATTTTTTAGGACAGCCACATCCCTAAACTGGTGACCTTAAATGCGTTCAGTCAAATAATATAGTAGCTAAGTAGAGCTAGAGCTACCAAATGTGAACGCCAATTCACGAGCCACAACTCTTTCTAGGATTTTAGATAAAGTAGGTAGGATACTGATGGGCCTATAATCCGATAGCTGTTTAGGACTTGTAACTTTAGGAACCGGCACAATATTGGCGGTCTTCCAGGCATTCGGAAAATAGCCTGTCAAAAGGCATCTATTGATTATGAAGCAGATAACGTCTGATAAATAAGGAGTTATATAATGCAGCATTTTTAAATTTATACCATCATTTCCAACCGCGTTGCTCTTCAAACTGGTAATAATTTTGTCAATATCTACATCAGTAACCGCATTAAATTTAAAATCATCACACTGGTTAAACCTTTTATTTACGTAGTTTTGTTCGATAAAGTTACGATCAGCAGGACCGACGGTAGGTAGTGAATTAGTGAAAAAAATATTAAAATCATTAGAGTCACCCACCTTTAATAATGAATTAGATGATTGAGAGTTAGAACTTAAATTTAAATAACCTATAGTGCGCCAGAAGTTTTTAGGGTCTCTTCTAAAGGTATGTTGTAAATAAGCTTTTTTTCGGCTCTAACTGCAATGTTTACTTGATTGCGTAAGCTTTTATAATATGTCCAAGTAGCGTCAGTTTTAAGTCTTTTGTACTTAGAAAATGCCCTGTCCCTGAGCTTCATCATAAATTTCAAAGTGGGTGTAATCCAAGGCGCTGGGGCTTTAGTAATTTTTGAAGTTTTAAGAGGAGCATGTAGGTTAAAAATATTTATAACATTGTTATTAAGGAAGTCCACCATTGCGTCGATATCGGTTAAGGAATATATATAATGCCAGTTAATATTTTGAAGATCAAGCAAAAAATCATTGTACTGAAAGTTTGAATAGTCCCGATAAGTTTTGAAGGTAGGACCTGGCTTGGTTTTACATATCCTGATCATAAAGTTGACCATTTTGTGGTCGGATATGTCGTCCATGTTGATTACGGATGCACCCTGTACAAGATTTAAGTCCGAGCATACCAGGACATCCAAGAGTGACCTAGTCGAAGGAGTGACGCGAGTATGATCCTTAATACATTGTGTTAATCCGTATTTATTAAATAAACTAGAAAGATACACAGCACCTGCACTATTGGGGTTACTAAGATCTACGTTAAGATCGCCGCCAAAAGCAACAAAGTCAAATTCAGGCAAGAAACTCACCAAAGAATTTTCTAATTCGTCCATACAGACGTTTAAATTAGAGTTAGGAGGTCTATATAGCGCACCCAAGCACACTCGTCTCCCACCCAGCCTAACTGAAATCCACAGTTGCTCCAAGGATGGACAGCGATGCTAAAGCGACGCGGCTATTGTTGCGGTAACCGGAACTTAAAGAACTGGTCTATAAACCCCCGACCGATCGAAGGACGTCTCGCGACGTTGCGACAATTTGCAAAACATTATTTACATCGGCCGTCCGAACGAATTTATGTATTTATGTCGCGTCCGTTCCCATGTAGGTCTTATCTGATACAAGCGTTATCTTATGCGGCGATCTCGACCGTAAGCCCACATATTTTGGATTCCCTTTTTTTTTACTTCGAACCCGTAACGCACCCCGCGGAGAGCGCGCGTACTATCTGATGTTTAAATTACCCGAGAAAGACAAAAGAAAAAAAAGAGCGAATGGGAAAAAAGAATGAGTATACGGGAAAAGTGGTCTGGTCATGTACAATTAATATTTATGTAAGATATGCGATAATATCTAGAATTAAAGACGGTTACTTTTAATGTTTATCCTATCGCACAAAAGAAAAAACCATAAAATTTCCTATATGGTTTTAGTTTTTAAGAAGATACGCTCTACAGCGATCTACGTCACAATGAATTGTCCAGTCACAGGGATCGCCCCGGAATGATTTGCCGACTACGGACTACGGGTCTCCTGTTCTTTTCTATTTAAGTAATCGAAACAAAGACAACATTATAATCGGTCGCACTACTGACAACTAAAAGAATTACGCGAATAATGATATGACGTATTAAATATCTGATCTCATCATGTTTTCAAACTTTCTGATGATGGGAACGACTGAAAACATAATTTTATTCTAATAAAAATATTATTGTTTGAAGGTGGTAGACAATGAAGTAATATCAAAAAAATTACCTTGTCGGACTTCCATTGCCTTTATTTTGTTACTTAACACAACGTTTCGGTTAGTTAGTATCTCTAACCGTTTTCAAGTGTAAACTAAATTATAATTCTAAGTGTACTATCTTAAATACTATCCATGTGCAATAAAGTTGAAGCTGTTGATTTTGGACAAAAAAAGGCTTCCAGATATTGGGGATATCTCTATACTTGGTTTACTAAATATATGGGTATTTTGATTTATGAAAGCTGCTTCTTTGATTTTCGTTTTCTCCAGTGCTGTTCCGTGTTCAAAACCTTGGCTTCTGACCACTGTATATTATGTTGGTTGGTCCATACATATTCCGCTATACCAGATCTCGAAGTTTCACCCAGGTTTCACCTCTTTGAGTAAGTTTTAAGATGTTCTTTAACTCGTACGGGAAGAGGTCTTTTTGTTTCTCCAATGTACGATTCGCCACACTCGCAAGGAATTTGATACATATACTTTTTTGTGTTTTCATTACGGGGTGGTTTTACTTTCGTAAGAAAGCTTCTAAGCATATTTAAGGGTTTGAGGCTATTTTGACATTATAGTTTTTGGTTATTCTTCTAACCTTTTTAGAAATCCCCAAAACGTTGTGTTAAGTAACAACATAAAGACAATGGAAGTCCTACAAGGTAATTTTGTTTTTTATTATTGTTTTATTATTGTATATATTAGAATATTATTCTTTCAAAAGGTCAACATGTTTTGAATGTACCGGGTGGTCAACTAAGAATGGCCGCCGGCTATATCTCAGAAACTACTAAACATAGAAGCTTGGGAAAAAAAATTATGATTAAAGCGGTCATGAGAAAATTCTGGAAATTACTTTCAAGTTCCTCATTTCGCCGCAAGGGGGCACAATTGAAAATTTTTTTTTAATTTTAAATTTCTCCGAAAATTCCCATATTAGGGTATAACTCTGATTACATCATTGGAAAGCTTAGACAATTCTGCATCATTTTAGTTTAAGGCTCGTTGGCTTACCGAAATTGACAAGAGTGGGGGAAGCTATTGAATGTGTAAACATTAAAGTCGCCGTAACTAAATTTAAGCTTGTTTGGAAGGGAAAGGTAAGGACCAAGTACCGTCGTATCCAATGATACACGATAGTTTCTAATAAAATTGCTAGAGGGCGCAATTTGTCATAATAACAGTTTTTTTGATTTTATCCCGAAAATTCAAATCATACGGTATACTTATGATATCATAATCGGAAAGTAGATGAAATTAACAAGAAAAGATGTGAAAACCGCAGTTTGATATCTTTGTTCGTTTCAGAGTTATTGCCAAAATAATAATTTTTAATACAAATTGCGCCCTCTAGCACTTTTATTAGAAACTATTGTGTACCATTGGATACGACAATTGAAGGTACTTCCAAACAAGCTTAAATTTAGTAAAATCGGATAAGTCGTTTAGAAGTTACAGCGATTTTAATGTTTACACATTCAATAGCTTCTCCCACTCTTATCAAGTGAAAGTGTAAACATTAAAATCGCTGTAACTTCTAAACGACTTATCCGATTTTACTAAATTTAAGCTTGTTTGGAAGTACCTTCAATTGTCGTATCCAATGGTACACAATAGTTTCTAATAAAAGTGCTAGAGGGCGCAATGTGTATTAAAAATTATTGTTTTGGCAATAACTCTGAAACGAACAAAGATATCAAACTGCGGTTTTCACATCTTTTCTTGTAAATTTCATCTACTTTCCGATTATGATGTCATAAGTATACCGTATGATTTGAATTTTCGGGATAAAATCAAAAAAACTGTTATTATTACAAATTGCGCCCTCTAGCAATTTTATTAGAAACTATCGTGTATCACTGGATACGACGATTGAAGGTACTTACCTTTCCCTTCCAAACAAGCTTAAATTTAGTAAAATCGAATAAGGCGTTTAGAAGTTACGGCGATTTTAATGTTTACACATTCAATAGCTTCCCCCACTCTTATCAAGGTCGGTACGCCAACGAGCCTTAAACCAAAATGATGTAGAATTGTCTAAGCTTTCCAATTATGTAATCAGAGTTACACCCTAATATGGGAATTTTCGGAGAAATTTAAAATTAAAAAAAATAATTTTCAATTGCGCCCCCTTGCAGCGAAATGAGGAACTTGAAAGTAAATTCCAGAATTTTCTCATGACCGCTTTAATCATAATTTTGTTTTCCCAAGCTTCTATCTTTAGTAGTTTCTGAGATATAGCCGGCGGCCATTCTTAGTTGACCACCCGGTACATGACAGAAAAAGCTTTGCTGATGGTGTTAGCAAAAGAGAAAATGGTAGATAGTATCCAACCTCAGTGGAGCTTCTATAGAATATAAAATGGTTTGTTTGTATGACATAACGAATAGTGAAAAAAAAATTAAAGAAAATAAAAAAAAATTGAAGCCAATTTTCTTATCAGCGTACTGAACTTGTCGAAAACTATCTATAGAAACACAATTCAAAAATTTGTTTATAAAGAAAAGTCCAAACTAACTGAATGAAGGCGAAAGTAAAATAAAATTTGTAAAAAGAAAATTTTAAAAGAGAAGATACTATAATATTATGTTGTATGGATAATGATAAGATGATGAAATATTATTAAAATTCCGTGACTTCTGCCCACTTTGGTTTTTATTGTAAACAAATCGGGTAAGGGACATAAGATTCCTTATGCGCCAGTAAAAGAGAGAGATATATTTTTTGTCGCTTATATCTCATAATAAAAATTGTATGCGTCCGTCGCAGAGCAACACCAAAAAGTTTTTGTGGCGCCAGGGAGTTTTTGCACCGTAGTCAATTTTTTAGGACAGCCACATCCCTAAACTGGTGACCTTAAATGCGTTCAGTCAAATAATATAGTAGCTAAGTAGAGCTAGAGCTACCAAATGTGAACGCCAATTCACGAGTTATTGACAAAATGGTGATTGCAAAAATAATTGGTATTTACTTGTTTAAAATATACTTACATACTGTCATGAGCCAGGCGAAGCCATTACATGTAACAAAAAAAAAATAATTAAAAAACGGAATTAATAAATAGTAATAAAATATGACGGTCAATAAGAACTTAAAATTATTTATTACTTAAATTATTTAAAAATTTATTACTTAAATTATTTAAAATGTAAGTCAAGCAAAGTCGTCAAGGGGACAGTAGAAAAGTAATAAGGAATTTTAGATGCCTTTTTATATAAAACAATTATCATAACGAGGATTATTTTACTAGAGAATAAATAAAATAAGCCATTGGACAATAAATTAGAACTATTTTACAACAATTTCTCAAATAATGCAACTTAGCAGCAACAAATAGGCAATTTCTCGATACCCGATGTTGTAATTATATACAACTCTAAGCGGGGTGACACACTGGAGAAACAAGTTTCGTGAAATTTGTTGCAAGAAACAGGAAACTTGTTTCAGTATCACACAACCCATATATTTAAATGAGACGGAACACACTGGTGTTTGTGAAACAGGCGACCCGAAATTGTTTCGCATAGAAATTTTACATTGACATAAAAAAAAGTTTGACATAACTTGTTTCAGCAACAAGTTTCATGAAACTTATTTCTCCAGTGTGTCACCCACCTAACTCTAAAATTTTAAAAAAAATCCAATCTATTTCCATTTAAAAACGTTTCAAATAATGTGAAAAGGAAGGTTAGTAGACATAATGTACCTAATAGTATCGATAACGATAATAACAACAAATAACTACTGACAATAACATAGCTAGTAAAAATTACTTACATATTATAGTACACTACATTAATTTTATTATGAAATCGATACTATTAGGTACATTATGTCTACCAACCTTCCTTTTTACATTATTTTAAACATTTTTAAATGGAAATAGATTGATTTTTTTTTATTTTAGAGTTAGAGTTGTAACTAATTAACTTTTTTTCCCATAGAACTATTTGAGATAAAAAATTGATACTATCAGGAAATGATAACGTTGATGGGAGGAATCGAATTCAATAAAAAAAAGAGTAGTGTTACATTTGAAAAAAAAGCATTCCTTGGGTTACAGAAAAAAACTAAAAATCTGGCAACGTCGCAATTGTCAATTTTCAATTAAATTTTTTAAGTTATCCGCCTGTACCAAAATTCATTGATTTAGCCTTGGTGGTTTTGAAGAAAATTAGCCGTTTCGGTTATTTCAACTAACCCTGTATATCAAAGGCTGATACCTTTTATCATCCTAACCCTGTACAGGGTGTCCCAAATTCGAGCCTCATCATGGGGATCTCGAAAACTATAAGAGATACAGCATCGGTTAAATTGTGGCAAAGTTGCGCAATTTCGTACTGAGCAATATCGCAAAAAAATATCTGAGCTATCTTTTTTAGTTTTTGAAATTTTTGCAAAAAACTAAAATTTTGAGTTTTTGTTTTTTTAAATTGCTCGACTTATTTTATCCGCTACAGAAAAACAAGCACAACATTGTTAAGGCAACTTTTTACGCTCCATATTGTGACGTTTTTAGAATTTCGTTACAACGTTTCGTTTTTGTGGAACTATTATCAACTTTAATTTTTTAAATACGGACCTGCATTTTTTATTTTATTTTTTGATAGCCCTTTAAGCCCTGAAATAAACCATGTACCACACTTAATAATATTCAGACGTTTTGATGTCATTATTACATCTTCAGGAATGTGATAATTATTTTTAAATACGGCCCTGGTGTTAGTTACTTAATCTTTTTACCACATACAATATGTAAATGGATCCGGAGTTTTATACAAATAATTTACTATATTTAAGTTTTTATATAAATTGTAACAAAGTAAAAATAAAACCAAACAAAAGTTTGCTATGACAAGAACTTTTACTTGATTGTTTGGCTTAAGGTTGAATTCTCAACGTCATTTCATCTATTGCCAACCTATAACCTATTTGACGTTGCTTTTTTTAGTTTATTATTTGATTAACTAACATTTAAATAACATCAATATCGTCGGTACAATATTTAGGTAATAGATTACAAAAACATCAATTTATTTCATTGCTAATTTTGGGAGAATTGTATAGTGAAAGAAGAATGACATAATAATGTTAAAAAAATCTTACCCGACATTTTTCGCTATAAAATTCTCCTAAAATATTTAATGAAATTCCTTGATATTTATTTAATATGTCAATTATTATCTATAAAATATAAAGACGATAATGATTTTAATTAAGTTTTGTGTGAAAGCTAGAAAAATTAAATAAATATAAGCGAAATAGGTTATAGGTTGGCAAGCATGTTGATACTTCCACCTTAATTATCTTGACAACTGCAGTCACCATTTATACTGAATATTTCAGCAAAATTATGTTTTCTGCTTTAGAAAAGCGCGACATGTTACGAGTTTATTATTCTTCCAATAGGAATTCACAAATTTCTTGTGACCGTTATTTATAGGACTATTCTGAACGCTTGCAGCCTCATTATAAATATTTTGCTACGCTTGATACTAATTTAGCCCAGTATGGTAGTTTTAATAAACCAAGAGTCAAATATACACCAGGGCCGTATTTAAAAATAATTATCACATTCCTGAAGATGTAGTAATGACATCAAAACGTCTAAATATAATTAAGTTTGCTACATGGTTGAATTTAGGGCTTAAAGGGCTATCAAAAAATAAAATAAAAAATGCAGGTCCGTATTTAAAAAATTAAAGTTGATAATAGTTCCACAAAAACGAAACGTTGTAACGAAATTCTAAAAACGTCACAATATGGAGCGTAAAAAGTTGCCTTAACAATGTTGTGCTGGATTTTCTGTAGCGGATAAAATAAGTCGAGCAATTTAAAAAAACAAAAACTCAAAATTTTAGTTTTTTGCAAAAATTTCACAAACTAAAAAATATAGCTCAGATATTTTTTTGCGATATTGCTCAGCACGAAATTGCGCAACTTTGCCACAATTTAACCGATGCTGTATCTCTTATAGTTTTCGAGATCCCCATGATGAGGCTCGAATTTGGGACACCTTGTACACTTTAGTAGCACTGTTAAAAATTCGTCCTGAAATTGTTTTTCCACCCTGTGCGTTCGTAAAAAATAATAAACCGCTTTTAAAAAAGCTTCCGTAATAAGCCAAAACTTTTATCTAAATCCGATCTGAAATGCGTCCGCTCGATAAAAAACCAAACGCATCGCCTGGTTAAATACCTCCATGGGCTAAACACTCGAGCAGGTGTATTAGGTACTTATTCTTATTAGTTTCAAGAATATGTATCTCAATAACAAGTAGCTAGAATGTAATTTAAAAAATCGTCCATGTTAATCAAAGAGACTGATACAAGTTTCAAAATGAGCAAGAAAAAGATACCTAGTCTCGTTTAGGCATTTATACAGTGGCGCTCTCAGCTTTTTTCAAAAAGGGGAATGGGCGGCTTAGGGTTGACCCAATCGTCGGGTTAGAGTATTATGAAAAAAAGTTACCCCTGTATATACAAGTCCGCATCATATGGGATTTTTTTTTATTAATGGCTTTATTCGAAATTTGACTTTGGCATCAAGTTCTGCTTCGATCGATATGAGAATTAAGCAAAAAATAGTAATGTGATACGCATTATCTGTCAAATTTTAATTTTGTCCAAAAATAATTCAAAAGTGGGGTTATTTCGGAAAATATCGAAAAAAGTTATTAGAAAAAGTTTTTTTAAATGCAGTTTCTAGCCCACATGGAAAATTTCAGCTGCATAAGATAATTTTGATTTTTTACCTATATTTTGTAAATTGCACCATTTTTGCAAACTAAGACTTAACGCAACCTACATAAAATATCTCAGTTTTGACAAGGCTTTATTTCAGATAAATGAGCGCCATATTAAATGTGTGTTTTTCTACAAAATCAAAATTGGGTTATAAAAATTTGGTCGCATGTGATGCAAAGTTTATTTGTTTTTGACCCCACATAAAATAAGTATTTTTAAAAAGGGAGTTCGTGTCTGAAAGAAATACATATTAAGACAAAAAAGAACACAATGTCATCAGTAAAGTGTTCATTAAGTGGAAAATAAATTTTAGTTTATCTTAACGTAAAGTTTATCTATTGTCAACGATTTAATTTAAAACCCCTTTACTATATTTTTTACTTTCAGGCATAAACTACGTTTTCAAAAATACTTATTTTATGAAGTTACCTTCAGGGTCAAAAACAAATAAACTTTGCATCACATGCGACCAAATTTTAATAGCTCAATTTTGATTTTGTAGAAAAACACACATT
This sequence comes from Polydrusus pterygomalis, assembly GCA_963969555.1. NCBI lineage: Eukaryota > Metazoa > Arthropoda > Insecta > Coleoptera > Curculionidae > Polydrusus > Polydrusus pterygomalis. The sequence goes on from OZ018382.1 coordinate 31,744,865, forward strand.
TAATATGGGCGCTACTTTAAAGAAAATGTAGTATCCGAAATAAAGCCTTGTCAAAACTGAGAAGTTTTATGTAGGTTGCGTTGAGTCTTATTTTGCAAAAGAGGTGCAATTTACAAAATATAGGTAAAAAATCAAAATTATCTTATGCATGTGGGCTAGAAACTGCATTTAAAAAAACGTTTTCTAATAACTTTTTTCGATATTTTCAGAAACAACCCCACTTTTGAATTATTTTTTGGAAAAAATTTAAATTTGACAGATAATGCGAATCACGTGACTACCATTTTTTTTTGCTTAATTTTCATTTCGATCGAAGCAGAACTTGATGCCAAAGTCAAATTTTGAATAAAGCTATTAATAAAAAAAATCCCATATGATTTTTTTACACAACGTTTCAACTGGTAAGTATCTTCAGTCGTATTCAGTAACTACAGCTCTATTTATACTTGCTAGGTACACTGAAGCATAACTGAGATGCAGTGGCGTGCGAACAATGTAGACAAAAAGGCATTACCTACCCTCGTACCCTCCTCGTAGTCCTACAGTCTTAACCCTATGAATGTTTGTAAATTTAGGAAAATTCTACTATAATATTTCCTACATCCTACTAATTAATTTATAAAAAAAATTATTATTTTAATAAATTTGTGTAAATTAAAAGACAATTTTTTATACACTGAAGAGTCGTAAAAGATTACAAGAAAAATAAAGTATATTTACAGTAAATTTAATGTAAACGAAAGCGAAATAATTGTGTCATATCGGACAAGTGTGTAAATGTTTTTTTATATTGGAATAGTACACAGGGATCCAAACACAATGGATACCCTGGGGCGGGTAGACCACGACGGCTGTTTCGTCCTTGTTAGGATTCTAAGGGGAGCCATAACCCAAGCAATCCCAACAACAGCGGTAAGATGTATTAAAAGCATTTTGCAAAAGCAAAGCGGCCATCAATACACCGTAGCGCCATCCCAGCAAAAGTAAATGTAAACTTTGTTTTTTTACAAATATTTATAATTTTATAAAGAAATTTGACTTTCCAGGAAATGTATTGTCGCTTGAAAGCAGTAAAATTCGTGCAATTTTACAAAATGTTTTTCGGTGTACATCTTTAAAAAATTCTAAAATTTTCTATGTATCACCTATACCAAAAGCTCATCTAAAATATTGTTACTCAACGTTTTAAGTACATAATATTCCTCATACATTACGCACAACACCCAAAAACCGCCGAAATTGTCAACGCACGCTGCGATCTGATAAGAGGAAGCCGTAGCGTTTCGGGAAAAGGGGGCTCCAGCCCTAGGGGGAGCCCCGAAATCAGCGTGCGGTCCTAAAACGAACAGCGTGTCCCCAAAATATTATGAGCTTACGCGGAGAAAGTGCGTTCCTGTGGAGCGTCCGGCGACTTTTTCGTTTGGATATACGAGAAGGTAGAGATAATACATTTCTTAATTTTACGGGAATATACAGTGCGACTTTGTAACTTGGAATAAATTCAGTAAATCCAGTACAATTTTTTTTTTTTTGAAAAAATGATTGAACACAGTTATTACCATTTTTCAAGTTGTGGTCTTTTAAAAAAAATATTGATACAGTGTGTCCTAAATGACAATATCGACCATTTTTTTAAATGGCAACCCTAGTTTTTTATTGACTATTTTTAAAGTGCATATTAAGGTACCTATACAGTGTGACCAGTAAAGTCCGCATCATATGTGATTTTTTTTTATTAATAGCCTTATTCGAAATTTGACTCTGGCATCAAGTTCTGCTTCGATCGAGATGAAAATTAAGCAAAAAAATAGTAGTCACGTGAGTCGCATTATCTGTCAAATTTTAATAACTTATTTCCAAAAAATAATTCGAAAGTGGGGGTTATTTATGAAAGTATCGAAAAAAGTTTTTTTAAATGCAGTTTCTAGCCCACATTTAAAATTTTAGCTGCATAGGATAAGTTTGATTTTTTACCCATATTTTGTAAATTGCACCACTTTTGCAAAATAAAACTCGACGCAACCTACATAAACTTCTTAGTTTTGACAATGCTTTATTTCAAATACATTTTCTTTAAAGTAGCGCCATATTAAATGTGTGTTTTTCTACAAAATCAAAATTGGGCTATTAAAATTTGGTCGCGTGCGATGCAAAGTTTACTTGTTTTGACCCCGTATAAGGTAACTTCATAAAATAAGTATTTTTGAAAACGTAGTTTGTGTCTGAAAGTAATAAGACAAAAAAGTGTTCATTAAGTGGAAAATAAATTTTAGTAGTGGGTAAAAAATCAAAATTATCTTATGCAGCTGAAATTTTCCATGTGGGCTAGAAACAGCATTAAAAAAAAACTTTTTATAATAACTTTTTTCGATATTTTTAGAAATAACCCCACTTTTGATTTATTTTTTGGAAAAAATTAAAATTTGACAAATAAGGCTAATCACTGGTCACACCATAAGTACCAAATTTCAAAGTTTTATTCGTATACCTACCTATATTTATAAGATATGAAACAAACAAAAATTAATTCAATTGAAAAATAAAAAAAAATTATCCATCTTGAATACTTTTTTGTCAAGTAAAACTCGTTTTCTAAAAAATTGCTGATTAGAATTAGTTTTTCACATTAGGTTCAGACTTTTTGATACCTACACCTCGTAAGGGGCACACAAAATGTAAGTAAGATACTTACTTTTAGCAGAGGGGTAAAATTATAAACACAGAAGTTCAAATAACGTTTATATACAGGGTCCTGCACCTCACCTCCCGTCTTCTATAGCTCACTTAGTAATTAATTTAGGATTTTGATATTTTGCAGACCTGACCTGTATCTTGGGGCGCATTTCAGCAAAATATTTTGTTTTCGGGTGTTTCAAAAAAGTGTGACATATCATAAGGATGTATTTTTTTAGATTACGTGCCATATATTTTCTTACCTATTTGGGTGCTTCCTATAGTTACTTACATACCCCTAAGATTTTATTGAAATCGATTCTGTATTATAGGCGAAAAAAAAATAAAAACTAAAAAATATAAGTTTTGCACCACTGGTATTAAAAATTAATAAAAAATTAAAATAATGCCTCGTTAATAAAATTATATAAAGGTACTTATTAAATAAGGTATAACGGTCTCGTTAACCAAGTTTGATTAATACGAATTGTACAGGGTGTCCAGTTTTTAGTGTCAAACTTTGCAAGTTTTAAAGCAATTTATTTTTCTTATTTCAAATCGGAACCCCTGTATATTTTAATGTCATTCGAAGCACAATTAAAAATCAAACATTTGTCCTTATTACAACCCTATCGCAATTTCTAACGCATCAAGACTTATTTGCAGAAAACTCATTTTATCAACTATTACCACAGTCATTATTATGAATAAATATCGATCGAAGGTGGCTTTAAAAAACAATTTATTGGTATTAGAGTTTATTTAAGTGTCAAGAGACCATTTTGACTTTAGTAATCTAAAAGTTTTAAATATTGTTAAATTGTTAGTAATTATTTAAGCCAAGCTATTATAAGTACTTTATATTGTTTTTTGTGATGGACTACAACCGAGACTACAACCAAGAAGAGCTCGTAGATATGATTTTTATATTGGGAGCATGCGAAAAAAACTCTTTTTTGGCAAGCCGAGTTTACGCACAGCGTTATCCGGAGCGACAACATCCAGACAAAAGGAGCCTGCAAAACATATTAGAGAGGTTTGTACAAACGGCAAATGTAAACTACCCAAAACCAGTGAGAAAAAAGCCGTAGATGTAAGCGAAAGAACAGTTCAACGAATTGTAAAGGATAACCATATCTACGATTATCATTTCCAGTTACTATTATTTACTAACAATTTAACAATATTTGAAACTTTTAGATTACTAAAGTCAAAATGGTTTCTTGTCACTTTAATACCAATAAATTGTTTTTCAAAGCCACCTTCGATATTTATCAAACTCGGTTAACAAGACGGTTATACCCTATTTAATAAGTACCTTTGTATAATTTTATTAACGAGGCCTTATTTTTATTTTTTATTAATTTTGAAAACCAGTGGTGCAAGACTGATATTTTTTAGTTTTTATTTTTTTTCGCCTATAATACTGAATCGATTTCAATAAAATTTTAGGGGTATGTAGGTAACTATATGAGAGGTGTTGCCAATGACATTAGGTGAAAAGGTCTGCCCAGTGGCACGAAAAAGTCCGATTTAGTCCGCGTCGAAATGAAAATGCTTCGTCTGGCGCATTCGCCATAAGTGATATTAATTTTTTACTGTTGGAGGTAGGGGAGGATGGAGGAATAAGAAACCGGGGTAATAAGATAATTTTTTTTCCTCCTTCCTTTATTGTACATGGAAAAAATCTAAAAAAAGAACACAAGATACCTATAACCTTCATCCACAAGACTTAAAAGGTTTTTCGAGCAATGTCACGAAATTCTATAATTTCTTTGCTTAACAAGTTGGGTCTGTATAAAACTTAATCAGCCCAAAGTAGTGCTTTTTAAGACATTTTCTTTTTTCTAATCTGGAATTAAATGCTTTCAAACATTAAAAACAACTTTTGTGCCTTTATTTCTTGTTGCTGCTGTAAAAAAATAACCACTTCCTTAAAAATTCTAAAAATTTCAGGGTAATAAGATACACCTCAATAGAGTATCTTAATACCCCCAGTCAATTTTTAATGTTGGTAAATCAGTTCCGTTCGGTTGTTGTATCTTATTACCCCATTGGGGGAAATAAGAAACATTTAGTAAGGGTAATAAGAAACAAATTCATATAATTTTTGGTTTTTGAATTAAAATGATATATTACATATAAATGAGTACCCTCAGGTAAAATTAATACCAGAAAGAGAAATCAGAGTTATATACTTGAAACTGTCACCTGTACAAATTTTATTGGTTTCTTATTCCCCCATTCGTTTCTTATTCCCCCGTCCTCCCCTATATTATATAATGAAAAAGACTGATAACTCTGTAAACATTTACTTTTTAATAACAAAAAAAAACAATAATAAAGTTAATGTAATAAGTAATAAGACAACCCAACACTTGGTAAATAAACAATAAGTTACCTGCCGATTTTATTTCCAAATTTGTGCATTTAGCATATTTTCGTCGGGTATCAGGAAGTCCGAAATAGTTTCAAAGTCCGACAAAAGTCCATAGCCTTAAAAAAAGTCCGAAAATCGGACTAAAGTCCGCCGATTGGCAACACTGGGAGACATCCAAATAAAAAAGAAAATATATGGCATGTAGTCTAAAAAAATACATCCTTATGACCTCACACTTTTTTGGAACACATTGTATAAAAATAAATATTTTCCTGAAATGCGCCCCAAGATACCTGTAAGGTCTACAAAATATCAAAATTCTAACTTAATTACTAAGTGAGCTATAGAAGACCGGAAGTGATGTGTAGGACACTGTATATTTAAATAGATCGGTCAGAAGAATATAGCACAAAGCGCCATCTATAGCTTTAGTCCATGAAACTATTTTTAGCGCTGCCCGGCCGAACTTCTGCAATGGTGACGTGTGTCTTTACAGGAGATTTCCTGTTAACATTTTTGTAAATTTGTTAAGAGGTCCTGGTATGCTTTAAAAGTGTCCCACATCGACACTAAATGACGCTTCGCGCTGCTTTTTTGTGACGGTACTCGCCGTGCACTGGTTGAAGTTGAACTTCACGTTTTATTTCGTTCGTCGGATCCTAGCCTAACTGATGAGCCATGATATGGCGAAACGCGCACGATAATGGATCTAACGTAATGAAAGAAAAATACTTCCCAACTAAAAAGATGTTAATATATAAATAATACTTACGGCCTTTTATTCGGGTCGTCGGGGTCACAACAAAAAGATGACAGGAAACCATTTACCAAACGGAAACCAAAAAGACAAAGAAAATATATTAGTAGAGAATAAAAAAAAATATTACACTATCAGTGGTTCACACCCAGAAATTGGAAATTGGGTTAAAGGGAGTGGGGGAAGGCGGATTGTTAATTTAGAAGTGGGGTGGTGGGCTGATGTGTACTAGGGATGGGCGATATCAGCTTTCACCTATCGATAGGTGATAGTCATCTACCTATCGATATATTTTCGTTATCGATAGGTCGATAGTTATCGATATATCGATAACTATCGATATACCTATCAAAATAAATTTTCATCCCCATGACACACACACAAAAACACATTAAATTTGAAAGAAAATTAACCGATTTTTTTTTTTTTAATTAGAAATTATTTATTAATCGATAGTAATCGATAGTTATCGAACAATTGATAGTTATCGAAAAATCGATAGTTATCGAAAAATCGATAGTTATCGAAAAATCGATAGTTATCGACAAATTGATAGTTATCGATAAATCGATAGTTATCGATATATCGATAATTTTTGTTTCACATATTGTTATTCGATATATCGATAACTATCGATATATCGAAAAAATCCCATCCCTAATGTGTACCGGGTGAGTCAACGATTGCGCGGAGTAATTTTAGGCCTTAAAGATAAGATTTGTCGATAATGAGCTTTTGTAATAACGTATGGTTGGATATCTGGCACATTTTAAAAATATTTTGAATTATACAGGGTGCGTCCAAAAAGTAGGGTGACATAAAGTTACATTTTTTTAAATGGGACACCCTATATTTGAATACATTTATTACTTCTACTTATTTTATATATTTTTGTTAATGGTTTAATTTACGAAAAAGTTATAGTTTTTTAGATAATTCGACTTAGGTATAATGAAAATTTTGTATTTGCAAGCATCTCGTTGTTGTGAAAATGCTACTTAAATTTTGACACTAAGCGATTCATAATTTTTATACTTACTAAATAAAGTCAAAAATACAAATTCACTATAAAATATTTGACGTCTCATCTACAGGGTGTTTAGTTTCTAGGACCAAAGTCAGAAAACTTCTAATTGAAAAAATTACTTTTATTAAATGGAACACCCCATATATTTTTCTGTCATCTTATAGCTTGTCATAAACTCTTTGAATTTCGTGAAGAATGTCCTATCCATATCTCTAATAGTTTTTGAAATATTTTGATATTTCGAGATTTAATGTCCTCTTTATAGCATTTTTTGTCAATGGTATCTAAGAAAAATTTCAACTTGTTCTTCCATTTTAAATTCGAATAAAAAATGCATACACAAGTGATGGCAAAGATTTTACAACAAAATTCAAACATTTGCGTAATGGCAAAAACAAATAGAGAGTTTAGGATAGAGTTTTTAATTTAGGTCTGGTATCATTTTTCATCATTTGCGTTTATTTTCTAATTTTTCCTGTCAAATTTTGCAACTGCCAGTTTAATATCATTAATTTTGCTATCACTGAAAAATAATTCTGATAAGGTTTCCAGAGAGATCACAAGTCGGGTAGTGCTTCAGGGGTGAGTCAGAATGATCCGCAAAATACCTCATTTTTATTCCCTCGCGTTTTTGGTATACATGGTATTTTTGTTTTTTTTTCTTCTTTAGTATAGAAACTATAGTCATTGAAAGTTTTCAAAAAGTCCATTCCATGTATACATTTTAGAACAACTTATAACTACATACGCACAAAATTTACCCGATAAAATTGAAAGATCTGCTGATTTAACCAATGAGGAATTTAATTCTGCCAATCTCATTAAGATGGGATTAACGACGCCATTTTCTATCGTCAATTCGATTTGCCGAACTGTTGACGAGACAGAGTAGTTATTGTTATGCTTTTGGCATACGAAGAAGAAAGACATACATATTATTCTGGAGCTGGTAGAGCAAGGCAAATGTTAGTCAGCCGGTCATAGTTTTGTTAACTTTCGTGTTTTGTGCAATTACGGAACCTTTCCTGTTAGGTTAGGTTAGGTTCCTGTTAAAATAAACACACATTCTCTTAAATTTTTAGGAGAGATGACATCTAAATAGACTAGAAAATGTCGCGTTAGCAGTAAAAATTGTTGTTTTTTAGTTCAGATCTGAAAATCGACGTACTTACTTTCCAAGATTTTAAGGTAAATTATCGCAACTTAAGTAGTTTCAAAAAACTGCTTTTTTAAAAGTTTCTTTGTATTTATTTAAAAAAAAAACGCCGGCATACTATTTGTCAATGCCTTCCTGAACAGCCCTTCCAAAATTAGATGCTAATTTTGACGAAGTAGTCCATACTTAAAGTGGAGTTAAATGTATAGAAAAAAGAAAAGCACAAAGTCTTTCTCTACAAATTTATTAGAATAGCTAGGCAAACCTAGAATAATTCATAATAATTCGACATGTTTCGAGTGTAGAAACACTCATCATCAGGAAAACAAAGTAAATAGTACAATGCTGATGTTGTTAGCAATAGAGAAAATAATTAGTGGGATTGAGCCGTAATGAAGCTTTCAATGGTGTACACGAGGTGTAAAAAATGAATAGTCAGAAGACCGACACGACTTCAGCATACTGGAAAGTTAAGGGAGAAAAATGAAGAGAGCGAAAGAAAAATTAGGGAGTTTTAACAGACTTTGTGAAAATCATTTAGATATAAAAGTAGAGAAAAATTTTAAGTTTCATTAAACTTTGTCGGAGACCTGTAAAAGTGGTGAAATGAGAGGGAAAGTAAAAAAAAAAAATTAATAATATTTTTACTTTGTCGAAATACTGAGTTACACTTTTACCATTTGTAAACCTACCAGTAGAGGTCGCCACACAAATATTTAAGACACCTATTCTCAACCCTTGAGCAACATATTTTTAATTGAAACCCTTTTCTTTTTATTTTGTAAGGATTGTATTGGTTTTATCTTATATTTCTAGCGATTTTTAGTTTTTTAGGCAATTTTAAACCTTAATTGAGCTTTTCTCCTTTATAACATTTAATTTTTTAGCATACTTAAAGGTTTTTTCAATTTAACCGCCAAAACACTGGTAATTTGTTCCCCTTTTACAATGTCAAGTCAAGTTCATTTCATTTCTGACAGGTGCTGCTTGCAGGTAAACTTCTTTAACAAAGAAAAGGTTACTTTTCTAAGATCTTCTAGTAAAACAATTTTTTTTTTAAATCTTTTAATTTTGCACCCGATGTGTATGCTTTGACTCCTGCAGGGGTAACTGGGCCGTAACACGCCTCCCAAGTAGCAATTATAGACACAAATTGGACAAAAATTCTTTGCTGAGAAACGTTTCGAAACATTTTCGATTAAAATTATTTAGATCGTGTGGAGACACATGTGTTTCGAAACTTTTGCGACACATTTTCGAATTTAGTTACTAGAAACGATTAAGAACTGTTAGTTTCGAAATACTTTCCAAACTACAGTGTCGATACATTTAGGAAACACACAAGAGAAAATTTTTCGAAACATTTTTATATAATATTATGAAATTGTGTTTAGACACATGTGCTCCCAAATTGTAGCGACACATTTTCGAATTAAGTGATTCAAAACAAATTGGTATTCTTCTGCTTTGAAATATTTACGAAACAGTGATATCCATTTAATTACGAAACTTGCGCAGAAAATAATGTTCGAAACTGTCAGAAACCTTTACACTACCGCACCCGGACAATTATTATAACCTCGATTATAACGATTATAACCTATAAATTGTACATTTTTCCTTTGTCTCGACAATTGAGTACATGTTTTAGATTTTTATTTAGGAATAAGTTATAAGTAAGTTTTATTAAACGTTCAATAAAGTACAAACTAATTTTGTAGGTTATATGTCACAGAAAGTGTAAAGTGGTAGTGTATACCGTGACGGTATACAGAAGTTTTATGCTTCTAAGCTTAACCTTCCTCTTGACGGGACTGTGCATTTTTTACTTTAGCGACGTTTGTTTCGCATGGTTTCGGTACAATATCGAAACATTCTTCGTGTTTCGACACATTTTCTATGAATTATAGCTACATGATTATCGAAACATTATAGAAACCAAATACTAGAAATTGTGTGTCGTTTCCATTTTAGAGCAGAATAATTCTCGCTTTCAAGCGGCCATTTTGACAAATTCATTTTTATATTATTAAAATGGACTTTAATTAACTTCCTGCGTCATTTGAAATGTAAAAAAGTGGTTACATTAGTTCCATTTTGCTAGCTTAATCAATTGAAAGAAGAATTAAGTAAAATTTTAAAAATATTTAAGGTTTTATTTTTTGACAAAGTATTTATTTTGTGTGTAAATGTCAATATACCGGGAGCGTCTTAAGAATATAAAGCTAAATTACTAAATTGCCACGATAAAATTTATTTCGTCAACGATTTTTGGATCTCCTCTGCAATAAACCATACGAAAAAAATGTATCACTTATAGAAAATACTCTGGTGACAAAATCATTATGACGAAATTATGCTGTCATCATATTGTTTACTTTCTTTTATTTTACAACCTGCAGAGAGATAGATATTATATATCTAATTATTTGTTTCAATAATGTTTCCATTTTGACAATTTACAATTCCAACACTCAGCGCCCTCTTTGTAAAATGAACTCTCACTCGACACATTTATGGAAACATGTTCCAAACATTTCTAAAAAATTTTCGATAAAAGTTTCGATTTTGCGTCGAAACAGCGAATGGCACAGCCCGTACCAACCACTTGGAAACACGTGCTAATGCGCCATTTAAAATGTAAACGTTTCGAAAATATTTCCATACATGTTGCCAACAATTTCCAATTTGTGTCGGAAACAGAAACAATAGTTTAGACACATTTACCGTAATGTGTCTAAAAATGCTACTTGGGCTGGTACTCCAACAGTATTCTACTTCAAGCTAAATCGTAAGCGAATCTACCTCATTTTATTAAATTTCATTTGCTACATTTCCTCTATTTTATCTTTTACAGATGCTTTGGATTTTATGAAAACCAATTTAAATTCTTTTTTCTTTCCCTCTCATTTCACCACTTTTACATGTCTCCGACAAAATTTAATGAAACTTATGATTTTTTACTACTTTTATATCTAAATGATTTTCACAAAGTCTGTTAAAACTCCCTAATTTTTCTTTCGCTCCCTTCATTTTTCTGCCAAGATTACGGCTCAATCCCACTAAGTATTTTCTCTATTGCTAACAACATCGGCATTGTACTATTTACTTTTTTTCCTGATGATGAGTGTTTCTACACTCGAAACAACGAATTATTCTAGGTTCGCCTAGCTATTCTAATAAATTTGTGAAGAAAGACTTGTGCTTTTCTTTTTTTCTACAGATACCAATTGTTTTTTTTTTTAATAATTGCAAGGTTCCGGAAGTTACCCCTGCCTTCAAGCGTTTATATTAATATACATGATTGATCTTGATAACTGTGCTGTTAATATTACTCACATTCAAAGTGTAAAGTTTTTCGGGAATCAAACAACATTCATTTTAACAAAATCCTACTTGACATAAATATAAAACACCCTTTTTACGTTATAATACAATTTTCGCCCTTCCTTTGTGTCAATTTGCTCGTGAAAACGCCCTTCCTATCATCATTTTTTTTTATTACCACTGTAATCATCATTTTGCTAATTCGTTATTTGTGCCGTACATCGTTCACTTAAAACTGACTGAACACCTTTTTATAGTTCCTTATCGAAAAGTATCATCAACAAACCACAAGGTTTGACGCACAGCTTGTGCTGCAGTCACGCAATGATACAAACGGACAAATAATAATAAAATGGCAAAAAAATTGTGAAATTGGCGGATACAGAGTTGGTGAGTCTTTAAAGAAACAAACATATAATTTCGAAAGGTAACAATAATTATCGGTTACTATAAATTTTGCCCTTTCAGTTAGTCCAGAGATGTCTTGTTATTAATTAGTTGTTTTTATTAATTAGGCCCAGATTTATTAAAAGTAAATGATAATGAATAACCAAAATAACAGACAGACAGAGCAATGGCGTGTTGTCAGGGGGCTAAAGGGGAGTGCATGACCGCGTTTCTAATGCACAGCATACATAGAAAAATATTATTTTGTCTAAAAAATACATTTAATTCACAAGAGAATGATAAGTCTTTAATGCATCTGACTTACGTTTTATGGTTCAATGCAGTTATAAAATATAAATTATTAGAAAAAAGAAAAGCACAAAGTCTGTCTCCACAATTTTATAATAAATAAGAGGGAAAGAAAAAGAAAAAATTGTTTTTCATAAAAGTCATCATTTAGCTTGAAATACTGTTGGGGTACCAGGCTTTTTACGGCCCAGTTACCTCGGCAGGAGTCAAAACATACTCATTGTGTGCAAAATTAAGAGCTTTAAAAAGTTTTTAGTTTTACTAGAACATCTTTGCTAAAGAAGTTCCACTGCAACCAAGGGCGGATCCAGGGGGGGGGGGTTATGGGGGTCATGACCCCCCCCCCCTGGGCGGTTTACATTTCAACATACGTAAAAACTATTGTGGAGTCAAAAAGAGTGAGTTCATAACCCAGTGCACATTTTTTCTACAAATTAAAAACACTGTTATTTTACGGCGTCGTGCAAAACTCGTTACTTACTCATTTTCATTGTAAAAGGAACTTCATTAATAAGATTATAATTTAGGATTATCTCTAAAAAATGTACTAATAAAATCTTTAGTTTTGTATATTTCAGGAGTTGGTTCTCTAAACCTACGTTCTTTTTTCATTAAAAACTCGGCGACTGCCGGTCTTGGATCAAAATGGGCTGTTCCAACTCCATTCAATGACACTAAGAGGCGATCATTCATTGTATCTTCATTTAATGAAATTCTTCCTGGCGTTTTTAAGTTGTTGTAATGGGAAATAATCCTCTCAGTAGTCATTGAATGGGGACTTATTAGCAATAACGAGACTAAAAGCTTTTGTAATATATCCTTAGTGCAAACTATAAGTTTTCTTAATTTATTAGCAAGTCTGGTGCCTTCATCGGGAGTATCAATGTCTGAAATTTCTTGAATTAAAGGCCAGCAATCACACACGGATGTCGCAAAATTGGACACTTCCTCTGAACCGAAAAGATTCTCAACTAATGGTCGGCCTGCGGATATCATTTTAGCTTCAGCACAAATAAGGTTTATCATATTTTTAATTGTTTCATCTTCCTCTAAAAACCTCTAAAAATTTTCGCTTGCGGCGCTATTTTTGCGCCTTCGGCGCTGTGTGACCCCCCCCCCCCCCCACAATTAATTTCTAGATCCGCCCTTGACTGCAACCAGCACGTGTCAGAAGACATTATTTTCTCTATTGCTAACAACATCAGCATTGTACCGTTTACTTTGTGGTCACTGATGAGGAGTGTTTCTACACTTGAAACATGTCGAATTTAATTATTATGAATTATTCTAAGTTCGCCTAGTTATTCTAATAAAAAAATTGTGGAAAAATACTTTGTGCTTTTCTTTTTTCTATACATTTAACTCCACTTTGAGTATGGACTACTTCTTCAAACTTTAGAAATTATTAGTTTGTAACATTTATTACTGAGTAAAGCAAAAAATGACACCACAAGATCTGTGGTAATTTTTTTTTTACTATACGGTTTTATATCACACCTTACCTTAGACAATTCAAGTGTGGTAGGGAGGTGGTAAATTAATGGAAATTAAAAAATGGCAGTATATACAAGGTGTCCGGAAAAAGGAGATCAATTCGTTAACCTTGCATATATTCCTTGAGCAAAAACAATATGACTTTTATAGTGAAAAAATTAATTGATTCAGCCGATACTAGGTAGAAATCCATATTATAGTATTATGGGATTAATGGGATACAGTAAAACAAAGTTGAACTTGTAAGTTTCCACTATATTAACAACAAAATGACACGTTTCGCTAACACTGTAGCTTCGTCAGATGACAATGATTTAATAAAGGTGAAAAATAAAAATTGGGGTGCAATAAAATAAAATTATTAAAGATGTAAGTAAAACAGTGGAAGGGTTACAATAGCGGGGAAATCCAACAGAGGGTTTGAAAATTAAATTAAATAAGGTAGAATATGGGTAATTTACAAAATCTTAAGTATATGGTCAACAGAATTCTGTTGACAAAATCTTAAGTATATGGTCAACAGAATTCTGTTGACAAAATCTTAAGTATATGGTCTACAGCAGTGGTTTCCAAAGTGGGCGATAACGCCCCCTTGTGGGCGCTGCAGGCCTAAAGGGGGGCGGTAAGAGACCCAGAAAAAAAATGGGGGCGTTGTGTAGAGGCTTGGAGGGCGATTTGTAATTTCATCTAGCTAGGAAGACTCTTAGACACCGACTGAGCTCTCGACACCCGACTACAACTTGTGAACATCAACTAATATTAATTAAGAGATTGCTGAAACTCGGTTCGATTTTTCTCTCCGCGTAGTTCATTTTCATATATCTGTCCTGTTTTATTGAATAAATAAAATAAAAATCATGTCAATCGGTCGCTCCGTTTCGAAATGAAAGTAGACACAAACAAACAAATAAAAAGGCAACAGACACACTTTCGCATTTTACTAGTTATTAGTATTCGTAGATAATAGACCGCGGGCAATCATGTTTTAACAAGTTTTTGTTAAATAACCCGATTTATGCATTCCTGTATCAATCGGCTGGTTTATAGAATACTTGTTCTTACTTGTTGAGTACGATTGAGCGTCGAATGAGTTAAACGAGTTTATGCATGTTTGGCTTATTCCTGTTGGTGCGTGCTGCTTATGCAATCCTATATAAACAAAGTAATATTTATTTTATTTTCATTTGCGGTTTTGCTCGTAACTCTTGCGGGTTAAAGTAAAAGTCTCGTTTAGAATGAATGTTTTATCTCCGCTAATATAGCTCACAATAATTACTTAATTAATTTAATTTGAAGTTATAGTGGTTTTTATAAGTAGGTGAAAAAATGGACGCGCTAAAAAATAATTTATTCTAGAGACAAAATAAAAAATAAGTTTGGGAACCACTGGTCTACAGTGTTAGCGAAACATGTAATTTTTCTTGGTAATATAGTGGAAATTTACAAGTATCAATTTTGTTTTACTGTATCCCATAATACTTTTATAATGCCATTTTTCATTTTTAACCCTCATGTTCGATATACAGGGTGTCCGTTTTGCAAATTATTTTAAGATTCATATTGTATCCTCAGGGTAAACTATCTTAACAACTTACCTTAAAGAAATATTTTTGATTTTGATTGTACTCACCGAAAATGGATCCTAAAACAAAAGAAAATATTTATTTAGTTAATTAAAAATAAGGCGAGGAAAAATATGATGGGGTTAGTCAGAACCAATAGGGTGAGAGTAGAAATACATATCTTTTGAGACGTATCAATTAAAATTTTTTGTGTACAGTGTCACCAGTAAAGTCCGCATCATATGGGATTTTTTTTTAATGATAGGTAACTTTATTCAAAATTTGACTTTGGCATCAAGTTCTGCGTGCTGCTGCGAGATGAAAATTAAGCAAAAAAATAGTAGTCACGTAATTCGCATTATCTGTCAAATTTTAATTTTTTCCAAAAAATAATTCAAAATGTTTTTGTAAAGGCATTCTAGCCCACATGCAAAATTTCAGCTGCATAAGATAATTTTGATTTTTTACCTATATTTTGTAAATTGCACAACTTTTGCAAAATAATACTCAACATAAAACTTCTCAGTTTTAACAAGGCTTTATTTTAGATACTTTTTCTTTAAAGTAGCGCCATATTAAATGTGTGCTTCTCTACAAAATCAAAATTGGGCTATTAAAATTTGGTCGCATGTGATGCAAAGTTTATTTGTTTTTGATCCTGTATAAGGTAACTTCATAAAATAAGTATTTTTGTGTCTGATACAATCTACGTTTTCAAAAATAGTAATTATCATTGTCACGCGCAACAGAATCTAACTGAAGAACCGTCCAACATATTTTTTTGATCAATCAGGAATTTCGATCCAGGTAATAACTAAATAAAAATAAAAATTCATCCGTGTTTGACATCGTTTTACATTTGAAAGATTTAAAACATTTTTCGAACCTTGATACTTGTAAAATGGACAATACTTACTTTTCATTGGCTATATTTCCAAGATTGTAAACAAGTTTCTCTATTTGTTTTAAAGGGTAAGTGTACGAATACTGTATAATTACTAATTTTTATTAGGTACCATTATACAGGGCGGGGACTTTAACTGGAATAAATTCGATATTATTAAAACCGCTGAAGTTGCGTCTACAAAATTTGGTTTGTGTATGTCTTGGACCATGCGGAATTAAAAAATGATATCGGCGCTGTTGCCAGATTTCCCAGTTTTGCGCTACTCGTAGTAATTTTGTTATTTTAAATAGAATGCCCAATTTATTTTTATTGTAGTAAATTGGGCGTGTAAAATTTAGTACAATCCCAAATGGACAAAATTCTATCTTCACTAGTTGCTGAGCTATGGCAACACTGTATTTTCATTAAAAAGTACCGGGACGCTTATTTACCTTAAAGTAGCGTTACCTTGGTAACATCTCCATAGTTACTAAGTTATTGACAAGCTTCAAGAATAGTTCTTGTCGTGTCAAAATGGCTTATTTAACAAAAACCTTAAAAATAGAAATTCTCATGATGATCGGTTTCGGGGACTACCAACGTAACAGGTAAAAGATATTTGGAATTTGTGCAAGAAATTTTAGTGCCAGAACTGATTGAGTTATACTCCATCGGAAATAATAACTTGGAAGAAAGAATTTTTTTCCAGGAGGCCTCCGCACTATGCGGCTAACGTGCGGAATTACGTGAATACCGCCTTTCCTGGCAGGTGGATTGGACGGCGGGGAGCTATTGAATGACCAGCAAGGTCGCCTGATTTAACACCCTTAGATTTTTATTTATGGGGTGATTTGAAACATAAAGTGTATGTTATAAAACCTACAAATATTGAAGATCTAAAATATCGGATTAGACTAGAATACCACCTCAGGTTTTACGCAGCCTACAAAATGAGTTTTATAACCGATTGGCTTTTTGCTAAGAAGTCAATGGAGCGCATTTTAAACAACTTTTGAAATAATAAATCGATAGAACTACATAGTTTCGTGTTTTTGTGATTTTTTTTTCAAATTTGTTCGAGTTAAATTACCGCCTGTAGCACACAGCTAAGAAATTTGACAACATTGCCGATATCATTGTTAATTTCTGCATGCCCAGAAACGGGAAAAAAATTTAAAAAAAAATTTGACATTGACAGGTGCATAATTTTGACAGTGGAATTTTTTGCTTATTTTTCCCGAAATCTCCGCCCTAGAAGGAATCCGAGTATAATTTTTTTAAGACCACTTTTATGCTCGTTTCAGCTCGCTCGCGTCGCGTCGTTTATGGTGAAAAGTTGCCCACAAAACATCCCCATTAGAACATAAAGTGAAATGACGACAGCCGAGGATAGAGGCATACGCTAGATGGCGACAAGATGCACTACCAGGTTTCTGCCTAATCAAAATAGATGGCGCCACACGTAATTGGATTAATCTGAATTCTATCGGCTATCCCTCGGGCTATCCTATCGTATGTTCTATACGTTCTTGAAAATTCGCAGGCGCGACACCATTTGGCGCATGCGTAGAACTCGTTATATAATAATAAATTCCTCTTAAATGGCTATAAATACCCCTTAAATACCCATAAATACTCCATAAATTCCCATAAATACCCATAAATTCCCATAAATACCCCTTAAATACCCATAAATACCCCTTAAATGACCATAAATACCTTAATTTCCCATTAAATTCCCTACAGTGTACACCAAAATTCCTAGGTGAAATCCCCCTCGCACTAAACTTACTAATGGAAAACGCTATGAACGACCCTGACAACATACAAGAGTTTCGCCGATAATTTGAAGCTTCTTAAGTTAATGCCAGTGCACTGAGAAGCTAAGCCAATTCCTACTACTTCTGGAGATATCGGGAAAAAACTGAAAATTTCTCCGATTTTGTTTTTGTGACGTTATTTATCAACATATTGAAAAAAAATAAGTTTCTAATTTAAAAAACGACGTTTCGGTTTTCAGGCATCATCGTCAGATCAAAATTTTTAAATACGGACCTGAAATTTAAATATTATTTTCTGAAGTATTTTATTTCCCCAAAACATAAACCAAAATTTTATTGTTTTGAACCGAAAACACATCATCAGTACCTACTTAAAGTTTTTTTGCAATAAGGTCCTGATATGTGGTAGCAAAAAAAATATCACTCTAATAATAAGGAATTATTATTTTTACCCAGTATTTCTGAATGATTATGTAGTTAAATAGTTTAAGTGAAGACTGACATTCTTGTTTTTATTATGTTACCCAAATAGTACTGAAAGTTGTTTTACATTTCTAATAGCCAAGCCGGTACCTGCGGCTTTGTTCCTTTTATAAAATCGCTATGGCAACAAAGCTACGGGTACCATACATACTACCCAATAGAAAATAATAGGTATATATATCCATATTATTTTTTAAACAAAAATTTCTTGGGTGCTTCCTTAAACTATTTCTTCCCAAGTAGCATTTTTAGACACATTACGGTAAATGTGTCTAAACTATTGTTTCTGTTTCCGACACAAATTGGAAATTGTTGGCAACATGTATGGAAATATTTTCGAAACGTATACATTTTAAATGGCGCATTAGCACGTGTTTCCAAGTGGTTGGTACGGGCTGTGACTTTCGCTGTTTCGACGCAAAATCGAAACTTTTATCGAAAATGTTTCGAAAATTTTTCAGAAATGTTTGGAACATGTTTCCATAAATGTGTCGAGTGAGAGTTCATTTTACAAAGAGGGCGCTGAGTGTTGGAATTGTAAATTGTCAAAATGGAAACATTATTGAAACAAATAATTAGATATATACTATCTAAAACTAAATAAATAATCTAAAACATGTACTCAATAGGGTACTTGCACGAAATTTAAATATTCAAAATTTTTATATTTTTTCATAGTAAATGGATAAATATTGTATACATATTTTTTATTTTGGCTTAAATCCAAATACTTTTTAAAATATTCAAGATTGAAATTCACTAAAATTTTAAATATTCAAAAACGATTTTGATTGGTTTTACGTCACTAATAAGTAAAACGTTGCCAAATATATAACAATAATTGTACAGTTTTGACGTTGCCAAACGTTTCACATTTTAATTGTACAGTTTCTTTATAAAAGGTATCGTAGTTAAAATAATTATTATTATCAAGTCATACTCGGCCTTATATTGATAAGGTGAATAATTTTTAAAATATAAAAATAATTATAATAATCATCAATAATTGTTTACAAATTCTTCATGTCGGGAAGAAAAAAATATTCCCATGTCGATAATTTGATTTGGCAACACTGTAAGACCGGCATTTCGGCATCTGCGAGTTCTGCGACCACAGAGAAGAAAATGTTTTAAGTCCGACAGTTTCAACATATCGAAACTTTAAAAACCCGTCAACCAATTTCAATAAATCATGTATTAATAAAGGATAATTTAACAAGATATGAAAAATTAAACAGCATAGCTAATATTAGCCTTACTATAAAATAAATAAGTTTTATTTTAATAGATAATTCAACATAATCACGTTTAAGGATGTACAGATTGCTTTTTCACGATCGGTGTAAGCTATAGTCATTGCCAAATGAGGTTAGATCAGATCCTGTCAAACAAAAATAAAATACTGTTTTGATATTTAAGTAATTTTTATTCCTAGTCTTCGGTATTAATTTACAAAATTACAACTGAAGCCCGAACAGTTTGCTAAAACCGAAAGCTTTGTGCTAAGAGGTGTGAAAGCCATGTATTTCATAATGCTGCTAAAACTTTTATAAAGGCAGATAAGTAGGTAGGTATGTGCAATTTTATATTGGGTATATATAATATATTGTAATATATTATTCTTTACATTTAAATGTTAATGAAGGGTATATAATTCTTGAATTTTTTTAAAGGAAATTAGGCTTACTAAATATTATATTATGAACTGGTATTAAAGTCATAATAATTCTGTTCGATAAATACTGATAGTGAGTAAAATTGGAATATAAATTAGGTACAATATCAATAATTATTTTTTAGTGATAAAAAAACCGTGATTCTACTATTGAATACTGGAAAAGCAAGAGGAAAACATGGATAATAATAAACAATGGAAAAATGTGTTCCGAGCATAGGGTTAGAGCCAAGACAATGAAAGACAGTAGGAAATGAGTGTTTTATCATGATTTTACTGCCCTATCAGTTATTACAGTAATTATTTTTTAAAGTAATTTACTGAAGAAGAATGGATTGTCCCATATTGAATTGTAAATAACTAGTTGATCTACTCTTCTTTCCACATCAGTACATTGCTATTTAGTTTATTTAAAATTAGATGATAAAGGTGCAGTAACTCTGAGGAATACCCAGGTCTAACGAGAAACCATTATAAACTGAGACTCGATGCTACTAGGAATAATATAAATTTGATGTTGTGCTCCTGGAACTTATTACAGCAGAATAATTTTAGTGACATTATATTTTTTCACGTTATTTGAGTTTAAAATACCATTAGGCTTTTAATTAAGTATGGCTACTGTAGCTAAACTTCGCCTATTTTGCATGGATATGCTAATAAAGACGATTTATTATTATTATTATTATTAATACATGTACCTACTTAGTAATATTGGTGAAATAGGTAAAAAAAAATATTTTATCTGAAAAAATAACCTGTAATGAATCTCTACAAGCGATATCTTAAAAATATTAAATATTTGTAGTTTATCTTTTAATTATTCTTGACAATATTAGTTTCCACCTAGAAATGAAACTGGAAGCAATAATTTAAGAAATCAAACTAAAGTGGAATGGAATAATCTTTTCTTCTGTTTTGTTTCTTATGGTGAAATAAGGTAGAAATGATACAAATGTAAAAAATATTTTTTATCTTTATTCTTCTAAAGGTATTTTACCTACTTCAGTTTGTTAATACTTAAATTTAGTTAATCATTTTTTTTTTATTTGATTAGTATGCTAAAGCTTTTACATTGGTAGTTTTATAAACACAAATTTTTGGGGCAAAAATTTTTCAGGAATTTTACTTTAAACATTAAAAAACACTAGAAACAAACATTATTAATGTTTGTTCAAATTAATTTCTCAGTCATCCAGCATAAAGAATCTTATGTCCAGTGTCCGTTGAAATCTTTTGATTTGTATTATTCTTAGGGTAATGTACTAGCATCCTTAAATATTTTCCTGCCTCTTAAGAAGTCGCTTTCCAATCACCAGACCACACAGGGAAAAATATGTTTCAAACGACTGATGCGAAGAACTTCTAAGCTATATTATCTTAATCAGTGATCTTCTTAACTATCTTGATAAGTAACTTTAGATTTCATATTCCGTATTATGTCAAAATTGAGAGGCGATACCTCGGTACATCTTTTAAAAAAAAATTTCTTATGTGGCTCATAAATTTCCATATCTTCGGATAACCTAAAACAATTTTTTTTTAAATTGAATTGAATTTTTATTATTGTTACTCTACAGCAATACCTATTTGTAAAATATTTCAAAAAATGGAAACAGATTTAATATAAATTAATTTATACTTACAAAATCAAAGAACTTGTGGATAAAAAGCCTGGAAGAACAACTAGCTGCTGACTGTGGGTTTAGTCAATGAACCATTTCAGATGGAACTTGAATAAATACGTTTTCCGATAGAAAGACCAGGAATAAGTACTTTTACGTTTTACAGAGAATTTTAAATGCAATAGAAAAATAAACAATAAAAAGTATGGTTATGATGTTATGAATCACTCCGGTACATTTATTTTATTTAAAATTGTATTGTACAGCGGAATTAAATTGTACCATCGGCGTATTTGGCAACATCGCTATTTCCTTATTATTGACGTCACGAAAAAGGAAGCGTTTTGGCGCGTGTTTAAAAAAGAGGAATTTTATTTGACGATATCTGCTAATATTTTGGTTTTTATGAAAAAAGAAAAATGGGGGGCGTAATATGAGCCTATAATGAGTTAAATTAAATTAAAAAAAAAAATGTGCAAGGACCCTATTGTCGAGACAAAGGAAAAAAGTAGGTTGGTCCTAACGGCTGTGCCGACCAGCTGGATAGTCGGAGACCACCTACTTTGGCCCGATCAAGCCAAGAAACCCGAGCTCGATGAGCTCTTAAAAAACCCATTTTCTGTCCCTAGTGCCTTGTAAAACCTCAAAGAATGTTTAAACTGTTGTTTTCTTCCCATATTAACAAAACAAAAATGTACAATTTATAGGTTATAATCGTTATAATCAGAGGTTATAATAATTGTCCGGGTGCAGTAATGTAAAGGTTTCTGGCAGTTTCGAAAATTTTTTTCTGCGCAAGTTTCGTAATTAAATGGATATCACTGTTTGGTAAATATTTCAAAGCAGAAGAATACCAATTTGTTTTGAATCACTTAATTCGAAAATGTGTCGCTACAATTTGGGAGCACATGTGTCTAAACACAATTTCATAATATTATATAAAAATGTTTCGAAAAATTTTCTTTTGTGCGTTTCCTAAATGTATCGACACTGTAGTTTGGAAAGTATTTCGAAACTAACAGTTATTAATCGTTTCTAGTAACTAAATTCGAAAATGTGTCGCAAAAGTTTCGAAACACATGTGTCTCCACACAATCTAAATAATTTTAATCGAAAATGTTTCGAAACGTTTCTCAGCAAAGAATTTGTGTCCAATTTGTGTCTATAATTGCTACTTGGGTTATTTCAATTATAATGCTTACTATAAAATTCCTTTGTTACCATTACTTATATTAGCCATTAAATATTTTTCTTTTTGGTTAAAGTAGCATATTTTTTAAACATAACAATTATCAGGACCATATTGCAAAAATAACTTTAAATTACTGCATTTGAAACGATGAAATTTTGCCAAAATATTATTGATTTATGGTCTGGGGAAATAAAATACTTCAGAAAGTAATATTTAAATTTCAGGTCCCTATTAAAAAAAATTGATCTGACGGTGATATGTGAAAACCGAAACGCCCGTTTATACATTAGAATATATCCCCTAAGTGCGTCGTAAAAAAGTGCCTTTAGCAATTCCTTTCCGTTTTTTTTTAATAAGTTTATAAATAACGTCACAAAAAAACAAAAACGGAAAATGAAGTTTCCAGTTTTTTCAGATATCTCCGGCAGTAGTCGATTTTTTTTTAATTTCTCACCAGCATTAACTTAAGCTCCAAATTATCCAACTTTTCCCCAATTTAACATTTGCTGAATCTTTTATAGTTTCCGAGATACCAATTGTGAGCATCGAATTTGGGACCCCTGTAATTATTACGAGTATCGAGAATCTAGCTCGCGTCTATTTTTGAATTTAACTAAATATATAAAAAATACGTCTTGGATTGATTTTGTGAACGGAATTAGGAAAAATAATAGTTATTTATTGTACAAGACGATAAAATTGTACTTTATCCTTGAGAGTGTTTTTTAGCGTCGAGACGTCAGTCAAGACGCTAATTACGCTCGAGAAGATAATGCGATTTTATCGTCGTGTGCAATACAACATTTTTTTCTATAGCAAGACTTCAAAGAAAATTGAAAAACTGTGTTGCTCCGTTACTATACCCCAAACCCAGAAATATAGGCAGTGACGTAGCTGTCATAACAATGGAAACGGCCAAAATACTGTATTGTCATTGGTGGTTTGCATTGGTTTCCATAGTTATGATAGCTACGTCACTGCCTATATTTTTGGGATTGGAGGATAGGGTTATGAATTACTCTGTCAAACAAATTTTACATTCTGGTTTTTGTAGAGTGTTTAGTATTTTTGCGTTTTGTGTACGAAGTGAATACGAAATGTACGGAAAAGAATTAACACAAGAAGAGGAAAACCTGTCATCAGATATAGAACATGCAGCGTTGCAAGCAGAAAGTTTATTGTTGCCCCAAAAATCTAGGATGATGTATGAGAAGGAATACCAGTCCTTTAAAAAGTGGAAAAGCATCAAGAATATCAATGGCGTGAGTGAAAAAGTGCTTATGGCGTATTTTTATGAAAAGTCGAAGAAAGCGAAGCCATCGTAATTATGGTCGTGTTATTCGATGCTGAAGCGTACGTTGTTGGTGAATGAAAATGGCGACATTTCTAAATTCAGCAAGTTAACCACCTTACTGAAAAACCTGAGTGGAGGATACAAAGCTAAAAAGTCCAAAATCCTGGAGTCACATGACATTATTAAAAAAAAGTTAAAACATTTTATCTGCCCTTGCTGTTAAAGTGTTACTTTATCTACTCTTGCGGTTAAAGTGATACTTTATCTACTCAAAAGAGTTGCTATAACAACATTTTAACATCAGCTATAGAAAAAAAGAATTCAAAACAATAAATATGGATGAGAAGTAGGTACCCTTTTTTCATGAAACACCTTACACCATAAACGTTAGGTATTTATAGATCCTTAAATTAATTATTTAAATTTAAATCTTGTGTTTCATTCATTCACAAACCCGAACCGGAAAAATTTACAACCACAAAATGGTACCCCAATTTATTATACAGAGTTGCTTGTTCAAGTGGGTGTGACACGCAGGGTTCAGACATGGCGCCAGTATGACAAAGACAGGATTAGGTCCGTTGGACATACCACGCGATGAAGAGAAGCGAGACAGAAAAAAGTGATATATGTATGGTGGGTGTATGCGACGTCAATTAGGAAAGATCTTGTCATTCACACCCTTACAAGCCGAGATTTTTGTAAATAATGACGATAATAGCACTGTTGTACAAAAATCTGTTGTAAGCATTTTAAATTTTGTTGTATGGATAGTTGGAAACTAACAATAAACTATAATTTTTTAAAATTTGTATCTATATATTTTTAATTTTTTTATCTTTAATTTAAAGAAGTAGTCCATACTTAAAGTGGAGTTGAAAGTTATAAAAGTAAAGAAAAACACAAAGTCTTCCTCCACAAAGTTTAATAGAAAAATTATTAAATCACGGGTCTCTACATGTTTCGAACGTAGAAACGTTCAGGAAAGTGTTTATGGGGTACCTAATCCTCAGTACCCCATAAACACTTTCCTACGAATTATATCACTTTGATACCGAAATTTCACCTTCACAATGTCTTAAAGACTAGTTATGTTCCATAAGTTTGATTTTTGAAGACAGATTTTTTAAATAATCTTCGACACCTTCTTAGCAAGGTTTTCTTTTTCCCCATTTCACTTGGTTTGTTTACGCCCACTCCAATAATGTTTTAAATACTCAGTATGGTTTTACCATCACCAATTTTCTTCATATCGTGAAAGCTCAATTAAGGTTCTATTTTTAAGTTTCTCTTTTGCTAACAACAGCACAAAATAAAAAAAATTCTGTCTCCTGAGGATGAATGTTTCTACGTTCGAAACATGTAGAGACCCGTGATTTAATAGTTTTTCTATTAAACTTTGTGGAGGAAGACTTTGTGTTTTTCTTTCCATTTATTTTTTTATCTTTGACGGGAGCTATTGCAATTTTTTCATGTAAAAATTATTCTTGAAACAAAAATAGCCAATTGTGATTGATCAAAATTACAACGAAGCCAACTGTGTGGGTGGAATTTTTAATTGGAATAAATACAATATTAGGAAACCTCTTTATTGGCTAAAAAATACAGAACTACGGCTGCATTTATTTTTAGTTTGGCATACCTTTTTCGCGTCTTTATGAAAGTTACCCTTGGACCCCTACAGTTAGAGTAGAAACCGCCCCCAACTTTTTTTTTAAATGTAAAGGTATGTATTGTGATAGCTTGTTGGAAACGGCATCACAAAAGGGAATACGACCCACTATTTATTTTTGTATTTCGGTAGTCTAGGAAGTCAGAAAAAAATTTACAGATCTTGCATCTTACGCTAGTATCATAGGCGTATTGAAAATACCTACCACTTACAGTGGCGAGAAGGAAACCATTATGTCATAGCACAGATTACTCCTATCTGTGAGTTTGTGAGTATGTAACGTGCCGCTATCACGCGTTATTATGACGGCATGGATGTTCCGATTTAGTTTGAAATAATAATTAAATTATTATACTTAGAAATGTGTAAATTATACTTAGAAATGTGTAAATTATACTTAGAAATGTGTAAATTTGACTGTTTTGTTAAAATAAAAAATATAGGATAATCTGTATATTAGTACATATTGAAGAGAGCTCAAAACCACCTTTTCAAAAATAGCGACAAAATTATTTCTTTAGCCATACACAGCCATTTACCTGCTGGTCCTTGTACTCTTTGTTCATGAAATGTCTAAATCTTAAGTCGGCTATAAAATGTTTTGGATTGGTATATCCATTCTTCCCCGACTTTCTGTGTAATACGCCAAGACTGCCGCGCTATTTCGCTTTGTTTCAGCGATATTCACTGTTTATTTTTTTCCAATTTTATCGAAATTAAATCAATCAAAAAAGCGGTTACCATGATATCGACTAATATGGACACCTGAAAATTTTAAAAATTACGAAAACGTTATCTGATATCAATGAAATATAGACGAATAAAATCTATTTGCACTGTCGTAGATTAAATTTTGAATGATACACGTTCGATATGAAGTTTGTTAATGAAACTTGTGCAATATAACGTTGCACACGTTTCATTATAGTGTTCATCGAACTAGTATCATTAATAACTATAATGTAAGAATATAGAACAATAATAAAGATAATCTACTTTTTAATATGTCCAAATAAAGGTATATTCAAAATTCAAACACACAGTATAATATTTAAATAGTAATAATATTTGGTTTAAATAAACATCCTGATAAAGCCGACGCCGCTTGTGTGCAGCTGTGGCTTTTGGGAGATCCCGTAACATGAAAGTAGGTACTGGCCGATTCAATACTAACTACTATAACTGTTCTCGCTCCCGGCCGTATCTTAATATTAACAAATATAATAATAAATACCGAAACCCAAAACAAAACAATATTAACACTTAGCAGATGATGTCATCGATCCTGTGCTGCTCGGATGTTTGTTTAGACTTCACCGCCGTGTTATTTATGCGCATGTCGCTTTTATTTTTCATGAAATAGACCCGTATATACGCACCCAGTAGTATTTTCAATACTAAAAACTAGCCATTTGAGCAACAACTGATTCTACAATTTGGATTGTGCCAGCGCAGACTGTTTTAAAAAAAAAACGGAAACATGTTATTGATACGGTTGTTCGTTTACTTGATGCCGCATTCAAATGGTCACTTTATTTTCGGTTTAGAAGAAGTGAATTATTTGTTGTAGTATTTTGTGCTGTTTAAACCGTTACTTTTATTTAAAGTAAGAAGTATTTTTGCTACACGTGCAGGGATTATTTAACTGAATCACACAAAATCGAAATTTTAATGATGATTGGTGACAGATCGCGTACAGAACGTAGCAGAAATAGCTGCTTTATTTTACGAAACACACCCCGATCTAGCACCAATTGTCCAAGGCACAATCAGCAGAATTAAGAGACGTCATCGTGAAGTGGGCCACGTCAGGGACAGACAAGAGAGGCAGCCTGGAGTAATGGATGAAGACACGCAATTAAACGGTTTCCTTGCTCTTCAAGAAACTTCTATTACTCTAGTTCGACAACTTGTAAGAGGAAATAATAAAATCATAGCAAATGCGTCCTTATAAAATGTTAATGGCGCAAGATTTACTGGAAGATGATCCGGACCGCCCTCTTCAGTTTTGTGGATGAATGCACTTGATCAGCATTGAGTAGATTTGGACTGAATCCTTTTTACAGATGAGTGTACTTTTGTACTAAATGGTGAAGTAAACAGAACTATCGATATTTTTTTACAGAAAATCCTCACTGGATGCGAGAAACAAACAACCAGCTTCCGCAAAAACTTAATGCTTGGGCAGGCATAATCGGCGATCGCGTTTTTTGGGTCAATCTTTCTTGAGGTAACTTAAATGGCCAAACATATCTGGATTTTTTGTAAGGAGAACTTATTTCAGCTTTGACTGCTTTATTTCCTCACCATGCAAGTCTTTATGATGATCGAATATGGTTACAACAGGATGGTGTTCCTCCTCATTATGCCATAAATGTTCGACAATATTATAAGTGAAATTTTTACAACCCGCTGGATAGGAAGAGAGGGTACCATTGAATGGCCGCCACGATCGCCGGACCTTAATCCTCTAGATTATTTCCTCTGGGTCACCTAAAACCCAAGTTTACGTAACAAAACCAGAAAATTTAGAGGAACTTAAGCAACGACTTATACACGAATTCGCCAAATAACCCCGGATACAGTACATAATTTTAAGAATGAATTTAAAAATGGGCAACATTTCCAACAATTTTTACAATTAAACAAATTGCGTCTACATTACCGAAATGCAAAAGTAAGTAGTGGTTCCTATTCTCTTTTATGCCCTTTCCAACGAGCTATCACAACACATTTACATTTGAAAGAAAAGGTTGGTGGCGGTCTCTACCCCAAAAAGAGGGGTAAATTTCATGTAGACACGAAAAAAGTATACTAAACTTAAAACAAGCGCAGCCGCAGTTATATTTTTTCAGCAAAAAGAGGCATCTCAATACTGAATTTATTCCAGTTAAAATTTCCACCCTGTAATGTATATCTACTATTAATACCGTGCGAGCAAAAATTATTTGCATCAAAGAGGGCTTGGATTAAAAAACGTAGGGCTTGGTTTAGATCACAATGATATGGGGACGATATATCTAACCAAATCTAGATTAAAATTTTGTCAAATTCATATTATGACAATATGCCAAACTAATGAGTAATAAAATAAGTAGACAAATACAAATTTATTTTTGCTGTTTACAAAATTAACAAAGTAAGAATATACAGAACGAAAAAGAAAAATAATTACATAAATTACTGAAATTGGCCACCGTTCCAAGCATAAATTCACACGTCTCTTCCTATTTTCGAAAGTGTTAACCAGCATCTCTGGAGAAATGTTACCACATTCTTGGATAATCCTTTCTTGTAATTGTTCTAAATTTGCAACTGGTGTTTTAAAACTAGTGTTCTTTAAATGAGGAAAAACGAACCATAACCGTTAAACAAGGTGATCTAGGTGGGAATTCAATGTCTGATCGAAAACTGATCAATCTTCACTACTCCCCATGCGTGTATTCTGATAATTCACATAACCGGAGTGGTGGAACCAGGCTTTATCCGAAAAAAATGTCAGGTCTAATAAATCATTTCTTTCCAATAAAATTTGGGTAAACCATTGAGAGTAATTCCTGCCTCTTTCAAAATCTGCGGCTTGTATTTCTTGGAATACTTGCACTTTATAAGGAAATAAATTTAGCTGCTTCTTAAGAATAGTCCGATACATGTTCCATAAGACCTTCCCACTTCTTGGGACAGGCGTATTATACAATTTGTTGGCGTATTTTGCATTATTTCACGAACGTTTGCAACAAGTTCTTCTGATCGTACAGATGGTCTTCCTGTTCCTTTTTTGTGTTGTATAGAACCTGTTTCCCTAAACACAGCCACGGTTCTTTTCAGGCAATGGTAAAACTCCCCGGCAATAAAAGCAACGTTAGGAAAATGTTCGTGAAAATCGTCCATGCACAAACCCGGATTGTATTGCCACTCACCATTTACTCTACCCCATTTCGAATATACGCTTCAACCATGCATGTTTTGTGATGTTCCGTAAAGCCCATTGTGTGAATTGTTCAAAAAATAGGAAAAATTAGCGATAAATCAAATTACTTGTAACGACTATCAAAGATGACGAAATAACTGTTTGATTGTTAATTCAGGAAGTTACTGACACCCAACAGGTATTAGGCTCTACGGCTAAGCATTACGTCCTTAGATGCAAGGCCCTCTTTGATGCGAATAATTTTTGCTCGCACGGTACTATTTTGAAGGTTGCCAATTGCAAGTCAATTAATTATTATAATAAATAAAACTAACTCGAAACGCATTACTTTATCAACAGTAAAGTGCTGAAATTTCGCACAAAAAGCAAACTTTACGTTTTAGTTAAAAAACGGTTGATCACGTCTCCTATTACTCGGTCCACTGTGTCGATTAATTTTAGCCATTACAAGAGATGTTACATTACAGGGAACAGCGACCTTTCAATACGCCATTATAATGGACTTTATAAAAAATATTGTTCCTATACATAATATATACAGGAAAATTTTAAAAATTGGAAATAGTAGGAAAAGATGAATAATTTGAGTTAGTATTTTGATCTACAAGGCTCTTATTTGTATAGTGAATAACAATTAAGGGGTTTAGAAGTCAATTGAACAAACCCGAACTTACCGTATTTTGAAAAGAACAATTATTATTATTATTATGGCTTTAGACCCAGAACCAACAACATTATCAAGGACGACAACGGAGATCTAATAACCAGGCAAGACCAAGTGTTGCAAACATGGAAAGAATACTTTAAACAACTACTTAATCAAGGTTATACAAACGACGAAGAACAGACTAATTTCTAAACTGCGGAAATGCGAGAAGAATACCCCTCGCGAATGGAAATTGAGAACGCTATAAAAAAGCTGAAAAACAATAAATCTCCTGGTAAAGACATGATAACCGCCGAAATACAGTAACATCCCAAATACACGAACTCATAATAATTATATGGAAAAACGAGAAGATCCCAGAAGACTAAAAGAAAGCATAATAAAGGAGCACAAAAAAGGAGACAGACTGGTATGTAAAAATTATAGAGGAATATCGCTTATAAACGTAGCATACAAAGTGCTATCAAATATAATCCTGTCGAGAATTACCCCTTTCACAGAGGAAATAATAGGAGATTATCAGTGCGGCTTTCGGACAAACCGATCAACTGTTTACAATTAGACAACTACTAGAAAAAAACTGGGAATTTAATAGGCAGCTAAACCAATTGTTTATAGATTTTTAACAGTATAGATTTTCAACAGGCCTATGATAGTGTGAAAAGAGTTAAGATCTGGGAGACAATGGCAGAATCGGGATAGGTACCTCATAAAATTATACGACTAACCAGAGTTTGTGTAGAAGGGTCCAGATGCCAAGTAAAAGTTGGGAGCGATATGTCGGACGTATTCAGGGTAAACACGGGACTGAAGCAGGGTGACGCGCTGTCCCCTACTCTTTTCAGAGTGGAGAAGGTCGTAAGGAACTCCAAAATCGAAACAAAGCTGTTTCAAACGAATGGTTCACAACTAATACTTGCTTATGCAGATGATATCGACGTGGTTGAAACTAGCGTAATAAATAGCAAAGAAACGTTTGTTAAACTGGAACACGAGGCATCTAAAATGGGTCTAAGTATCAACGAAGGCAAGACCAAATACATGCATATCTCTAGGACAGGTTTGAGGGAGAGTGGGACAAAATCTGACAATGAATGAGTACAACTTTGAAAATGTCACACAGTTCAAGTACATGGGCTCGATCATTACAGCCGACAATGTACCGCTGGATTAGTTCTCCGTGAGCGCAAGGTTTGACAACCTATTATACAGTAATTAAAATGGATAAACTAATAATATTAAATCTATAATAGCAAATGATGACAAATGAAATGTTTGTTATTGGAAACAGGAGAGTTAATTAACCTAAACTGGTTTATTCTACTCATCGTTCAACTTAAATAACAAACACGAAGAAAATTTAGTCTCTGAAAGCTGACGCGTGAGCTTGCTACGGCCCATTACTGAACTGGGAACTTTTAGGAAGAAACCAGTATCCAGCTGTTGATGTCACATCTGAGTGTCACAAGTGTCGAAACGCTTTGTTTTTAGAAACATTTGATTCTAATTCAGGATGTCAGTGTTGAATAATATGATAAATTCGGTTTGGGTGAAAAAGCCCATTCTTTTGACAGTTGAGCGGTTGATTATAATGTTGTCTTCGTTAATAAACTAACTAAAATAAAAGAAAACTGACTAGAAACAAAAAAAAAATACTTAGAAGAAGGTACCGCATCGCGCTGAATGCCATAAATCATGAAGCGGTCGATTCGTTGGTTTGCGATGACGTCGGTATTACGTGTTCAGATGCTTTTATCAGGGAGCTTATTTTTCTAAATTATTTTCTCAATGGGTAAGTAATTAAAATTTTAAAAAACTGAAAATTTTTATTTTTTCTGCTATATTCGCTATACGGAGTCGATCTCTGCACCCCTCGTATAAAAAAAACCCTGTGCATCGTGGCATTTCTCTTAAACGCTCACTAATGGTAATTTACGTGTTCTTCCTTGTGTAACATTACCGTTCGAGGCCTAATAATAGCCTTCTGTCTTTTTGTTTAATATGGTGGTGGCGTGGGTACCATTACCTTCATCTATGGGTTATTATGAGTTAATGATGAAAAATCATTTACTTTGACTTTTTCTACTAAAAGAACGTATTTTAATTAGTGTCCGACCGAAACAAGATTTTCAGCCGAAACCAAATCTTCGGCCTTGGTCTCAGTTTCGGCCGCGACTTATTTATGTTAAAAATTTTATTGTATGTATACTGTGGAATCTGATAACGAACTCACCCAAAGTTAGCCGAACGGTGCGCAACAATTCACAAACATTGAGTTTCGGCGCGGCCGATTTTTGGTCGAAACCGAAACTGTCACCGAAACTAGATTTTTTCGCCGAAACTAGCTGAAACCGAACCTTCGGTCGGTCTCTAATTTTAATATATACAGTGTGTGTATAAAGTCTGGAAACGGCTTAATAACATCACAATTTACTGGCCGATTTAAACCAAATTTGGTACAGTTGTGTAAGAGGATCTAACGCACCGAATGACGATATTGGCGTTGTTGCCAGCTTTTTAGTTTGTCTGGAATTCGAACGAATTTTATATTTTTAAACATAACACTCAGTATATTTTTACATTTTTAAATTCCACATAAAATTATAATTCTTTTTTATTAAATGTATTATTAGTCTATACTTCATAGTTTCCGAGATATTGACTCTCGAAAAGTGACATTTTTGAACTTTGACAGCTTATAACTTTCTAACAGTACGTCTTAGAGCAAAACGGCTTACATGTCCCTATCTTCAATTTTTATTATCTTCCCAAAAAAATTAACTTCCGGTTAAACCGGAACAACTATATTTCCTGCTTTCGAGTTACATCCGGTTTAACCGGAAGTTGATTTTTTTGGGAAGATAATAAAAATTGAAGATAGGGACATGTAAGCCGTTTTGCTCTAAGACGTACTGTCCGAAAGTTATAAGCTGTCAAAGTTCAAAAATGTCACTTTTTGAGAGTCAATATCTCGGAAACTATGAAGTATAGACTAATAATGCATTTAATAAAAAATAATTATAATTTTATGTGGAATTTAAAAATGTAAAAATATACTGGGTGTTATATTTAAAAATATAAAATTCGTTCGAATTCCAGACAAACTAAAAAGCTGGCACCAACGCCAATATTGTCATTCGGTGCGTTAGATCCTCTTACACAACTGTACCAAATTTGGTTTAAATCGGCCAGTAAATTGTGATGTTATTAAGCCGTTTCCAGACTTTATACACACACTGTATATACAGGGTGTTATTTAAGTATGTGGCCAAACTCTAAGGGGTGCTTTTAAGTGATTTTAAGAAGAAAAGTTCATGTAAACATGGGTCCGAAAATGCATAGTTTTTACGATACAGGGTGTCAAACTTTTAAAAAAAAATCGGATGTTCGTAAATATCTCAATACTCTTTTATTCGATTTTATTGAAATTTGGCAATTCTGTTTGTAATAACAAGAGGATAATTTAGCCTCAATTAGATTAAAATTATTAAGTCCAGTGTCGTCCCGGAAAACAGTCCAACTGATATTTTTGACAAAAAAATTGCGCGCCACTGGCTTTTTTAAAAATTATGTATTTTTTTCGAATTGAGTAACTACAAATACAACTATTTTATCTCCTGAGTGTTTTTCATATCTTGCTTCGTTTTCGAGAAAAAAAAATAAAAACCACTTTATTGCATGTCCCTGTGACAACAAGAGTTATAGTTGTTACTTTTAAAACATTGTAGTAATAAATTATTACGTTATGCGATTATTTTATGTTAATTTCTTTTATCGAAAACAGTTTTAATTTGTGCGAAAAAATTCAAAAGAGGACTTTCGTGTAATTTTAATTGCTTAATAGTTTGGTAAGTACCTAGTTTAAATTTTTTACTCTTATTGTCCCGGGGACATGCAATAAAGTGGTTTTTATTTTTTTCTCGAAAACAAAGCAAGATATGAAAAAAAACTCAGAAGATAAAATAGTTGTATTTGTAGTTGCTTAATTCGAAAAAAATACATAATTAAAAAAAAAGCAGTGGCGCGCAATTTTCTTGTCAAAAATATTAGTTGAACTGTCTTCCGAGACGCCACTGGACTTAATAATTTTAATCTAATTGTTAATCAGCCCAAAGTAGTGCTTTTTAAGACATTTTCTTTTTTTCTAATCTGGAGTTAAATTTATAAACCAAGTTTTTGGCATGGTCTTGTGGATAATGAACAGGGCTTTCAAGTGTTTTTTTAAATATTTTTTTAACTTAAAAAAGAGACCACAAAAAGGTGTGTTTCTTATAACCCCAATTTTTATTTCATGTGGGGTAATAAGAAATTCACTTTTTTTTTACATGGAAAAAATCTAAAAAAAACACAAGATACCTATAACCTTCATCCACAAGACCTAAAAGGTTTTTCGAGCAATGTCACGAAATTCTATAAGTTCTTTGCTTAACAAGTTGGGTCTGTATAAAACTTAATCAGCCCAAAGTAGTGCTTTCTATAACATTTTCTTTTTTTCTAATCTGGAGTTAAATTTATAAACCAAGTTTTTGGCATGGTCTTGTGGATAATGAACAGGGCTTTCAAGTGTTTTTTTAATTATTTTTTTAACTTAAAACAGAGACCACAAAAAGGTGTGTTTCTTATAACCCCAATTTTTATTTCATGTGGGGTAATAAGAAATTCACCTTTTTTTTACATCTAAAAAAAATTCACGGTCCTTTACAAAGATGCAACCGGGGAGGACATTGAGAATGCCGAAGCAGAGTGCAACGCTTGTGACTATTATTGTGAGATTTAAAATCTGCGAAAACTCATATATTTGAATGTAATATTTAGCTGATTAAAGTTTTATTGATTTATAATATAAAAAATATTAAAATAGAGCGTATAAAACAGGGTTGGTACATATCATGTTTATATAAATATTCAAATATCCGATATCTATGCCTACATATACCGGAAATAAATATATCAAATTTGGATATTTATTTATATTTTTAAACCATTTCATCTGTTTTGTACTTAAAAAATTTGATATAATTTTAATATTCAAAATTACTTAATTTAAGAAGTTATCAACATTTAAATTTGTATTTTAATTTTATTCTATTTAATGATAGTTGCTATTACAATATCAAGTTATATTAATAACTTGTATAGGAATGTAAAATGTAGGTAAAAAATACTAGTTTATGAATATGAACACATCATATATTTTTGCATTTAACTGATTCAACTAAAAATAAAAATTGAGAACGGAACAACAGCCAAAAGAAAACTAAAATATTATTCCTAACATAAAATTATAAAACGCGTAAAAAAGGCTGGCTGGGAACAAGTAAGTTTATCCCAGGTTTTAATCAGTCTGAGTAATGGTTGGTCCGAATATAGATTTGAAAGTAATATTTAGTTGATCAAATTTTTATAAATCCAACTGTCAAAATTTAATAAATCGAACCGTTTTCAAATTAGGTTTTTTTTTCGAAAACAAACGTTCACTTTTAACACCCTGTATATCTAGAACGAGTAACATTTCTAAAAAACTTAAATGACGTAATTGATCTAGTTTGATGTCTAGTATCTCCAGTTACTCTATGGCCCATAAGTTATGGGACATCCTGTATATCAGGGTATCTATCACTGATATTATACAGGGTGTTAATTAATTAGGTTCGTAAACTTTAAGGAATTAATCCGTGATCGATTCTAAGACCAAAAGTCTATATAATTATAGGTCCGCAAGAGCTCCGTTTTGTAGATACAGAGTGTTCAACTTTTTTAAAATATTTACTTTTTTCTAAAATATTATTGAATGGTAACAGCTACTTCATTGAAGCTTGTGACACACAAATAGATATTTAGAGGCTACATTTTGCAAGTATTAATATATTTTTAATTCAACCGCGAGCGTAGATATGGGTAACGGTATTAAGACTTCCAAGCAAAAAATGGCACGCCACTGATTGTTTTAAACTTTTAAAGCATTATATAGTAAGCCAGGCATAAAAAGTGTCTCTTGATAATTTATGATTGGGCGTATCTTTTTCAAGTAAATTTCATTATTAGATTTTCATGCACGCCTCTGGAGAAATTTAATTGTGAATCAAAATTGCTCCGATCTCAACAAAAATAAAGTACCAGATGCATCTTATAAAAATAAATTTAATAACTTATGAAATCCTTTCGGGAACCGTTTGATTTCCAAAATAAAAGAACATTATTTTCTTTTTTAAATTATTTTATTAATAATTTTAACATATGAAAACTAAAATATTTCTTAAAATTGGCTAGAAACTAAGTATTTTCTTTTTAGTTGATTTCTAAGCAATGATTTGCACTTAAATTTGTTCATAGGCGTACATAAAAACCTAATAAGTAAATTTTCTCGAAAAGGGCTAATCTAATCAAAAATTATAAAGATACACTTTTTGTGTACCTTTTGCTTGGCTTACGAGATAATGCTTTAAAATATTAAAACAGGTTACCCATATCTACGCTCATGGTTGAATTAAATATATCTTAATACTTGCAAAAAGTGGCTCCTAAATATCCATTAGTATGTAGCAAGTTTCAATGAAATAGCTGATACCATTCAATATTATAATAAAAAAGGGAATTTTTAAAAGTTGTATCTCGAAAACGGAGCTCTTGCGGATCTATAATGATATTAACTTTTGGTCTTAAAATCACTCAAAAATGAATTCCTTAAAGTTTCCGTACTTACTTAATATATCCTACCAACCTTGTTATAAACTAAATACAAAGTTATAACTGTCAGTCGTACAACACATAGAAAAATATTTAAAGGAACAAATAACCTCCTAAATATAAATTATAATACGTACCTAATACAGGGTGTCAAAAAAGTCTGGAATATTTCAAATATCTTTCAAACCGCTCGTATTATTTCGCCAAAAATTCGCTTACGTCCATAATTAAAAAAAAAATAATAATAATCAAGATTAATTTCGTTTTTGAAAGTATACAGGGAGGGTCAAAAAACATGCTTATTTTTTATTTTAAATGGTCATCATGTTCCTGTATAGCTTTATGGAGTTTAATAGATCCATTTGAGACAATTGCTGTGTTACCTAATATAACACCTAAGTATATATGGTTTTGTGTAGATATTTATCTATCAAAATGACAGAGATATTTCAATTCCATGAAGAATTTACTACTTTTTAATGCAAAATTGAAATCAGATTTGTCATTATGTGTAAAAAAATTCCATTTTATTGGAATTCATATATACCCTAAAAAATGGAAATTTAGGAATAATTCAACTTATTTTAAAGTAGCTATGATTTACAAAATTAAGCACTTGCTCCTTTTTTAAATTGCAAATTGATATATTATTATCTCTGGCATTTTGATAGATAAACACATAAAACCATAAAGCACAGAAATTTTCTTAAAGAGATCTATATTATATATCCATAAAAATATACGGGGTATTCCATTTAAAATACAAAATTTAATCATGGTATTTGACTTCCTTTAGTTTTGTCTTACTCGGTTTTCAAAACTATATTTGTGGGCAAAATTTTGACGACAAAATATAAGCGGTTTGAAACCTATTTATTGCAATATTCCATACTTTTCTGACAAAGTGTATAAGAGTAAATAAATCCTTAACTAGGCGAAAAACTTAAACATTTACACTATAGCTACTTTTAACAGACTTCACCATTATAACAGTTACAATAAAAATACTGTCAGTCAAACAACACCGAAAAATATGTACCTCTCCAGTTGGTCTAGGCGGCACGCGCATCATCCGTTGTACATTCTCCCTCCTTCGCCGTCATAGCATCGCGCGCGTAGTTCCGTTTGTGGATAATTTTAACTCGGTGTCGTTAGACCACAACACATTCATTTCAATGCGTTAGACTGTGTGACGTCAGGGATAAATGTTCGCCGCAATAATTTCGAATTGTGTACCCCTACTATACATGCTCGTGCGATAATATAACCATTTTCAATGTTAAAACACAAGATACCTATGACCTTCATCCACAAGACCTAAAAGGTTTTTCGAGCAATGTCACGAAATTCTATAATTTATTTGCTTAACAAGTTGGGTCTGTATAAAACTTAATCAGCCCAAAGTAGTGCTTTTTAAGACATTTTCTTTTTTTCTAATCTGGTGTTAAATGCTTTCAAACATTAAAAACAACTTTTGTGCCTTTATTTCTTGTTGCTGCTGTAAAAAAAGAACCACTTCCATAAAAATTCTAAAAATTTCAGGGTAATAAGATACACCTCAATAGTGTATCTTAATACCCCCAAGTACATTTTTAATGTTGGTAAATCAGTTCAGTTCGGTTGTTGTATCTTATTACCCCATTGGGGGAAATAAGAAACATTTAATAGGGGTTATTTTTTGGTTTTTGAATTAAAATGATATAGTACATATAAATGAGTACCCTCAGGTAAAATTAATACCAGAAAGAGAAATCAGTGTATACTTGAAACTATCACCTGTACTAATTCTCTTGGTTTTTTATTCCTCCATCCTCCCCTAAGTTTAAAAATTACTCAGCATTAATCTCTATGGGTGTTAATATTATTTGTTTCATCTGTGGAGATAAGGAAAACGTATTTTCCAAACCACTTTGGAATAATTCCGAACATTTTTATAATTTTGTCGGGATTTTGAAAAAAAAAGTTTTTCGTACTGATAATTTCAAAGAAATTCCATGTGTAAAAATAGGAATTAGGTCTTCCTCTAGCACATAAGTTATTGTGGCATAATATCCCTGTTCCAACATCTTATTTGGGAATTGACATTTCTCTCATAATAACTAAATTCAGGTCCGTTTCGGGCATTCCCATTTCGTGCAAAATTGCAGAATAGTACGCAGGTGTTATGAAATAAATATTAGGAGGTTATGCTGTGGTTTTATTTGCGCTCTTTCATCTGAGCCAAAAGATGTGCTATTCTACTTTATTTGTTTTATTATATAATCTAAATTAATGTACTTTTTGTCCCGTTTTGGAGTCTGTATATAATTCTCAAATTTTTTTAACCACTTTTGACAAGTAAAAATATCGTAATTAAGGTCATTAGAAATTATGCCCGAAATGGGAACTAATTATTGTTAGATATTTTGCTTTGCACCAAATTGGAAGGTTTCAGGAAGTTTTAAAATATTGCCCGGAACAGGAAAACACCCAATCACTATTGCGGTTTTGTTGCCCTAGATTAAACCGGTCGTGACGAAAGTCAGTGAAAATTACTAAAAAAAAACAAGTGACGCTGTTTTTATACACTTCAAACGCTGTCACAGCAACAATTCCATTAGCACTTCGGATGACTATGTTGAAAAATATAATTATTTTTAATTATAGTTGCGATATTGAAAACCTTTTGGTTCATTGTCAGTGACAACATAAATCTGTGTAATATCCGACCATTAAATATAAAATCTATAAATCTCCGCATATGACGTAGGAAAATCACCAGAAAATCTCCTAAATCAATCAAAGTTGAAACGTTTATCCGCCTAAATACTTGCGACGAGAACGAACATATGTATCTTAGACTTCAACACCTCTTAAAACTTATTTTCGACCACTGCTTCTGTCGAGATGGGATTAATTTCGAAAATGTTAGTCGGGTAATTCGAAAAGAGACAACAGCTGCAATTTTGAGGATGTACGAGTCGTCCGTGTATACCGATTTTTTAAAGTCTAATTTTCCTAACATGTTACACAAGGCTTAAGCTAATTTCTGTACGACTAAATATTTTAAGTCTTAAAAAGTAACATTCGCGTGTCTTATTTTTTTTCTTTAAGGGATCGGTGGAATTTTTAACTGCATCAGATTTATGCCTGTTGTATTAAATATTTATTTATACTTAAGTTCCTTTTCTGGCTATTTGAATAATCTTTTAAACTTGAACTGAGAAAAAAGCCTTCTATTCTTTATAAGAATAATTCACATACTCCTTATACAACTGTTTAATACTATATGTGACAGCAACGCGCTTTCCTACTGTAAGACAACGAAAATTGCTAGACCGTTGTGTCAAGATTTTTTACTACTTAATAATGATTTTCAGAGATTTAAGTCTTTTTAAAAATCCCTAATTTTTCTTTTGCTCTCCTCATTTTTCTTCCCAGGACAGTGCCTTTGCACTAACCCTTGACTTTTCAGTATGCTGTAGTCTTGATTGTCGATCTTTTGACTATTCAATTTTACACCTCTTGTACACCTTTAAAAGCTCCATTACGGCTCAATCCCACAATTGTTTTCTCTATTGCTAACAACATCAGCATTGTACCTTTCACTTTGTTTTCCTGATGATGAATGTTTCTACACTAGAAACATGTTGATTTGTGTTATTATGAATTATTCTAGGTTCGCCTAGTTTTTCTAATAAAAATTGTGGAGAAAGACTTTGTGCTTTTCTTTTTTCTATATCATTTAACTCCACTTTGAGTATGAACAACTTCACAGGGGCGTCATTTCACATTTCTCTTGGGGGGGGCATACCTAATTTCAAAAAAAAAACTTTATGGTCGAAAAAAAAAACACTTTAGTGATGCCAAATTAAAAGAAAAAAAAATTCTTTTGTAAAATATACATTAAAAAAACAAAGAAGCTCAGACCTAAACACTAAATTAATGATATATGTACTTAATAATTTTTTTTTATTTTTTTTATTTTTTTTTACCCTATCTTTTTAGAACTGTCAGCTCCAGTTCACATTTAAAACTTTTTAAACTTTAATTTCTAATTAAGGAATGTCGAGAGCCAAGATTTTACTTCTACTCTTAAACAAAGAATGTCTACATGACATACATTTTTTATAACATCTACAATTTTCAAATTTTATATATAATTTTCTCTCCTCACACTTAACGGTGTTGTTTCACCAATATGTGACCTCACACAAAATTATTTCTTTATTAGTCCCTTTAATTAGTCAATTGAATCGAACCTTCATTTTACTTAATTCTTTCTGTTCCTTCTTCACAACAATCAGCTTCTTTCTCTTTTGATTACAAATACTCCTACATTGACACATAACTTACTGTTGTGATAACTTTCTGACTTGGTTTCTGCTTATATTTTACGAATGGCCTCTCGTTAGGACTATCATTATGTTTGCAGTTTCTCCAAATACCTAACTCTACCTTTTCATCATCTTGTAGCTCCGTTTGGACTGTTCGCACCTATTGTATTTCTTATTTTCCTTATTCTATTCTCCTGATGATGAATGTATATATATTCGAAACATGTAGAGAATTTACCTTTCATTAAAACTTTATTTTAATAAACCAGTGAAAGAAGACTTAAAGTGTCTTATTTCTCTCCTTTCACTAAATTAATGGTTTAGTGGGTAACGGCGATGCCTTATTATCAATAATATCAATGATCTGCTAGCTAGCAGATCATTGCTTATTATAGCAAATTCGTCAACTAGTTTGTAGAAGTACACTTAGTTGCACAAAAATTGCTTACAGATATTGAATCCCACGATATATTTAAATGGTGACATACATGTATTTTACTTTTCCATGTACCTACGCATTTTCTCTGCAACAAAGTGTACAAACTATATGCGATGCGGTAAACCGTAGTAGGTATATTTAAGTTAAAAGATGTTTTTATTTGTAAAAGCCAAATTTTGAATTTTGTGTGTGAATACTCAGGGGGGGGCAAATGCCCCCCCCTGCCCCCCCCCAATTGACGCCCCTGCAACTTCATCAAAATTCCAACATTAATTACCTATAGAGGTGCGGGAGATATCTTATTCTACTATTCTATTTTCCTCAGTGCAAGTGGTACCAGAGTGCGACGCTTCGCCTTTGCTCTATCGAATTTATCAAACACCGACCGTCCCTGAATTCTAATTTACATGAGCCTATTAGAGCCACATTGATGACCGCTATACTTATTAGGGATATAAAATCTAAATGCATTTACAACATCGTTGATGGTCGGTAATGGGTCAATTTTCCTTTGATTAAAGGTTCGGCCGGCGGAAGCAGTAGGTAAACTGTTTCCAGATCCGTATTGAAGGATCCCTTCTTATGGGTAAAATAAATCGGACAAGTGTTGGCTTCTTGACGGTTTTAGTCGATTACAGAAAAATCTAAAAAAAATGCCAAACTTAACGACCCAGCTACAACTACCTTGAAAGAAGCCGTGAAACAGAATCATCGACAACACTGCTTGAAGATCCATGTGTCACGTGCCTTTTTTGAGGTTACGCGCGATGTAGGTGTAGGTGTATTAATTTGTATTTTTATCCGGTTTTCGATTGATATCTAATAGAAAATTTAAGTTGTAACAATTTTAATTTTCTTATTGTTTTGAGGCATAGAGTTCACCTACCTTTACGAGTCCGATTCCCAATAATTCGGTCAGGGGTCAATATA
The DNA here is from genome assembly GCA_963969555.1 of Polydrusus pterygomalis. Classification (NCBI taxonomy): domain Eukaryota; kingdom Metazoa; phylum Arthropoda; class Insecta; order Coleoptera; family Curculionidae; genus Polydrusus; species Polydrusus pterygomalis. Next base: position 31,787,515 of record OZ018382.1, read on the forward strand.
AAAAAAAACATCCCTGGGGTTACATCTCAGACTGTCGTTTTATTGCATAATCCTTTATAGATCTTGAATTCACCAACGACAATTCCTAATTATCCATGAACATACAAATAATACCTTCTATTTTGGGTCAGATATTCTGAGGTTAGAGTATCGTCTTTTACTTTGCACAAAATAGGTATTGGACCGACAGGCTACCGTGTGAAAGTAGGGTTTGTAGCAAGTTGCCCGCCAGCGAAGTTGGTTGCGACGGCCTCTTTCTTCTGTGTATCAGATCTGACGCCACAAAGACAGTTTTGGGAGAATGGAACGCGTAATGTTACGCCGATCGGATCTAGAAAGGAAACAGCTTAAAAGTTAGATTTTGACAGTTCCAAGAAATTATTTTTAGTGAGGAATTTTATCCCTAGGGAATTTGGATGTGTTTTCGGACTGGAGTAGGTCCTCCTCGTGTAATCTACGCGTGGGCATACCTCTTAGGTATTTTCTGCCACCGTTTTCTTTGCTTGTTTTTCCGAGGACTGAAACTTTTGACAGTTCCGAGTCCGGTTGGCTATATAAACGACCGCGGTAGAAATTTCAGCTTTTTTACCTATCAAAGTTCGTGACGAAAACTATCGTTCAGTGAAGGTAAAATTACCATGAGGCCGCCCAACAACCCAGGTAATTAATGATATCTGTAGTTTCTCTCTTCCGTATAATTTTTTTTGGAGAAAGCCAAATCCTCAAGAACCAAGTAAAAATATTGAGAACGTTTCTCTTTCCATTGCAGGCCTCATCCAATAGAGCAGATTTACCGCTTTGTTTCTTCACGTTCTTTCATACCGAGTCTGTTATCCAGGGTGGATAAAGACCCCAATGTCGTTTTCTTAGCCACAGGCTATGAAAGATAGCCCTCGTAGGATGTCCTGTATATAGTGCCGTCCAAGAGTCTATCGTCCTCCATGTAGTGTCCCCTAGTACGTAAGGATGAATTAGCTGTCGAATCTCTCCACTTGGTATTCCGTCAACACAAGAGAGTCGCTTTAGAGCAAGATGTCTGACGAGCGTTCGTAAGCATGGTCTGTTAGTAGTGACCGCCAGCCACACGAAGTCTCAAGACCTCCGGAGCCCCGACTAGACGATGGACCTGAGTAGTGGTAACTAGTCGACAAAATCATCCCTACATAATTTTTTTTGATAATAACCATATAAATTTTCATCGTTCCACCATAAAATGCTTAATAACCATTTTTACTACGACTAATTAAGTAATAATCTTAACGTTACTTGTACAGTCACATAATAGCCACTTAAACACCATCTCTTGCAGGCAGCGGAATCACCGAGAGGTAAATGTACATTTATTTTAAGGTAACCCCCCATAAGCCGTTAACCAGTGTAATTGTAATTATCTTGAATTTTCTTTAGGCTATTTTTGTGACTCATAACTTCTCTTTCAGAACTGTATGCATAAACCCAATATTTTTTCTCTTATATTTAAATTGATATTATCCTAAATGTTTAGAATGTTTAACCCCAAAATTTCAAATCATATTTCTTTTATATTTTACCACGCTTGCATTTTTTCATTACTATTAACCTCCAAAGGCCTTCAGCCAGGACGCCTGTTTGGCTCCCATCAACTAATCTATAATTTAATGTTATATGTTTTATGTGTTTAGAATAAACGTATGAATAAACCTGACATTGCTTTTACTTGATATTTGGTGTCACAGTATGTTATTCTATTCGGTCCAGTTTACCGAGTTTGCTGGACAAACCTAAATCATTACTAGAAATATATAAGTCCGAGAAGACTTGGTTGGCGCCCTCCGAGGGTAGGTAAGAAAAAAGGTAATCTCGTCCCCCACGGCCCAAAGTCGCCCTGTGCTAGTCCGGCTTAACATCTGTGGGCCCCAATTGCTAAAAAAGGGGTCACAAAGTGACGTGATTGCTAAAAACCACTACAAAATACTGATGAAAATTTTTGGTGCTGGTTTGCTCTAATAGCATTAATAAAGTGAAAAATCCAGCAGCCTGGCCGGCCTGGCGGTTTGTTTACGGGTCGTATAAATGGCGGCAGAATTTTATTTGTTTTAATTTAAAAGTTGTGTTTTTTTTCTTCTAGTTAGCTCTTTGGGATAAACTATATTGTTTGGTGGCTACAGTTAATTTATTAAATATTGAAGTGTTTATTTAACTTGAAGGTATAGGTGAATTTGTTATAAAATATTACTAGTAGAGATAGTTCATAAGTAGGTAGGATACCTCTAGATACCTATATAGGTATTTAGGTAAGTACTATTTTTCTTTTAGTTTGTTCGGGTTTGTTCGGGTGTATTCCTGGGTGTAACTCTGACTATAAAAAAGGTTTAAAAGCAGGTGAAAAGAGTGTAATATATTTTTATAGTTTAGATTGGACCAATGACTGTATAAATATTGTTAATCAGGTTTCAGTGGACATTGATATGAAGGTAAAGGTTTTTTAAAAGGTAATGAATTGGCTTACAATGATTTAAAATGGATTTTACCCTTTGAAATGAAACTAAGCAGGTGGTCTCAGCTTGAAAAATTATTGTCTCGGTACCAATTCATACATTGTGAAAGCAACGAAGTTACCCAGATAGTAGGTGACTTTCTTAAGACAAGAGTAGATTTCGTAAACAAAGCCTTAAGCTTACTAAATTTTGAGACTTTAGAAGTCGATACTCAATCGTGTAATTTAAACGCAGAAGATAATAATTTGTATATTATTTATTTATTTATTTATCGACGGCAAAACCCAATTACAGTTTTTAATTAACAAACTAATAATAATTATTATTTAACAGTTAAAAGAAAAATAAGATAACCAAATCTTAAATTAGCTTTCCCATAATAAAACAAGAATATAATTACAGCGAAATTTTAGAAATATTTCTCTTAAAGGAAGCGAGGAAAGAGTTAAAAAGTCCAGTGGCGCAACCAGAAATTTAGTTCGGGGGGCTGTAACTTCTGCGCTCTTTTGCGCCGCAGGCGAAAAATTTTTTGGGTGCCACGTCCTTTTTTGGGTAAAATCCGTATGATTGACGAGAGCGACAGCCCCCTAAAACTTCTGCAATAATACGCCGCTGGCCCTAACTAAATATTTATGAAGAAAAAATTAGAGATTTCATTTTAATTAGTAAAAATGTATTTAAAATAAGTAACGCATATATTAATCATACTTATACTAAAACAAAACAAAAACATTATACAATAAGTTGTAAAAAGTAATCACTAATAATACTAATATTAAGGGAACATTATCCACGTGCTTTTCACCACACATCATGTGATCACAGACGTCATCACAAAATACTTTCATAAAACTTAATAAGACGGCGCCACCGTTCCGATTTGCAATATATTTTTACTTGCCTAAAATTATGAATGAAGTTGTAAAAGATAGTAAAATTCTATGATCTCATTTAAGGCTACTTCTGCAATAATAGCATTGCTGAGTGATTTTCCTTACAAAGCTAGGATGTTGCCAAACCTTGCGCTTATTATGAATTTAATCAGCTGTTTGTAATACATGGCGCTGTACCGAGCCGCGAACGTAATTTATAATGGCAACATAGCGCTTTTTATGAACACAATGCAACAGCTAGTTGACAAATTATTCTTTACTCGCCGATGGTCACTTTTTAATATACTGTAATTTACTGGTCCATTGGAATCGCAGACAGTTCAAGATTTCGGAGAAATACTCTTAAAATAGAATGCCAATTTTAAAATAATTTTTGATGGACTTTTATTTTATAGGTATTTTGCTATTTTTCTGTCTCCAAAAGCAGTGCAATGTTGCCGTTTTAAATAAATATTCTCATATTTGCGTAATAATAATAATACCACTTGAGTAATATAGATGTGTTTTGGACTTCCATTGCCTTTAGTTTTTCATAGCACAAACGTTTCAACTTTCAACTGGTAAGTATCTCCAGTTGAAACGTTGTGATATGAAAAACTAAAGGCAATGGAAGTCCAAAACACATCTATTACTCAAGATACATCATTGTCTACAACCTTCAAACAAACAATAATAGCACTGTTTTAAAATCTCTGAAATTGCCTGCAATTATTTATTGTTGTAATTAATTAAATACTATTTTTTTGATTTGATTCCCCATTCACTTACCTAAAGCGTACTTGTATTTTTTGTAAATATACAATTTATGTAGGTAACTGACTAAATGATAAAATAATAAGTCCTGAACATTGTTTAAAATAAGGATTTTTGCATCCATACTTGCGAAATTAGGTACTTATTAACCAAATTTTAAAAAATAATGGCAAAAATAAACCCTGAAAGTATAAACTGCCACTGCAGAACATTCTGGCAACATTGCACTTTTGCCGCTAGTAGACGCCCTACGTTTACCGTCCCCATCATGTATGACTTAATATAACTCCTACGTCGTTATTTGTAAAAATTTTTTTTTTTTTTTATTTAATAAATAATTCCCAACGAACTTTACAAGTCCATTACAGGGAAAATATTACACTAACTTAAAAATAAACAAATATAAACAACATTTTTTTACAAAAATATAGAATTACAATACAGAATACAATACAAATAAAATTAATAAAATAGTCAAATTTAAATCAATTTTAAAACTAATTTCCGAATAAAATTAGAGTGCTTTTATTTTTTTAAAAAATACAATTTTGTCTTCTTTTTAAAGAGTGTCAATTTTTTAATATTTTTATACATATTTGGTAGGGTATTATAAATTATAACCCCATTGTATAATAATGATCTTTTACCAATATTGCTTTTAATATTTACTGCTAAAATACTTTCATTTTGCCTTGTGTCATGATTATGTACGGTATTTAATTTTTGGAATGTGATTTTTGATTTTTTTTGATGAGTGGATATTGAATGAATAATTACACATATTTTTAATTTATACAAATTTTCTAAGTTTAAATATCCTAGTGGTTTGTATAAATTTATTGTTGGTTCTAAAAAAGGAAGCTTGTAAATACATTTAATAAGTTTATTTTGTAATTTTTTTAAAGGGTTTATTATTGTAGAGGTAGCAGATCCCCAGACGGATATTAAATATTGAAATTTAGAATAAATTAGAGAATAATAAATATTTTTTAAAAGCTTAATTGGTAAATAATATCTTATTTTATAAAAAATTCCAATCAATGGGGTAATATTTTTCCTGAGATAATCGATATGTGTTTTCCAACTTAAATTTTCATCTATATGCAGTCCTAGAAATTTTATAGAATCAGCATATTTTATGATTTTATTATCAAATAAAATTTCTTTTTTTGATAGCAAGCTGTTTATTTTTGTTTTAGTAATATATATAAAAGAAGATTTTTTAAAATTTATTGATAATTTATATGACTGAAGCCAAGAAAAAATGATTTGTAAATCATTTTTTATTTGATTTTGAATGTCAAAGTAATTATCGCCAAAATAAATAATAGTTGTATCATCAGCAAATAATTGTATCTTACCATTTAGGTTTAATTTAGATATACTATTAATATATATAAGAAATAATATTGGTCCTAAAATTGATCCTTGCGGAACACCACATTTAATAGTTTTTTGAGTACTTTTACTGTTATTAATTTCAACATATTGTGATCTATTGCTTAAATAACTCTCAAACCAATTGTAAATATTTCCCCTTATTCCAATGTTATGAATTATTTGTAATAAAAAATTATGGTTAACTGTGTCAAACGCTTTACAAAGGTCTAAAGATAATAAACAGCATTTTTGATTTTGATCTATTTTTAATTGAATGTCTGTTATTACATCCATAACAGCAATTTCAGTATCTCTATATTTTCTAAAACCATATTGACTATCTGAAATTAAATTTTGATTATCTAAGAAATCTGTTAATTTGTTGTTCATAATTTTTTCTAAAATTTTTGAAAAAACTGGCAATACAGATATTGGTCGATAATTACTTGGATCATTTTTTGAATTTGCTTTAAAAATTGGTGATACTTTAGCTAATTTCATTTTTGATGGAAAAATACCCTTTTTAACAGATAATTCAAATAGTTTAAGTAAAATTGGTAATATTTCTATTTTGACTTTTTTAATAATTTTTACTGATATTTCATCAAAACCGCTTGCTTTTTTTATATTAAGATCATCTATTATCTCTTCAATTTCACCCATAGTTATCTTTTCTAGGTTCAAAAACATCGAGTTAGGGTTTGCATTTTCAGTATATCTTCTTATAAATGGAATTTGATTTGATAAATTTTCGCCAACATTTATAAAATATGTGTTCATTTCTTCGCATATGGTTTGTTCGTCTTTAATTTCAATACTATTGGATATAATACTATCAATGTTGGTTTTGTTTTTCTTTGACTTGTTTGTCAATAATAAATTTAAATTTTCCCAAATACCTTTTTGGTCACTGTTCAAAAATATGTTTTTAAAATATTTTTGTTTTGTTGTTCTTATTGTTTGTTTTACAAGTTTATTTAATTTATTAAAAGTCTGCTCATATTCTTCAATCATTGGATATTTCTTCTTTTTTTCATATATCTTGTCTCTTGTTTTAATCATTTTTGCTAAATCTTTCGAAAACCATGGTTTCGAATTTTCATTAATTTTTATTGTATTTGTATATGATGAGGATTCAAATATTTCTAATATCTCATCATATAGTTTATCTGGTTCGTTAATTAAATGTTGCCTATTTTGTAATTTTATTAGGTCATGTTTCAATTTATCTATAAAATATTCTCTAATTTTAATATTTTTGAAACTTCTATTATTCTTGGTATTTTGTTTAGGTATATTTAAAATTTGTATTTTATGATCACTTAATGGACTTACTATAAACTTTATCTCTAGTTTATTTTGCATATTTGTTAGAGTATGGTCTATCAAGCTTTTGTAGTTTGTAGTTTCTCTTGTTGAAATAGTAGTATTGCAAAGTGTAAAATTATTTGACGAATATATTTCTAAAAGTCTTTTTGAATCACTAGTATTTTGAAGTAAGTTAATGTTCATATCACCAACCATTAAACATTTGATTTTATAATTATTGTTTAAATTTTCAAGTTTTTCTTCAATAATATTTAAAAAACTATTACTTTTTACGGATGGTGGCCTATAAATACCACAAATAATAAATTCTGGAGATTTTATTTTAAGTGCTATATATGATAATTCACCTTCAATTTTTTCTAAAATTTCATAGTCAAATGTCTTTTTCACAAAAATGCCCAATCCACCTCCTCTCTTTTTCCTGCATGCATATATTGAATTAAATTTTTTGAAATTATAATATTTTTCTTCTTCTTTGTAAACCCATGTCTCACTAATTACTATAATATGAATATTTTCATCATCTGCTAAAATTTCAATTTCATCCATTTTATTCTTAATTGATCTGGAGTTTATATATAAAACTTTAAGATTTTGTATAATATTTATATTATATTTTGACATTATTAATTATAGTTTATTTTTTCTTTACTCTGTTTAATTTTCCATTGGTGCAATATACAATCATTTTTATTTGCTTCATGATTATAATCATTGTTTTTATTATATAACTTATTGTAAATAATGCAGTTAGAACACTTTGGAAATTCTTGTTTACAGTCCCAATATTCGTGTTTACCTGTACAAAAAGAGCAGATCTTATCTTTTTTTTTACAATCTTCTTTTTTATGTCCATATCCACAGCATTTAAAACATATCATTATATTTAAGTCCTCTCTCACTTTACATTTATTCCACCCTAATGATATATCTTTGTCGACTAATTTTCTAAAAGTATCTCCTTTTGTCTCGAAGTAAATAATATATTGATTTGAATATTTTGATTTTCTTGTATATTTAATGTCTAGTGAATCATTTTCATCTAGATAGTTTAAAGCTCGCATTTCTTCTAGAAGTTCTATATTATTGTACATTTTTTTTGGTCCTATTAACACTAATCTTGGTAATTTTAACTTTGAAATGTAAATTGAATATTTTTCATTTAATTTTTCTTCTGATAATATTTTCATTTTTTCTACGTCCTCTTTTGATTTTCCCTTAATAATAATTCCGCCATTTCTTATTTCCTTTATGCCATTTACTGATGCCTTAACAGCCATTGGATTAATTTTGTTTTGTATTTCATGTTTAGTCTGCTGGTATGTTTGATTCTTCTTTGGTTTAATAATCAATACTGGAATATTTTGATTATTAACAATTTTTTTATTGGATTTTAAAATATCTGAATATAGTTCATTTTTTTCTTGTATAATATTTTTTTTTTCATTTAAGTTTTCTAAAATTTGATTAATATTTGAATCAATTTTGTTTAATTTTGAAGCTATGTTTATTTTTTCCAGAATTTCCACTTTGGATTGTACTTCATTCGTATTTTGAGTCAATTTTTCAAGTTTTTCGTTTATTTGATAAATAATGTCTTTAAATAGTTTATTTTCTTCTTCTAGTCTCTTGATTCTATTATTAAGTTCAGATGAACTTTCATTTTCTAGGCAATTTATGCATGACCATTTAATACTTTTCTTTTTTGTTTCAGTTGTTTCTTTTTTTGATAGTTTTGTACATGATAAACAAAACCATTCTTCACATTTAATACACATTAATGAATAAGTATTATTTGTGAATTTATAACTACAGCTTATACATTTTTCATTATTTACCTTTTCTCTATTAATTTTCATTTTATTTGAAAGACGTGTTGATTTTCCTGCCTCCATTTTATCTTGTGTATTTATGTAAAAGTTTTTGACAAAATTTTCGTATTTATGATCGTTGGGGTACTTTTCTGGTAAATAGGTATTTTCATTGTCACTACTATCTTCGAGGTTACATTGTAAATTTGGGTTATTTGTCACTGTCACTTTTTTTTGTGTCAAATCCTTTTTGCGTTTTTTATCCATTTTTTTACATTAGGAACTTTTTGATTACAAATTGATATTTCACTGATTTCTAATCTTTTTGGTTAACACTATAATGAATCTTTTAATAATTTTTTTTGAGTAAAAACTACTTTAAAACCTTTTGAGAATATGACATCATAAGAATGACACTACATAGGTTATTTTATTTAATTGAACGTCTTTACTAAGCAAAGAGACCTATCTTCGTTCGAGCTATATATGTCTCTCTTTATATGTAGCGAAGGTAATTTAATGCAGACGGAGACAAATATAGGCAACGAAGGGCCCGAGCATTATTTTGCATTGTTCAGGGTCTTCTTGGATTGGACTCGGCGACAATGCCACAAAAATGGAATCGCCCCCCAACCTCGCCCTAAGTGATAATGGCTGACAGAGTTTGTTTATCTTTTCTACTAATATTGTTTATGAACACGAGCCTTTTTACATTTTGTTCTGCTAAAGGTAAGTTTGTTAAATTTGATTAATTATTTTTATGATTATACAAGTCATCCCATACTTATAACTCATTATTAACCAAAATGTGCCAACACTTGTTTGATTATTTTTTCCTAAGTTTTGGTAAATGTATAAATACCTACGCATATTTTAATTACTAAACCCTACGATACTAATTTAAATCTTGCTGATTCTTGCTTACTATGTATATTATACGATCTATTTTTTTGATCTTTTAAAACTTGTCGATTCTCTGCTAAACTCAAGTGGAAATAATTTTATTTTAACCCAATCTGAAGTGTTTTTTGCATTGTGGTATTTTTGTTTTAGATCAGCTGTTCGTTATGTGATGTGAAAGAATTAATTTTGAAGACAAGATTTTGTTGTCACCTTTAGGTTAGCTATTTTACCCAGACCTTTCCACTTTTCCAGGCTGACAATGGAAGTAGATATTTTTATTGAAAATACACACATTGCTGAGAAAGCTTCAAGTAGAGAATGAATGAAAAACCAGTAAACGAGGCACTCGATCAGCAGATTACGAGAAATTCTAAGACAGACTCAAATGGTAATATTTTAATGAAAATGTCATTTGCATGTCCGAGTTTTATTTTTCATTTTCTTCGAGGCTAGACAAACAATAATATAGAGTATTTTATTTTAACGTGATATTTAGTCGAAAAGGTTATTCAGAGTCCTGCTATTTATTTTTTACTACATATAAAATCAACTAACGGGATTTTGAATAGTTTTTTTGGCTTAAATAGGTATTACCTATTTGAGGAATTTTTCAGTGCTTGTGCCTGTAAAATTTACACCAATTATCTGAAAATGGTGATGATTTACTTTGCTCTCGAGGAGGTATCCAGTGAATAAAAAAGCCTTAAAGTACTTTATAATTCTGTCCCACGTCCTGTACAGCATAGGTATTTCTTGTAAATTTATACATATTGTGACAGGATTGATCTGGTATATCACTAATTACTAGTTAATTACGTGGTAGCGTTCTGACTATAATAAACATTATTCATTATCAATGGTAGCGTTTCTGACCGAGAATACCAGACCTGGTCCTTTCACATAAGGGTAGAATTACTAGTATAAATAACTAAGACAAATATATGTATTATGCTAACTAATAAAGAGAGATTGTTCTATTTAAGTGCGTTTACTCTACGAATCCAAAAATTACCCATTTACTATTTAAAACAGATAAAATTACTATTTTTAATTCAATACAGCCCTGTAATTTAATCACCCAAAGATTAATTTATGATAATCCCCGAAAACTGAAAAGTCTAAACACTAAAACCCTGAAACTTATAGGTAAAACAACAATTATACTTAAAACCCACAATTTAACTTTACACTTTTAAGAAACAAAGGATTCACTACACAAGAGGTATATCAAAGAGAGAAATGAGTCCGAAACTATGTACTCTTAAAAACCCACCTAATTACATTTCCTTAAAACCCGCTTGGCTATACACCCGAATATAGCATCTTTGGTACATGGTCAAACCGAACCCGATAACAGAAACTTCGGAACTTAGTAAACCGAACACGACAATAGAACTTTAGGAACTGAATTGTGAATCTCCCTGATTAAGCATCTAACTTCTAAAGACACCCCTTAAATTATGCTTATTCAAATATTTAGCTATTTGAACCTATAGAAAGTACTAAAATCAATATCATCCCTCGGTACCAAGTGATAGTTTATTCTATCCAACCAATCAGAGGTCATTTCTCTCTAAGACTCTGCCTTAGATCATAAAACAGGGTCGTCCCAATATACGATTGTAGACATTACCGCTAGGTGACTCTAGTTATACCCTCTCGATATTTAATTAAAACCTTTTCTCTCTTTATGGACATTTTACCTTAAAAATCATATCTATAGCTAAACAATACATTCCATACTTATAAAATAACCGTAAAAACGGTCTTACAAATAACATTCCTAAATAACCTTAAATTTAAAGTACAGCAATCAGATTTACTTAAAAAAAACCCTTTTAAGCTGTTCCAGGGAAAATAAAAGAATAAATCTGATCCGACTTTTACATACATAGAATGGTCAAAATACAAATTCCAGGTTCTTCCTATATTTTCCATTTTTTTCTCAATAATATGGTTCATTAGCTCATTATAATGGACCACCCACGAAAGTCCCTTTATTTATTATTCCCATCTGGGGTTAGTATAGATTCTTATAAAGTTTACATTATCTTTGACAAAACGTGCTCTTCTATAGATTCTATTATTTATTTGAGTTTTTGCTAACAACCAGCTTTTAGGGTATTATAGAAAAATAAACTTTATGACTTAACAAATCTTTAGGATAACTTGGGCAATTTATTTGTTTAAGAAAAACCGTTCGTATTTGTTTAAAATAGTTAGCTACATTTGGGTATTATTATTATATTTATTCTTGGAATAAAAGCTTTTAGAGCCCTTCTTTAAATTTTAAAATAGGAAACATATTGTTTTGCCTGAGAACGCACTTTAAATAAAAATAACTTAAAATAAAAAGATAGATTTTTGCGTTCTATTACATTGCCCCCACCTTAGAATGAATCATATATTGAATTAAAAAAAATAGGAAAATAATATCTACGCCACTGGTTTGCATCTTGTACATTCAAAACTCAACACAATATCTACCAATTTAAAAAAAAACTAAATCAAAATTAATATCAACAAAGCACTGATAACCATTCTGCTAAATGCAGTCTTTACGGGGCGATTCTCACACTTACCGGCACGAACCCACAAATTTTTAGCACACACTCCTGTTTTTCCGCGATTTATTAGTTCCGATTCTGTCCAAATTCGTTACACTAAGTCTTTTCTAACTTCGCACTTCTGTTCTGTCTTGCCACGACAATGTGCTGTCTTACGTCAGAAATTGGCGGATAGTTGAGTATTCCCGGAGAAAAGAAGATATATCCAGAAAACACAGATCCATTTACGAATACTTAGTTGATAAATACTTTGATAATTGTGGTGTTGACAAAGAAACGACTGAGTTCCATTTACAAATATTACAAAGACATATCAGTGAGTCACGGATAAAGATGGAAGAACAAATGAGCTTTATGGATCAATTTAAGTCTATAGAAGACTAGAAGAATCTAAAAAAAATGGTGCTGTGTGGATATAACTTGATATTGCAAATGGTTATCCAGAACGACTCTACCTCGTTGAAAATCACATCAACGATGCGATGGAACTAGCGTATTTACACAGATAGGCGGGTGTTATCTGTATGCTTCAGAAGTGCAGGCGAGACACTTCAAGGGATCGACAAGCGAGAAGAATGAAATTGAATTTACTGGTGGATAGCCAGGGAGCACGAAGCGTGTACAAGGGATACATAGCTCAGGAGAGTGCTGGGCGCATAGGAGCTTGTAAGAGAGATACATAGTTCAAGTTGTGCCGGGGAGATGGTACCTAACCTTGAATATGAAGCATGCATGTCTAGTTCTGTTGGTTCACCAATAAATAGTAATAAAAATCTTGCTGTAAAACTTAAGGATGGAGTCCCGATGATGCACAGAAGATTTTTCCAGATGAATAATAGACCAGAAGAAAAGGACAACAACCTGATTAACAATAGTATTAAACTTCAACAGTCGAACCCTAAGGACTGATCACCCCTAGTAACAAGACTGCATGAAGACTTAAAAGTACCGGTTTTTTCACGGCTGCAATTTCTTAGTTTCGTAGACGTACGTACTATGATTTGCGAGTCAACAAATCACACGTGTGTCGGCATTTGTATGGCGACCGAAATAGTAGGCATTGAAAACCACAAACAAACAAAATAGAACACTGTTGTCCGATTTCTATATTCTGCCTCACCTCAGACCATAAATAACCCCCCACCCCTCTTAAAATTGGTAATGTAGATAGTTTGGATAGGACAGATTCTCTCCACAGTTCTGTGTTGGAAATGTAAATGATGTTGGGCTCCGCGGTGAGCATAGAATAAATTTAAAGCCAATTGCAAGATCCCGGAAGAAGATAGTAGCAGGAGGAGCCTAAGAAGTAGTAGCAGGAGGAGGCGTAGCGAGTATAACAGAGTAGTAGCAGGAGAAGTAATAGTGTGTATAGTGAGGAGATAGTAGCAGGAGAAGTAATAGCGTGCATAATAAGAAGTTGTAGCAGGAGAGTAGTAGCCGAAGGAGTTGTAGCGAGCCTAAAAAGATAGTAGCAGGAGGAGATGTTGCGTTCATAACAAGGAGACAATAGCAGGGAAGCTGTAAAGTATCATATCAGAAAGGTATAATTTCAGGAAAGTATCATACTAGGAAAGTATCGTAACAGGAAAGTATCAAGAAGCTTTATAGCGAGCATAGCAGGAAAAATCAGTATGTTCTGTAGTAAGTATATTAGGAGGCTCTTCAGTGAACGTAGCAGGAAAACATCAGGAGACTCGGTAGTGAACATAGCAGAAATTTAGGATTCCGTAAGAATACCAAGAGTTTTTGTAGTTTTGGGAAGTTACCGAGATATCTTTTTTTTCAAGAAGAAATAGGCCTATGGGTAGAAATGTAAAAGTTGTTACGGATTTTCAGAGCATGCGCCGAACACGAAAGCACCTTGTCGAATTATTTATCGAATTCCTTATCGAATATCTTACTAAATTCCTTGAGTTCTACAAGAAGAACTGTAGATAGGAATAGAAGAAATGTTAAAGAAAAAGGATATAGAAAATGGTAAATTTGGTTTGGGTAAGACAAAAATGGTAAGGCATTTTTAGGTAACAGTAAAAAAATCGTGAGTCTAGAGTGAAAAATAGGTAAGATAAAATAGAAGAAGTTTTAAAGGAACGATTAGAAAATCGTAAACTAGTTTGGAAAAAGGGTAAGTGAAAGATTGAAGAAGTTTATTGAAATTAATAGTTGATCGTGTTTCAAGGGGAAATTGTTTTATAACTTTAATTAATTTTTTTTAGAGAAAGCCCAGCCAGAGAAGGTAATATAGAAGATGAAGTACAGCCTATTGACTTCTCGTACAGTCAATGTACCTACATATTATAAGGTTTTATTACTTAAGTGTGTGGCATAGTATAAGTCTAGTTTGTAAGAGAAGTTAAATAAAAATAGTTTTTTTTTATTACTGTTTTTTTTTATGTTGTACTGTGTATATAACCCGTTGTGAGCAAAAGTAATGTCTTGATGTTTTAGAAGGAAAGTAACTATGATGCCATGAATCTTTTTATTAGAATCCTTAGCCCATATTTTTTAACCAGAAGTAATAGCGTATGATTGTGCGGACAAGACCAGAGAGCTAAAAAAAAAGGTGTCCCTATTGTCCGAGAAACCTTGCCAGGACCCGTGAAGCTATATGGAGATCATACCAAAGACTAGAAGTAGACCAGAAGAGAGAGTACGTACCGGAACATGAGTTTACTTGCCAAGTAAATGATGAACAAGTAATTGGACATTGGACAGCCATCGTAGTACAGTACCAGGAGGTTATGTCCATCATGAAGAGATGCCAACTGAAAGAAAAGGTTCCTAAAAATAGATTAACATTAGACAAACAATCGCCAGATGTCGTACGAAACCTTGTAAAGCAGACTTCAGGTTACTTGAGTGGAGTATTGGAAGAAGTACTCTACACTGTAAAGTGCTATACAAAACTAAAATCTGTTCCGTACCGCTATCACACACATATTGGTGGAACGTGAAACAGAAGTGGAATGGCAACCACTAGTCCCAGCTAACTATTGGATGGAAGTTAGCCAAAAGTGGAGAGGGACCACTGATGTCTTTGAATTAGACGCCAATGAGGAGGAAGACAGAATTTCAATGCGCCGACTGTCCATTTCCCCAATAAGTTCCAATGGAATATATACGCAGGAAGACATGTATAGAGTTCAACAGACACTGTTATACCCGACACTAGGAAGCAGTAACTATCCAGGTTACCAGGAGGATAGTGGGCATTGACAACGCCGACTCCTAGTATATGCCCAATTTATTCTCGCAGCACGAATTTCCAGCATGGCACACTCTGCAGCGGAGGAGGTATCAGGCTTTTTGTCCAAGATGGATAAGCTTCCATAGTTAGTTATTTGGTGAGCTGTTAATAACTACTATATAGTTAAGGAAGCGAGCTGATGAAACAACCTAGCCCATAACAACCTGTATCAGACGAATTGGTAATTCACTAGAGGTGAGACAATCCCATGAAATGAAGTTGTAGAGCTAAATAGAGTGATGGTGAAGCCCATTGTACCATTGGGAATGAGATACCGAAAACATCCCAGACCAGGAAGCGGCATGTAAGCCAGCCAATTGTCGTGGCAAGACAGAACAGAAGTGCGAAGTTAGAAAAGACTTAGTGTAACGAATTTGGACAGAATCGGAACTAATAAATCGCGGAAAAACAGGAGTGTGTGCTAAAAATTTGTGGGTTCGTGCCGGTAAGTGTGAGAATCGCCCCGTAAAGACTGCATTTAGCAGAATGGTTATCCAGAACGACTCTACCTCGTTGAAAATCACATCAACGATGCGATGGAACTAGCGTATTTACACAGATAGGCGGGTGTTATCTGTATGCTTCAGAAGTGCAGGCGAGACACTTCAAGGGATCGACAAGCGAGAAGAATGAAATTGAATTTACTGGTGGATAGCCAGGGAGCACGAAGCGTGTACAAGGGATACATAGCTCAGGAGAGTGCTGGGCGCATAGGAGCTTGTAAGAGAGATACATAGTTCAAGTTGTGCCGGGGAGATGGTACCTAACCTTGAATATGAAGCATGCATGTCTAGTTCTGTTGGTTCACCAATAAATAGTAATAAAAATCTTGCTGTAAAACTTAAGGATGGAGTCCCGATGATGCACAGAAGATTTTTCCAGATGAATAATAGACCAGAAGAAAAGGACAACAACCTGATTAACAATAGTATTAAACTTCAACAGTCGAACCCTAAGGACTGATCACCCCTAGTAACAAGACTGCATGAAGACTTAAAAGTACCGGTTTTTTCACGGCTGCAATTTCTTAGTTTCGTAGACGTACGTACTATGATTTGCGAGTCAACAAATCACACGTGTGTCGGCATTTGTATGGCGACCGAAATAGTAGGCATTGAAAACCACAAACAAACAAAATAGAACACTGTTGTCCGATTTCTATATTCTGCCTCACCTCAGACCATAAATAACCCCCCACCCCTCTTAAAATTGGTAATGTAGATAGTTTGGATAGGACAGATTCTCTCCACAGTTCTGTGTTGGAAATGTAAATGATGTTGGGCTCCGCGGTGAGCATAGAATAAATTTAAAGCCAATTGCAAGATCCCGGAAGAAGATAGTAGCAGGAGGAGCCTAAGAAGTAGTAGCAGGAGGAGGCGTAGCGAGTATAACAGAGTAGTAGCAGGAGAAGTAATAGTGTGTATAGTGAGGAGATAGTAGCAGGAGAAGTAATAGCGTGCATAATAAGAAGTTGTAGCAGGAGAGTAGTAGCCGAAGGAGTTGTAGCGAGCCTAAAAAGATAGTAGCAGGAGGAGATGTTGCGTTCATAACAAGGAGACAATAGCAGGGAAGCTGTAAAGTATCATATCAGAAAGGTATAATTTCAGGAAAGTATCATACTAGGAAAGTATCGTAACAGGAAAGTATCAAGAATCAATATCATCCCTCGGTACCAAGTGATAGTTTATTCTATCCAACCAATCAGAGGTCATTTCTCTCTAAGACTCTGCCTTAGATCATAAAACAGGGTCGTCCCAATATACGATTGTAGACATTACCGCTAGGTGACTCTAGTTATACCCTCTCGATATTTAATTAAAACCTTTTCTCTCTTTATGGACATTTTACCTTAAAAATCATATCTATAGCTAAACAATACATTCCATACTTATAAAATAACCGTAAAAACGGTCTTACAAATAACATTCCTAAATAACCTTAAATTTAAAGTACAGCAATCAGATTTACTTAAAAAAAACCCTTTTAAGCTGTTCCAGGGAAAATAAAAGAATAAATCTGATCCGACTTTTACATACATAGAATGGTCAAAATACAAATTCCAGGTTCTTCCTATATTTTCCATTTTTTTCTCAATAATATGGTTCATTAGCTCATTATAATGGACCACCCACGAAAGTCCCTTTATTTATTATTCCCATCTGGGGTTAGTATAGATTCTTATAAAGTTTACATTATCTTTGACAAAACGTGCTCTTCTATAGATTCTATTATTTATTTGAGTTTTTGCTAACAACCAGCTTTTAGGGTATTATAGAAAAATAAACTTTATGACTTAACAAATCTTTAGGATAACTTGGGCAATTTATTTGTTTAAGAAAAACCGTTCGTATTTGTTTAAAATAGTTAGCTACATTTGGGTATTATTATTATATTTATTCTTGGAATAAAAGCTTTTAGAGCCCTTCTTTAAATTTTAAAATAGGAAACATATTGTTTTGCCTGAGAACGCACTTTAAATAAAAATAACTTAAAATAAAAAGATAGATTTTTGCGTTCTATTACAATATTTTGTCAAGAATTAATGACTTGGTTGACACATGAATCAATGTTTTATACATTTTGTTTTACTTATTCTCAAGAAACTATTAAAATATTAAAGGGCAGCAATGTGTGATTGCATACCTATTTTTTACCTATATTTAAAACATGCCTATATTTTTCTAGGATCAGTTACAGAAACACATATCTACATGCTGATGGTTTAAAAACTCATACGACTGACAAAGGCAAAACAAAATGGATGAGAGAATAATAATTAAAGAAGTATGAAGATAACATAACAAAAAATATATCTAGTGTAATTATTATCGTAAAATAAAATATTAAAGGACACTTTTACTCTATAGTTTTAATTTTTTTATTTAAAAAAAATAAATTAGCTTATTTTCACATAACTAAAACCGAGCTTAGTGGTAAATGCATAGTATGTAAATGCATGTTCTACCATCGTTTTACCAATTAAAAGCGACAATAACGCCATAACTTTTAAATTATCGTAAGTTCAATTCTAAGTTCCAGTTACATCGATTTGGGTCAATATAGAAAATTGCGTTATTATGGTGTAAAGCCGACATAACGGATTTTTAAGAATGAAATAATCGAATCGGACATTCGCGGTGCCGACACCTAGCGGAGACCCCTCAAACCGATTAAATGGTAGGTTTCTGTAGATTTTATATTGGTGAAAACCAAATATCCCTAAAAGTTACTAACAGCTGACTGCCTAAAAGTAAACCAGGTTCTGAGCAAGTTTTTTTTTATATTTATCGAAATTGTGCGAACATTTAACAAAAAAATAGGTTTTTAGGGGAACAGAAAGTTGTAGTGAATATTAAGAAGTATATTGAATTTGTGTTTTTTATGTGGACTTCTGTATATAAGTGATTTTCTTGTCGAGGTCATGAAAAGCAAAAACATGATTTTTCAAGTGTAATTTCTTTATTATTTATACCTTTTTTCGAAAAGCGATTTACTTCATGATAATCCACCAACCTTCTGTGACACCTCACCAAAATTTTAGGTATGTAAAACTCATAGTTTAAGAGAAATATTGACCAGCAAGTACCCCTGTTTTGCATGCTATTTTATACCCATTTTCAATAGGGGCGGGGCCTGTTCTCTGGCCTTAAGGTAAAATTCTTCGTTTTGTTTTTGCCTTTTCGTCCAGAATTTCTGCCACGGTAATATCAATATCGTGGTTCGCATAAAGAACTGCCAAACCATTTAATCTGTCCACTTCCGTGGTGCTACGCAAATATGTCTTTAAACATTTTAAATTTGAAAAGGACCTTTCAGATGTGGCGGTTGTAATAGGCAAAGTTAAAAAAATTTGTAAAAGCCTTTTTATATTAGGAAATATATTGGCATCACATTCGGAATACACTTTGTCCAAATCTTTCTTCAGTTTTTGTTTTTGCATTTTTTTGTACCACAGCTCAAGTTCAGCTTTTAACATCGTTTTAATGGAAAACTATTCAAGGAACTCATTCTTGTAGAAGCTGTGAAGTTTCAAAAAACATTTAAATTGACTATCAAAATCTTGATTATCATATGGAAAGAGGCATTCAAAATTTTGAAGGGTTTCTCGATGTTTTAAAAACCGATTCTCGAGATTTGCTATGAGGCCATCTAAAAACGGAATAAAAATTGTTATTTTAAAATACTCAGCAGCGGAATCGGTTTTTATAACCAATATTTGTGTTTGTCTTGGCGGTAGTCTAGGTACTCTGATTTCAATATCGTATTCCGAAAGTAGATCTTGAGCTTCCTTAAAAATATTTTGAAAATTATCATCTGCCAGGCCTCTTATTTCTTTAACTTGATCTGTTACGTCATTAGCTAACTGTAATGCTTAAAAAAGGTTTAAATCGACTGTTTGTAGAATCTTGCGGCATATATTCTTTCTGTACACATTAGTGCGATCAGAAATTTGGGACTTATATAATGCTGGCCAGTAATCCAGAATCGTCAGTGAAAGTATTTCGGTCGGTCCATTCAGTCAGACGTAGTATAATTTCACTATTGATAACATGATTGATGTAAATTATGTGGCTGAATATAAAATATTAGTAAAAGGCGTGACATGAAAAATTTGTTTGCAATTAAACGAATAGGCTAAGTTTCTAAGCTCGGGGGGGGGGGGGGGCTGCAGCCCGGCAGCCCCCCCCCTGGTTGCGACACTGAAAAAGTCAATACTAATTTTGTTACCATTATTAACAATTCTCGGTATGGGAGAGGATTTACCGTAGTTGCATCTATGATGGTCAAGTGCAAAAAGAAAGTGATTTCTTGTGTCCCTAGGTGGAACTCGAAAGTTAACCCGATGTAAAAGATCTGGGCATTCAATTATTCCATTCACTAATTTAAATATAAAATATATATCACATTTGATTCTGCGTTCAGAAAGTAAGTCCAAACTCAGTCTTCGCCTCAGACCATCATAGGAGTCAACAGGAAATCTAAATTTGTATGCTATAAATCTAATAAATTTTTTTTGTACCTTTTCGATATTTTGAACATGTATTAAATATGACGGTGACCACAATGACTACAGCAAACAATTTAAAGTCATCAGCAAAGCACAAACGGTGTGAAAATAAGATTTCCAACATTAAATCGTTGATAAAGATTATAAATAAGTAAGGACCCAAATGGCTGCCCTGTGGTACGCCATATGTAACGGATATCTTAAGTGAAACAAAACCCTTTACTTTGACAAACTGTTTTCTATTACTTATATAAGATATTAACCACTGAAGTAAAGTTCCAGAAAAACCAAAGCAATCCAGTTTATTTGCCAGAATATGATGATTTACAGAGTCAAACGCCTTGCTAAAGTCTGTATAGACAGCATCAACTTGGTATCCATTTTCCAAGGCTTCCAACACCGTTTGAGTAAAAATCATCATATTTGTAGTCGTTGATCTACCTCTACAGATGCCGTGGTGTTCCCTGAGCAATAGAAAACATTACTGAATTCTTAATATGATTACATACTATATTTTCAAAAAGCTTTGGGATTGAACTCAAAATAGAAATCGGTCTGTAATCTTTAGCATCTGACTTGTTACCAGACTTAAATACAGGAGTAATAAAAGCGTATTTCTACTGTTCAGGAATTAGATATTAGAATATTACTTTTGATCGATCAAATAAATCTACTCGTAGTGAAACAAAAACAGCTTCTCAACGCAATATTACTATTATTTAATAACTAGGTAAGTTGTTCTTGTTATCCAGAACTATTTATTACTTTTTTGTACATTTTTCATTATCAATATAGTGGCAACAGAGCCAAAAAAACACAAAAAATATGAGAAAGAATAAAAACTCGCCTGTTGCGCGCGTCATAATAATAGCTTGTGGATCTGCAACTCCCAGCTGATGCGGCGTTGCGAGATGTCACTTCATGGCTTCTTTTCAAGGTGGTTGTGACCCAGCACTAAATTTTAATAATTCATTATTATTGAGCAGGAAGGTTGGTCTGAAAGGGACGATTCAGAAAGGCTTACCATTCCATAGAGCACGGTTTATTTTATTAAAACAAAGTGGCAAGAAACGCATTCCCTGGAAAGGAATACCTGGAAGTGGTCGTTCCAAAAAATCCAATGAACAGGATAACGATTTAGTAAACGTATTAAGGGACCAACCTCTTAAATCCATTGTAAGAGCTAAAATGGAGATAAATTTCCTGGGATCTGTGAGAACAGCTCGACGAAGGGTTAGACAAATATCTGAATTGCGCTGTCATCCAGCTGCTAAAAAGCAGTTTTTAACTGACGAAAATAAAGAACAAGGGCTCGGTTTCGCGATACGGTATTACTTTGAACCGCCAGTTTTCTGGGAAAAATCAAAATTTATGGACGAGAAAGTGTGTTAGTCTTACTATAATGGAAAACTCAGAGTATGTAAGGATTCCAAGAAAGATTTACAAAAAAGGATCGAAATAGTGGTCGATTTTCTGTAAACGTCTGGGGCTGGATGAGTGCTCAGGCAATTGGTGCGTGTCCCTTTATTGAAGGACAATTTAATACAGAGGTATAGGTACAGGTGTGACCATAGTAAAGTCCGCATCATATGGGATTTTTTTTTAATTAATAATTTTATTTGAAATTTGACTTTGGCATCAAGTTCTGCTTTGATCGAGATGAAAATTAATCAAAAAAATAGTAGTCACGTGAATCGCATTATCTCTGTCAAATTTAATTTTTTTCCAAAAAATAATTCAAAAGTAGGGTTATTTCTGAAAGTATCGAAAAAAGTTATTAGAAAAAGTTTTTTTAAATACGGTTTCTAGCCCACATGCAAAAAATTAGCTGCATAAGATAATTTTGATTTTTTACCCATATTTTGTAAATTGCACCATTTTGCAAAATAAGACTCAACGCAACCTACATAACACTTCTTAGTTTTGACAATGCTTTATTTTAAGTACATTTTCTTTAAAGTAGCGCCATAGTAAATGTGTGTTTTTCTGCAAAATCGAAATTGAGCTATTAAAATTTGGTCGCACGTGATGCAAAGTTTATCTGTTTTTGACCATGTATAAGGTAACTTCATAAAATAAGTATTTTTGAAAACATAGTTTGTGTCAGAAAGTAATACACCTTAATATTAAGACAAAAAAGAACACAGTGTCATCAGTAAAGTGTTTTAAGTGGAAAATAAATTTTAGTGGTGGTAAAAAATCAAAATTATCTTATGCAGCTGAAATTTTGCATGTGGGCTAGAAACTGCATTTAAAAAAACTTTTTTCGATATTTTCAGAAATAACCCAATTTTTGAATTATTTTTTGGAAAAAATTAAAATTTAACTGATAATGCGAATCACGTGACTACTATTTTTTTGCTTAATTTTCATCTGGATCGAAGCAGAACTTGATGCCAAAGACAAATTTTGAATAAAGCTATCAATAAAAAAAAATCCCATATGATGCGGACTTTACTGGTGACACTGTATAAATATATTACAAAATACCATGTTACCGTCTGTATTAAAACGATTTCCGGAAAGGGATTTCATTATCAGCAAGATAACTCTTCCATTCATACAGTCCGACAAGCAAGAGAATGGATGGAAAAGGAACAAATTATCATACAGATTTAAATGTAATGGAAAATGTATGGGGTGTTTTAGTAAAACAAATGAATGGGAAAGAAACGAATGTAGGTAGGTACTTTAAACGCAATATCTGATCCAGAAATAGAGGTTTCAACTTTTGGTTGGAATTTTGAAGCATTTCTTCTACAGCACGTTTTTAACCAGCAACACATCCCATTTTTTGTAACCAATATAAATCGGTGTTTTATAAAATTTTACGGAAGTAGTCGTCGTTGTGGTCGACTAATCAAGTTTTGTTTACTAATTTACTATGTATGGGAAGGAATATGGAGGAGGAAACTCCTTTCGAATTTTATTACCGATTTTTAATTTCTTTTAACATTTTTAAAGTTTTTAACTTTGTTTTCGTCCAAGTATACAAAATGTTCTTGTCCTTTTCATGGTAATATTTTTTTACATTCCTTCGTGTAAAGTGGCACTTGGGCCCTTCGGTGCTGATGATGGTACTTTCTAGTACCGAAACATGTAGGTACACCCCAATAAATTTACTTTTCATATATCTGTGGAGACGACTGAGTTTTTTTTCCCATATTATGTTTTATAAAATGCCTAAGTACTTTCCAGTCTTTTACAAAACGACTAGTTATAATTAGTCATATTCTAAAACAAACGAACCGTTTACAACGAGCCTGAGAGCAATTCGGCGTTTTATGAAACGCCTAAAAAGTTCGGTCGAATTGTAAAAATTCAGTATTTTATTCTTCATTTTACAATATGCCTAGTCATTTATAAAACGACTAGGCAGATAATAGTATATTAAAGTACACGTTTCATAAGAAGCGGTTTTAGCGCACGCGTCTATTTTAAAACACGAGCCACGAAGTGGCGAGTTTTTTAGTTGACACGTGCGCTAAAACGCCTTATGAACCACGTGCTTTATACTATTTTTTCTATTTATAGTTTTTTCAATAAAAAATACATATTTAAAAAGAAAATAAATCCTTTAAATTTTTATGTCTAAATTTTATGTTGGTAATACTATTTTTTATCATAGTAACCTCTGGACAACAAAAATTATTTTGCGAACTGTCATTTTTTGATTTATTGACCCATTTTCACCACGATATTCTAAAGTTATTTTAGCGATATGAGATTTGAAATTGGACGGAATACGTTGTGTGATCCTTGTACATTCGGTACATATACAGAGCGTTCGGAAATTCGGGCGATTTTGCTAATTCTTTTTGAATTTCAAAAGACGTGATTTTACGTCAATTTTTCAATTTTTCAATTTCAATGTTACCAACATCAAACAAAGAAAAAACGCGTATCGAAATAGCTTCATTATGAACTTCATTTCAAGTTCATAATGAACTTATTATGAACGTCAAATAGAAAAAGTATTTTATGGTTAACGAATCAAAACCCACTATGTCAGTACAAACGTCTAACCTTTAAACATTACATTTTTCTTATACTTAGACCAGAAGATTTAAGTTTGTTGTTCTGGTTTTCATCAAACGCGATGGAACATCAACCAAAAGGTTTTGGGCATCCCTCGGTAGTACCATTTGGAAATTTTTGTTTAAAATAAACTGGCTACAAATCCCTTTAAAATGAGAAAAGTCGTTTCGATTGCCATGTTACCGAAATACGATATCAAAATTAAAAACGTACTAATACTAAGCCGAATTAGGCAAATTTATGCAAAACATGGGTGACAACAAGGTGTCAGTCAGTCGCCTGATATTTAATAAGTATCATGGAACACATGTAGCGTTTAATTTGCATTTTAAATTATTATCATACTCACCGCAAATAAATGTCTTTCGATTAAGTTTTACATACGATACTTATCAACGAAAAATATTCTCGGCTAGCGGACTTTAAAGTGTGAAAATACCTGCATTTTGCTTTACACGGGGATGCCAAAAACAATGGATTCCCTGGGGCCGAGTAGACATTACCAGCTGTTTCGTCCTTGTTAGGAACTTATCAGAATGCCAGGAATTTCATATGCTTTGCTAATATCGAGTTGGACACTTTGTAGTTGAGTAGATAAAGGTATTAATAATTTAATGCAAATCACTGATGATAAAAAGAAATACCAAGAAATCAGATGTTGTAATGGCTGCTAAAAGGGGATACAGGGTGTTTCAGAATATGTGGGCAATCTCTCGGATTCATATAGATTATGTGAAAATAACATGATAAGTTCATATAATATTTTTTCCTAAGAGCCCCCCTCGAGGAGATATATGCCCCTAAAGACCGGCCCTAAAAACTAGTTTTTTATTGATAGCCTTTGAATCGCCCTGTATATTTTGATTAAAATTTAGTATAATCTACACTATGGAAAGCTTTATTAAATAGGTTAACAATAAAATGTATAGTTCATTCTGTGGGCCAGGGACGAACTAGCTTGGGCATTAAAAATCTTACATCTTTGACAGGTGTCATGCAATCGGGATTTTTATATTATTTTTGGATAGCTTACGTATTTTAACCCAAAATAGATACTCTTCGCAGATTTCGATAAGTTGAACCGTTTTCGCGTATGCGGCGATTGCCGGTCGCTACGAACCCCCACCAACGTCTTGTGGGTTATAGGTTTTAACGGATACAATTTGTATCGCCGCGTCCTATTATTTGTTTTAACGTATTTGTTGCGCAGGTCGCATCGTTATTCAGAGTCTTCTAGCTGTCCTGTCTGAATTTGAATTCTATTGATCGTACCAATACCTGTTTCAATTAATTCATTTTTAGTTTGTATTTAAGTTTTTTTTTTAAACTTTGCATGTCAGATAAAGCAATAGAAGATTCTTATTTCGCACAACCCGACATGAGTATTGGACGTTATAATCTATGGACGAATTTTACCATCTCAGTAAATCATGTTGCATAATGGATAATCATATTAGACCAGGGTCGATAATTTTTGAAACCCATTGGAAAAGGAAACTGAGTTTGAAACCTCAGTGCCCCACTAAACAAAAATTTTTTTTGACTATAACTTTCATTACCTACATGTAATTCTGGTGAATTTTGTCCTCACAATGACAATTTCCTACCTAATTATTCACTCAAACTTTTTTGGCAATTTTACTCGTTGAACTTTGGGCATGTTTATTCAAAGATTAAATCCCTCGAGCTTCGGTCTCGTGATCTAATCAGAATAAACATTTCCAAATTCAACTCGTAAAATTTCCAAACAAAAAAGTTTTCGTGACAGCTGAAAAATTTAACCGATAAAAAAAACGAGGTCTTGTGATATTACTGTTGATAATAGCATGAATAAATCAATTTAATTGGCGGTAATTATATTAGGCACTTGACTGATTTTTTTTTTGTGATAAATTTAGCAATAGAATTTTCATATGTTTAATATAGGCCTCCAATTTTATAATACCGACCGTTCTATTCCTTATATTTTAATTATCAATTTGGAGAAATAGACCTAAAGCTAGAAAGTATTTCAATAACAAAGACATGAAAATTCTATTAGATTGTTTACAACAAAAAGTACTTTGCGAGCAAAAATTATTTGCATCAAAGAGGGCCTTGCATCTAAGGACGGAATGCTTAGCCGTAGAGCTTAATACCTGTTGGGTGTCAGTAACTACCTAAATTAACAATCAATCAGTTATTCCGTCACCTTTGACAGTCGTTACAAGTAATTTGAATTATCGCTAACTTTTCCATTTCTTGAATTCACACAATGGGCTTTACGGAACAGCACAAAACATTCATGGTTGACGCGTATTTTCGAAACGGGAATAGAGTAAATGATGAGTGGCAATACAATCCGGGTTTGTGCATGGACGATTTTCACGAACATTTTCCTAAGGTTGCTATTATTGCTGGGGATTTTTATCATTGCCTGAAAAGAACCGTGGCTGTGTTTAGGGAAACAGGTTCTATACAACACAAAAAAGGGCAGGAAAACCATCTGTAAGAACAGAAGAACTTGTAAACGTTCGTGAAATAATGCAAAATACGCCAACAAATTGTATAAGACGCCTGTCCCAAGAAGTGGGAAGATCTTATGGAACATGCAGGACTATTCTTAAGAAGCAGCTAAATTTATTTCCTTATAAAGTGCAAGTATTTGAAGAAATAAAAGCCGCAAATTTTGAAGAGGCAGGAATTACCCTCAATGGTTTACCCAAAATTTATTGGAAAGAAATTATTTATTAGACCTGACTTTTTTTCGGATGAAGCCTGGTTCCACATCTCCGGTTATGTGAATTCTCAGAATTCACGCATGTGAAGTAGTGAAAATCTCCATTTTTTTGTAGAGCCCACATTGTACCCTCAAAAAATTGGTGTCTGGTTAGCTGTTACCCGAAGAAGAATTGTTGGTCCTATTTTTTCCATGACACAGTTGCAGCACAGCGGTATAGAGACAATATTTTGAATCCATTTGGGGAGCAATTACTTGACGACAAAATACGTTTTGGATATTTTCAACAGGACGGTGCAACCGCCCATACAGCCGCCGAAACTATTAACCACTTACGCAATTTTTTCGACGACAGATTGGTCAGTTTTCGATCAGACATTGAATTCCCACCTAGAGCACCTTGTTTAACGGTTCTGGATTACTTTGTTTTTTCTCATTTAAAGAACACTATTTTAAAACACCAGTTGCAAATTTAGAACAAAAACAAGAAAGGATTATCCGAGAATGTGGTAACATTTCTCCAGAGATGTTGGTCAACACTTTCGAAAATATGAAGAGACGTGTGAATTTATGCTTGGAGCATGGCGGTGGCCAATTTATGTAATTGTTTTTCCTTTTCTTTCTGTATATTCATTCTTACTTTGTTAATTTTGTAAACAAAAAAAATTAATTTGTATTTGTCTACTTATTTTATTACTAATTAGTTTGACATAATATCATGTCATAATATGAATTTGACAAAATTTTAACCTAGATATATCGTCCCCATATCATTGTGATCTAAACCAAGCCCCACGTTTTTTCATCCAAGCCTTCTTTGATGCAAATAATTTTTGCTCGCACGGTATATAAAAAACCCATAACTTATACAATATATCCTATTTGTCGTAGCCCAGCCTCGTTACTAAATAATCACTCGACGATGTTAATAGAGACCATTCTGAACGACCTTACCTCCCGTAAGCGATTTTCCGTCGCTAATTGCCTACAAATCAAAGCAAAGATGCCGCAAAATTTATACCATCAGCGACCCCGTGAGCGCGGATGCGATATACGATCTTAATCTTGGGTCTCTGTCGCCACTGTCTTTCTTAGCCTACGCCGCGCACCGTCTTGTGTCGCATATCAAAGAAAAAAGGCACATATCTTGCATAAACCACCCAGAACAAGATCGACCAAGATTTACGTGGCCGTACAGTATATCATTTAGCATAAAAAATCTGGAATTCTAAAAACTCGGCGGAAGATTTTATGCAAAAGGTTTGATCGACATCAAATAGGTAAAGTATATCTCAAAGTATTATCGTCTTGGCATTTGCTACGTGTCAGTTTTTCTAATAAAACTCATTGTTGTATACCTGAAAGGTCTAGAGTCTAGAGTATATAGGGTGACATATTGAGAATTATTGTAATAATGTCAGTTATTTATCATTATCTTGCATAGAAATGTAGTTTTTATTATCAAGAGCAGGTAGGTCCACCCTGTATTCGATAAGTTTATTGCGTTTGCAATTGTAATTTAGGTTGGGCACCCTTGTTAATTGACCCCAGGGCCGGGCGTGGTGCAATTAGGATATACGGGGTGAGTCGGGAGAAATGGGCCAAACTCTAAGGGTGTAATCTATGCATCAAAATAATTTAAAAAAACTCAAATGGTATTATTCAATATTCATTTGTTTTTAAATTATAACGCAAAAACAAAATATTGCATTAATTTAGCTTTCCTGTAATAAATAGTATTATTGTCCGCTTTTGATTGTTGTGCTGTCGCTATACTGTTAGTGTCAGTATAAAATTTTACATTGATTTACCGTTAACTTTCGGATTTGTATCATTGAACTTTTATAAAATGTCATACATTTACTCACTTCTCGAATACGCCAATATGGTTTTAGTATTGAAAATACTATTAGGATCGTGTTTACGCAAACTTTGCATTGCATGTCGATGTCGCTCATGTCGATGTCGCTCTGCCGTCTGTCGCGGCCAACAGCGCAATATCTAGATCGGTCTTGTAACATAATACTCTGATAATACTTGGTAGAAATATAAATATGAATCAGCGTAAAGTCGGCAAGTAAATAATGAATAATGTTTAGTTTAGTTTGTGTTTTAAAGAACGCCATAGTAACTTTGTTAAAAAGTGTTTTATTGAGATAAGTTATAACTAAGGTAAGTTCACGTTATTTAAATTGGAATATTATATCGAAAAAAAAAAGCGGGAGGCAAAAAGTTGGAGCACAATAATTGCATATTACAGGGTCCGCCCAAATTTGGTTAACAAATGGGATAATTTTTTTATTATTGATTTCTCAGAAAATGTTATTGTACCGGGTGATTGGTTATATTTTGCACCCCTACCTATCTCATGAAAATCTTCATGGTCTATTTTAAACGCTTGGGTAAATAAGTATAATTTAAAAACATAGCATAAGTAGGCTTAGACAATATGACCGATTGAATATAAGGCAATTGTTCACCTTGGTTGGTCTGCTATGTGAATATTATTGTTTATAAACAAATTAATATTAATTATTCTTAGAAATAAAACCATACATTTAATATAATATGTTTTAGTTAATATACAGGGTGTCCCAAACGTAATGGGACACAGAGCAACAGCAGGCTCCTTAAGGCGAAATAATGCGATTTATTTAAACTTGCATTATCCCAAAATTGATAACAACCAAGATAAAGGGTGTCAAACTTTTATTTTTGTTTTCGTTTTTTACGTAATGGGACACAGAGCAACAGCAGGCTCCTTAAGGCGAAATAGTGCGATTTATTTAAACTTGCATTATCCCAAAATTGATAACAACCAAGATAAAGGGTGTCAAACTTTTATTTTTGTTTTAGTTTTTTTGGGATTATTTATAGTTCACCTTGGTCGGTCTGCTATGTGAATATTATTGTTTATAAACAAATTTATATTAATTATTCTTAGAAATAAAACCATACATTTAATATAATATGTTTTAGTGAATATACAGGGTGTCCCAAACGTAATGGGACGCAGAGCAACAGCAGGCTCCTTAAGGCGAAATAACGCGATTTATTTAAACTTGCATTATCCCAAAATTGATAACAACCAAGATAAAGGGTGTCAAACTTTTATTTTTGTTTTCGTTTTTTTTGGGATTATTTATAATATGTTTTAATTAATATACAGGGTGTCCCAAACGTAATGGGACAAAATCCAAATTAGAATGTGGGCTTTAATTACATGACATAGGTCATTAAAATTTTAAAGCTGTGTCAGGTATTTTCAATACATAGGATGCTTGCGTAAGGTGCAAGATCTGTGAATTTTTATTTATGGTTTGTGTAATGGGAATGCTACAGCGGCTGCTAAAGAATATCGTCAACGATTTCGAACAGAAAGGCCTTTATCAGAGGTTGCAATAACCTGTGCGAGACCGGAACGCTTCCCAGTGCTACTGTAACATCCAAACGAGCCATTCGACAGGATTTAGAAGAAATAGAAAATGTTCTAGCTTTAGTAGAAGAAGATGCAACGACCAGCTCACCAAGAATTGAAACTCAGTTGGGGATTCCCCAAAAGAGTGATCAATACGTTTCACGAGCAAGGCTTATACCCGTACCATGTACAGCGTGTACAGAATCTTTAACCTGGAGACTACGCCAAGCGTATGCAATTTTGTGAGTGGATAATTTAATCGTCATGTTGTACCGCACATACTTTTCACAGACAAAGCTACATTCACCTG
Organism: Polydrusus pterygomalis; assembly: GCA_963969555.1. Classification (NCBI taxonomy): domain Eukaryota; kingdom Metazoa; phylum Arthropoda; class Insecta; order Coleoptera; family Curculionidae; genus Polydrusus; species Polydrusus pterygomalis. Next base: position 31,818,368 of record OZ018382.1, read on the forward strand.
TGACGGCATCAACAATTATCGAAACTCCCATGTATGGTCGGACGAAAATCCTCACGCAATAGTCGAAAATAATTTTCAACACAGGTTTTCAGTAATCGTGTGGTGCGGCATGATCGACAATAATTTAGTTGGCCCTTTTCTTTTGGAAAATCGCCTTACAAGGAATCATTACTTAAGTTTGTTACAAAATGAATTGGAAGGACTATACTAAAGGAGATTCCTTTAAACATCAGAATTCAAATGTAATATCAACACGACGGAGCGCCTGTCCCTTTCGATCGTCGGGTCAATGGCAATGGCAATTTGAACCAAAAGTTTCCAGAGGTTTGGATTGTTCGCGGTGGTCCTATTAGTTGGCCTCCTAGATCGCCAGACCTCACACCGTTGGACTATAATTTATGGGGTTGGTTAAAAGATGAGGTATACAAAGTAAAAGTAGCTACTAGGGATGCATTAATCAAGATCGATATTATCCAAAATAAGAGGGGCAAGAGCTTGAACCAGGAAATTTAGATATCCGTCTTCAGTGAGGCTCTCATCAAAGAAAAATAGTCCGATTACCTTATTTTCAACAGCGCCCACCCAGACATTAACCTTTTCAGTATACTGGGTGTGGTTTTCATGAACCAGTGAGGATTTTCGGGTGCCAAGTATCTGTAGTTTTGTTTATTAACCTGACCATTTAAAGAAAACGTAGCATCATCTAAAAAACAAATTCTTTAGTTAATTCGTGCGTCATTATCTGTTAGCTCAATCATTATTTCACAAAATTGCTCTCGCCTATTAGGAGCATCGTCCAATAAATCTTGTACAATTACCAGTTTGTAGGGACGAAATTTCTCTTTTTTTTAAATTTAGATACGGTGGTTTGGCGAGTATCGAACGAAATTTGTAAAACACAGTCCAAATATTATTCAAACATTTCCGATGCAGACGAATTCGCTTTTTACTAATTGTTTCAGTAAATGGAACCTTTAAATCACAACTAAAAAAAATACCAGACGGGCTAAATTGCTTACGTTGAAAATGTTCAATTTCATTGTAAACTGGCATAAATTTTTACGAAAAATATGTAAAACAGCTATTGTCTGACGCGCTTAATCGAAATAACCTGAAAAATAAAACTCCTGTATTTATGAAAATAGCGCGAACACGAAAGAGGAAGGCCCGCGTCGAATAAATCAGAAAGCACACAGTTGTGTGTCTATTAATTCGTTTGAAACGGTTACATTCTAAACGTTATCGGTTATACAATGTGATGGGGGAAGCGAGTTAAGAATGTAACGAATGAATGCAATTTTATCTGGTTTAAAAACGATACATTTAATAATAACCAAAGTTAGATTGATGATTGTTTTGATACCGAAACCTGATTTGCTCAGCTTGTATATGTAACAATAAACGTAACAACCAGTGGCGGCTCGTGGGAATTTTAAATAGGGGGTAGCAATCCAAGCAAATACGAAAAGCGCCGCAGGCATATACAAATTTTTTTTTGGGCTTATTAAACATTTTTGTTACCTGATAAATTTTTTTTTTTAATTTAGTGAACCTCCTTATTTTTGTCCTTACTTGTTTGTGTAATTTATAAATTGGGTTGTGGACGATCCTTTATTTCAAACTTAGAACACTTGTCAAAATTCAAACTGCACTGAGTAAAAAGCGATCTATACTTGCTCGTCTCCATGTCAGAAACCATAATACACACTGAGAAAAATTTAAGTATTCACATACTCTTTATACAACTTACTGTTTAATACTTTATGTGACAGCAACGCGCTTTCCTACTACTTTAGACAACGAAAATTGCTAGACCGTTGTGTAGTGATAATATCAAGGTAATTTAGCCAATAGGAAATGGGAGTTAAAGCTACCATAGAATGGTTTATAGCCATTATTGCTCTGAATAAAAGTAATTATCAAGTTCTATTGGGGGTATAATCTGGTTTTATGTACTGTATTAGTTCCGACTGGCAGTTGTAATAAAACTTAATATTAATCATAATAATATTTGCTAATAAAGCATATACTTACCACTAAAAATCAGTCTGTAGTTCTCAAAAATATAAAGCTTCTAGTATGATATTGTTCTTGTCGTTTAACATTGCATATAATTATTATCTATTATGCAATATGGTTTACTAAAATGGTAAAACTCGTCCGTAGATTATAAAGGACAATACTAATGATGGGTTAAACAACTGTCCAAACAATCAAAAAATGTATTATCTATTTTATTTTAAAAAGAGTATCATATCGCTTTTAGTTTATTGCAGCGCAAAGAATCCCCAGAACATCAACACTCTTAACATAGGTTAAAAACCCATTTAATTTAAGTTCTAAAATTCAATTAAAATATATAATAGTTATATAAAAAAATAACCAAATGAAGAAGCAGAGAATAAAAGGAAATCAGCAATAGAACAGAAAAAATATGTGTCCACGGATAGAGTTTGGAAGAGGAAAAACTTTTTTATTAGTAGGTATAGAAAAAAGTCATTCTTTATAAAAATGTCTGCTTGTGCTGAAACTACAATTTCAAATATCAGATTTTCGATTGCTATACAGGATTCGTCAGAAACAACACTTTTAGTTTTTTGGATTTTTTTTTTTCAATTCCTTGATTTATTAAGGTGGAATTATCAACGTCATTCAATTTATTGCCAACCTATAACCTATTTCGCCTTGTTTTTCTTAGTTTATTATTTTATTGACTAAGATTTGAATAAAATCAATATCGTCTGCACATTATTTAGGTAATATCTGATATATTACAAAAATATCAATTTATATCATTACTTATTTTAGGAGAATTGTATAGTAAAAGAACAATGACATAATAATGTTAAAAAAAATCTTAACCGATATTTTTCGATATACAATTCTCCTTAAATAACTTATGAAATTCCTTGATATTTATTTAACATGTTAATTATTACCTATAGAATATGAAGACGATATTGATTTTATTTAAATTTTGTGTAAAAGTTAGAAAAAATAAATCTACGCGAAATAGGTTATAGGTTGGCAAGCATGTTGATATTCCCACCTTAAATGAATTTTGCTAGTGTTGAAACTACAACTATTAGATTTGCGATTACTATAAAGGGTTTGTAAAAAACAACAGTTTTTGTTTTTTCTGGATTTTGTTTTTCAATTCTAATTTTCAATTCCTTTTGATGATTGGCTAAATTATCACTTTGGGAACAAATGGATTGGAAGGTATCTATGATCCAAATAAGTTCGCACGTATATAGGAGTCCCGATCTTACAATTATCGACTTTCCTTTATGGGGATATCTGAAGCCACATTTGTATAAAACCAATTTCAATAATAACTTAAATCTCTTGAAAGAAAAAATAAGAGTAGTTATTGCAAATATCCCAATACAACAAGTTGGGAACTGTTATCGGGAATTCAGATGTTGAGTTGAATTATGCGCTAACTCGGTGGTACTACGTTTGAATAAAAGTTTTATAATTTATGATTGAATGAATTGAAGAAATATAATATGTAATAATAAAAATACTTCAAAAGTAGGCAAATAAAAATGATTTTCTTGCAACAAAATCGTTACTTGGCCAGATATAAAATCATATTGGAAGTAAGAAAACAACAATAGTTTTGTTTGTTTTTACGTAAATTTATTTTAAACGAAATCCAAAAAACTAAAAATGTTGTTTCTGACGAGCCCTGTATAGAAATTGCAAATGTGATATTTGAAATTGAATTTTCAGCACAAGCAAAATTAATTAAATAAATCAAGCAATTGAAAAAAAATCCTAAAAAGTAAAAATGTTGTTTTTGACGAACCCTGTATAGTAATCGCAAATCAGATATTCGAAATTGTAGTATCAGCACAAGCAAACGTTTTTATAAAAAATTACTTTTTCTTCTATACCTACTAATAAAAAAGTTTTACTTTTTGCAAACTCTATCCGTGGACAGACTGAAGATAAAGGGATGCAAGATAAAAAATTGCGTAGAAAGGTCATAAGCCAATAATGCCACGAAGAAGAAAATTACTTTATTTCTACAACGTCACCGCGGGCGAAGTCCCAGCTACAAGCCATTCCTTCCAATAAATTAGGCCGATATCATACAGCTAGTTTATGCCTTCCAGATTTGTCGCTAACGATGCTTTGACATCGGGAAGCTCTTGTTTTGGCGATAAACATCACTTCAAAATTATTTTACGAGTTATCTTTAAAATTATTTCCTAGTTTGCCCCCCTTTGAAGTGACTCATACATAAATGTCACCATCTGGTTTTTAGAAACCGAGAAAATTGAGCGCGTTTATGTTTAAAGTAATGCGTTTCGCAATAAATTTTAAGTAATAGAGGTGATTTAAATACGTTTTTAGGATGCCTCATATTAGGTGACATAAAAATTATTTATTTGATGTTTAAATGAGGTGGACCATTAAAGATCACGGTTGAGCAGCTAAAATACAGCAGTGTTATAAATTTAACATTTGGAGTATACCGGGTTGTACACCGCTAGTCTGGCCATATAGGAAATCCCATGTAAATTTTGCTATAGTATTTGTAGAATTATACCGTTGATCTTTTGACTGCAATAAACCCTCATTATCCCTTTGACCATAAAATAAATAATGAAATCCCAAATTTTAAAACCTTTTCGAGCAGAGCCGGACCAGGTACAAATTCAATTTACACCTATGCCTGATTCATATATAAATACAAACTGATTTTTAATAATTTTGTGGTTTTCCGGCGAGTAATTTTTAGTTAGGCTTATTAGTGGTAGAATGAGGCGTCCTTGGAATTGTGCTGATAGGGGGGAATTTTCAAGTGTCATTTTTAAAAGAAAGCATTAATTTATCTATACCGATGCCAAACTAATAATTAAAAATGTGTATCAATGTTTGTTGAGTAGAAATTTTAATTCGATGGATGCTTTAGCAGAGACGTCTACTTTGACAAAAACTCCTTTATCTTCGGTAAGAGACATAGTACTTAAAACTGTTAATCCTAGAAAAAATCGGAGTGATTCTGGCACATTTAGAAGCATTGACGAAAATGACATGGATTTATTAAGAAGAAAGATTTGCCAAATGTATGAGGCACAAACTGTACCCACTTTGATTTCCCTCAAAGAGCGGCTGATTAAAGACGAAACAAGCATCTCTTGTTGCCTTTCAAACCTTAGGAAAATATTGCGTGCAACGGGTTTTAAATACCGAAGCATTAATAAAAGACAAACATTAATGGAATCTCAACGTTTACGGGAATGGAGACTTAAATATTTAACAGCTTTTAAACAATTTAGAGAAGAAACTAGTCCAATTATTTACCTTGACGAAATATGGTTCGATACCCATGACAATCCAAGAAAAGGTTGGGATGATTCTTCCAAAAAATGTCAAACCAAGGCACTATCAAATAAAGGCAAAAGAATCACAATATTACATGCTGGTTCAGAGAACGGGTTTGTTCCAAATTGTCTGTTGCTTTCAGCTAAAAACATAGCAGATTCTACTTTAGATTACATCAAGATACCGACGCACAACTTTTTGAAGATTGGTTTAAACATAAACTCCTTAAAAATATACCTGAAAATAGCGTCATTGTAATGGACAATGCTAGTTATCATAGTCGGCAAGCAAAAATCATTCCCAATTCTAATAATACAAAAGCAGAAATTAAAAATTTTATGATTGAAAATGATTTATATTTTGAAGAAACTTACAAAAAACGAGAACTGCTAGAAGTATTAAAGGCTTTTAAAATAAATAAGGAATACGAGTGTGACAAACTTGCAGCAGAAAATGGACATACAGTGTTAAGTCTTCCTCCATACTATTGTATATACAAACCTATTGAGCTAATATGGCACCAATTAAAATCCAATATTAGGAGAAATAATATATCTCCTACATTTAATGCATCTGTAGTAGAATTAAGTAAAAACGAAGTAAGAAAAATTTCTGCAGACAGCTGGAAAAACTGTGTACAGCATGTACTGTGTGGTGGAAAATTCTTACAATTGTATGATTACAAATGTTCAACACTTAATTATACGTTTAGGCTTAGATGAAGATAGTGATAGTGATACAGAGTTAAATTTTGAATAAATTATCAATAGTTTTTTAGAATTTAATTAATTTTTATTGTACTTGTTATCCTAATATTATTTTCAATTATCATTAATTGTTATCATTATTTTACATTTATTAAAGGTACCTACCTAAAACAAAAATACCTATCTATTTATTTTAAATTATAAAAATAAATCAAGTGGTGTAGGTACATTTTCAAGCCGACCCTGATCTCATTTAATCCCCTTTGAAGAGGTTGAGGCGTATACAAGAGTGTTTAATCAGGTAGTTTATTTTTGGCAGTAAGAGTCAACGGTATAATTCTGCAAATACTATACACCGCTAGTCTGGCCATGGGAAATCCCGTGTAAATTTTGCTACCCTCATTAATTTTACGTTAAAATTATAGACTTTCTTTGAAGATCCTTGCGCGATGGACTCGCACACACAATTTTACTATTTTCTAGTAATCCAAAAAGGTATTTAGAAAAAATCTAAAATTTCTTAAAAATTAAATACGGCTCTGATATAGATACAGGGTGAGTCGGGAAGAACGGACCAAATTTTAGGAGTGTATTATACACGCGAAAACAGTGTAAATTACCCATAATATGTTCTTATCCGATATTCATTTGTTTTCCAGTTATAGCGCAATATCAAATTTTTTTCAACGTTCCACTTTTATCAAAATTTTCACGTAATTAGAGTATGCCATGCTCAAGACTCTAAACTATTTGACATCTATGTTGTCTTGACAATGTGTCTGTGTATTGTGGCAGTAATTAAACGTGTATTTTCAAGTTTGAGTGATTAAAGTGTTACAAAATGCCAAATACTTATTCAAATTTAGAATATGCAAAATATGGTGTTTATTTATGGTTTCTGTAATGGAAGTGCTACAGCTGCTGTTGAAGAATGTCGTGTCAACGGTATCCACATAACAGACATCCGACTAGAGACGTGTTTATCAGAGTTTTTAACAATTTGTGCGAGAATGGTAAGCTTCCCAGTGCCAACATTACATCTGAACGAGCTACTCGACAAGGTTTAGAAGTAGAAAATATTCTGGATTTAGTAGAAGAAAATGCAACGACCAGCTCACGAAGAATTGGTACTCAATTGGGTATTCCACAAAACGGAGTATTAAACACACTCCACGAGCAAGGCTTATATCCATACCATGTATAGAGAGTACAGCACCTATAAAACCGGAAGATTATGCTAAACGTATTGAATTTTGTCGGTGGATAAATAAATAATCATCGTGTTGTATCGCGTATACTTTTTACAGATGAAGCAACATTCACCAGTGACGATATTAATAATACTCGTAACTCTCATGTATGGTCAATCGAAAATCCCCACGTAACAGTTAAAAGTAATTTTCAACATAAGTTTTCGGTTAACGTGTGGTGTGGTATGTTCGATAGCTATTTAATTGGCCCTTTCATTGTGGAGAATCGCCTCACATAATTGCTTCATGTCTTTCTTCTTTAAAATTGGCTGCAGTATTTCTAATACGTCAAATTAGTGCATCCCAAGTGTCCACTTTTACTTTGTACACTTCATTTTTAAATCAGCCCCATAAACAATAATCTAGTGCTGTGAGGTCTGGAGATCTTGGAGGCCAATTAATAGGACCACCGCGACCAATCCAACGCCCTGAAAATGTTTCGTCTAAATGTTGCTTGTCCTGACGAGCAAAATGTACAGGAGCTCCATCGTGCTGGCAATACATTGCCTTCTGATATTTACAGGAACATCCTCTAGTAGTCCTTGTAACTCATGTTGTAAAAAATTTAGGTAGTTGTCTCCTATGTTCGGAAGCCACCAGGACAAAGATACGACCCAAAATATTTAATTCCTCATTGAACATACTGGAGGGAACATAATGGTTTGTGGTTGTTTTGAGAGGTCTGGGACTGAACCATTAGTAAGAGTAGATGGCAAAATAAATGCAGAAATGTATTGCTACATATTACAGTCATCTAACACTATGAAGAGGCAGCAGTATACCAATCAGAAACACACTTCCCGCTAAGTGACCATTTTGTTTTTTGCAAATAAAATTCGGGTGATTGAATGCCCTTCACGATCACCCGATCTAAATCCAATCGAGAATCTCTGGAATTATCTAGATAAGCAGATAGGAAAAAGGAATATTAAAAACAGAAATAAACTCTAGGTGGTACTGCAAGATGAGTGGAAGATTCCAGGTGATTTTTGTGCCAAGATGATCGACTCTATGGGTAGAAGGTGTCAAGGTGTTATTGATACTAGGAGTTACCCAACTACATATTAAACTTTTAGGAGTTTCATTTTCTAAAATGTATTTACAATACTTTTGTTGGCCACTGTATATAAACCCGTTATAAACACGTATGACATCATTGTCTGTTGATGAAGATTGATTTTTTCCTTCGCTATTTTTATATGGACGTGTCAAGACAATGTTGTGTACCATTTGTATTACACCATGATAAACATCGAAAATACACCAAATAACTCAACAAATTAAACAAAAATAACTATGAAAAATCCAACATGAATCCATGTTCGCGCAGTATTTAACAAAATTTAAATAAACACCTTGGAATTTGTTCTAATTTAAAAACTCCTGTTTTGCAAACCATATAACAAAAAACACATGTGTCGCCGAACAAAAGCTAACAAGCTTTAGCTAATACTGCTTTTTGGATTGGTATCATACAATTACTTTTGCTTTACATTGGTGAAAAGTAAGAATTTAAATTATAAATGAATGAGTGTCTGTTGGGTAGGACTATGATACTTACCAAACCAGTAATCCTACAAGAGTTATTGGACAATGATCATAATAGGCGAGAGCAATTTTCTGAAATAATTATTGAGCTAACCAATAGTCACGTAGGAATTGTCTAAAGAATTTGCTTTTCAGATGAAGCCACGTTTTCTTTAAATGGTCAGGTTAATAGACAAAACTACAGTTACTGGGCACACGAAAATCCCCATCACTGGTTCATAGAAATTCACACCCAGTATAATGAAAAGGTTAATGTCTGGGCGGGCGTTGTTGAAAATAGGGTTATCGGACCATTTTTCTTTGATGAGAGCCTCACTGAAAAAAGATATCTACATTTCCTTTGAAATGATCTGGGTTACGCTCTTGCTCCTCTTATTTCAGATGATAACGATCCTGATTTACCAAATTGAACCTTATGGTTTCAACTGTGCTCCCCCGCAGTATGCTGATTATGTAAGAGAGCATTTAAATACAATTTTTCCGGGGCGGTGGATAGGTAGACGGGGGTCAATAAAGTGAGCCCCCAGATCGCCCGATCTTAACCCATTGGACTTTTTCTTGTGGGGGCGAAGTCAAAAGTTTAGGGTATAAATCTAAGCCCAACTCGATGGATCCGCTTAAGGAGTCTCCACAAGTAGTACAAAATGTATAATAGGAATTTTTGGATCGATTGATCTACCTCAAAGCAGTTGGTGGAGGACATTTTCAACTTCTTATAAAATAGTGTGTTTTCATACCTTATCGTTTGTCTAGTTTGTTTTCAAAGTTAATAAAAAGATCCTAAAAGGTCGTTTTTATTACAAAGGCGTCTGTTGACTCTCTAGGTCAGAGCTGGGATTCCGACGACACCATGCATAGACGACATTATCTTCTGGAGATGACAAAATCAAAAAAGTGGTCGAACGACAATGTGAGGACCTTTAGTTCAGCAACTTTATAATGGACTTCGTTGTGACACTCGCCGATGAAAGGAAAACGAAATACGCGACGCCAACCTTCCCCGAATTTTTCTAAACTTCACGAAATAGGAGCAGTACAACAACGGAAAATTCGCATATACATGACGAAACATTTTTAGCGGGAACACGGTCTCCATGTCCGACTAAATCTCCTAACATTTCGTTCGACACGGTGTTGCACATAAATTTAAAAAATAAATCGCCCCCATTCTGTCGGTGACATTCATTGGGCGCATCTTTTTCTGTCGTCGAGTGGGCCATTTATAAATTGCCACTCGGTATAGAGTTGGCCAATTTTGTTCGAATAAATGTTTTCCGCTCGGGGGAGAATTAATGCAGGGGGAGTGTTGGTGGATTTCCGAGTTGTTTATGTTGTTGGGTAAAAGGAAAAATAACTTTAGAGATGTTGGGTAACGCGGAATAATAATTTGTTTACAATGATAGCATAGAGGCACGCAGGAGATAATACATATTTAAAGAATATTTTGATTTCAGTTTCTTCCTATACATATTTAAAGAAGGCATTGGAGCCGGAATATATGGCAAAAACCCAAAAATATAATTTACTATCAGTCTGGGAACTATGACAACCATATTTCAAGCAGAGGTTCATGCAATTGAAATGTGTGCAAGATTGCTAATAGATCGACGGTATGCACATAAGTCAATCAAGATATTCTCTGACAGTCAAGCTGCATTAAAAGCTCTTGAATCGAGATGGCGTGCCTCAAAAACAGTGTGGAGCTGTCACGAAACACTATCCGAACTAAGTCTGAACAACAAAATAACCCTTATATGGACACCGGGACACATGGGTCTGGAGGGTAATGAGGCTGCCGACAAGCTTGCCAAGAGAGGTGCAGCACAAAAGTTCACAGGACTCGAGCCGGTAATAAGTATATGCTGGGGCAAAAAGCAAATGAGAAAGACACTGGTTAAATTTACCAGGTCTAACACATTCAAAAGCATTAAGTCCATTAGCAATTAACTGACAAACTACTAGTGCTGAACAGGTCTTGCCTTAAAGCACTAGTGGGATTGTACAGCGGCAACTGCAGATTGCGACACCATATTATGTATAAAATTGGAATAGCCCCAACTGATGAATGCCGGCTTTGCATGGAAGATGCAGAAACAGCAGAACACGTACTGTGCGCTTGCCCCGCAGCAGGAAGAATCATCAGATTCGCCCTATTCGGCGAGGTAACTCTGCTGCCGGATGACATGAAAAATGTCTCTCCCAATACAATCATTAATTTCATTAAAAAGTTAGATCTGTTGGGGGAAATATAAACAAGGTGTGGGCCACAATAGATCGCATGGTCGCAGTGGAGGGTGAGTGGAGACCCACTCACTTTCAACCTAACCTATAAATATTGGAAGCATTATCTAGATATATGGAATATTTGAACTTCGCACCTCATATGGAAGTCGACATGCTATGTTTTCCTAAATTCCTACAGTATAGTTTCAAGCAAATTTCATATTGACATACTAAATAGGCACTCTATTGCTTGATACATGGCTTTTTAGGAAAAATAACCGTAAAATATAGAATTGTTACAACCGTTTTAAGTACTTTATGTTCAAAAGAATAAAAAATCCTAGATTGTTTTCCTACCTTCGTCTGATTTTCAATGGATGAGCGGTTTGCGAAATGGGTATGTTATACAGGACAATTCGTCGCAGGCAAAGCCATGGATACAATTTTATTTTACATAAAGTTTGCAGAAACAAGGAACGATAGCATGTTCCTCTTTAGGCGAAATCAGATCATGTAGTCTTATAGAATTCGAACTTTAGTTGGTAATACTGTTCGTCGACTTTAATTTATAATAAAATTAGCGCATATGGATACTTTGAAAGCTCCGTTAATTAATATACATTTTCGTAATGTAACATTGTTTCACTGTTACACAGTTTGCAGGATTGTTTTTAATTGATATATACAGGGTGTCTCTAAAAGGTGCGGAAAAATGCTACCACAAACTCCCGACGATCTAACCCAACTTACCTCAGTCCAGATGTTTTCGGAGTGACAAAAATTCATTTGGTTTCCGTTTTTCATAAATAATTTTTCTAATAATTGGTGTATTTTTTTATTATAAAATTTAGAGGGCGCCACCTGGTGGTACCTTGCACACATTTAAAGCGAGATAACTTCTTTGAGCCTCTATGAATTGAACTTTTAATTATTTATTATATTCTTATTCTCCAACGTATTTTACCTAAAAAAGGCGTGGTAAGAGTTGATTTGGGCACCCGTTTCTGAGATATGCAGTGTCACCAGTAAAGTCCGCATCATATGGGATCTTTTTTTATTAATAGCTTTATTCAAAAATTTGACTTTGGCAGCAAGTTCTGCTTCAATCGAGATGAAAATTAGGCAAAAAATAGTAGTCATGTGATTTGCATTATCTGTCAAATTTTAATTTTTTCCAAAAAATAATTCAAAAGTGGGGTTATTTCTGAAAATAACGAAAAAAGTGATTAGAAAAAGTTTTTTTAAATGCAATTTCTAGCACCTTTGGTGTAGAACCTTTTTCCATAAAAGCTGCATTAAGGTTCTACCCCATTTTCTCTTCTGCTAAAACTACCACCACCAAATATATTTTCTGTCTCCTGATGATGAACGTTTCTACGTTCGAAACATGTAGAGACTCTTACTGAATATTCTTATTCTATTAAACTTTGTGGAGGAAGACTTTGAGTTTTTTCTTTCTTTCCCATACTTTCAACTCTACTTTAAGCATGGAGTATTTCTTCAAATTTTTTTAATAACTTTTTTTTCGATATATTTAGAAATAACCCCACTTTTGAATTATTTTTTGGAAAAAATTAAAATTTGACAGATAATGCGAATCACGTGACTACTATTTTTTTGCTTAATTTTCATCTCGATCGAAGCAGAACTTGATGCCAAAGTCAAATTTCGAATAAAGCCATTAATAAAAAAAAATTCCATATGATGCGGACTTTACTGGTCACACTGTATATGCCTTATAGAAATATAATTATAACACTTATTTCATGAATAGCTATTTTATAATCATGTTCTCTAAAAGCATACAAATAATAAAGTTTTCCATTTGTCGAGAAGTTTTGGAGGCAAACTGTATATTATCGAGTAAGAAAACAATACTTACAAATTGTGGATGGATTAGTGTTCAGAGGGACTGTAAATCGGGTCATTATTTATATTATATACTACAGATTGGAATTAAAGGTGTCTCTGTTAACGGAACACCATTTTTTCCTCCAGCAACATGAAATATTAACGATGTACATACCTGCAACAAAGGAAAATAATAATCAATTAAACTAGCAGAGCTTTGTAGACAGTGTTATTAAAAAATCGAAGAGTTCAGCAACAAGATATTAAAACTCGTTCAAAGAAACCATGAATTGATGCGGTGCATGTAGAGTTAGGTTGAAGGGACTCCATGGGAATCCATTCAATGCAATTATTTGCAAAAAAACCAAACGTACATATTCTCAAATTTTTTCAGGTTCACAAATTTTGCTGTAATTGTTTATCCAATTGCGTTTATGGGGGAGGGGAGGGGGGAGGGGGAGAGAAGGGTAAATAACCTAATTATTTATAAATATTTAAGGTTCAATAAATTTAAAATCACATTACAGATACGTAAAACCCATGGTCTTTCAACCGTTTATTATTTGAATAAAGTTTTAGTCAGAAGTCAGATCAACCATATTTATATACTCAAACTCAAGGCATGAAAAGTAATAATATTTTTACTGATAATCTTATTTTTGATTTTTACATTTATTCGTTTGGATCCTAAACCTCTAAAATATTGTAAAACAAAAACAAGTGACATTGTTCCTGAGTGAAAAAAAAAAGAAATACATAGCACTAGCGTAAAAATGTAACAGAAATATTAAGATTAATTAGTTTCGGTCCTTAAGGTGGGAGTATCAACATGCTTGCCAACCTATAACCTATTTCGCGTAGACTTATTTATTTTTTCTAACTTTTACACAAAATTTAAATAAAATCAATATCGCCTTCATATTCTATAGGTAATAATTAAACATGTTAAATAAATATCAAGGAATTTCAAAAGTTATTTATGGAGAATTGTATATCGAAAAATATCGGTTAAGATTTTTTTTTAACATTCTTATGTCATTGTCCTTTCACTATACAATTCTACCAAAATTAGCAATGAAATAAATTGATATTTTTGTAATGTATCAGATATTACCTAAATAATGTGCAGATGATATTGATTTTATTTAAATATTAGTCAATAAAATAATAAACTAAGAAAAACAAGGCGAAATAGTTTATAGGTTGGCAATAAATTGAATGAAGTTGATAATTCCACCTTAAACCGATAGCCTACCGGCTTAGCGCTGCCTAGCGGGACTCCTGTAATTGTGACGTGTGTCTTTACAGTCTGCCAAAAAGTGCAGAATAATTGCTGCAGATTTATATTTAAATTAAAAAAATATGACCATATTTCGCTAAAAATATGTGAACTCAAATGGTTGAATATGGCGAATATATTTCAACTCTTATTATTGACATTTGTATACAAATCATAAAAACATCAACACCTATGTACTTAAGATCTGATTTAGTTTTCCGAAAAGACATGCACAATGTTTCAGTTCGATCAAATACACTCACGATGCCCCAACATAAAAAAAAACTTTTTTTCAGCGAGGATTTACCTACAACACGGTAAAATATTTTATTATCTTTAATAATTACTTCGCTTGCCCCTCTTTAATGTTGTTTCGTAATAGAATAAGAAAGTCACTTCTGGGTCCTAATTCTTGAAACTGGGGAACACTGTTCTCAGGAGAAATGGAGTTCTCACGCAACGCATGAAACGGTATTCTTGATCACATGAGACCATTCACATCACCGATTTACGGGAGAACTCGCTTTTCCTACTATGTTTGGTGGGAACGACCGATCCCATGCAATTATAACCCCAGTATTATATTTACGTCGTAATAATATTTGACATTGACAAGTTTCATAATCTTACCTTTTACAATAAAGAAAAACCCGCACTAACAATCTCCACCTCAATTTACCTTTAGATTTCTTTAATATTTTCGTAAAAAGTGGCGGCCCTTGCCTTGAAAATGGTTGGCAACACTGTCATATCACCTCCCTGCACGGAACATATCGTCTGCGTTCGAGAATACCAAATTTTACTAACTTATGTTCATAGGAGAACTGCTGCGGAAGGGAATGCTCCTTTGCGTGATGTGATCGTTCACGTTCTCTTACGCTCGAGAATTAGGACCCTCTGGAGAAGCAGGCGAATCCTAACGCTGAGGGCTAGTTTCTGTGATTTTAATTTTCATTGACAGTTTCAATACTAAATCTAGAACTGCTGTTTTTTACTAAAACGTACTGTAGTGCACATTATGTGTGCCAACGGTGCATATTTATTACTATTATGGCTCATTTTATTATTATTATATAATTTATGACTTACTATATTTACTATATATTATATTGTCAAATTAAACAATAATAATTATTTATTTTGTTTAAAAAGGGTTAACGTTGAATAGCTGATATTTATCAGCTAGACTTCGCCCTTTAGGAATTATAATTTATAATTTACTAGCGTGTACCCGGCCTGCGTTGCAGCCCGGCATTATACGACGTCACTTTCTTTGAGATAATAAGGCGAGTTCACCATCACGTCAATATTTATAAATGCAAACCCGAACAAACCTCTAAATTTATCAGTGTTTCTCTACAATATTATGCATGTATTATACATAAAAACCTTCCTCTTGAATCACTCTATCTATTAAAAAAAACCGCTTCAAAATCCGTTGCGTAGTTTTAAAGATTTAAGCACATTAGGGACAGACGGGCGACAGCGACTTTGTTTTATACTATGTTAAGATTAAGATATTCCTATTATTATTATTATTAATATTATTAAACATTTTAACTTATTTTTATACCTTTGTTAGAGGTGCTGGTATGCTTTAAAGGTGTCCCACATCGACACTAGATGGAGTTTAACGCTACATCCTTTTGACGGTGTCCCGGTGTACTAGTTTAAGTTGAACCTTGCCTTTCCTTTCTTTCGTCGGATCTTAGCCACGCCGATGAGCCATGATATGACAAAACGCGTCTGGGGATGGATGACGAAATAAAAGAAAAACTCTTCTGAGAAATATTAAGGTTGGGGGCCTGTATTCTGTTTCACTTATCCCTCTTTATATCTCAGAAGGTCTTGTTTAATACTAAAGACAATATAATGGCTTAATTAATGATGGCACAATACAGTATTGTGGCATATTAGTAGAATTGCTACTGTCAATAAATCTTCTTTTCTTTTTGTCGACAGAACAGGTTGTTTTGGTATTTTGTTATTTTTCACGATTCTCAAAAAATATGCTCATTGGTTTTATCACAAACACATAAATAAATTGTTAAAATTAAATTAAAAATACCTAGAAAGGATAATTTTAAAATACTGATGATGTGCTATTTGAAGACAAAAAGAAAACGTTCACTTGCTTTTAATTTCTAAAGCTTAGAGGTTCGTATTAAAAAAAAATCGACTCGACGGTGGTAACTAAAGAAAGAGACGCCGAATTTCCAAACCAATAACGCCATCTTGTAAAACATAAAAAAAACAACTACGAAAAAGATTTTGTTTGTTTTCCCAACTCACAAAATTAAGTCGCCGATAATTAAAAACCAAAAGTGAAAATTTCCGTTCTTATCGGATATCTCCGATTAACAATTTTATTTTACCAAATTATTAGTCTCCAACGTCCGCAACTTTGCCTCAATTGAACCATCTTCGTATCTCTTACCGTTTTCAAGATCCCAATTTCAAAGCACAGTTTATTTTTATAACTCACAAAAAACAAAAATATTAAAAACAAATTCAAATGCAAAAATAAATAAAATAGGAGTTCCTCAAGGAAGTATACAAGGTCCAATATTATTTATTTTATACATCAACGATATGCCTTAAATTTTAGAAATGTGTAAGTTATAAATGTTTGCTGATGACACCTTAATTTCCATTAATGTTTTAAATATTTTAAATTCTAAATACTTTAAATTCTGAGATAAATATATTATTAAATTGGCTAAAAGTAAATAAATTAAAATTAAATATTTCAAAAACAAAATGTATGGTTATGGGTAATAATTTAAATTGTCAAAATATAAAAAATGTTGTAATTAATGGTGAAAAATTGCAATTAGTAAACAGTTTTAAATATTAGGGACAATCATTGATTCAAAATTAAAATTTTTTAATTATTTTGAAAGTATTATATCGAAGATTGCCGGAAAAATAGGTTATTTTAAAAGAATCAAGTTTGTTTTTTAAAAAAACTGTATTTAATACTATTATATTACCACATTTTCTTTATTGATCTTTCATTTTATATTGTGCTAGTGAGGAAATATTTCATAAATTAGAAACATATGGCAATGCGGATTATTTTAAATTGTGACAAATATACAAAAATTAATTTTATGTTGAAAAATAAAGATTGGTTGAATGTGAGAAATTTATTTTTTTATTTAGTATGCATCTTTATATTATATAAAATTAAAAATAATTTATTGCCTGATTGTTTAAAAAAATTTTGTTCTTTTAATTATGACCATCATAATTATAAAACAAGAACAAATCAACATTTTTATGTGGATAAAGTGTCTAAAACATTAGCTTATAAATCTATTTTTTATAAAGGTTTGATAGAATATAATAATTCGGAAAATTCTTTTAAATCTCAAAAATCATTAAAACTGTTTAAATTTAAAAGTACATTTAATTAAAAAACAAAATAATACGTAATATTTGATACAATTTGCAAAATGTTTAACTTTTCTGTCTGTTTTTGTTAAAAGAAGGTTGCGATTTAAAATTTAAAAATAAATCTATAAAAATTTGTTAAAAAAATGTATTAAAAAAATATTTAATTGTAGCTTTTTGCTAAATAAAACATGTCACTACTACTTACTACTTATTTCGCCTAAAATTCCCTCACGTCAAACTCGAGCTTATGGGTTTTACAAAGGCGTTCATTTATCTCTCGAAACCATTTAAGCTAGCGATGACTTAAAGAAATGACTTAACTACGTTGACAATCCGGACTTAACTTTCGTCTAAAAAATATAATCCTTTGCCCCGTACCACACACGAAGCTTTGTCTTATCTCTATCTAGATCTCTTGGCGGATAGTGATAAAAACCTGGTTTTCTTACGGTTAAGGATGGTTTTTTTTATGTGAGGCTTTATCTGGGTTTAATGTCCGTTTGGTATCGGATTGTGTGTGCTTGATTGGATATTTTGCAGATATATTGAAATATGTAGCATATACATATATCACATGGACAGTTAAAGACATAAAAAGTTATATATTATATTATATGCTTTCAGATCTTTAGTGTAAATGTAAATTTTTACACCTTTGTTATCTGCGCCATTGATTAATGATTTTATTGGGACGGCAATAATAGTCGTTCTTTATAACCGAAAATCGGTATTAAAAATCGAAAGGAGTTTCCTCCTTGCCTTCCCGTACATAGTAAACTTTAATTTTTTTATATTTTTTAAATTTTTTAACTTTGTTTTTGTCCAAGTTTACAATATTATGTTCTTGTCCTTTTCATGATTTTAATATTTGTTTACATTCCTTCGTGTAAGTGGCACTTGGGCCCTTCGGTGCTGATGATAGTACTTTCCAGTACCGAAACATGTACACCACATTGATTTGACCCTTTTTTAAATATATTTGTGGAGACGACCCTGGGTATCTTTTTGCCTATATAATAATATTTGGTTGTTACGGTTAATAAAGCATATACTTACCACTAACAATCAGTAGGTAGTGTAGTTCTCAAAAATTTAAATAGCTTCTAGTGTGATATTTGTCATGCGTGTTTAACATTGCACATGATTATCTGTTATGCAATATGGTTTACTGAGATGGTAAAATGCGTCCATAGATTATAAAGTCCAATACTTATATGATGGATTGTGCGAAATAAGAATCTTCCATTGCTTTATCTCACATGCAAAGTTTAAAAAAACTTAAATACCTAATTGAAATAGGTATTGGTACGATCAATAAAATTTAAATTTAGAGAGGACAGCTAGAAGACTCTGAACAACGATGTGACCTGCGTAATACATACGTTAAAACTAATACTAGGGCGCCCGGCAAACCCCCACCAACGTCTTGGGGATTATAGGTTCTAACGGATACAACTCGTTTTTGGGAATTTGGGAAGCTGTTCTGCTTTCTTAATTGTAGAGAAAGCGCTTTACTGGGAACAAAATGCGTCGCATTAAGAAGATACAAAAGACTGTGCTGCTAATGGAACTGATTACTACCAATAAAAACACTGATCTAGCAAATCTGGAATTGATATAAGAGTGTTTATACTGAAATGTACGATATCAGCAAGGTTAAAAGAAATTTCTAAAAATTCATTTAAAAAAGTGAAAAAAATTGTCGTATATGTTTTAAGGTTGAGAATGAATTTGCAGTAGTTATTCGAGCTTAATTTTTTTTTTTAGGTTTTTTGAAAATTTTTAGGGATTAAAGGATGATTAAAATCCACTCTAATGATAAATTTACTCATTTGTTCAAGAAAAAAACTACAAATGAACTAAAACTAAAAATCAAATGTAACAAAACTTAAAAATGTATTAGGTACCTACATATTAAAAATAGAAAAATGTACAGTATTTGGAAATTTATTTTTAAGAACAAAATCTTTAATTAAAAATTATCATTAGCGTGACTCCCAATCATTAGAGTGGATTAAAAAACCATGCTAACGATGCAAAGGAAAATCCACGCTAATGAGAAAACAGGTGGATTTTTGATTTTACAAAAATTGCTTGTAATATTTTAAACAATATTAGGTATGCAAAAAGTAATTAGGTACTATTGTTGATAAAATAACGAATAATTTTATGCAAAATCATATAACCAAATTATATGTGCCACTCTACTGATGGTATTAAAAAATACGCACCAAAAATCTGACCAATACTCGTCGCTTGCAAGGACAGCTCGATACTGACAAACTGAACAAGTTTTGTCACGGTTTATGCACGCGTAGTGTGTTTGCTTTGTGGGGAAGTCCTGTACTTCCCAAACATAATATTATAAGCCAGATTTGTTTTTTTTAATCAACCACGCTAATGATGAGCAAGTTAAGGGACACAGTTTATCTTAATTTTTTTTTAGGCCACTTTGAGTGGGAATTATTTTGCTTTAACATGTTGTCCCTGGAAGTATTGTAGGTGAAATGAGATCATCCAATCAATTAAATTATATAACACACTTTTGTATTTATAATGGTATTAAATCCGTTGTAGGGACATCCACTCTAATAATATTTTTGACTTTTAATCTTTATTTTCTTTTTGTTTAAGGATTGGTGAATACTAATAATTAGTGGTTTAAATAGGCCTAATAGACATGTATATGATAAAAAAAAATTGAAATTGTATAATGAAAAACTAAAAAAGTTATTGTTCAGGGACACTGATTTTACACATTTCGGAATGTACTTCAATATACACCCACAACACTAAAGCGGGTTGATACACTAGCAATTTATTTAAAAAGGGTTAATACAAAATAAGCTATCAATACAAACTATGTCTCAGCAAACCTGTTGTATTCGATCATTGTGTAAGTTCTATTTATACAAAACGGTATAGAACCAACTGGGGAAACACACAGCTTGCATATTATCGGTTACCTACTTAAAAAATACCGATTTCCAGTAAACCCTGCAAAAATTGGATTTTGAACTAATTTTTATGCTTCATTCTGATATATTGTCTTTATGGCTTGTCTATCGGCCGATCCGAGCTTTTAGCAAAATAACTTCTATTTTACCCGAACCCAGTAAATTCCCCATCTCGCGGTGTAAAATATCACCAAATAAACCTCATCCGACGTATATAACCTACAAGTGATCGATGCACCCCGCTCGGGCATCGCTTGCACCGTGTACGAGCTCTTGCTGTCGCATTTTTTCGCACTACGAATCCCCTGTGCGACATGCAAATGCACTTACGGAGCGACATGACGTCACACCGTGATGCATGCGAACTTATGCAACACGTGTGACACGGCCGGAATATCTCACAGGGCACGTCTAGTTCGAGGGGGAAGGGTCGGCGGAGACGCGACACGGGAAACAAGGGCACTTTTTTTTTTACGGGGGGGAAGTTTTTCCCGATTTTGCCTGGAAGGAGTTACCGTCTGCGTAGTCCGTGGTTGTAATAAAATATGCGAAAAAAACATACCACGCTGTGGTGGTCGGCGACGGATTAACCAGCTTAATAAAGCAGAATGATTAGGAGTAAAAATTTCGTTGCCTCGGGCATATTATACAGGGTGAGTCGGGAGGAATGGGCCAAACTCTAAGGATGTAATCTATGCATCAAAATAATAAGAAAGAACTCAAATGTTGTTACCCAATATTAATTTGTTTTTAAATTATAACGTAAAAACAAAATATTGCATTAATTTATCTTTCCTGTAACAAATGGTATTATTGTCCGCTTTTGATTGTTGTGCTGTCACTATTCTGTTAGTGTCAGTATAAATAGTGTCAGTATAAAATTTGACATTGATTCACCCTTAGACGATGTAAAGGAGGGGACGCGGCATCATAACCTTGCGATCGTGACCAGATGGCACCAGGCAATACTACTATGTTTTATTCACAAACACGAAAAACCCGCTTGGTTACAATAGGATGTTTGGCACCAGAATAATGGCCGCCATCGATTTTTTGGTCACACTTCGCTTCTGTCGCTGTAGACGCGCATGCCGCGTCCCCTCCTTTACTTCGTCTAAGGATTCACCGTTAACTTTCGGATTTGTATCATTTAAATTTTATAAAATGCCATACATTTATTCACATCTCGAATACGCCAATATGCTTTTTATTTATGGTTTGTGCAATGGGAATGCTACAGCGGCTGCTGAAGAATATCGTCAACGATTTCCACATCAAAGAACACCGAACAGAAAGGCCTTTATCAGAGTTTCCAACAAACGGTGCGAGACCGGAACGCTTCCGAGTGCTAATGTAACATCCGAACGAGCCATTCGACAGGATTTAGAAGAAATAGAAAATGTTCTAGCTTTAGTAGAAGATGATGCAACGATCAGCTCACGAAGAATTGGAACTCAGTTGGGGATTCCCCAAAAAAGAGATCAAGATCAATACTCTTCACGAGCAAGGCTTATACCCGTACCATGCACAGCGTGTACAGAATTTTCAACCTGGAGACTACGCCAAGCGTACGCAATTTGGTTAGTGTATAATTATTATTAATCGTCATCTTGTACCGCACATACTTTTTACTGACGTGACGGCATCAACAATAATCGAAACTTCCATGTCGGACGAAAATCCTCACGCAATAGTCAAAAATAATTTTCAACACACGTTTTCAGTAATCGTGTGGTGCGGCATGATCGACAATAATTTAATTGGCATTTTTCTTTTGGAAAATCGCCTTATAGAGAATCACTACTTAAGTTTCTTACAAAATGAATTGAAGGACTACTGGAAGACATTCCTTTAAACATCATAATTCAAATGTATTAACAACACGATGGAGCGCCTGCCCATTTCGATCGTCGGGTCAAGCAATATTAGGACCAAAACTTTCCAAAGGTTTGGATTGGTCGCGGTGGTTCTATTAGATGGCCTCGTAGATCGCCAGACCTCACACCGTTGGACTATAATTTATGAGGTTGGTTAAAAAATTATGTATACAAAGTAAAAGTAGATACTAGGGATGCATTAGAAATGCTGCACTCAATATTAAAGAAAGGCACGAATCAATTAGAAGAGCCACGCGCGCCCTTTGTAAACGAAGCAGGAAATGTTTGGAAGTCAATAGCGGTATTTTTGAAAATTTACTAAACCTATGATTTATTTAAAACAATGTTAATGTTGCATAATATTTTGGTCTAACAAGGCTTTCTCTACTTACCAAGAAATATGGTTCAAATGTGTATTGCTAAGCTAGATGAGTTAAGGTCATTGGTAATGTAACTGGCATAGCAAAATTAGGATTTATTTTAATTTTTTTTTTAGTCTCTGAGCAATTCTATATTTGGTTTTGACGCAGTAATTAATGTTCATTAGAAGTTTTTAACTATCCCCTAACATTGCCACACGCAGTGCACACAGTTGCAAAAAATAATAACCTTCAGGAACCCGATCAGCTGCCGGGTTCCAATTAAAATATTCGAATGATATCTCCACGTAACACATCGTTCGTTCGAATACCATCGAAGTAAATTAGTGGTGTTGGTTTTTAATTTGACATCTGTTTGTATACACCACGCGTGACTGTAGTTGATTTATTTCGACGAGACTTGAATATCAAAACGTTTTGTATAATTGTGTTCTTCATATAGGAACCTTTAATATTCCGATGATATTTTTTTGTGTGTAAGAACATGGACTCAAGCTTTAATGACATCGAGTTTTTTTTTAGTATAATCCTATTGCCTAAGAAGTGTTTCTTGCACAGGCGGTCGGTGCGGGAAGGCTTTGGGGAGCTAAATTATAAATAACGCAAGTAGCATTTTTAGACACATTTTGGTATAGTATATCTCAAAGTATATCGTCTTGCTTTTTTGACATCAATTAACAAAATACAAATGTCGAACCAAAACTCATTTAATACATTGTAACCTGGTATTTTAGAAGAAGAAATTAGTGACGAATTAAAATTTTTTTTAACTCTTCCGCACTTATCTTCATGGTTTTCCAAGCTCGAATCCTTAATATTCTTTGCAGACAACAGCGAGCAGTTTGAAACCCATCCATCTTTCGATCCGGCGTGAATTATTGTAATTTGAACACTAGTACCGTGCGAGCAAAAATTATTTCCATCAAAGAAGGCTTGGATTAAAAAACGTAGGGCTTGATTTAGATCACAATGATATGGGGACGATATATCTAACCAAATCTAGGTAAAAGTTTTGTCAAATTCATATTATGACATGGTATGCCAAACTAATGAGTAATAAAATAAGTAGACAAATACAAATTTATTTTTGTTGTTTACAAAATTAACAAAATAAGAATATACAGAAAGAAAAATAATTACATAAATTGCTGAAATTGGCCACCATGCTCCAAGCAGAAATTCACACGGCTCTTCATATTTTCGAAAGTGTTGACCAGCATCTCTGGAGAAACGTTACCACATTCTTGGATAATCCTTTCTTGTAATTGTTCTAAATTTACAACGGGTGTTTTAAAAATAGTGTTCTTTAAATGAGAAAAAAAAAAGTAAATAACCGTTAAACAAGGTGATCTAGGTGGGAATTCAATGTCTGATCGAAAACTGATCAATCTGTCGTCGAAAAAATTGCGTAAGAAGTTAATAGTTTCGGCGGCTGTATGGGCGGTTGCACCGTCCTGTTAAAAATATCCAAAACGTAGTTCGTCGTCAAGTAATTGCTCCACAAATGGATTCAAAATATTGTCTCTATACTGCTGTGCTGTGTCATGGAAAAAAATAGGACACAATTCTTCTTCGGGAAACAGCTAACCAGACACCAATTTTTTGAGGGTTCAATGTGAACTCTACAAAAAAATGGGGATTTTCACTACTCCACATGCGTGTATTCTGAGAATTCTCATAACCGGAGAGGTGGAACCAGACTTCATCCGAAAAAAATGTCAGGTCTAATAAATCATTTATTTCCAATAAATTTTGGGTAAACCATTGAGAGTAATTCCTGCGTCTTGTATTTCTTGGAATACTTGCACTTTATAAGGAAATAAATTTAGCTGCTTCTTAAGAATAGTCCTGCATGTTCCATACGATCTTCCCACTTCTTGGGACAGGCGTCTTTGTTGGCGTATTTTGCATTATTTAACGAACGTTTGCAACAAGTTCTTCTGTTCTTATACAGATGGTCTTCCTGCTCCTTTTTTGTGTTGTATAGAACCTGTTTCCCTAAACACAGCCACGCTTCTTTTCAGGCAATTATAAAAATCCCCAGCAATAAAAGCAACGTTAGGAAAATGTTCGTGAAAATCGTCCATGCACAAACCCGGATTGTATTGCCACTCACCATTTACTCTAACCAAGTTTCGAAAATACGCTTCAACCATGAATGTTTTGTGCTGTTCCGTAAAGCCAATTGTGTGAACTGTTCAAGAAATTGAAAAAATGAGCGATAAATCAAATTACTTGTAACGACTGTCAAAGATGACGGAATAACTGATTGATTGTTAATTCAGGTAGTTACTGACGCCCAACAGGTATTAAGCTCTACGGCTAAGCATTACGTCCTTAGATGCAAGGCCCTCTTTGATGCTAATAATTTTTGCTCGCACAGTACCTACTAGATGTGACTTTCGCTGGTCCTGCGCATAATCTAAACATTTATCAAAACTTTTGTCAAATATGTTTATCCAATTGTAACGATGAGAGCATCTTAATATTCGTCTTTAAAGCAATCAAGGTTATTAAATCCGAAATCAGACTAAGTGTGTTTGTAAATTGTCGAATTCCACGGCAATTTATATATTTAGCGGTAGATTAATCTCTTGTCGCCCGCCTTCAACGAAATATTTTAATCATCCGGTGCGCGCCCGTCACCCGGCTTCACTAAAAAATAACTCAATGCCTCGTGACACTCGCAATGTCGAAAATATACGCGTCTTTGCCTGGGGTGGTGTTACATATTCGATTTTTTTATTTGGTCGTTTCGCTGGTCGAGATTTAATAGCAAGTGCCACACAAAGTACATGATTCTAATTCTATAAATTTGACTTAATACGCAGGATACTTCCTAAAAAATTACTAATTCAAATATATAAATCATTAGTGGACTCAATTTTAAGATATTATTATGGTATTATAGTATGGGGAGGACTATGAAAATGCGTTAAAACCAGTGGCGGCTCGTTAATGAAGGGCTCTAAGGCGCCGCCCTCCCTGCAATTATTTCAAACAGAATCCAAAAAGACTTTACTTAAAAAACCAATAAAGCAATCTATGTAAGCAATCCATTAAAATAATTCAAACCAAACATAGCCCTATTCCAGCGGGTAGGTTATACTAAGCGCGGGCATAAATTCAAACCAAACAAAGCCCTATTCCAACGGGCAGGTTATACTCATAGACAAGCGAGTTGCGCGCTCTCAATGTCTTTTATACTAAGCGCGGGCGGGCGACCGATTATCCGTCCCGATTCAACGCGGCTTCTCGATGAGTTGTCATGACGACAGAGGCGTGACGTCACCTACACATCGCACAACGAGCGGCCACGATGAGCTCCAATTTTCCGCGACCAACAACAGCTGTTCGCGATGCCACGGTAGAATAATCAATATATTATGTACTCTGGCGAGGCGACCTGTCGATGCCGCTAGGCGCTAACGTTTTGTTTATTTGTTTTGATTTGATTTATTAGTTACGTTGTTGTTGTTGGAAAATGTCGTGTAATATGAAGGTCAGTGATTTACAGCAGCTTGTGTTTAGTTCTTTGAGCTTAAGTGAAAAAATTGATTTAAAAAATGCAGGGCGGCCACTAGAAATTGAACATAGTACGAGGTGCAATCAAATGTAAAAGTAAAGCACAGTTTACGCGTAAGTTTGACAAAGAAATATATAATAAAAAATCCTGAATATGTGGTTGTGAAGACAAAAACTCTTCTTTTTTTTGTTTCGTGTGTCTTCTTTTTGACGGGGATGATAATTGGACTATAAATGGGGTGCAGGACTTAAAACATCTCTCAGAGAAAATAAAAAAACATGAAAATAGTGCAAAACATCGTCATAATGTGGTAAGTTTTGAGATGTTAGGACAAACTAATATTTTAACTTGTTTAAGTAGTGCTTATGCTGATGAAATTAAAATTCACAACGAGAAAGTTAGAAAAAACAGACACGTATCTACTTTTGAAAATAATAGACATTTTAATTTTTTTTAATTTAAAGCCAGCGTCCTCGCTAGTCACGAGCCGCCACTGGTTAAAACCACTGAACAGAGCACAAAACTTTACTTTGAGAACTATTTTTTTTTTAGATAAACTTCATCCAAGTAACCTACTTTACGATGAGAATGGTTTGAATGTCCGATTATCTTAGCAATTGTATCTACTGTTGTAAATGTAAAAATAAAACATTTGTAATCGACGTTGTGGTCTGGTGGTCAGCGCAGCGGCCTCACAGATCGTAGGCCCGGGTTCTATTCCCGGTGCCGGCAACGTCGATGTTAAATTTGGAATTTGGTTTAAGAGGTGGCGCCGTCTTTCGGAAGAGACGTTAAACTGTGGGCCCCGTGTCATGGATGTTGGCACGTTAAAGAACCCTACCCTCGACGAGGGATTCGGCAAAAATTACCAGATAGTGTGTGACAAATTCCCTGGCGTCGGTGATTAGCCTCGTTGCGGAAAAAGGCCGACGTAAAAAAAAAAAAAAAAAAAAACATTTGTAAACCATTGTTATCAAACTAGACATAAAACAAGGGAAGTAATAATGGTTGTTCCCTTTAGAAAATACGATGCAGGTCAAAGGTTTGCATCGATTATAGCGCCAAAAATTTATAATGTATTACCTCAGGACTTACGAACCATAACTAATTGCAAATCTTTTACCCGCAAATGTAAAGACTTTGTATTAAAAAATATGTTATATGTTGAAAGTATTTTGTAGATTTCTCGAATTATGCTTGTTGCACTATTCCCCTCTGGATATGTGGTATTGATAGGAATATAGATTATAGTAAAATAATAAATATAACCGCGTTCGATTGTTGCACATCCACATACAGGTGTTGATCACCTAGGTGCACACTACAAGTACAATAGTAAATAGTAAATGACTTAAATAATACTGTAATATGTAGTTTTGTGAATCGAATGAATAAATAAATAAATTGTTAAATATAAAACCTTACGCACTCCCAAGTGAATGTTCCAGAGTTATTGGATTAAAATGCCTCCAATATTGTAATTGGACTCATTCCCTGCAAGGGCGTAGCCAGAAATTTTTGCAGCAACCAGCAAATAACTGGAGAAGAAAAAAAAATTGCGCCGCAAGCGAAAATTTTTTGGGTGCCACGCCCTTTTTTCAATGATGGTGCGTGGTTTTCAAGTAGGAAAAATTAAAAACAAAATTTATTAAAAAAAACTTAATTTTTAATAGTTCTACTATTGTTCCTAGCTTAAGTAACTTAAACATGCTCACATAAATAATACATGCATATCTCTGCGTGTAAATTATAATAATAACTCTACTCTGAATGAAAAATAGAAGCAAAATCAAAACTCTTATTCTTTTAAAGTCATGAAAGAAGACGTACTAAATGCTACCCATGGCTATAAATAATAACAGACAAAAAAAAACAAATATGGACGAGCTTAAAAGAAGCGGAACATCTTCAATATTCTAGACTAGAATATTAAATAAATTATATGAATAAAAATTGAACTCGTCGTTTGTTCTCGCAAAACTTATCAATAACTTTTTTTTAACCAATATTAATTAATTTCGAATTTTTTATACGTTTTACGTTTCTTAAAAAATTCTTGTTACGATGAGAAGAATTTCCAGGGGGGGCCACGCCACCCCCCCCCCCCCCTCGCTACGCCCTTGATTCCCTGCACAGTGCACAAGGGTATATTCCAGTTTCAACAAAAATTAACGTGGTTTTCTGATATTTTCCCAAAATTATAAATTGTAGCTTAGCTATTATAAACTTTTAACAGAAACGCCATACATACTACCCAATAGAAGCTTTAATATATACCCTTATTATTTTTAAAAATAGCTTTCTTTGGTGGTGTTTTCTTGGGTATTTTCTTACATTGTTTCTTTATCTTTCAATGTAATTTATTTCGTAGGTTTGTTCACGAAAATAATACCAAAAATATAAATTCATCGTTATTAAAAAAATATAACTATGTATTTCATTACACTGAGAAAAATGATCTAATACAGCAGGTTTGCTAAGAATATTTCAGATTTACTAGAACAGTGTTTTTATTGGTAGTAATCAGCTCCATTAGCAGCATAGACTTGTTGAATAATGAACTACTTTTAACAATTTTGTTAAGAAATAAATTGTATCTTCTCAATGCGACGCATTTTGTTCCCAGTAAAGCGCTTTCTCTACAATTAAGAAAGCAGAACAGCGTCTCCAAAAACGACTTGTATCCGTTAGAACCTATAATTCACAAAGTGTTGGGGGTTCGTATCGACTAGTTTTAACGTATGTATTATGCAGGTCACGTCGTTGTTCAGAGTCTTCTAGCTGTCCTGTCTGAGTTTGCATTTTATTGATTGTACCAATACCTGTTTCAATTAATTTATTATTCCTTTTTATTTAAGTTTTTTTAACTTTGCATGTCAGATCAAACAATAGAATATTTCCTATTTCGCACAACCCATCATTAGTATTGGACTTTATAATCTATGCACGAATTTTACCATCTCAGTAAACCATATTGCATACATATGCAATATTAAACGACAAGACAAATATCACACTAGAAGCTATTTAAATTTTTGAGAACTACACTACTGATTTTTAGTGGTAAGTAGGTATATGCTTTATTAACCGTAGCAAGCATATATTATTATGATTAATGTCATGTTTTATTATAACTGCCAGTCGGAACTAATACAGTATATAAAACCAGATTACACCCCCAATAGAACTTAATAATTACTGCGAGTATTCAGAGCGATAATGGCTATAAACCATTCTATGGTAGCAATAACTCCTATTTCCTATTCGCTAAATGTCCGTGATATTATCACTACACAACGGTCTAGCAATTTTCGTTGTCTTACAGTATGAATGAGCGTTGCTGTGACATATAGTATTAAACCGTTTGTAGAAAGAGTATGTAAATTCTTCTAAGGAATAGAAGTCTTTTTTCTCAGATTAGAGCTGCTTGTAATTCAGTTAACTAAGGCAATCAAACGATCTGTCATGTACTTATCGTTCGTTTTTTTTTTGATGTAAGCTATTATGAGCATTCAGTTTGCGATTTCATTTGCGACAATCGATTAAGACAAAGGCAGCAAGGCTCTATGTCCTTCAAACCAATAGCAAAGAACAATAGAAGAAAACATCTTAGGTACTCATTTTTTGGGAATAAAACGGGTTACCAATAATTTTGATTGAATGCAAAATTAATTATGCTGGTTCCTTTTTGTTAGGAAATCCACTTTGATTCTCTTTCTTTTAAATATCCAGTTGTCTTAATTTTAACTACCGAGTACTGCCCCAGAGATCACATTGAGATATTATCCCAACTTGCATCTGTTTGGAAGCGTTATTATCCGAGTGATATATTTGAATGCTTTGGATTTTATCGCGCGAAGGAAAGCCCATTTTTTATTTTTATGTTTTACAGATGTTTAGACAAATATTTTGGTAAATGTTTTAGTTTTTTTCGGTCTGTTAGAATATTTAAATTTTTGTTTTTGCAGGGTTTTCGGGGTATGTTTGTTCACGGTAGCTTGATAAATTAAAGCACGGCTGTCCGAATTCAAGTAGCCCAAGGGCCGCATTATAAAATACTTCCTATGCAACTTAATCAGTTATTTGTAATAGGTAGTGCATTATGATATTATGAGATTAAGAGATAATTTATCTGCTTAGCGTGGAAAGTTTGTCTAGACAATCCATGCGAAGCACATAAAGTAGGTATCTCATTCGCCGAATATCATATACTATTTTTTCTTCAAACCTTCATCATATTATTCGAGATCGATATCGAGAAACAATAAAAGAAAACGAATTTTTTAATGAAGATAACAAGATTGAATGTTTAACTTATTTCACTGAATATTCCCTTTTTGGTATCGTTATCATGGATACGTACTTGTTTGGCATCCATCAAAACAAATATTTCAAATTCGGTGTCGCGTCCGTTGAGACCGAATAAATCTACAGAAAATGAGTTTCTCAACGACCATTACTGAATGCAATAATTCCAAAATCATTTTTGATAATAGAATGTAAAAATTCTCGCTCTTGAGTTGGAATATTTATTCTGAAACACTTGCTTCTTATGCGTTTTGCGTGTATTTTCATTCCATAACAAGATACGGAATAAAAATTCTGTAATTGATATAAACGACATAGGTTGCCATGAATTTCGAAACTGTCAGTGTCAGATAAAAATCGCCGCGTTGTAATAATTATTTTCAGACAAATTTTAGTGCAAGTCAAAAAATGAGTGAAAAATCGGATGAATCAGATATTACGTGAGTTATATTTATTTAATAAGCAAAAGAAATGATGAAGAATGACTTTTTTTCGAAAAATTGAAAATAAAGTTTTTTACAAGTATAGTTAGGTCCATCCGTGGACACACTGTATATTATGATACTATAATTATTGTATAATTTTGACTCTTATTCCTAATTAATTAAATTTTTTTTTTACTTAGAAATTTCCCTGTAATAAACTTTTGTAAAGTTAGTTGGGAAATTAAAAAAAAAAAAAAAAAAAAAAAAAAAAAAAAGTTAAGTTCATAAAATGGACGTGCCTGCCTACCGTTTGATGTACCTACATAATATCCCGAAAAATTATTATTTAATTTAAGTTTTGCCCGGCATTCTCTATTATCTAAAAGAAATTGACAAACAAATGTTAATACATTTAATACTATTTTTGAAGCTTAAAATCTAGAAAAGTTTGGTGTTTTATTGACTATTAAAATCGCAAAAGTTAAATTTTTAACATCCTTTCATTTAAGGGAATTTAGCTACTGCCGTAAACTTTTCAAAGAACTTTCACGGTTAGAATATTTAAAATAAATAAATAAGGTATTATAAAAATCCATAAATACTTACCGCCAAAACAGATGGTGGGTATAATTAGCTCTAAAAAGAACTATTTTTAGAAAAAGGAACAGTTTTAAGGCACACAGATTTACAAAATACGAATTAGATTGGCAGATCAAAATAAGGTTGACAAGGACGTTCTAAAATACAACGGTAGTCAACTAAACAAATAAAAAAAGTAATTAATTGACGTTTATAGTTTTATTCTTGTCTAGCACATTATATTATTGCGGAATCTTGGAGACGTTCTTTTATTCAAACTTGTTACTGTAATAAACAAGGATGCAGAGTTATTAACCACGTTGAGTCCTGATCGTTGATTGATGACGCACGGGCAAAGATCCACTGTGGCGACTTTATATACCTACCGCTTGTCAATAAGATTTTGACAGATCTGAGATATGTTTTGTAGTATACCACTACCGTAGCCACCATACCAAATTTCGTCAAAATCAAATAAACTATACGGAAGCTAGAGCAAAAAGAAAATTTTGACAAATCGTATTGCGAAAGAGATCGCTCGAACGGTACATACTATTTTCACGAAACTTTTTTTCTCATTTATCTTTCCGAGAAGACGCTGATAGGCCATATGGCGTTTCTCGGAAAAAATTATTTAAAAAAAATTGACATTGACAGCTGTCAAATTTGACAGCTGGAATTTTTTGCTTATTTTTCCCGAAATCTCCTCCCTAGAAGGAATACGCCTTAATTATTTCAATTAACGAGCAAAAAATACCACTTTTTTGCTCGTTTCAGTTCCTCAGGGTCCAACTATTCAATGACAAGGTTTGCACCGACGTTTGTACCTTTTTGTTTCCAAAGCTCTATACCTATCGAAGGCAAATAGGAATTTTGGTGTACAATGTAGGGAATTTAATAGGAAATTAAGGTATTTATGGTCATTTAAGGGGTATTTATGGGTATTTAAGGGGTAGTTATGGGAATTTATGGGTATTTATGGGAATTTAACTATACTACTACTATACATGGGGGCGTATCCGAAAAAACGATCGGACACGTCGATTGGAATTTCCAGGTGCATTTTTTTTAACAAAAAACTGTTTATACAGGGTGTGTCATATAACAGTGGCAAATACCAACTTTCTTATTTTAAAAGCAACACCCTGTATATTATTCAATTTTTGGATTCTTCAGAAAATTTTAGACATATTTCATGTATGTACAATATCCTATACCTATCTTCAACTGTTTCGGAAATATTAACTGTTTTCAGATTTATTGCCAAAATTAACGACACACTCAAAAACTAATAAGTATGTTAGTAATAGGTACTATTTATTTATTGATAATGTAAAAAACAAAAAAAAAACATTAATGTAGGAGATGTTGAAAATGCTCGCCGCGAACGTCTTGACAACATCCCAATCTTAAATAAAAATGTCTTCTAATGTTACTGAACATCTTAGGCGTGACCGATCTAATCGCAAGCGTTATTAGTCATCGTAAGACAGCTAAATCAAGGCGTTTACTTTTATATACAATATTTTTGACATAACCCCATAAGAAAAAGTCTAATGGCGTCAGATTAGGGGATCGTGCTGGCCATTCCATTCATCCACGCCACCCTATCCTCCGATTTGAAAATACTCGGTTGAGGTACTGCCGGATATTGATTTGGTAATAGGGCGGTGCTCCATCTTGCTGAAACCATATCATATTCGCTTGTTGTGGGTTTGCTGAATCAGGATATAAGTTTGTCAAAGTTGGCAAGACATTATTTTGGAGCAGTGCTAAATAATTATCGCCATTTAATTTGTCATTAATGAACAAGGGACCTATGATATGATCGCCAACTATTCCTGCCCAAATATTAACCTTTTCAGGATATTGCGTATGTTCTTCTCTAATCCAGTAAGGATTTTCCCTAGACCAATAGCGGCAATTCTGACGGTTAGCATGACCGTGAAGTGTAAAGATGCACTTATCAGAAAACAAAACATGTTCTAATTGGACCACATTGTTATCTAATATTGCCATAATTTGTTCCTAAAAATACGTTTTCCTATCAAGATTGTCTCACGAGTGGTTATCATTTTATAAGGATCATTTTATTTTCTGGTAATGTTTGAATAATCGACGAATGGCTAACATCAAACATTGGGGCTGTTTATCGACTAGAAGTATGTGGGTTTTCCTCAAACTCAAGCATAATATCTAATTTGGTATCATCACTTATTGCATTGGCAACTACTTTTTTTTAACTGCGTTACATGTCTAAGCTGACGAAACTGCTTTTTTTATTTTACTAATTTTTTCTTCAGTTACAGACGGCAAATTTGGAAATTTTTCATGAAATAAGCGAGAAACTTCCATTTGTGTCCGTGTTGTATCTCCATAACCAATCAACTGTAGAATTGTCATTTTGTGCATTTCTGTTAAATAAACCATTTTTCTGATATGCTGTTAACGAAATTCAAACGACTACAACACTGACAACTACATGTGCAGACAGACAACAATTTGCTAAGGTCAGGAGTTTTAAACAAAAGTAAACAAACATATTTATACCTTTTTTTATTTCATATCAGTAAAGAGAAATGGTGAAATGCAATAAATCTGAAAACATTTAATATTTCAAAAACAGTTGAAAATAGGTATAGGATAGTGTACATGAAATAATATGCCTAAAATCAGTATAACACTACACAACGGTCTCGCAGTTTTCGTTGTCTTACAGTAGGAAAGCAAGATGCTGTACCGTGCGAGCAAAAATTATTTGCATCAAAGAGGGCCTTTCATCTAAGGACGTAATGCTTAGCCGTAGAGCTTAATACCTGTTGGGTGTCAGTAACTACCTGAATTAACAATCAATCAGTTATTCCGCCATCTTTGACAGTCGTTAGAAGTAATTTGATTCATCGCTAATTTTTCCAATTTCTTGAACAATTCACACAATGGGCTTTACGGAACAGCACAAAACATTCATGGTTGAAGGGTATTTTCGAAACGGGGTTAGAGTAAATGGTAACTGGCAATACAATCCGGGTTTGTACATGGGTGATTTTCACGAACATTTTCCTAACGTTGCTTTTATTGCTGGGGATTTTTATCATTGTCTGAAAAGAACCGTGGCTGTGTGTAGGGAAACAGGTTATATACAACACAAAAAAGGAGCAGGAAGACCATCTGTAAGAACAGAAGAACTTGTGGCAAACGTCCGGGAAATAATGCAAAATACGCCAACAAATTGTATAAGGCGCCTGTCCCAAGAAGTGGGAAGATCTTATGGAACATGCCGGACTATTCTTAAGAAGCAGCTAAATTTATTTCCTTATAAAGTGCAAGTATTCCAAGAAATACAAGCCGCAGATTTTAAAAGACGCTGGAATTACTCTCAATGGTTTACCTACAATTTATTGGAAAGAAATGATTTATTAGACCTGACATTTTTTCGGATGAAGCCTGGTTCCACCTCTCCGGTTATGTGAATTCTCAGAATACATGTAGGTAATTATTTTTCATCTTCTTTCTGTATATTCTTACTTTGTTAATTTTGTAAACAACAAAAATAAATTTGTATTTGTCTACTTATTTTATTGCTCATTAGTTTGGCATATCATGTCATAATATGAATTTGACAAAATTTTAACCAAGATTTGGTTAGATATATCGTCCCCATATCATTGTGATCTAAACCAAGCCCTATGTTTTTTAATCCAAGCCCTCTTTGATGCAAATAATTTTTGCTCGCACGGTATTAAACAGTTAAATAAAGAGTAGCTATGTGAATTCTTATATGGAATAGTAGGTTTTTTCTCAGTGTATACCTTGCATAGAAGAGAATATATAAATATAAAATATTTTATATAATTACAATTAACAATTACATTAGACAATTATTTTTCTTAAATTTATCAATTTACCATTCCATTTCAACCAATCGACAAGACGCCCTTTCAATCCGTCATATACGGCTGGTTGCCCACAGGACGGTAACGGCACGATTTGTCGCGCGCGATAAATCGTACGCGATTATCGCAACGACCAAAATTCACAAATTTGTCATACAATTAAATACAGTGTTCGCCCACTGGCCGCGAAAATATCTAATACCGTCGCGGCTGGACGTTGTCGCACAAACTCGCGATTTGGCGGTCAAAAAGCGCGCGAATTTGTGTCGCCTGACGTTTGAACGCCAATAGGATCAAATGATTTCTAGCCCACAAGACGAAATTACCAACGATATTTTTAGTGCTGTGTTGTCATTTAGTGCGTGCAGTCTATAAAAGTACAGGTTGTGTTTGCATTAAAAATATGCCACCGAAGAGAAAATTTACTTTCGAAATAATTGATTTAATCGGCTCTATACTCATGCGAAAATAATTAAAGAACTTCCCAGGACGTTCTCTACGTTTTTTAAATAATGTATAAAACGCCCCTTCCACAAATCTGACCCTTTAAATGGGATGGACCCAATATTGCCTTTGACTCTTGATAGCTTGTCTTCTTCGGCTCCTACGTGAAACCATCCCTAATAAAATTACTTTTCTTCGATCCGTCATGCACTTCTAAGCTCATAGCCTTATAGCAACAACTGGCCCATCAGAATCGATCTGGCAACACTGAATATTAATCTAAACAAGTTTCGCACGATATACCCATAGACAATTTACCTTTAGATAAGCAAAACAATAATCACGAAAGTGGCAGTTTTATGGCCTCGCGCATGTAAACAAAGCTAGACACTATTAGTCATATCATGCGCACTACAACATTATCGTTTGACGAATGGGAAAATAGACTGGTCCGGGCCTAAAAATTTAAATTCTTGCCAAAAAATTGGAATTTTTTATTTCTTTTCAATTTTACTCTTCTCAAACTTACCGAAAACACGAAATACCATCAGGTATTTTACCCCTATTTGGGCATAATAAAACTATACAAGGGCTGCTACTAGTACTAATCATTGTTTATATTCCTATCCGAGTCACTAAAAGCAAAAAACACAATTCACTTTAACTACACAAAAACTATAAATCCGTTAATTAACCACCCACCCCCAATCCACGCTGTAAAAAAACTACAAGGAATCCACAGAGAAACCTTAAAACACAACAAAAATGGCGGCCGAGCCGGTTTTGGAGAGTATCAGAATCTATCTTCACAGAGAAATAAAGTATCGTGAGCATGTCGATAAAGTTGGACAGGCCGATAACACGAGGTTTGTGCGCATGCACGAAGGTGTCCAGAAGGAAGGCAGCTGACCGGCGAGTCATGCGCTCGGACGTATTTTTTCACCCATAAAACGTAACTTTTGTTTGCGCAGGATATAAGCTGTACGCATCTAAAGGTAAATTGTCTATGGATATACCGTGTAGTGGGCGAGCACTCAGCGGATGCGGCGCGATGCGCGCGCGACAAATCGTGCCGTTACCGTCCTGTGGGCACCCAGCCTTAGTCTATTTCAAAGCGGAATAATTACAACGCAGTTAATCGACTAAATTACTACGTTCATTCATGCACCAATCTATTTACTACAATTTCTCCGCGCGCCAATAAATCTTTCAAAAACAAATACAACTACCAATCGTTAAGACGTTTAATTACATTTACGAAAACCAATTATGATCCGGTTAATTTACTGCTCGCCAATGAGCTGCCACTGTGCGGATAACCGGCGGTTCGAGTCCCGGCTAGGCGGACTGACCGGCCCACCGTGTCGTCGGTACCCGGATTTATGGCGAAATTGGACGGGTTCGATTTCTAACCGGGGCGGTTTGCAATTATTTAGGAAAAAGTAAATATGATTAAGTGGTAGCCGAGGTTTTACCTGTAATTTACTTCGTTAAGATGTAAAATAACGACGCTACAAAGTAAAATCGGTTGTAAATCATATGCTTGATTAAAAAACGTCCCTATAGTTCTGGTATGATAATCTATCGCCTTTTGCCGCTTGCGGATGAATCTTTTTGTAATCAAGTGTTTTCTATTAGGTTTCTTGTCATTACAAAAACATAAATATAAAAATGCTGTAATTTATTTATTTAGCGTATGGGGTTACAGTACGGTACAGATGACAGAAGTATGTGAAATAGAAAATATAGAAACAGAGAAATCTTAAATATAAGGGCAAACATAATTATGACGACAAACTATATACACTGTTAGAAATCCTGGACGTGAGAATCAAAAAAATTTATAATCAATTAAAATAAATCAAATTTAACTTAAAATGTAAGTATAGTTATTTTAACTCTTTTGTGTTTAGTAAAAATCAGATTTTAAGAACTAACTTTTCTGGAAGTCGTTTTAACATAACAGCTAACTAAAATTAACATGCAATTCTTTTACGGTTCAAATGAATCAAATACTAGTAACTTTGATAAAGTTTATAATCATTATCAATATATTTTTTAGTTAAAATTTTAAAATAAGTTAATACTAACATAAAAAATGTGTCAAATTAACTAATTAAGTTGTAATTTTTACTGCACAATAAAATCAGATTAATGTCAAAATAGTAATAACATATTTTATGAGTTACTGATTGACTGAAGCGGTTTTAGTTAAATTGACAAAAAAACGGGAGTGGACTTTCTGGGACATAAAAAAAAAGTTAAATTTGATTCTTTTCTTTTAACAGTGTATTATTATCTATATCTAAATTGCGAATCCATTCAGTTGCCTCTGGTGTGGCTTTCATAAAATCTTCCAGGTCATCAGCGTAGGAACGGTTAGGACATTCTGATACGATGTGGCGGATAGTTTGCCGTGGAGATCCACAATCAAATTGTGGGGATTCTGCCCTGCCCCATTTGCGTAAGAGCTCAGCACATTTCCCGTAACCTATTCTAACTCGGTTGAGTTTTGCCCATAGTCGGCGTGGCAGGTCAGATCCGTTGAAACAGTGCGTTGGATCGTCTAGTTGGATGTAGTGGTCTCCTGCAGTTTCTGTCCATATGGTGGTCCATTTATTGGCCGCATGGAAGTTTTCGTTCGCTTCCAGTGCTGATCGGATGGCTGGGTGTCTCGATTTGAGCCGATGGTACTGTCCTGCTAGGTATGGGATATCGGTATGGATTGGTAGGTCTACGTTAGTCATAATTTTCTTATATTCTCTACTGAGAGCCGTAGTTCGCCGAATATCTGGTGGTGTGATATTAGATATTACTGAGCACTGAAAGCCAGTGCGTTGGTGTTGGCCGTATAGTTCCAGTAATCAGTCTCATTGTTTGGTTTAGTTAATTAATGCTGTAATATATGCTTTTTATTTTTGGATTGACTTAAAAAAAATTCAGATTTTGAAATCTGCAGTTTTAGAAATAGTGGTGTCTCATATTTCTTTTGTGAACCAAAAACTAAAATTTCAAGGTTCAGATATATTAGATATTTTATATTAAAAATTAAACTTTTCGCAAACCATACGGCACTACACTGAGAAAAATGATCTAATACAACAGGTTTGCTAAGAGATAGTATGTATTGATGCCTTGTTTGCTAGAACTGTGTTTTTTTTTTGGTAGTAATCAGTTCCATTAGCAGCACAGTCTTGTTGAATAATGAACTACTTTTAATACAGCGATTTTGTTAAGAAATAAATTGTATCTTCTCAATGCGACGCATTTTGTTCCCAGTAAAGCACTTTCTCAGCAATTAAAAAAGCAGAACGGAGTTCCCAAAAACAAATTGTATCGGTTAGAACCACCAAGACGTTGGTGGAGGTACGTAGCGATCGACAATCGCCGCGCGCCCTATAGTTTTAACGTATTTGTTAAGCAGGTACATCGTTGTTCGTAGTTGTTTAGCTGTCCTGTCTGAATTTTAATTTAATTGATCGTACCAATAACTGTTTCAATTAATGTATTTTTACTTTGTATTTAAGTTTCTTGAAACTTTGCACGTCAGATAAAGCAATAGAAGATTCGTATTTCGCACAACCCATTATTAGTATTGGACTTTATAATCTATTGACGAATTTAACTATCTCAGGAATCCATGTTGCATAATAGATAATCATAAGCAATGTTAAACGCCAAGAACAATATCACACTAGAAGCCATGTACATTTTTGAGAACTACAGGACTGATTTTTAGTGGTAAGTATATGCTTTATTAACCATAGCAAGCAAACATTCTTACAATTAATGTCAAATTTCATTACAACTGCCAGTCGGAACTAATACAGTATACACCCCCAACAGAACTTGATAATTACTTAGAGTATTTAGAGCAATACCGGCTATAAACCATTCTATGGTAGCATTAACTCCTATTTCCTATAGACAACAACAGTTGCATAAAGAATAGGTAAATTCTTATTAAAGAAATAGAAGGGTTTTTCTCAGTGCAGGATATTCTCGAAACAAAGGTAAATATCCTTACCCCTCCACAATTCTACGCGACAAAGCTGACAAAATTCCCTCACATATCAAAAATGATCATCTTAAAAAGTGGAAAAGGATATGGAAAAAAACTTTAAGATACAAACGAAAGAGTTATCGAAATAGTCACTACTTTTTAAACAAACCATTGGTTTTCCGACTGCATCTTCATGAATAGACGTTACCTAACCACGATAATTAGAATCCGTACCGGACAATGTGTTTTCCTCCATCATTTACATAAAATCGGCGCTAGGGATACTCCCAATTGCGAATGCAATCAGTAAGGTGATCTAAATCATTTGTTGTTTGAATGTGTACAATAAATGTAGGAAAACTATACACGGAATCAACTAATCAAAAACCATGTTGCATCTCCCATCTAACTAAATTCTATACTTCGAACCCGCAACTGATGCAATGTCATAGAGATCAATGGAGTTTTTAAAGGAAAATTAAATTAAATTATAACATTACTTTCAGTAGTTGTATCTCCCTAACGAAAATGAAGGAAACAACGTCATCATGGTCTCAGATCAATGTCGTGACGGTCACATCTTTGGGGCGGATCTTTTACTGCTGCGTTGCCATAATGCAGACTTTTTATAAGGTTTTAGACAAAGATTTGAATTTCCCATATCCTGTTAAACGTTTTAATAGCGTAAACTTACGCTGACAATGACAAACAAAATGTATAGGGGCAATTTGCATGTTGATTTACATTCATCTATAGGTACCCGATTATTGGTTACTCATCTGTTTGTGCTATCTGTTATCTTAAGATATACCAACATCAATTAATAGAATAAGTGACAAAGTAACTATAGTTCGAATAAAAATTTGAAATTTGGTACTTATACCGTGCGAGCAAAAATTATTTGCATCAAAGAGGGCCTTGCATCTAAGGACGTAATGCTTAGCCGGAGAGTTTAATACCTGTTGGGTGTCAGTAACCAGGGTTGAAAAAAAAACATGTATCTTTTCACACATCTTTTTTTTTTGTTTTAAACGTTTTTTTTTTGTTTTAAACAAATAAAACTTAGAAAAAAACATTGTTTAAATCATATTTTTTCAAACAATTATTAATTGAAAATGTTTGATCTATTATTCTACTAAATAATAGATACCTTGTACTAAACTGTCGCGATCAGCTGTTACGAGCTACGTCGCGCCATCGCCGTGAGGCTGTGCCGGTGAATCCCCAAAATCTGGGTACTGAGGATTACCCCAAAAATGCTTTTTACTACGTAATAATTATTGTGATACGTACTACAATTTTACCCTCATAATGTCTTAAAGACATATTATGTTTGATAAGTTTTTTAAAAATTTTTAAATAATCTTCGACACCCAGAAAGGTTTTTCTTCTTCCCATTTTATTTGGTTGGTTTGCACCCTCTTTAATAACGTTTTCAAATACTCAGTATGGTTTAACCATTATCAATTTTCTTTATATCACGTTTCTTCTACACTTCAATTTTTAAGTTCATAAAAGCTCCATTAGGGTTCTAATTTTCAATTTTCTCTTTTGCTAACAACATCAGCATAAAATAAAAAATTTTCTGTCTCCTGAGGATGAACGTTTCTACGTTCGAAACATGTAGAGACCCTTGAACTAAGAATTTTATTCTATTAATTTTTGTGGAGGAAGACTTTGTGTTTTTCTTTCCTTTTAATACTTTTAACTCCACTTTAAGTATGGACTATTTCTTCAAATATTATGTATGTTAAAAAGTTTGTTAATGTATTTGAGAATTTTTTCTACTTTTATTGATTATATTAATAAAGAAAAATTTAAAAAAAAAACGCTTGTTTAATTTAAGTGTTTTAAACATGTTTTAAACTGT
This sequence comes from Polydrusus pterygomalis, assembly GCA_963969555.1. Taxonomy (NCBI): domain Eukaryota; kingdom Metazoa; phylum Arthropoda; class Insecta; order Coleoptera; family Curculionidae; genus Polydrusus; species Polydrusus pterygomalis. The sequence continues at coordinate 31,860,227 of OZ018382.1, forward strand.
TTTAAACAAAAAATGTTTTAAACATGTTTAAAACAGATGATTAAAACAAAATGTTTAAAACGAAATAACCCTGTCAGTAACTACCTGAATTAACAATCAATCAGTTATTCCGTCATCTTTGACAGTCGTTACAAGTAATTTGATTCATCGCTAATTTTTCCAATTTCTTGAACAATTCACACAATGGGCTTTACGGAACAGCACAAAACATTCATGGTTGAAGCGTATTTTCGAAACGGGGTTAGAGTAAATGGTGAGTGGCAATAAAATCCGGGTTTGTGCATGGACGATTTTCACGAACATTTTCCTAACGTTGCTTTTATTGCTGGGGATTTTTATCATTGCCTAAAAAGAACCGTGGCTGTGTTTAGGGAAACAGGTTCTATACAACACAAAAAAGGAGCAGGAAGACCATCTGTAAGAACAAAAGAAGTTGTTGCAAACGTTCGTGAAATAATGCAAAATACGCCAACAAATTGTATAAGACGCCTGTCCCAAGAAGTGGGAAGATCTTCTGGAAAATGCAGGACTATTCTTAAGAAGCAGCTAAATGTATTTCCTTATAAAGTGCAAGTATTCCAAGAAATACAAGCCGCAGATTTTGAAAGACGCAAGAATTATTCTCAAGGGTTTACCCACATTTTTTTGGAAATAAATGATTTATTAGACCTGACATTTGGCGGTGGCAAATTTCAGCAATTTATGTAATTATTTTTCTTTTTCTTTCTGGTATATCTTCTTACTTTGTTAATTTTGTAAACAACAAAAATAAATTTTTATTTGTCGACTTATTTTATTACTCATTAGTTTGGCATATCATGTCATATGAATTTGACAAAATTTTAACCTAGATTTGGTTAGATATATCGTCCCCATATCATTGTGATCTAAACCAAGCCCTACGTTTTTTAATCCAACCCGTTTTTGATGCAACTAATTTTTGCTCGCACGGTATATAACTTAATATGCCTTCTAAAAATATTCAATAAAAAGCTAGAGTTGCCATTTAAAAAAATTACCGGTACCGGCATAACTCTAATTTGGGACACACTGTATCAATATTTTTTTTTTATTAAAAAGACCACAGCTTAACAAACCCGTGTCCAAGCATTTTTCCAAAAAAAAAACTGTACTGGAATTACCGAGGGAATTACTAAATTTATTCGAAGTTCTAAACTCACACTGTATGTGAAATTAGCTTTACACAATTTGACAGTTTATCGTCTTTCTGACCATATTCTATATTTTGTTATCAAATATCTTCACGTTACTGAAAAATATCCATGGGATATCGATATATGCAATAAGGTTTTGAGAAAAGTTGCTTTTTATTAAACGAAAAAATATAAAACCGCCGAGAAAATAAATAAAGACATAAGTCGGCGACCCCCAAGAGCTAGGCAACCCATCAAAATGGCTGCATAAATGACATGTCTTGTTAAATTTAATTGGCAGATCGCTTATTTACTCGCATAACTCGGGCATCCAATTACACAAATATGCAAAATTTTACATTCAAATATACAACAGTAAAAGCTTGTTAACATTTAGTTAACAATTTGTATGGCGTTTTACTGGAAATGTATTGTTATTGATTTCCAATATAAATATCGTCACATGTTGGTGCATGATATACATGGTGGATCTAACACAAAATTCATACAAATGATGATAACTAAAGGGCGGAATGTATGCAAAATGCATATATATGCATTTTTTGCATAATTTGTCAATTTTATAATAAAATGCATATTTTTCATAAATTATTATTTTAAGAGCATATTTTTATGTTGTCGGTTTAATCAAAAAATTTAAAACGTTAAAGGTTTAATGTCCAGTTCGGTCCTTATTTCAGAAGATTATAATAATTATATTTACATTTTGGTTATACACAAGGTATTTATTGGGGGTTTCCAGGTATATTGTTAGGGGTTGTTTATTATCACTTAATAATGCGTTATTATTACCTGCTTAACAAACTGTATTTAAATTAAAATAAATTAATTTCAAATGTAAAAAAAATGTTTCTAAAAGAACCTATAAGAGTGCAGTTTGTATAAGGAGAAATTACCAGGAGTTAGTTTACTTCCAGAACCTGCAATAACCCGGTGTGGAACATGAATTAAGGCCGCAATACTCTACGCAGAACATTTCGAAGCCATTAAAGAACTAATTTTGGATTTAGATGACGATTCACAGTGTGTTGTGCAAAGTAAAGAGTTTTTAAAAACTGTAAGTGTTGCTAAAGATCTTTTCTTTTATTAAGGTTAATTTCGGTTTTATACCGGATATAATATCCTCGTTGGAGAGTAGATATTTAAGTTTAAGGGATTCAATTAGTATTGTTGAAACTTTCTCCGCTAAATGTAACAACATTCCCGGTAAAGTAGGAGGTCAAGTAAGGAACAAATTGGATGTAACTGTAAAAAAGAATGACGGATTTAAATACTTAAATGGAGTAAAAGCATTTATGAGGGTAAACCTCGGGGTAAACCATCAAACGAAGTTGTAGCTTGGCATTATATTTTGCTACCTAAGTTGCAGTATATTGTCCGATTACATCAGTAGATGTTGAAAGAAGCTTCAGCACCAGCGTCTTGTGGATTCAGGTTTTAACGGATACAATTCGTTTTTGGGGACGCTGGTCTGCTTTCTTAATTATTTTATATTGTTGAGTAGCTGATATTTATCAGCTAGACTTCGCCCTTTAAGAATTGTAATTTATAATTTATATTCTTAATAAAGACTATTATTATTATTATTATTAATTATAGAGAGATTGCTTTACTGGGAACAAAATGCGTCGCATTAAGAACATACAATATGTTTCTTAACAAACTTGCTGTATTAAAGTAGTTCATTATTCAACAAGACTGTTTTGCTAATGGAACTGTTGTATTAGATAATTTTCCTCTTTGGATATTTAAACGTTCCATAATTATTTCATTTTCAAGTGTGCAAGGTAACACAGATTTTAGTTTTTCACCTTTTTACCCCCTCCCCCCCCTCCCCTTGCCGCCGAATATTGTGACAATACATCAATAAAAAATATTTGTGACAAAGTGAAACCAACTTGAACTTTTGGCACTCTGTCTCTCCGAAATGATCCACTTTTGGACTGAGGTGAGTTGGGTTGGATCGTCATAGTTAAGCCCAGTGGCGGCTCTTCCTTAAGGTCATTTGGTCAAAGACCTCCCTAACTAATTCTCTTCTCGTGTAACTTAATATTTATTAAGTTTAAATAAGGTTTAAAAGCCATTGAATCAGTCAAACCTCGTTTATTTCGTGAACTATTTATTACTATTACCTCTAAAATATCTCTCGTATTTTACCAGAGTTTATGATTACAGCCACGCACTATAAGGGTACTTATCGTATGTTCTTCGTATATTGGGTCCAGGCTAATCTTGACCACCGCTCTTGTGTTTGCTTTGCCAGAGAAATTTAATGCGCAAGCGTGCAAGAAAGAAACAAACGCATGCTACTACTGAAAGGAAAGACAAAGATACGAGTCCTATAAAGGCTATGCCCCATCAAGTTTCGATGAGGTTCCGACAAACGTTGCAATTTTGCAGAAACGTGTGGGAAGGGAGGTACGTTGCGGAGCAGTTCTTAGTTTATTTCTTAGGAAAACTTGTTGACTTGACTTAACCGATTGCTGCAGTAAGGAGGGTTGTATAATGTATATTCAAATATTCCTTGTCAGTTTGTCATTGTTTACATTTTATTGGATTTTTAATTTACGTACGGGTGCCAGTCGGGTTTGATAATTTGTTGGTTTGTTATTATTTAACGAGTGTTGTGTTAAATAGTTTATTGTTCCTTGTGTCACAAAATGTCGGTTGTATAAAATATGACTCAGGAACGATTATCTGCATTAGCGATGTTATCAGTCGAAAAATATTTTGTAAGTATTCCAAATTTTAATGAACTAAAGAGAGAATAATCCACCTTAAGTTATTATTATTATTTGCTAGGTATATTGTTGTCACTTTCCATGTAATGAACTGTAAAAGTTAGTTTGGAATAAAGGCATTTGGAAAGTTAGGTTCAAATCTGTTTAAAATGTACGTATAGGTCGGTCCATATTTTATTTTTTGATTTTTTTATCAGGTAAATTATAGTGTTGACTTTTTTCCCGCGAAGACAGAAATTAGTGTAAATAACTACAATTTTAATAGGCAAAAAAATACTTTTATGGGCGTAGCACTCAAAAAAAATTTTCGCCTTCGGCGATTTGCCTGCGGCGCTGTCGATATATCCTTACAATGCTAAATGACCCCCCACTTCAAAAACCCACGAGCCGCCACTGGTTAAGCCTTAGGAATTTGTGGTACCTAGTATTTTTTCCGCACCTTTTAGCCATCACATGTTTGTGGTTAACTAAATTTTAAGGCATTTTATCGTCCTCAGGATTTGTAGCTGTAAGTCCGCGTGTGCCGATGCCCTTAATTTTTTTAATAGCCGTAAAAAGAAAAATCATTCCATTTAACAGTGACAAATCAGCTGCCTTTTGACAACTTTTGTTTCGTTTCGTCGCAATTTGCACTGACACGGGAAAACAACTACAAGCAAAACCTCTTACAGATCGGAACAGTGTTAAATTAGTGTTTGTTAAAAGAAGCGGGACACATTTCCGAAAGTTAAACACGAAGCATTAAAATTAAAGTGCAGTTTGAAAGTTGTTTTGAATATTTTTAGCTCGGAATATGTTCGTTAATTTGTAAGGTTTGTTTTGAGTTATTAAAATACGTTTTGGATCTCCTGTAGCCGGCGAATAACTCCCTCAAATTTACAATAACCTTGTAAGTTGTAGTTAAGTTTGCAAGAAAAGGCATTAAAAAGTTTTTTTTTAGGCCCTGCCCATGCGATGCCATATATAGTGTTTCTTAGGTCCATTTAATGACATAAAACAGTATGAAACTAACCATAGGCGTCCCAAACAAATAATTAAAATGCTTAGGGTATTATTTCAATTTTTAATACGATAATAATATTATAAATAAAGTAAGGTGACCATTCGTACTGATTTTACCAGTACAGTACTGGTTTTCAGGGCATAAGTCCTGGTTAGTCATTAAACAAAACCAGTACACGAAAAGTACTGGTATTAGATACACCACAGATGAGAAACTTGGGCATTGGAAACAAAATTGTGTTTCGGTATCATATAGGTGGATCGAAATTTTTAAAGCCTTTAAAGAATATTATTGGCAAATTGGTAAAGTATTGCCTCTGTATCCCAGGAACTAATGCACCTACCGAACGGGTTTTTTCTTTATTAAACAAACTCTGGACTAGCGAAAAAACCCAATTGAAAGTTGATTGTCAAAAATAATTTAAATGCAACCTGTATGGAATTCTATGGAAATATTCAGGAAAACGAAAATTTGTTAAAAGCATTTATTTCCTTAGAAAAATATAAAAAACCAAACTAAATTAAAGAACTACCTACTTATATGTTTTATTATGTTATTATTATTACTTATATGATCATGTTATATTATGTTTATTATGTTTTATTTTTATGTTGTAAAATCAAAAGATTTTCACATTTCTTGTATATAAAAGCCGCTGGGCGTTGGGTGAATTTTTGATAAAGATTTGGGCGTGGCTGGTCAAAATTGATATTGTCCTGGTTTCAGGTTAGAAAAAAATGGTCACCTTAAAATAAAGTAACTTTAATACGTAACACGTTTTAAACAAACATTATTGATTCAAAATTAAGTGACAATTTAATTGTTTTTTTTTTTCCTTTCCTTACCTTACCTTTCTTCACTAAATTAAATACGTCAGCAAATTAAACCACCTACTACACTGTCCTATTCCCTATACAATCTGTGGCACCAGTGCTAATGGCTGAATTATCTGTTAGACCTTAATGAAGTTAGCACAGCAGCTTGCTTTGAAAAAGATGGGAATGCGTATATGATTGCCCATCGTATGCCCACTTTTGCCCATACAATAGATTTTTTGCCCACAATTTGTTTAAAAATAAATCAATTATAAATTTTCGCGGGCCAGCGTCCATTGAAAAAGTAAAATAGGTAAGTATAAATGCCAATGCATCACAAAAAAACTTTTCGTTTGCCCATGTTTGCCCATCAATTTGTTTTTTCAAAATTAAATTTTTACAATTGTTAAATAAACAAAATAAATGGAAAAATTAAAAAAACCTACTTTTTTGCATTATTTCATAGATCTTTGTTTGCCCATCAATATGTTTTCTCAATATTAAATTTTTACAATTGTTAAATACCTAAACAAAATAAATTGCTAAATTCAAAAAGCCAATAAAAAACAAACCCGAACAAACCCTAGCAAAGATCTATGGATTAATGCAAAAAAACAGGATTTTTAATTTTGCAATTTCTTTTGTTTATTAACAATTGTAAAAATGTAAAATTGAGAAAACTGATTGATAGGCAAACATGGGCAAACAAAAATCTACGGATTAATGCAAAAAAATCGGCTTTTTTAATAGTTGAATTTATTTTGTTTATTTATTAACAATTGTAAAAATTTAATATTGAGAAAACTGATTGATGGGAAAACATGGGCAAACAAAAATCTATGGATTAATGCAAAAAAAATTGGCTTTTTTAATTTAGCAATTTATTTTGTTTATTTAACAATTGTAAAAATTTAATTTTAAAAAAACAAATTGATGGGCAAACGAAAAGCTTTTTTCTGATGCATTGGCATTTATACTTACTTTACTTTTTCAATGGACGTTGGCCCGCGAAAATTAATTGATTTATTTTTAAACAAATTGTGGGCAAAAAATCTATTGTATAGGCAAAAGTGGGCATACGATGGTCAATCATTATATGCATTCCCATCTTCAAAGCAAGTTGCTGTGCTAACTTTATACACCTATGTGATAGCAGGTAGAAAAAATTCATTCGCCTTTCTTGTCTAGGACATATAAATTTGCAACTACCTTTGTCTAGACCGGCCGTTGGCGCCCGTACCGGCGCTTGTCTCCCATGGCAACGCGAACAAATTATATGCTGTTGCCAATTCTTCCAAATTTTCGGATTTGTAAATGCAATATGTAAGTATAGGTGAAACAAGGGTTTGTTAATTAGTTGTTTTTAAACAATAAAAACACTTTTTATCTTGATTTGTTATATTGTTTCTTAAGGACTAAAGAATGTATTATTATAACAATGAATGGCTTGTTATTTTTTTCTGTCACACTCAAAACTCCTCGGTTTAAAGTATATTTGCAAACTAGCTTTCAAAGAAAGTTACTGACTAACAATTGAATACTGATATAAATGAAACATTTTTAATAAAAACGCTTAAAGAATTGAAGAAGAAAGATCTGACAACCCTGTTCTTCTTTGCAACCATTAACCGCCGTTTTAATGTCCTCAAACTGAGTTTGGAAAAAGTTTATAACTCAAAAACTCTATACACAAAACTAAAATCAGAAAAATAAACCTGACACGGCACGACGACACTGATCAGAAAATGCTTTAATTTTTTTACCAGAACTCCATTCTCCGATCTAGTCGCCGGCCCGTCCATAATTCATAACCACGTATATTTTATCTCCGTCTCTTCCACGCCATCCGCGCTCACTGGCCTATCTCTGTCTGACAAGAATCGATCGTTGAACGGGCCGGGGACTGCCTCTGCTATACCAGCCGCAGGTAGCTTCTGCTACCAGTACCGATCAATATATATTTTGATATTTTATTTCAATTCGTCATGCGGTATTTTGTGGTATTTTGAGCGGACCACATAATGTCACGCCGTTTTAATGTCATCACACTGACTTTGGATAAATTATACCTACCGTGTGGTGTTGCACCGCCAGAATTTCTTCGACCTTGAAATATTGGCTCCCCTATTAATTTTACATTAAAATTGTATGAGACTTTTTTGAAACTACTTGTATGATGGACGTGCACACCAAATTGTTTTATTTTCTAATGAGCCAAATAAAAGTTATTTAGAAAAAGCTCCTCGGGGGCTTTATTAAAAATTAAATACGGCTGTGATACATAATATATCAAAGAAACCACCAAACTGAGGAACATGATAATCTAATAGATACAACAGGTTTGCTAAGGGATAGTTTATATTAAATAAATTGCTAGTGTATCAAACCCGCTTTAGTGTTATATCAATTCCAGATTTGCTAGAACAGTGCTTTTATTGGTAGTAATCACTTCCATTAGCAGCACAGTTTTGTTGAATAATGAACCACTTATAATACAGCAATTTTGTTAAGAAATAAATTGTATCATCTCAATGCGACGCATTTTGTTCCCAGCAAAGCGCTTTCTCTACAACTAAGAAAGCAGAACAGCGCCTCCAAAAACGAATTGTATCCGTTAGAACCTATAATTCACAAGGTGTTGGTGGGGGTTCGTAGCGATCGGCAATCGCCGGGCGCCCTAGTATTAGTTTTAACGTATTTGTTGCGCAGGTCACATTGTTGTTCAGAGTCTTCTAGCTGTCTAGCATGCCAGATATAGCAATGGAAGATTCTTATTGCGCATAATCCATCGTTAGTAGGTATTGGACTTTACAATCTATGGACGAATTTTACCATCTCAGTAAATCATGTGGCATAATACATAATCATATTACTTATTTTTAGTGGTAAGTATAGGTAATGCTTTATTAACCGTAGCAAGCAAATATTATTATGCTTAATGTCAAGTTTCATTACAACTGCCAGTCGGAACTAATACAGTATATAAAACCAGATTACACCCCTCATAGATTTTGATAATTACTGTGAGTATTTAAAGCAATAATGGCTATAAACCATTATATGGTAGCGTTAACTCCTATTTCCTATTGGCGAAATTACCGTGATATTATCACTACAAAACGGTATAGCAATTTTCGTTGTCCTACAGTAGAAAAGCCCGTTGCTGTCACATATAGTATTAAACAGTATAAAGAGTTTGTGTAAGGAGGGTGTGAATTCTTATAAGGAATAGAAGGTTTTTTTCTCAGTGTTGTTTGTACGAATTTATGTTCATTTTCTGTACTACCATATCTACAATTTTGAAGACTTTGTTCATTGTGGCGGTGCATTCATCGGTAATCATTATTTTGCTCTAAGCAGTTACATTTATTAATTACAAGACCTTTACCCTCAAAATTATGAACAATATTCATTACTGTTGTTTTGCTTAAAATGGATCGGTCAGGAAACAGCAGCATTCATTCCCAGGCCTCGATTTATTTTATAATGTAAAATTAATTTGAATTAAAAGACACATTTACCGTTTCGTAAAATTGGAAAATATCCTATTATAACACTATTTATTGTAGAATTTAGGTTTATTTAAATTACTCGGTAGCATTTTGCATGCTTTTAATTCTTTAAAAATTACTTTTATTTGTCCGGTTTGGTAAACATAAAAACCCAATGGTGTAGAGACAGTGTTTTAGTATAATTGGCATACTGTGTATATTATTCGTTTATATCATTACACAGGCCTGCATTTTTTAACACTTTGAAAGTTGATTTAAAAATTTTAACTGTTTTCTAGTAATTGGGTAGCGCTGATTTCAAATCTGCTTTCAGTTTTTTTATATCACGTAAGGTTATTTTTCAAACCGGTGAAATTCAAAAATATAGAAAAAACACTATTTATTTCATTTATAAGCTGGTTTTTTAATATATTAAGGAAAAAAATACAAAAATATACAAAATATACACATATAAACTATTATAAATGGTTATTTATTCGTTACGCTTCTTCAAAAAATGTTTTCTTTTTTCAGAAAAGCTTCTTTTGGTTGTTTTTCTGTTCCAACAGAAATCGGCCATCATTTTTGTGTCCCAGCGCCCCTGGTATCTTTTTTCTATCTCTTTAATATATTGATGAGATCTTTCACCTTGCTCTTCACCCACGTCCCCAAGATTTTCCGGGAATTAGTCCAAATGGGAATGTAAAAAGGGAATTTTTATGCTCATATTCTGAAATTCCTGAAAATTTCCAGCATATTTTCAACGATCTCAACATAGTAGTAATTTCTGTTCAACTTCTTTAAAATCATTCCATGCATGTTTTTCCTTATCTTCCATTACCTTTTCAACTTTTGTATCTTTCATCAAGCTGCTAATCTGCGGCCCTATAAAGATTCCCTCCTTTAATTTTGCCTCTGACAGGGCCGGAAATGTTTTACACAAATATTTAAAACAATATCCTTCTTTGTTTAGTGCCTTAACAAATTGTTTCATACGTCCAAGTTTTATGTGAAGTGGTGGAAGTAAAACTTTTTGAGGGTCAATAAGACTTTCGCGAATTACATTTTTGTTTCCAGGTGTTAAAGTCTCTCTTTGTGACCAGTCTCTTTTTATCCAATGCTGTTCTCGCTAGCTAGACCACTCGCACAGGAAACATGGAAATTTAGTAAATCCAGACTGCTGACCTAAGAGAAGACTTAAAATGTTTAGATCTTCACACACTTCCCAGTTGTGATTTTCATATTGTATTCTTAAAAGTAATTCCTCTAAATTTTCATAGTTTTCAATTAACTTAACTGTATGGCCGACCGAAACAGAAGCAAAAACATTGTCATTATGTAAAAGAACAGCTTTAAAGCTCCTTTTTAAGGTCGATAAAAAGTCTCCAGTCGGAAGGTGTGTAGCACCACAGAAAATAATTTTTTATTCATTAATCATTTAGAATTTAAAGTGCTACATTCATTTTAAAATGTATTAAAACGCCTATTATAAGTTCTTTTTATATTTTTTCTTTTCTTTCAAAAAAAAATCTGTGGGTGATAGAGACCAATTGTATTTTAATTAGTTATTTCTATATAAAAACTAAGCTCAACAAACAAAAATCACGTCATCACAAATTTCATGCAGGCCTGTGTTATTATTTTTTCCTATAATTTTGAAAATAACATTTTATAGCTTTAGTATCACTAAAGGGCGGATTATATGCACCTAAATTCAGCCAAAATATGCTCATATATAAGCCTTGTTTGCCCTTAAGATATGCAATCGTTTACATTTTTTTACCAAATATGCATAGGTACTGGTATGCAATACTTCTTAATTTATGATAATAAAATTTGGTAAAGAAACACATTGAGTTTTAAAAAATATGTTTATTTTAAAAAAATGCAAAAAAAAAACAAAGGAAAATGAAAGTAAACAATTTTTTAACCGAAAATTGTATAAAAGGCATTTATTACTAAATATTTTTCAAAATTTTCAATTAAAAAGGATTGTCTTCTATTAGTAAAAATATGTTTATGCAAAGAGAAGCTTCTTTTAACATCTACTGATGTAATCGGACAATACTGCAACTTAGGTACCAAAATATAATGAAATGTAATGATATAAATTACATTACAGTAATAAATATTGTTATGCATAATTTTATATTTTTTCATTTTTATCGAAACAGCTGATAAATCAAAAATTCTAGCGGATTGAATAGAAACATGGCGAACAACAGTTTTTTTTTTAATTAAACATTGGAAATTACCTCTGCGCATGCCACTGGCAAAATGTTACAAATTTTTTGAAAATTAAGCAAAAAAATAGTTGGCATACCTATGTCAAATTTTAATTTTTTCCAAAAAATAATTTAAAAGTGGGGTTATTTCTGAAAATATCTAAAAAAGTTATTAGAAAACGTTTTTCTAAATGCAGTTTCTAGCGCACATGCAAAATTTCAGATGCATAAGATAATTTTGCTTTTTTACCAATATTTTGTAAATTGCACCACTTTTGCAATATAAGACTTAACGCAACCTACATAAAACTTCTTAGTTTTGACAATGCTTTATTTTAGATACATTTTCTTTAAAGTAGCGCCATATTAAATGTGTGTATTTCTACAAAATCAAAATTGGGCTATTAAAATTCGGTCGCATGTGATGTAAAGTTTATTTGTTTTTGACCCTGTATAAGGTAACTTAATAAAATAAGTATTTTTGTAAACGTAGTTTGTGTCTGAAAGTAATACACGTTAACATTATTATGTTATGCCCAATAATAAAAAAATTATAATATAGGGGTTTTAAATTAAATCGTTGAAAATAGATAAACTTTACGTTGTTAAACTAAAATTTATTTTCCACTTAAGGAACACTTTACTGAAGACACTGTCTTCTTTTTTGTCTTAATATTAAGGTGTATTACTTTCAGACACAAAACTTCGTTTTCAAAAATACTTATTTTATGAAGTTACCTTATACAGGGTCAAAAACAAATAAACTTTGCATCACATGCGACCAAATTTGAATAGCCCAATTTTGATTTTGTAGAAAAACACACATTTAATATGGCGCTACATTAAAGAAAATGTATCTAAAATAAAGCATTGTCAAAACTAAGAAGTTTTATGTAGGTTAAATTGAGTCTTATATTGCAAAAGTGGTGCAATTTACAAAATATAGGTAAAAAATCAAAATTATCTTATGCAGCTGAAATTTCTCATGTGGGCTAGAAACTGCATTTAAAAAACTTTTTCCAATAACTTTTTTCGATATTTTCAGAAATAACCCCGCTTTTGAATTATTTTTTCGAAAAAATTAAAATTTGACACATAATGCGAATCGCGTGACTACTATTTTTTTGCTTAATTTTCATCTCGATCGAAGCAGAACTTGATGCCAAAGTCAAATTTTGAAGAAAGCTATTAATTAAAAAAAAATCCCATATGATGCGGACTTTGCTGGTGCCACTGTACATTTCAATTAATAAATATTTCAGGACTGATAATTTAGGCATTAATTGATGACACAAACTGGCTTGGGGGGGTGTATCTACGTGCCTGCTAATTTCTAAATAACGTACCCTTTGATGCATGCGACACGACGACATACCTAATTAATTCGTCCAAGTTTTTACGATGTCATGTTTATAGGCGGAAGTAACAAATATATCTTCACATTTTCGTCAACACTAACCAGAAAGTCAAATGTAAAACTCTTGTTCGATTTGTTCCTTGACCACTTTAAAAGTTCTCAAAGAACAGGAAACGCATAAAACTGCATTGTGGAAGTGACAGGATGCGACTCGTTCAGAGTGTCAAAATGTTTCGGGAATTTTACATGATAAATAAAGTGTCTTGGCCACTTATGGCTGTCTCCCACAATTTACACTTTAATCAGAGTTAGTTGATTCTCCATTTGCTTTAATCGCGATTTGGTCAATTTGTGTATCCACCAAGCTTTAATTGCATAATTTACTAATCACGGTTACTAAATTGAAATTAAGAAAAATTAGCAGACAATCCCGCTTTTTTCGCGGATTTTTTTGTTCTTCAGTAGTCAGTAACTTGCCTGCTAAAGCAAAACGGTATGGGAAAAGAGTTTTAAAAAAAAAACGACTTTTTGTATACAGGGTGTTATTTAAGTATGTGGCCAAACTCCAAGGGGTGCTTCTTTAAGCGATTTTAAGAAGAAAAGTTCATATAAATATGGGTCCGAAAATGCATAGTTTTTACGATTCAGGGTGGCAAACTTTAATAAAAAATCGGATGTTCGTAAATACCTCAATACTCTTTTATTCCATTTTGTGGAAATTTGGCAATTCTGTTTGTAATAACAAGAAGATAATTTAGCCTCAATTAGATTAAAATTATTAAGTCCAGTGGCGTCCTGGAAGACAGTCCAACAAATATTTTTGACAAAAAAATTGCTCGCCACTGACTTTTTTAAAATTATGTATTTTTTAGAATTAAGCAACTACAAATACAACTATTTTATCTTTTGAGTTTTTCATATCTTGCTTTGTTTTCGAGAAAAAAAATAAAAACCCGTTTATTGCATGTCCCCGGGACAATAAGAGAAAAAAATTTAATTAATTTTTTTCTATGGCTTGCCATATTTAATAAATGTCTGTTTTTGACAAAATAGTAAACAGTGTAGTTGTTTAAGGGTGCAACATATTATGGGCATTTTTGTTATTACCGATTTCTCAGAAAATTTTATTCTTGATAAAAGTTGGTGCATGTTCGATAATCATATTATGTGTACTTGGAATGGTTGCAAGTCAAACGACGTACAGGGTAGGCCAAAAAATATAAAACTTGTACAAGAATAAAGTACCCCTATTTCAGAAAATTCAGCAAAATATTATAAAGAAAAGCTGTTTAAAATTAAAAGTTATGCATAGATTCAAAAATGTGACCTCCTAAAATAAAAAAAAATATTTTTTTAAAAAACATTAATAATAATTTCCCAAATTTTTTTTTTTATATTCACCATAAAGACCTTTATAAATTAATCAAAATCAAATTAATTTCACATATCCTTGTTCAAATTGAAGCATATTTGTAAAATTTACTTGAATTTTTAATTTATTAAGGAATCACAAACTTCATGTTTGTTGCAACGATATTAAACACAACTTTAAAATATCCCAAAAATTCTTTTTAACAAGATAAAACATTAGTAATGATAATATGCTAATTAAAATTTTAAATTTAAAGTGCAAAATTTTTATTTTAAATGTTTATTAAAAAACTATATTCTTGTAAGTTTTATATTTTTTGGCCTACCCTGTATGCCGTTTGACTTGCAACCATTCCAAGTGCATGCACCTAAGAGTAGTGAACATGCACCAACTTTTATCAAGAATAAAATTTTCTGAGAGATCGGTAATAAAAAAAATGCCCATATGTTGCACACTTAAACAACCACACTGTATAGTATGGACTACTTCTTCAAAAATAGTATAGGTATGTTTGAAATATTTGGTAAGTAATTTTCTAAAAGGTCAACTTACAATAATTATACGATTGAGGTCAAATTTCCACAATTATTTTTTTAGCTTTCTGGAAAATATTTAAGGTTGAATTCTCAACGTAGTTCAATTTATTTGCCAACCTATAACCTATTTTGCTTTGTTTTTTTAAGTTTATTATTTTTTAAACTAACATTTAAATAAAATCAGTATCGTCGGCACTTTACTTAGGTAATATCTAATATATTACAAAAATATCAATTTATTTAAATGCTAATTTTGGGCGAATTGTATAGTGAAAGAACAATGAGTGACAATGACATAATAATGTTAAAAACAATTTTACTCGATATTTTTCGCTATACAATTCTCCTAAAATAAGTTATGAAATTCCTTGATATTTATTAAATATGTCAATTATTACCTATAGAATATCAAGTCGATACTATTTTTCTTTAAATTTTGTATAAAAGCTAGAAAACATAAATAAATCTACGCGAAATAGGTTATAAGTTGGCAAGCATGTTGATACTCCTACCTTAAGGGATGGAGACTAAAGAGATCTGCAAAACAATTTTTTTTTATTATAAATGAGGACCACCCTATTAGGGAGGTATTGCCAAACTTTTCTAGTGACCTACGTACTAGAATATTTTTTAAGGCACTGATAGGTTATAACCTTGATAAAACTGCAATAAGGTCAAAATAAAACAAAACAAAAACTTTTTTATGTAAAAACTTACAATGTGGCTTTAGTCATATTATTATTAAAATCCCCAACATCCTCAGGGCTACAAGGCCGATGCCTCTAACCCCGCGGAGTCTGCAAAGAGCCCTCAATTGTGTTTTTTCGGTTTTGTCATTATTTCATTGTTCCGAGTCAAAGTTGAGTCTTGTAGCCCTCAGGCGAGCGGCTGTATTCGAAAATACACGTCGGCCTCCCTCGGGAGGAAATTTTGCTCCCGATTTTGTGTTTTGTTTTCCTGTAGGTTCAGTTTTAGTCATATAATTAGACGGTGAATGGCGGCGGCGGCTCTTTCGAGATATTATTTGCTTCTTAGATTTATACAGGCAGGCTGTCTATTATAATATAGCCAGTCCAGCCATACACAGGAAATTTCTTACTGGAATATTAGGAAGTCTCGTTATTTGCTGAAAAAATACCATGCGAGCAAAAATTATTTGCATCAAAGAGGGACTTGCATCTAAGGACGTAATACTTAGCCGTAGAGCTTAATACCTGTTGGGTGTCAGTAACTACCTGAATTAACAATCAGTCAGTTATTCCGTCATCTTTGACAGTCGTTACAAGTTGACAATGATTAATCGCTAATTTTTCCAATTTCTTGAACAATTCACACAATGGGCTTCACGGAACAGCACAAAACATGCATGGTTGAAGCGTATTTTCGAAACAGGGTTAGAGTAAATGGTGAGTGGCAATACAATCCGGGTTTGTGCATGGACGATTTTCACGAACATTTTCCTAACGTTGCTTTTATTGCTGGGGATTTTTATCATTGCCTGAAAAGAACCGTGGCTGTGTTTAGGGAAACAGGTTCTATACAATACAAAAAAGGAGCAGGAAGACCATCTGTAAGAACAGAAGAACTTGTTGCAAACGTTCGTGAAATAATGCAAAATACGCCAACAAATTGTATAAGACGCCTGTCCCAATAAGTGGGAACATCGTATGGAACATGCAGGACTATTTTTAAGAAGCAGCTAAATTTATTTCCTTATAAAGTGCAAGTATTCCAAGAAATACAAGCCGCAGATTTTGAAAGACGCAGGAATTACTCTCAATGGTTCACCCAAATTTTATTGGAAAGAAATGATTTATTAGACCTGACATTTTTTTTGGATGAAGCCTGGTTCCACCTCTCCGGTTATGTGAATTCTCAGAATACACGCATGTGGAGTAGTGAAAATCCCCATTTTTTTGTAGAGTCCACATTGCACCCTTAAAAAATTGGTGTCTGGTTAGCTGTTTCCCGAAGAAGAATTGTTGGTCCTATTTTTTTTCCATGACAGCACAGCGGTATAAAGACAATATTTTGAATCCATGTGTGGAGCAATTACTTGACGACGAACTACATTTTGGATATTTTCAACCGGACGGTGCAACCTCCCATACAGCCGGCGAAACTATTAATCACTTACGCAATTTTTTCGACGACAGATTAATCAGTTTTCGATCAGACATTGAATTCCCACCTAGATCACCTTCTTTAACGGTTATGGATTACTTCGTTTTCCTCATTTAAAGAACACTATTTTTAAAACACTAGTTGCAAATTTAGAACAATTACAAGAAAGGAGTATCCAAGAATGTGGTAACATTTTTCCAGAGATGCTGGTCAACACTTTCGAAAATATGAAGAGACGTGTGAATTTATGCTTGGAGCATGGCGGCGGTGGCCAATTTCAGCAATTTATGTAATTCTTTTTCCTTTTCTTTCTGTATATTCTTACTTTGTTAATCTTGTAAACAACAAAAATAAATTAGTATTTGTCTACTTATTTTATTACTCATTAGTTTGGCATATCAGGTCATAATATGAATTTGACAAAATGTTAACCTAGATTTGGTTAGATATATCGTTCCCATATCATTGTGATCTAAACCAAGCCCCGCGTTTTTTAATCCAAGCACTCTTTGATGCAAATAATTTTTGCTCGCACGGTACAAAACGGCGGCTGCGTTTATGTTTAGTTTGGCATACTTTTTCGCGTTGTCATGAAATTTACCCCTTATTTTTGGGGTAGAAACCGCCCCCCAACTACGTTGTCCATTTTTTCTTCTTCCCTGATCTGCAGTAAAATTCATTCCTGACTCTACCATACCATATCCCGGGTTACTTGGCGAATTTTAGGTGACCCCAAAGGAAATAATATAGAGGATTTAGTCCGGCGATCATGGCGATCGAGTGACCACTGAGTGGTACCTATCCCTTATTCATATCTATCATTACAATTTCGATTTTGTGTGATTCAGTTAAATAACCCATTTTAGTATAGCAAAAATACTTCTTACTGTAAAGTAATGGTTTAAACAGCACAAAATACTACAACAGATAAGTTTCCTTCTTCTAAACCGAAAATAAAGTGACCATTGGAATGTGGCATCAACTAAACAAGAACCTTATCAATAACATGATTCCTGCGCAGGCAAAACCCAAATTGTAGTTTCAATTGTCGCTTAAAAATGTCCAGTTTGGTTTTCTGATTACTAAAATACAAAACTAAATAGTGGGTTGTCAAATTGTAGTATCAATAATTGTGGCTAAAATGGCCAGTTTTTTGGTAAATAGAGGGTATTTCGTATATACCAAGTTAGTATTCCATTTTTTATGCCCTTTCCAACTAGCACATTTACGATTTAAAAAAATTAAGTTGGGACGGTTTCTACCCCCGAAAAGAGGGGTAAATTTCGTAAAGACACGAAAAACGTTTGCCAAACTAAAAATAAACGCATCAGTAGTTTTGTATTTTTTCAACAAATAAAGAGGCTTCCAAACACTGAATTTATTTCAGGTAAAAATTATTTTCGGAAAAAATTAAGATTGCGACGTATTGCGAATGCGTCTGTCAGCGATATCTTCTATAATAGTACCCTTAACATGAATCACCCTGTATACATATTTCAATGGACATCAGATCACATAAATAATTACGCACCGCCCTCCGTCAGGACGGCAAAGTACAAGCTTACCGTCCGTGTTCCGGTACACAGAGTCTCAATAGCCTCCCCCTTCCTTCGGTTCAGGGGGAGGGGGGCCAGTGCTGATTGCCGGACCTTGTTTAATTAGCAGGAGCTTGTCGGTGTCGGCAGGTGCAGTGGGAATATCGGGGAAGAGGGATTACGCCCTTTTTAATCGGTCAGTTGGTTAGTGAAGGTCTAATGGTTTTTCTATATGGTGGTATGGTGTAAACTGGTACAACATACATCAGAATATAATAATTATAATCGGCTAATTATAAAGTATGAATTTTTTAACTTAGACAAAATAAAGAACTAAAAGAATCGCTTTAAAACGACTTGAAGATAGAAAAATAAACAAGGTCGAAAATGACGTAACATAAACTGGTAAAACAGAACATTGCAACACTGAAAAAATACATCATTTGTATCAATTAAATCTGCCTTTTTCCTAAATGAATGCATTATTTGATTTAATGGCGACATTTCTTTATTTAAAGAACAAATTAGTTGATTCAAAGAAATCTTAGATGAAACAACCCGCATTAACTTTGAGGGGAGCGATCACGATGGAGCGACAAGATAATATGATGTTTAGTATAAAAAAAATTATTTATTATACACTGCGCGACATATTTAACGCATAACGAAAAAATGGCCTCAATTTTGATGTTATATATTTTCCAAATTTGTGGTTCGTTTTTAATGATTTTTTTTTTAAATTGTAGGTTTTTTCCTTAAGCATATCACTGAGTTTGTTGTTTTACTTGAAAAAGCAACTTTGGTATTATACCGGGTGTTATAAAACTGTTATGTTTTTTTACGGAAATTCAAAACACCCTGTGGGATTTACTAGCCATGGCAAGTTATCGCAATTCCAGCCAAATTAAAGTCCCATGTTTCCTTTACATTTTCTTTTTTGATTCATTGGTTTATCTCTGTTTTGTTATGAAATATTCAATTTTTAGTTCAACGTGATTTTCATAAAAAAATGTTTAGTTTAAAAATACAAAATAGACGAAATGCTTTGATTAATGCAACAGCAAGAAAAACAAATTATAAAGTAAATAAAGAATCAATATCTGGTATCGAGTCTGGTATTAATTTACTGAATCCACAAAACAGGGCAAAAAAAATACAGGGAAAAAAATTGTAATTTCTAAATGTATTAAAAAAAATTAAATATGAATAATTAGTAGCGAGTATTGCCTCTCCTGGCTCTAATGAATGCTTCGCATCTTCTTGGCATACTTAAAATCAGATTTCTGATTTCATCTTGATTAATCTGATTCCATATGTCCATAAGCCTCAATGACAGATCATTTAAGTTTCTAGGAGGAGGAACAAGGCTCTAAGATTCGTCGGCAATACTCGCTACTAATGATTCTTATTTAATTTTTTTGAATACCTTTAGAAATTGCAATTTTCTTTCCTGTATTTTTTTGCCCTGTTTTGTGGATTCAGTAAATTAATACCAGATATTGATTCTTTATTTACTTTATAATTTGTTTTTTCTTGCTGTTGCATTAATCAAAGCATTTCGTTTATTTTGTATTTTTTAACTTAACATTTTTTTATGAAAATCACGTTGAACTAAAAATTGAATATTTCATAAAAAAACAGAGATAAACCAATGAATCAAAAAAGAAAATGTAAAAGAAACATGGGACTTTAATTTGGCTGGAATTGCGATAACTTGCAATGGCTAGTAAATCCCACAGGGTGTTTTGAATTTCCGTAAAAAAAAACAACACAGTTTTATAACACCCGGTATAATACCAAAGTTACTTTTTCAAGTAAAACAACAAAGGCAGTGATATGCTTAAGGAAAAAACCTACAATTAAAAAAAAATCATTAAAAACGAACCACAAATTTGGAAAATATATAACATCAAAATTGAGGCAATTTATTCGTTATGCGTTAAATATGTCGCGCAGTGTATTATAAAACTATTGGAGTGCTCTAAGTAGTTCCTACTTTCAAGTAAAAGATAGGTTCTATGCCCAAGATGACGGTCTTCCAATGGGTTCATCTCTCTCTCCGGTGGTGGCTAACCTGTACATGCGGAATGGTTTGAGTCACACTCTATAAACCTAAACTTTGGCTTAGATATGTTGATGATACCTTTATTATCTGGACAGACAGCAACGAAGAGCTGATATAGTATAAGACAATCCATTAAATTTACCATGGAAACAGAAAAACATTCCACTCTATACCTTTTCTCGATGTTCTCGTCAAACGAAGTGCTGAAAACATAAAAACATCAGTGTACAGGAAACCCACTCACACAGGGCAATAATACCTTAATCACGGATCGAATCATTCAAACTCCATATACAACAGGGTATAATTCAGACTCTTTATCACAGAGCATCTAACGTTTGCAACAATCCGGAAGACAGTAATATTGAAATTTCAAATATCAAAAAAGATTTAAAACAGAATGGTTACCCTGAAACCTTTGTAAAATATCATATCAATAATTAAAAATCGCGAAGTAAGAACTAATACAGAAACGAAAGAGGAGCAAGCATTTCTTACAATACCTTACGTTAAGGGAATTTCTAAAAAGATTATAAGGAAAACCAAAAACAGCATTCAAATAAGGAAATACGCTTAGAAGCTTACAAAAGTAACCCCCCCTCCCCCCCGTAATGAAAACACAAAAAATTGTATCTATCAAATCCCTTGCGAGTGTGGCGAACGTACCTTGGAGAACCAAAGAGACTTCTTTCTGTAGGAGTTAAAGAACATCTGAAACATACTCAAAGAGGTGAAACTTCGAGATCAGGTATAGCGGAACATGTTTGGACCAACCAACATAATATACAGTGGTCGGAAGCCAAGGTTTTGGACACGGAACAGCACTGGAGAAAACGAAAATTCAAAGATGCAAGTATAGATATCCCCAATATCTGGAAACCTCTTCCTGTCCAAAACCAACAGCTCAAACTTCACACTCCAATAAGCACGTAGGCGGAGTAATCAAGCTTCATTGCACATGGACAGGGCCTATTTTTTCAATAGGCCCTATAGGCCCGTGCCTGGGGCCCCCTGGCTTAGGGGGCCCCAAGATTGACCTAACTGAAATATATAAAAATAAAAGAAAAATAAAAAATTCTATTTAAAAATTATTTCAAAAATTTAACTACCATTTATTGTTATTACGATCCGAAATTTAAATTCAACGCGATAACTGCCCAATAGGCGGCATTTTGGCATCACAAAAGGATCTTTTGATGCTTGACGCGTTAAAGGTTTGAACGGTACCGACAACATTCTTCGCCCATGAATAGCGGGAGTCGCCGCATGCTTTTGTCTTTCTTTTTATTCGTTAATAGTTCATGCAGTTAATGTTATGTAAACATTGTAAGCATTGGGCAAACCTAATTGAATTATTGCAAATAATTAGTACTTTTCAAAAGTGCTGTAACTGTTAATTTGACAAAATTAATAGATATCTATTTTTGTGGGTAAGTAAATTAATTTTTCTTAAAAAAATATTTTCATAGCTCTTTTTCTGATTAAACTTGTATGCCAATGTATGCAATATTATAGTAAATTTAAGAATTGATTTTTTTTTTAGTGTTCTACATCTTAAGTCGGCAGATAAAAAGTACCATGATTCCTAGACAACATTTAAGCGGCAGCAATAAACGCAAGAAGAAAAGAATGATAGAAAATGAACGAGAAAAGCAAAATGATGCAATGTTGCCTTAAAAGGGTTAAATCATATCTGAGCAACTCTTTGAACGAAGATAATTTATCATCTTTGGCCCTTCTTAACGTGTAAAATGAAGTACTAGAAAATATAGATTCGAATGAAATTATTAACCAATTTGCAGAAATGAAAATGCGCAAACGAAAAATTTAAATATTTTAATTTAATGACCATTTTTTGGTTATTTGTGTTCTGTGTTTGTTCTATTATTTATCTTGTGTTATGTTTATTTTATGAGAAAATAATATAAATGTTAGTTTTGGACAGTTCTACTTGTTTTTATTGTTTTTTGAATAAAAAAAGGGCGTGGCTCCCAAAAAGTTTTTGCCTGCGGCGCTATTTTTTTTTGAGGGCCCCCCAGAGGGTTTGTGGGCCTAGGGCCCATTTGAACCAAAAATAGGCCCTGCACATGGATAGTATTTAAAACAGTAGTCTTCGAATTATAATAAAGGACTAAGACTAAAAATAAATATTTAAAAATTGAACACTATTCATTTGAAAACGAAATCAAATGCAAGGAATACGGTGTTTTAAAGGGAAAAGTCCATAAACGTATGGGTCTATAAACGATTAACAAACCTATAAACGGTTTTAAACAATAATACAAGATATTATAAAAAAATGTTTTTAACATAACATAAAGTTTACCTTTTGAATTCCTGTCCTGTACCACAGATCACTGCCGGACAGACAAAAAAGCACAATGATTACATATTACATTTCTGTGGTGTCTACTACAGGTCTGTAAGTACAACTTATGTTTCAGTTTAAATATCTACCAAATTAAGATATATTTCGTCGACATTCCGCCAGGTAAACGAACAATTTTTTTCAATAAATTATAAATAGATGCACATATTTAATATATCTTGTAAAGAAATCGTGTAACAAGTAATAGCAAACTCTAACTTGCCTTTTTTAATTGATGGTAATTATTGAATTAACCGATTTTCCATAAATTTTCCCTTCGGTTGGTGTAAGGCTCGCTACCAGGCAGAAGGCAGGTGACTTCTTTTTATCGCGAAGCAGTCTAGATCGCCGATAGAACGTTACCAAGTAAGCAGTCTTCTTTCACTTAAACATTTAAAAGATTTTTCGTAAAAACGACTCAATTCTTAAAAGAAAGTAAAGGAGTAGAGGAAGTAGTTAGGTATTTGGCATTTTTGTAGCCCGACCAACCTGTCCCAATACACAAAACTCTCTTAAATCTTAAATATCTGTGATATATTTATTAATAAGTCTTTTTTTTTCACCATAAACTAAGAAAACCAAACCATTTAAAATAATTGTGGCATTGTTAAATGCAATAATTAATTAGTTTATGACATCAAATATTACTGAAGTGAATACCTCTACCTCTTGATAATTACTGTGAGTATTCAGAGCATTAATGGCTATAAACGATTCTATGATAACATTAACTCCTATTTCCTGTTAGCTAAATTACCGTGATATTATCACTACACAACGGTCTAGCAATTTTTGTTTGTCTTACAGTAGGAAAGCGCGTTGCTATCACATATAGATAGTATTAAACAGTTGCAAAGGGTTTTCCAATAAGAACGATATGATTTCAAAATGAAATAAAATTAAAATAATTTCAGATACAAAACAAAACGTTTTATATTATCTTAAAGTATAGTCGATAACATTTTTGTTTTAAATAACACATCGTTTAAATGTCCTCAGCGACTTCGTGTACACGAGCGAATTCGACGAACCCAATTTTCGATGACTTTATGCAATAAATTGGGCGTGATTTGACGAATGCAGGGTTCAATCTTCAACCTTAATGCATCAAGTGTTTGTGGTCTGTTTTCATAAACCTTAGATTTCAAATAGCCCCACAAAAAGTAATCTAAAGGAGTTAAATCACAGCTTCTTGGAGGCCACTGAACACTAGCATTCCTTAAAATTATCCTTTCGTCAAACTTTTCTTGCAGTATATCGATAGTTTCATGAGCAGTGTGACATGTGGCACCGTCTTGCTGGAACCACATATCCTCCAAATCAAGTGCATCTAAATTTGACCATAAAAAAATTCTTAACACCTGTCGATATCGTTCACCATTCACTGTAACTGCATCTCCTGCCTCATTTTGGAAAAAAAAATGGTCCGATGATGCCACCATACCATAAACCACACCATACAGTTACCATTAGCGGATACAAAGGCTTCTCATGAATCTGTTGTGGATTGTTTTCACACCAAAAACGGCAATTTTGCTTGTTAACGTATCATCCACTTAACCAAAAATGAGCTTCATCTGAAAAGATAATTTTTTTGGCAAAATTAGGATCCCTTTCAAGTTGTTCTAAACTCCAAGCAGAAAATTCTCTGCGCCGACGATGGTCCAGTGGCTTAAGTTCTTGGGTCAAAACAATCTTATACGGGTGTAAATTCAAGTCTTCTCTCAAAATACGCCAAGTTGTCGTTTTTTTAATCCTTAACTCTTCAGCACGACCCGGAATTGATAAATTTGGATCCACTGCAACACTAGCTCTTACAGCAGCAATATTCTCAACAGTTCTTGCGTTTCGATGTCTTCTTGGTGTTTTTACATCGTGAAGAGTAAAATTATTTTCAAATTTCTCAACGATGGCAAGCAAAGGAGGACGATTATTTACACCAAAGTTTTCGCGAAGTGCGCGATAAGTGTTTACAAAAGATCGTATATTTTCGTAAAATTTTTGGATAATAATCAAACGTTCTTGAAGCGCGTATTTAGCCATAATAAATTGTTATAGTTTACTGACAATAACTGACAACTGGTGACAGGTATAACTTTATTACCATGGTTACCATATCGTTTCAAAATCATATCGTTCTTATTGGAAAACCCTTTATAAAGAGTATGTAAATTCTTTTTTCCACTACTAACCTATAACATCGCCATTATTGACCGATTAATTAACGCCAGAAATCGTTTTTCTCTCCCTTCTCAGTTGCTATTGACAACGGTCAATAATAAAGCATTGAAATCCATTATTGACCGATCTTTTTAAAACCAGGTAACTTGATTTGTTAATTCCCCAACAAATAACATGAAAGGTGACGCCAAGCCCACTGACAAGAAAACAAATTATCTTGCCAATATGCCAAAGCAGGTAACTTGATTAAAATATATATTTATACCTACCTAATAGGATTTTTTATAATTTATTAATACTGTACAAAATAAAAGTGTTAGTAGTGGAAAAAAAATTATATTAACCACGGTTTAGACAGCCTATAGCCCTCGCGCCCTAAATCCCTCGTCGCTCCGCTCCTCGTGATTTAAACTTGACGCTCGGGCAATAATGATGGCTGTCTAAACCTTGGTTAATAATATACTATTTTCGCATTTTATACAGTAATGCACTAGATTAACGAACTCAAAATCGTACAGTAATGGGTCACTTTACAGCATAGCAACCATTACAGCATAGCAACCATTACTGCGTAAAACGTCAATGTTATTCAAAACACAATTTTACAAGAAAGAAATTCGTTTATTTTAAATCTTATTACATTTTACTGGAAGCAAACTTGAAGAAGCTTCGCGGGCCGCATTCAGGATATCTTCCAAGTCGTTTTCATTAGCCATTTCCATAATTCTTGTGAAATTCACTCTTCAAATATGATTTTATTTGGATGCTGTCAATAGTCGTCAAACACAAAAAAAACATCTTGTTTATATTGCTAAGTTACCGAGAAGTCATACTACTCAGTTTTTGTAGATTTTCTTCAGTAACTATTCTTTTAGATTTTAATATGACATGCAAAATAATTAATTACTTACAAAATGCGAAAAAATAGTATACGCACCTCGTCAGAAAAGTGATTTTACTTGACTCGTATGGAAATTAAATCCTCGCTTCGCTCGGATTCAAACTAACCATACTCGTCAAGTAAAGTTCCACTTTTCTAAACTTGATACGTAATGTACTAATAAGGAATAGAAGGCTTTTTTCTCAGTGCAAATTGAACTTTTGAAATCATCCTGTTTAGGACTGAGGTAAGTTCGGTTAGATCGTCATATTTAAGTCTCAGGAATTTGTTATTTATTGGATTTGGAATTGTGCACATGTGCACTTATTGAGAAATCGTCACACTCTTTCATCAAAGAGTATAAAGCTAAGCTAGCATTCCCCATAATATCAACCAGCTGATATGTTAATAAATGGAATGAAGCCCGACTGAGAAAGCAATTAATAATTTATTTTTCTACGACCGTGCGTTTTAACTAGAGATGGGACCGAAGCCGAATATTTATTCGGTATTCGGCCTATTCGGCCACTTTTTGACTAATCGGTATTCGGCCGAATGTTCGGTTTAAGACCCCGAATATTCGAATTTTTTTTTAAGGTTGCGATAAAATGGGAAAAGGCTGATTTTAATGATTTTTTATTTTCAAATAAAAATTGCAATAGGTACGTATTTATAAAAACATAACTGCAAAAAAAAATCTTTACAAACTTAAAAATAATTAATACTTATAGTTAATAAGTGGTAGATTATGGTGCAAAAACATCAAGCTCTCAGCTCTCTCAGGTAATAAACGACTCCTCTTTTTCTCATAAACATTTCCAGCTTCGGAGAACAAGCGTTCACTGTAAACAGTACTTGCAGGAGCTGATAAATAAACCTTTGCCATCTGGCTCATTTTTGGAAATTTGAGGGAGTATTTTTTCCACCACGCAAACGGGCAGTGTTCTTTGTGCAGTATTTCTTCTGACAAGTAAGCGAAGTGGTCGTAGCTCCTTTTCCTTTGCCCCCTCTTGAAATTAAAACATTACACAATGTACACTGGGCTTTTTTATCGTCCTCGGTATCTTTAAAGAAGATCCAAACTTTGGCTTTTTGTTTTTGTTCATTTTATTAATATAAATATTATAAATCGATAATAATCTATAACATCAACCACCCTTAGCAACAGAGTACCTTACACTAAATAGGCGTGACCGTCGACACGTGCCAATACAGGTCGTGTCGTAACCCGCAAAACTCGAATAAATCTTGGCGGCTACGCGTTCAGATCAATCAAAACTGTATTATTCGGCCGAATATTCGGTTTTAATTTGGCCGAATATTCGGTATTCGGCAAAGCCACTATTCGTCACATCTCTAGTTTTAACCCATTTTCCCGCACGCATTAGAATTTTGAAAGGGTCATTTAACCGCACTAGTGCAGGAAAGTAAAATTATGCAAATTTGAACCTTATAAGATAGTTTTTACCTCGGAAGTTATAAGTATTGTTATCATAGGTAAATAAGTATTTACGAAATCCGAACTAGTCCATCTAATAAAATCCACCTCTTTTCTAGCTTTTTGTTGTATTTTAAATTTTTTGAAAATATAAAATAATCAAGATATTTTATATAACCCTGTACATTTCTTTAAAGTCATAAAACAACTATTAAACCAACCTATGACGGGTGGTTTGATATCATTTGCTATGATTACCAAACCTTGTCATTGTTACTACTGTACTTACGTCAAAGTTGTTTAAGAAGCGTCTTCGAAGTGACAGTATAGTATTTCTCTAAATTAAACCGAATCAAAGCAATATTTAATGGATTCATCCGACGAAGAACTTCCCGAAGCCATTTTGCAGACTGCAGATAAAGTAAATTCCGAGCTGCTACCTGCCAAATCCAGACTAAGGTATGAAAAACAATACGAACATTTTGTTACATGTTGTAAGAGGAAAGGGGGCGAAAACCATTCATAACAATTAGTAGCTATTTAGTTAAAATTTTATATATGTTGTATATATGTGTATATATGTTGCAATAAAATAATTTTTGGAAAATAAGTATGTATACTTTTTTGTACCGTGCGAGTAAAAATGATATGAATCGAAGAGGGCTGGGATTAAAAAACGTAGGTCTTGGTTTAGATCACAATGATGTGGGGACGAGATATCTAACCAAATCTAGGTTAAAATTTCGTCAAATTCATATTATGACATGATATGCCAAACTAATGAGAATGAGTAATAAAATAAATAGACAAATACAAATTAATTTTTGTTGTTTACAAAATTATAATACTTGCACTTTATAAGGAAATAAATTTAGCTGCTTCTTAAGAATAGTCCTGCATGTTCCATAAGATCTTCCCACTTATTGGGACAGGCGTCTTATATAATTTGTTGGCGTATTTTGCATTATTTCACGAACGTTTGTAACAAGTTCTTCTGTTCTTACAGATGGTCTTCCTGCTCCTTTTTTGTGTTGTATAGAACCTGTATCCCTAAACACAGCCACGGTTCTTTTCAAGCAATGATAAAAATCCCCAGCAATAAAAGCAACGTTAGGAAAATGTTCGTGAAAACCGTCCATGCACAAACCCGGATTGTATTGCCACTCACCATTTACTCTAACCCAGTTTCGAAAATACGCTCCAACCATGAATGTTTTGTGCTGTTCCTTAAAGTCCATTGTGTGAATTGTTTAAGAAATTGGAAAAATTAACGATGAATCAAATTACTTGTAACGACTGTCAAAGATGACGGAATAACTTATTGATTGTGACACCCAACGGGTATTAAGCTCTACGGCTAAGCATTACGTCTTTAGATGCAAGGCCCTCTTTGATGCAAATAATTTTTGCTCGCACGGTATATCTATACGGTCGTAGAAAAAATAATGTTCCTAACTCATGCGTAAAGTGTCTTTCCCGCCCTTGACCGCTTGCCCGAAATCCGCTCCGCGTCGTTCGGGTCAACTGCAGTCGCGTGCGAGAAAGTATCACTTTCCGCACTTGTTAGGAAAATGACTATTTTTCCTCGTCGGATTGTCGTTAAAATGTTACGTATTGCCCATTTTGTTCATTAAACTATTGAATTCCTTCATCTTTTAAAAATGAGGGAGAAAAAAAGCCTAAAAGATTTAACGCCAGTTTTTGAAAACAGGAATACTTACGCAGCAACACGCCATCCTGCTGGGCCTGCATCGGCAGTGCAGTTATAAGCTAATACAGGCCAACATGATTAAACGTTTGCAATTATGCGAATACCTCTATAATTATTTCATGCACACAGCGCGTCTCATTACACTCCCATTAGATAGGCGATGCGATATGTCGGAGCTGTCGAGGGGAGGGACACCTCGCTAGAACAGGCCTGCCGTTTGATTGCATCTGCTTATATTTACCATTGGTTATTTGCAATAAGCAGTACGCGGTGGTAATTATTCTTTTTGTATCCAGCTTTATTATTTTGGATGAATCAAAGGTATTTCGCTAAATCTACTGGTTCCTATA
Source organism: Polydrusus pterygomalis (assembly GCA_963969555.1). Lineage (NCBI taxonomy): Eukaryota > Metazoa > Arthropoda > Insecta > Coleoptera > Curculionidae > Polydrusus > Polydrusus pterygomalis. The sequence goes on from OZ018382.1 coordinate 31,889,594, forward strand.
TCACTAGTTAGTCATGGGTAGTAAGGATGCAATTAATCGTGCAAAAAGAAGTAGCAGTTATCATTTCTTTTTGTATCCAGCTTTATTATTTTGTTTTGACGAAGTAGTCCATACTCAAAGCGGAGTTAAATGGATAGAAAAAAGCAAAGCACAAAGTCTTTCTCCACTAGTTTATTAGAAAACTAGGCGAACCTATAGAGTAATTCATAATAATTCAACATGTTTCGAGTGTAGAAACACTCATCATCGGGAAAACAAAGTAAATAGTACAATGCCGATGTTGTTAGCAATAGAGAAAATAATAAGTGGGATTGAGCCGTAATGGATCTTTCAATGGTGTACACGAGGTGTAAAATATGAAGTCAGAAGACCGCCAAGACTATAGCATACTGGAAAGTCAAGGGCTAGTGCAAAGGTCCTGTCTTGGGCAGAAAATTGAAGAGAGTAAAAGAAAAATTAGGGAGTTTTAACAGACTTTGTAAAAATCATTTAGGTAAAAGTAGTGAAAAATCTTACACTACACACTACTTTTTCCTAAATGATTTTCACAAAGTCTGTTAAAGCTTCCTAATTTTTCTTTTACTCTCTTCAATTTTCTGCCCAAGACAGGGCCATTGCACTAGCCCTTGACTTTCCAGTATGCTGAAGTCTTGCGGGTCTTCTGACTATTCATTTTTTACACCTCGTGTACACCATTGAAAGCTCCATTACGGCTCAATCCCACTTATTATTTTCTCTATTGCTAACAACATCGGCATTGTACTATTTACTTTGTTTTCCTGATAATGAGTGTTTCTACACTCGAAATATGTTGAATTATTATGAATTACTCTAGGTTCGCCTAGTTTTCTAATAAACTTGTGGAGAAAGACTTTGTGCTTTTCTTTTTTCTTTATTATTTTGGATAAATCAACAGTTTTTCACTAAATCTACTGGTTCTTATCACTGGTTAGTCATTTGCAGTAAGAATGCAATTAATTGTACAAAAAGAAGTAGCAGTTATAATTTTTTTTGTAGCCAGCTTTATTATTTTGGATGAATCAAAAGTATTTCACTAAATCTACTGGATCTTATCACTGGTTTGTCATGGGCAGTAAGAATGCAATTAATTGTGCAAAAAGAAGTAGCAGTTATCATTTCTTTTTGTATCCAGCTTGAATATTTTGGACGAATCAAAAGTATTTCACTAAATCTACTAGATCTTATCACTGGTTTGTCATGGGCAGTAAGAATGCAATTAATTGTGCAAAAAGAAGTATAATTTATCCAAAGTCAGTGTGATGACATTCCATACGGCGGTAAACAGTCTCAAAGAGTTACCGCCGTTTGTATGCGTATGAAATGATTGGAATGTCATCACACTGACTTTGGATAAATTATAGCAGTTATCATTTCTTTTTGTATCCAGCTTGAATATTTTGGACGAATCAAAAGTATTTCACTAAATCTACTGGATCTTATCACTGGTTTGTCATGGGCAGTAAGAATGCAATTAATTGTGCAAAAAGATGTAGCAGTTATAATTTTTTTTTGTAGACAGCTTTAATATTTTGAATGAATCAAAAGTATTTCACTAAATCTACTGGATCTTATCACTGGTTTGTCATTGGCAGTAAGAATGCAATTAATTGTGCAAAAAGAAGTAGCATTTTTTTTGTAGCCAGCTTTATTATTTTGGATGAATCACAAGTATTTCACTAAATCTACTGGTTCTTATCACTGGTTAGTCATAAGTAGTAAGAATGCAATTAAGTATGTAAAAAGAAGTGGCAGTTATCATCTACCTTTCTTTTTCGACGTTGGACGTCGAAATTCCTTCTAGCTAGTAAATAGTAAATAAGTATAATCTTTAACAATTTTTGGTACTGATCCGAATTCATAGTTTTACTTTTGAATATATTTCCTGGCATATACAGCAAACTGTAGTATTTACAAAAAAAATAATAAAGTTGCAGTTATCTTTCACCTGTCTAACCGCCTGTTTTTCGACTTAACCTTTTTTACTTTCTGTACCAAAAAAAGGGTTCCTCTTCTTTAAATGCAAAGGTCTTTTTATTTTGACACTTATACATTAGGTTTTTCGCAGCACCAGTTAATACCAAGTGCTGCCTCAGCATGCAAATTTGATAACGAATAAGGTAGTTTTGGCAAAGGGTTTATTAGTTTGAGTAGGTATGGTATAGATATAATAGGTACACATCACCTTTCTGCAAAGAAATGTTGACACAAGTGGGAGGCCGTAACATCCGACTATAAATCTCTACAGAACGCACTACACTGAGGAATAGTAGATTCTGTAAGGAGGTTGGAATGAAAATTCGATCCGAGTGGAAGATTCCGAAAGCGAGCGTAGTGAGCGTGAGGAACCACGAGTATCGAATTTTCATTCTAACCGAGTAGCAGACTATATTTTCTCCACGACCATCCAGTTCCATATCTGATTTATCCGATTTTTCACTAATTTTTTGACTTGCACTAAAATTTGTCTGAAAATAATTATTACAACGCGGCCATTTTTATCCGACACTGGCAGTTTCGAAATTCATGGCAACCTATGTCGTTTATATCAATTACAGAATATTCATTCCGTATCTTGTTATGGAATGAAAATACACGCAAAACGCATAAGAAGCAAGTGTTTCAGAATAAATATTCCAACTCAAGAGCGAGAATTTTTACATTCTATTATCAAAAATGATTTTGGAATTATTGCATTCAGTAATGGTCGTGGAGAAAATGATTTACTAAGGCAGTTTGTATTGATAGGTTATTTTGTATTAACCCATATTAAATAAATTGCTAGCGTATCAAACCCGCTTTAATGTTATATTAATTCTAGATGTGCCACAACAGTGTTTTTATTGGTAGTAATCAGTTCTATAAGCAGCAGAGTCTTGTTGAATAATGAACTACTTTTAATACAGCAATTTTGTTAAGAAATAAATTGTATCTTCTCAATGCGACGCATCTTGTTCCCAGTAAAGCACTTTCTCTACAATTAAGAAAGCAGAACAGCGTCCCCAAAAACGAATTGTATCCATTCGAACCTATAATCCACAAGAAGTTGATGGGGGTTCGTAGCGATCGGCAATCGCCGCGCGCCGTATTATTAGTTTCAACGTATTTGTTGCGCAGGTCACATTGTTGTTTGGAGTCGTCTAGCTGTCCTGTCTGAATTTTATTGATCGTACCAATACCTGATTCAATTACTTTGTTTTTACTTTGTATAATGTCAGATAAAGCAATAAAAGATTCTTATTTCGCACAACCCATCATTAGTATTGGACTTTATCATCTATGGACGACCATCTCAGCAAACCATGTTGCATAATAGATATCGTATGCAATGTTAAACGACAAGAACAATATCACACTAGAAGCTATTTAAATTTTGAGAAGTACAGTACTGATTTTTAGTGGTAAGTAGATGCTTTATTAGCTGTAGTAGCAAGCAAATATTATTATGGTTAATGTCAAGTTTCATTACAACTGCCAGTCGAAACTAATACAGTACTAGATTACACCTCCAAAATAGAACTTAATAATTATTGTGAGTATTCAGAGCAATAATGGCTATAGACCATTTTATGGTAGCAATAACTTCTATTTCCTATTGGCTAAATTATCCTGATATTATCACTACACAACGGTCTAGCAATTTTCGTTGTCTTACAGTAGGAAAGCATGTTGCTGTCACATACAGGGTGTTCATTTGAAAACTTCCCATCTCGATTTTCCTGCTTTAAAATGAAAATGTGGAAAATCGCTCGGACCCGTCGATTTTTATTTCGAGGGGGACATCTTTTGCGTATATTGTCAATCTTGTTACTTCAAGCCCCTAGAAGGGAGGGGGGTAAGATCTAAATCTTAAATAGATACCCCTATTTTATATATTTTTTTTGGATTCTGCATAAAATTCTGAACATTTTTTAATAAAAGCATTATTAGTCTATACTTAACAGTTTCCGAGATATTGACTCTTGAAAAATGACATTTTTGAACTTTGACAGCGTCTAGCTTTCTAACTGTACGTCTTAGAGCAAAACGGCTTACATGTCCCTATCTTCGATTTTTATTATCTTTCCAATAGTGTCAACTTCCGGTCAAACAGGAAGTACTAAATTTCTTACATCCGGTTTAACCGAAAGTTCACACTATTGGAAAGATAATAAAAATGGAATATAGGGACATCCGTTTTGACGTACACATAGAAAGCTCTGTCAAAGTTCAAAAATCTTATTTTCAAGAGTCAATATCTCGGAAACTGTTTAGTATAGACTAATAATGCTTTTATTAAAAAAATGTTCACAATTTTATGCAGAATCCAACAAAATTATATAAAATAGGGGTATCCATTTAAGATTTAGATTTTACCCCCCTTCCCTCCTAGGGGCTTGAAGTAACAAGATTGACAATATACGCAAAAGATGTCCCCCTCGAAATAAAAATCGACAGGTCCGAGCGATTTTCCACATTTTCATTTTAAAGCAGGAAAATCCGTGGTGGGAAGTTTTCAAATGAACACCCTGTATAGTATTAAACAGTTGTACAAAGAGTATTCTTATAAGGAATAGAAGGCTTTTTTCTCGGTGTAACAGCCACATAACTTCAATGACAACAATTCTTGTTCCAATAATGGTACTCTTAGAATTTATCTTGCCGTTAGTGTTAACAGGATAGTAGTAGTTTGGGCCTTAGGCGGTTAAAAAATATAGTTAAACAAAAACACTGCCGCCTATTCTCATGTACTAACAAATATTGATTGGCAGCAAATGCCTTAACACAAGATTAAGCAAACAAACACCCAGTAAGTTCAACAGAACACGTCAAACACTGTCCATCAATATAGCTCTTTGTGTACATCCAATACAAAGGGCCTAAGGTAATTAATAGTTCGGCAGTATTAATACCGAAAGGGTGAGGTATACTAAAGGGCGAAAGGGGGAGGTTCCACGCCTACGCTCCGCCGTAATGGTGAATTAATTTCGGGGTGGTCTACATACGGATTGATTGTTTGCGATGGTAGAAAATGGGGTTCTAATATATTTATATTAATAAATAGCCGATAAACCATTACACAGGCTGTTAATGAATGTCGCGTAGATATTTAAAGGAGTGCTAAATGCTCCCCAAGATAGAAAGAAGATACTTGCGGTCAAAAATGCTTCATTATTGATATACAGTGTGACCAGTCAAGTCCGCATCATATGGGATTTTTTTTATTAACAGCTTTAGTCGAAATTTGACTTTGGCATCAAGTTCTGCTTCGATCGAGATGAAAATTAAGCAAAAAAAAATAGTAGTTACGTGATTCGTAATATCTGTCAAATTTTAATTTTTTCTAAAAAATAATTCAAAAGTGGTGTTATTTCTGAAAATATCGAAAAAAGTTATTAGTAAAAGTTTTTTTAAATGCAGTTTCTAGTCCACATGCAAAATTTCCGCTACATAAGATAATTTTGATTTTTTACCCACCACTAAAATTTATTTTCCACTTAATGTATTACTTTCAGACACAAACTACGTTTTCAAATAATTTATGAAGTTACCTTATACAGGGTCAAAAACAAATAAACTTTGCATCACATGCGACCAAATTTTAATAGGCCAATTTTGATTTTTTAGAAAAACACACATTTAATATGGCGCTACTTTAAAGAAAATGTATTTGAAATAAAGCATTGTCAAAAATGAGAAGTTTTATGTAGGTTGCGTTGAGTCTTATTTTGCAAAAGTGGTGCAATTTACAAAATATGGGTAAAAAATCAAAGTTATCTAATGCAGCTAAAATTTGGCATGTGGGCTAGAAACTGCATTTAAAAAAACTTTTTCTATAACTTTTTTCGATACTTTCAGAAATAACCCCACTTTTGAATAATTTTTTTGGAAAAAATTAAAATTTGACAGATAATGCGAATCATGTGACTACCTACTATTTTTTTGCTTAATTTTCATCTCGATCGAAGCAGAACTTGATGCCAAAGTCAAATTTCGAATAAAGTTATTAATAAAAAAAAATCCCATATGATGCGGACTTTAATGGTCACACTGTAGGTACAGGGATTTTTTTGTTTTTCTCACAAATTTACCGAGATAATTATTTTCAATTTGGAACACTTATTAGTTTTTGGACTCTTAAAATTGTCGGATGCAGTATACAGGGTGTTATATTTTATTGCGCTACCGACCATTCTACTCTCCTATAATTTTTTCTTGTACTGGATTTACTGAATTTATTCTAAGTTACCCAGTGGCGCAGCGAGGGGGGGTTTTAGGGGTTAAACCCCCCCCCCCCCCCCAGACTAAGATGGTTTTTTACGGTTTAGACCAGGGCTGAAGCCTTTGAAAATGGTAAAAAGTGAAAAAAAAAAAAATAATAGTAGGATGAAACCCATTGGAAAAAGAAGAGAATATAACAAAAATGAAAGGAAAAATAATTTACGGGCGATCCGAGGTCTGGAATTTTTTTTGTTGATAAACCTCTAATCTAAAGTAAAATTTATTCTTGACATTATGTACCATATCCGAGGTTATTTGGTGAATTTCGTGTATAAAAGTCGTTGCCTAAGTTCCTCTAATATTTGGGGGCGGTTTATACCCCACAAAGAGGGTTAAATAATAAAAACGACACGAAAAAAGTAAGCGAAACTAAAAATAAACGCAGCCGTAATTCTATATGTTTTCACCAAATAAAGGGGCTTCCTAATACTGAATTTATCCCAGTTAAAAATTCCAGCAGTATAGTCATATTACTACAGTGTGGGTAACTTCAGTGGCACAGCCAGAATGTTGTATTAGGGGGGGGGGGGGGTTTCAAAAAAAAGAAGATTTCAAAATTTTAAAAAAGGCTATTTTTTTTTTTGGTCGTTAATTTTAATACTGTAGGAAAATTTGTATGAATACAAATTTTGTATTTTTTAAATTAATACCTGTTTAAAGGCTTTAGACCAGGGTCGATAATTTTTGAAATAAAAAAAAATAATAGTAGAATGAAACCCATTGAAAAAGGAAGAGAATATTACAAAAATGAAAGGAAAAATAATTTACGGGCGATCCGAGGTCGGGAAGTGGAAGGAGGTGAGTTTTTAAGGGTATAAAACGATTTATCTCGATTTCCGACAAAACTACAAGTCCTATGGAAAAACGTTAAATGGCAAAGTTGTAGGTAATAAAAAGATCTACTTAAGTACAACTTTTGTATTTACACTTTTTTCACATAACCTCAAAATTTATGTGAAAAATTCAAATAACCAAGTTTTTTATTTTTATCTTTTAAAAGAAAATTTTTTTTTCACGAAATTTGGTGAAAACGTACCTTTTTATGTCCCAAACACACTGTAATTTTTTTGATTTAAAGTATTTATTTTTTCACCTGATTTTGACTTAATATCGAAAACGCACCTTAATTTTCAATCGAAAATTCTGACGTCAAAATATCTGCTTTTTAAAAAAAGTCGGTGGGCTTTTTGCTCGTTGAAATCTCTACTTTCTGATGGTGTAAACAAAATATACATTACTATGGTAAATGTGATGAAATCCCCTTTAAATCCTACCTTTAATTATATTTAGAACAACTATTTTCGCATATTTTTTGCGATCTTTATGTTTTATGGATTTGTAATTTTTTTGTTTATCAATGTAACATGGATTCTTACGTTTTTTGAGTAATTAAAGTATAAATTTTAATAAATAGGTCAAAATTGTACATAATGATTAAAAAAAATTTTCGGATTCGAGTTTTTTTCGTTTCTTTGCATTTTTTGAGAACATTTACCATAGTAATGTATATTTTTTTTTACACCATCAGAAAGTAGAGATTTCAACGAACAAAAAACCCACCGCCTTTTTTAAAAAAGCAGATATTTTGACGTGATAATTTTCGATTAAAATCATATTTTTCTTGTAAAAGATAAAAATAAAAAACCGAAAACGGTTATTTGAATTTTTCACATACATTTTGAGGTTATGTGAAAAAAGTGTAAATACAAAAGTTGTAGATCTTTTTATTACCTACAACTTGCCATTTAACGTTTTTCCATAGGACTTGTAGTTTTGCCGGAAATCGAGATAAATCGTTTTATACCCTTAAAAACTCACCTCCTTCCACTTCCCGACCTCGGATCGCCCGTAAATTATTTTTCCTTTCATTTTTGTAATATTCTCTTCCTTTTCCAATGGGTTTCATTCTACTATTATTTTTTTTTATTTCAAAAATTATCGACCCTGGACTAAAGCCTTTAAACAGGTATTAATTTAAAAAATACAGAATTTGTATTCATACAAATTTTCCTACAGTATTAAAATTAACGACCAAAAAAAAAATAGCCCTTCCCCCCCCCCTAATACAACATTCTGGCTGCACCACTGAAGTTACCCACACTGTAGTAATATGACTATACTGGCTGGAATTTTTAACTGGGATAAATTCAGTATTAGGAAGCCCTCTTTATTTGGTGAAAACATAAAATTACGACTGCGTTTATTTTTAGTTTCGCTTACTTTTTTCGTGTCGTTTCTATTATTTAACCCTCTTTGTGGGGTAGAAACCGCCCCCAAATATTAGAGGAACTTAGGCAATGACTTTTATACACGAAATTCGCCAAATAACCTCGGATATGGTACATAATGTCAAGAATAAATTTTACTTTAGATTAGAGGTTTATCAACAAAAAAATGGTCTTTATGATGATCGAATATGGTTATACAGCAGGATAGTTTTTCTCCCCATTATGCCATAAACGTTCGACTATATATAAGTGAAATTTTTACAACCCGCTGGATAGGAAGAGAGGGTACCATTGAATGGCCGCCACGATCCCCGGACCTTAATCCTCTAGATTCTTTCCTCTGGGTCACCTAAAAACCAAGTTTACGTAACAATACCAGAAAATTTAGAGGAACTTAAGCAACGACTTATACACGAATTCGCCAAATAACCCCGGATGTAGTACGTAATTTCAAGAATAAATTTTACTTTAGATTAGAGGTTTATCAAAAAAAAAATGGGCAACATTTCCAACACTTTTTACAATAACACAAATTGCGTCTACATTACCGAAACGCAAAAGTAAATAGTGGGTGGTAATCCCTTTTTTATGCCCTATCCAACGATACATACCTTTCATTTGAAAAGCCAAGTTGGGGGTTGATACCCCCAAAGAAGGGTTAATTTTATGAATATACGAAAAAAATATTCCAAACTAAAGATAAACGCAATAAAAGCAGCAAATAAATAGGCTTTCTAATACTGAATTTAGTCCAGTTAAAAATTCCACCCTATATTATTTTTATTATAATATCCTTAGTGGTTTATTTTACGTCCTGTACAGTTAAAAACACATTCTTGCTCCCTTCAATTCGGACTGTCGGCATACCAGCGCTTCCTTATACCATTCTAAATAATTTAACTTTTAACTGAAAATAAATTCGTAATTTGCATTCATAGAAAAAGCAAATAAATCTAAATCCAACGCTAAGAGATTTTAGATGTAGGCCGGTAGTAAGACTAATTTGTCAGCGTTCTGAGATTTCAAAACATCTTCAGACAGATAGACCCCCAAAATACTGGAAGTATTTTCATCTCATTCGCTGCGTTCGAAAATTTTACTTTCGAAGGGATGTATTATTTAATTTAATTGATTACATTTTTTGATTTAAATTTTAATCAGTTGTATGATTTGTACTGTTATTTAAACAAAATAATCATATACAGGGTGAGTGTTTTAAAGTGTTACAAGGCGATATCTCGAAAACGGTTTAAAATATTTTCTTCAACTTTTAGTGAGGGAATAGGGAGATGGGGGGACATGTTTAAACATATCTTTGACGTCTACCCCCTTTCCACATTTGAGGGGTGGGGGGTAACTTTGGAATTTTAAACGAGATAATGTACTTTTTTTTTGGTAAATACGAATTTAGGTAAAAAACTACGTACGTATACAAAAAATGTTTTGATTTCCTCCCCTGGTAATGAAATTATGATTTATTTAAAATGATTTACCATTTAACCAACTTATTTATTAAATTTTAATAAAAAAAAATAAATACCAATAAATCAAGTTCACTTATTTTAAAATTAGTACCAGTTTCCTTGGATGCGTTGTTTTAACTAAAGTCAGTTGAGATTTTTTACGATTTAACGTTTATTTCTCAGTTTGAACAATTAAACATGGTAGCGAATTTTAGTGTGCAAGTTAATATGTTAATTTTGGGGGAGTGCAGAAAAAACTACAAACAAGCTGCATTAGCGTGGACGGAGAGGTTTCCTAATAATCCGAAATCTCACATGACATTGATTAAAAAATATAATATAAATTGATTAAAATATAATCAGTATATCATTCTTACATTAATCAGTTTCGAATAAGACGGCTTAATCACGGACTCCTTGATTTAATCAGTAGGCACTGTTCAATTTTTAGATCAATCTAATTTAATCAGTACTAGTGGCGCCGGAAGAGTCAAATATAGGGGGGGGGCAAGTCAAGATAAATTGAAACATAAAATTATCGTAGCAGGCACGTAGCCAGGATTTCTTCTCGGGGGGTGCTCACTGCGATCGCGCCAAAGGTGCAAAAAAAAGCGCCGCAGGCGAAATTTTTTTGGGTGCTACGCCCTTTTTTGAATCATGGTGCTTGGTTTTCAAGTGGAAAAAATAAAAAACACAACACAAAATTCTCAAGAAAAGCACAAAAACAAACCCGGTAATAATTCAGGTGCTTGAATCTCGTGCCTCAGGGGGGAGAGGGCAATTGTCCCCCCCCCCCCCCGCTATACCCGCGCCTACATTAAAAAAAATCTGATTTTTTTCGTGTTGGTTTTATATTGTATTAAAATTGTATTAAAAATTTGATAATATATATACATGACAAACCGCCACGAAGAAAATTTAATAGTGTAGGAAATGTTTAATGTGTCCTATATTGTCGAAATCAGAGCTCCAATAATATATGGATATTTCGCATAAAATTCATTTTTTTTTGTAAGTTTTATAAGTACAGTAATGTCCGCATATAACGAACTTCAAAAATGAACAGAATATGGTTCGTTATATCCGAAGTTCGTTATATCCAGTAATGAATACATTTTGTTTCATTTTTCATGTAAGGGAAAATGGTTCGTATTAACCGGAAGTTCGTTATAAACGGGTTCGTTATAAGCGGACTTCACTGTATGTTCTCGAGTTTCGGGGGGGGGACCCGGGCCCCTACCCTAGCTACGTGCCTGCGTAGTACAAATTTTAGCTATTGGATGTTTTTAAAATTTTAGTATCAGTTTATCAGTTGTGTTATATAATTTTTTTTAATCAGTATAGTATTTTGTTTAAATAAATCAAAATAGGATATGATATTTAATTTTCTAGGGGAGGGGGGGGGGCAAGTGCCCTGCTTTGCCCCCCCTCCCGGCGCCCTTGATCAGTACTGAGTTCATTTCGATTTAAAATTTAATGTTTTTTTTAAATGTGTAGCTGCTAATTTAGGATGTACTGAATAAAATATGATAAATTCGGTTATAGCGAAAAAGATATGAAAATATAGAAAATTTGGTTGTGCTAATGAGCATACAAAACTATAAAAAAGGGTCAAACTGACATTTAACAATATAATACAGGTAAGCAATAAGCAGAATGCTGTTAAAATATCTGTTTACATTTTAATGGCCCGAGCGACAGTTTTAAGGCACTACCGCCAATTTTGGTGGCTCAAATTTCCTTATCGTTAGCCAAAAATCTTTAAGTGGCGCCCAAGATTTTTATTGACAGGTCTAGACTGTAAAGCGTTAATTCTTTGACTATTAAATCTATGGACCCATAAAAGAGTACCTGTAATATCTTAAACGACCCTACACTGTGGAAAATGAACAAATACAACAGGTTTGCTAAGACATAGTTTGTATTGATAGCTTATTCTTTATTAACCCCTATTAAATAAATTGATAGTGTATCAAACCCGCTTTAGTGTTATATCAATTTCAGATTTGCTAGACCAATCTTTTTATTGGTGGTTATCAGTTCCATTAGCAGCACAGTCTTGTTGAATAATGAATCACTTTTAATACAGCAATTTTGTTAAAAAAATAAATTGTATCTTCTCAATGCGACGCATTTTGTTCTCAGTAACGTGGTTTTCCTACAATAAGGAAAGCAGAACAGCGTCCCCAAAAACGAATGGTCGAATTGACAAAGTCTTCTAGCTGTCCTATCCAAATTTGAATACCAATACATGTTTCAATTAATTTATTTTTACTTTGTTTTTAAGTTTTTTTAAACTTTGCATGTCACAATAGAAAGCAATAGAAGATTCCTATTTTACACAACCCATCATTAGTATTGTACTTTATAATCTATGGACGAATTTTACCATCTCAGTGAACCATGTTGCATAATAGACAATCATGCAATGTTAAACGATAAGAACAATTTCACACTAGAAGCTATATCAATTTTTGAAAACTACAGTACTGATTTTTAGTAATAAGTATATGCTTATTAACTTAAAAATTATAAGTATATGCTTATTATTTATTCTATTATATTGCTGTCACATAATATAGTATTAAACAGTTGTATAAAGAGTATGTGAATTCTTATAAAGAAATAGAAGGATTTTTATCAGTGTACGTTGATGTTTATTGTATAAAGTATGCTGCTGTTTTCTTGTACCATCCAGGTTAAGAACAGTGCTATTTTAAAATAAATAAAACTCGCTTTCGTATTTTTCATATGGCAAATCGTATAGAAAACCTTTTTATTATTGATTTCTATGATTAGAGATTAGAGAGAGCAAAATTTTATTTAAAAAAAATGTAACAACTTCAGTACTTAGTACAGTCCTAAGTTCTAAATTATCAACTGGAATGCTACTTCTAGAGCGTATCCAGTTAAAGCAAGTGACTGGCTTGCTTTAACTGCCAGTCACTTAAAAAAAACACCTTTAACGAGTGGAAATTTACAATGGACCCTTTGAATGCAGACTTTGCGGCGAAGAGAAGTCTAAATATCTGGGCAGCGTATTAATTATTCAAGTGATTTAAAAATAACCGAATTATAGTTATAGCCGGTTTTTTTCATTGGTGGTGCCTGAATGGGTTTATGTATATCGGTTTTTTACTAATTCACGGAACTGGCGACCTTTTTTTTAGAAGTTAGCAGTGTTGTTCGACGAACTACCGCCCATATTCCCATAATATAGTATTCGAGTGAAAAACCGGTTTTCATCCGGTTTTTAAAACCACTTGAAATCTCGGAAGTCGGTTATTAAAATAACTCGGTTATTCCCATTACTAAAAAAAAACTGTCATTATTACAAATTACGCCCTCTGGCAATTTTGTTAGAAACTATCGTGTACCATTGGATGACAATTGAAGATACTTACCTTTCTCTTTCAAACAAGCTTAAATTCATTAAAATCGGATAAGTCGTTTAGAAGTTATAGCGATTTTAATGATTATACATTGAATAGCTTCCCCCACTTTTATCAAGGTCGGTACGCCAATGAGCCTCAAACCAAAATGATGCAAAATTGTCTAAGCTTTCTAATGATGTAATCAGAGTTATACTTTAATATGGGAATTTTCGGAGAAATTTAGAATTTTAACAGTTACTTTTTATTGTGCCCCCCTTGCGGCGAAATGCGAAACTTAAAAATAATTTCCAGAACTGTCTTCGTGTTTTTAATTAATAAACATTTTGAGAAAAAAATGTTTAAATAATATCTTGTCCGTGAAAATGTTTAAATAGGTTGCAACTAAAATGCTGTTAACCATTTCAATCACTCGATGACTATACTTTTATTAACTTGCAACCACAAAGATTCAGATAAATAAATAAACAAGTAGGTAATACGACAAAACTGAAACCTAGGTACAACGGTACCTAGGCCTAGGTAAAGTACGAAGCAAAGCACGCACTAGGAGTGCAGAGCGGAAATACTAAGCGACTTGTCTGAAGGTTTTTACGCCTATGGCGCGGAAACCGCAGGAACACGGGGAGTTTAGTCGGTAGGCAGCCCCATCAGGGTTGAATCCGACACTACTCTGCCTCACAGGGTGCCAGTCTTTAGAAGATTCTCCTCGAAAGAAAAAAACAAAGATTCACTAAGCTTCCTGGCAGACCTTATTTACAAGCATCTTATTAAATTCGAAGCATTGCAATCTCGCAAATTGCGGCATGAAAAATTCCCACCCGGTCTTCGAACCTCTTATTTCCCTTATTAAAAAAAACATACAATTAACACAGCAGCATTTAAATATTAATAAAAATACAAAATAATATATGCAAACACGTACGTGATGTCGTTCGTACGTGTAATAGGTATAAACTAGCCGGAGTTTTTAATTTAAATTTCTTAACACTCTTGTACGGAAGCCATTTTACAGTGTAATTAGGAGCATTCATTACTTCTTGGTCGGTTTAAATTCACCTGGTACGTTTCACTTACTTTCAGCTTGTGGTTCTTGTTTGTTATAATAAAAATACCAGGTTATATCTGTTGTTAATAATGCTGATTTTCTATAAAGTAATACAGCACAATATTTATTTTAGCAAGATAACCCAAAATACTTACTCCCCTCACTGAAGAAAATCATTCAATACGAGTGTTTTTTTTGATATCGGTACAGACTGTCCGCGGATAGTGTTTACAATAGCACAAATAATGGATGAAAAATTTAATTTTTCGGGAAAAAGTCATTCTTGATAAAAAGTTTTGCTTGAAAAAAAAATGCAATTCACGAAGAGAAAATTTTGATATTTTATACAGGGTTCGCAAAAACTTCAAAAACATGATTTTTCAAGAGTAAACTATACCTTTATTTTTTATTTTTGACCAAAATGCCAATTAAAAAACTTATTTAGAATAACGTTTGTAATTTACATCCGAGATTTAAATCTTCGATTTTTTTAGTTTTTTTTAATTTTTAGAGGTAAATGGAAATTTTGCTGCTCAATAAAAATAATAATATAAAATTTTATTATACTATTTTCATAATGGGTGGTGTGTATCTTATTTTAAAATTTTAAATGCATTCCTACCAGCTTTTGTAAAAACAAGGAATTATTTAACCTTTTTATTACTTTGCTTTACGTATGGGATGGGGCAAATTTGAAGATGTCAAATAGCATTTGATGTGTTTTGAAAATGTTGACCTTAGAACAAAGGGTTTATTTATTAGTTCAATGTTACGATGCGGGTGAAAGTTTTTACAACTTTGTGATAGAGAAATTTAATCAAAGATACCCTAACGTTTACGTCTCAAAAATGGGACTTCATAAATTATTAAGAAAATTAAAAAATCGAAGATTTATTCTAAATCTCGGATTTAAATTACAAACGTTATTCTAAATAAGTTTTCTAATTGGTATTTTGGTCCAAAATGAAAAATACAAGTAGTTTACGCTTGGAGAAAAATCATGAGTTTGAAGTTTTTGCGAACCCAGTATAAAAAATCAAAATTTTCTCTTCGTGAATTGCATTTTTTGACAAGCAAAACTTTTGATCAAGAATGACTTATTCCCGAAAAATGAAATTTTTTATCCATTTGTGCTATTGTTAACCCTATCCGCGGACAGCAGTCTATATATGGGTTACCACAAAAAGAAAGCCTATGATCCCTAAAATACTCCGTTTAGACCTACACGGGATCGTTTTTTACAACATATTTTTGCGCCTATTCCATATTTTTCCCGGTAACAAAAAACCGTATAACCATTAAAACATGTATCGAATAAAATATTTTTATTAGATGATTTTTTAATTCCTACAAGGTTATCTAATTATCACAAAAACTAAACTAAAAGTAAAAGTAAACCCTATTTTTATAACTAAAATATACTTTTTAGGAACGAAATACTTAGTTTATTTTGTTGTTTTTTAAAATATGGAGAAATCGTTTAGGTAACTTTCAGTGAGCGCTGTATAGTCTATCCCTTACTACAATGGAACAGAGAGAGGGACGAACTAACTTAAAAACAATGATCTGTCGTTGCTCCGCGTGGTTTAAGTTGAACCGAGTAATTCGAAACAGATCATTTGATTGTCGTTGTTGGTGGGATGGTGGGTGATTGGTGTCTGATGGTATGGTGTACTTTTAGTGCAAGTGCGAGGTGCATGACTGCAAACCTAATTTGTGTTTCGTTATATAAGTGTTGTGTAGGTGTGTCCTTATATTCAAGGTTTATTTGTGTTTATTTTCCCATTAACCATAAATTTGATCCTCTGTTGTTGTTAACGTCCTTTATAATAAATAAAAACTAATCTTATTTGGTTTTTCGCGGTTGTAAAAGTAAATGTTTTTATATAAAAAACATTATCGTTAATTTTTGTGTTTTTTTATTCAGCCTTATCCCAACTGATATGTTTCCTTAAATAAGAACTTGTACGCCGTTTTATTGTTTATTACGATTTCCTTACTTTATTTTCTTAAAATAAAGATCACTGCTGATAGTCTGGGACAAAATACCTATAGAATAATAAGTATTATATGTAAAATAAGGCCATCAACTGGCCATATTAAATAAATTGCTAGTGTATCAAACCCGCTTTGTTGTTATATCAATTCCAGATTTGCTAGAACAGTGTATTTATTGTTAGTAATGAGTTCCATTAGCAGCACAGTCTTCTTGAATAATGAACTACTTTTAATACAGCAATTTTGTTAAGAAATAAATTGTTTCTCGTCAATGCGAGACGCATTTTGTTCCCAGTAAAGCGCTTTCTCTACAATTAAAAAAGCAGAACAGCATACCCAAAAACGAACTGTGCCCATAAAAATCTATAATACACAAGACGTTGGTGGGGGATTCGTAGCGATCGGTAATCGCCGCGCGCCGTATTATTAGTTTTAACGTATTTGTTGCGCAGGTCACATCGTTGTTCGGAGTCTTCTAGCTGTCCTGTCTGAATTTGAATATTATTGATCGTACCAATACCTGATTCAATTAATTTATTTTTACTTTCTATTTAAGTTTTTTAAACTTTGCATGTCAGATAAAGCTATAGACGATTCTTATTTCGCACAACCCATCATTCGTATTGGACTTTACAATCTATGGATGAATTTTACCATCTCAGTAAACCGTGTTGCATAATAGATAATATGCAATGTTAAACGACACGAACAATATCACACTAGAAGCTATTTAAATTTTTGAGAACTACAGTAGGTACTGATTTTTAGGGGTAAGTATGGTTTATTAAATGTAGCAAGAAAATATTATTATGATTAGTAACAAATTTCATTACAACTGCCAGTCGGAACTAATATAGTATCTATATAAAACCAGATTACACCCCCAATAGAACTTGATAATTGCTGTAAATATTCAGAGCAATAATGGCTATTAACCATTCTATGGTAGCAATAACTCCTATTTCCTATGGGCTAAATTACCGTAATATTATCACTAACGCAACGGTCTAGCGATTTTCGTTGTCTTACAGTAGGAAAGCGCGTTGCTGTCACATAAAGTATGAGAATTATTATAAGGAATAAAAGGTTTTTCTGCGTGGAAATAAAGAAAGCAACACAAAAACATATTATGCAGGGTGTTCTATTTAAAATAAGCAAGTTTGTGACAACTTCCGGTATAACAGGAAATTGCATATGATCGTTGTTATTTCAAACCTCATTATCCAAATTTGCAGGATTCAACTCGCATCACTTTCCAAAATATTCTAATGGACATCAGTCACCGTGAGACACCCGGTATAAGAACAATTCATAAGGTTTTTACCACATATAAAACGGGGTTAAATAAAGTGGAATTTCTTAAAATATCCAAAAACCTAGAGCTTTAAAAAATTCCACGACCTTAAGCATCGTCATCAATTTCTCGAATTCCTGAAAACAACTGCCGGTGCGCTTTGAAATACCCAAAATGGCGGCTAAATGGCCAAGACACGTACACTCGGCGGTTGTATTTGATTGACAAACAATTAAATAAGAAAAATGGGTCTAGGTAAGGTTTTTCGACAACGGGCACCAAATAAAACGCCAATAAAACAATTGTAACAAATAAGATCGGCCAACCATTACGAGTCCTATATATTATACAGGGTGCCCGGAAATGATAAGCAAAAAATTTAGGGGATAATTCTAGACCGAAAATAAATGCTATCTGTTCCTATAACATTTTTTCAAAAATTGATTATTAACAGAGTTACAGGGTGTTAAAGTTAAATTTTATTTGCAGTTTTAAAATACATAATATGTTACTAGAACAATAAATTAAACATTGAGATCAAAGGTTCAATGGTCGTCCTTCCTCTTCTATGCATAAATTAATTTTTCCTATAAAATTCCGACGAACTCCATGAAATATTCCTTCTTTTGCTATGCTATGTTTAAGATTAAAAATGAATTAAAATGTTTTCGTATTTATCACATGCAAGCAATGCTATTTTAACGTTTTTCTCGAAAACGGTTAGATTTATCGAAACAAAAGTAGTATACGTTTTTTATGTCAAAAGGTTAGGAGAATAAAAATATTCAGTCAAAATGCGCATACAGTGTAGGACAAAAAAGTTGGGACCATTCTAATTAAAGTATAGGCTCCTATGTGGCGCCCTCTACAAAATGTGAAAAAACGATGGGCAAATTTGTATTTCTCATCCCGAAAAAGCCCCATATACGAGATTGCGTCAAAATATTATGAGCGTGGCAATAGATACCTCTCGAGGTACCTATTGCAAAAAAAGCAAATAAAATTTAACTTTAACACCCTGTAACTCCATTAATAATCAATTCGAAAAAATGTTATAGTAAGAGTTAGCATTAATTTATTTCCGGTCTAGAATTATCCCCTAAATTTTTTGCTCATCATTTCCGGACACCCTGTATATACACACTACATTTGCTTCAATTTATTTTACACATCAGAGAAAACAAACAACAAAAAGTTTGTTATAACAATATAGTTTACAAGTCAATATGTATATAAAAATATCAGCCGATTATCAAAAGTAGTTCGTTTCTATACCTTTTTTGTTTTGATCGGTACTTATAGTTACACAGAAAAATCCTTCTATTCGTTATAAGAATTCACATACTTTTTATTATACAACTGTTTAATATACTATAATATGTGACAGCAATGTGCTTTCCTACTGTAAGACAACAAAAATTGCTAGACCGTTGTATAGTGATAATATCACGGTAATAAAGCCAATAGGAAATAGGATGTAAGCTGATTTTATATACTGTATTAGTTCCGACTGGCAATTGTAATAAAACTTGACATTAATCATAATAATATTTGCTTGCTAGGGTTAATAAAGCATATACTTACCACTGAAAATCAGTAGGTACTGTGGTTCTCAAAAATATAAATAGCTTCTAGTACGATATTGTTCTTGTCGTTTAACATTTTAACTTTAACTTTACATGTAACTACTATTTATTGTGATGGTGTTTGTAAAGTATTCAATAAATAAATAAATAAATAAATAAATAAATAAATAAATAAATAAAACATTGCATGTGATTATCTATTATGCAACATGGTTTACTAAGATGGTAAAATTGGTCCATAGCTTACAAAGTCCAATACTAATGATGGGTTGTGCGAAATAAGACCATTCTTTTGCTTTATCTGACATGCAAAGTTTAAAAAAACTTAAGAACAAACTAAAAATAAATTAATTAAAACGGGTCTTGGTACGATCAATAGAATTTACATTTATACAGGGAACAACGCTGTGACCTGCGCAACAAATACGTTCAAACTAATACTACACACGCGGCGACTGCCGATCGCTACGAGCCCTTACCAACGTCTTGTGGATTATAGGTTCTGACGGATACAATACGTTTTTGCGGACGCTGTTTTTCTTTCTTAATTGTAAAGAAAGCTCTTTACTGGAAACAAAATGCGTCGCATTGATAAGATACAATTTATTTCTTAACAAAATTGCTGTATTAAAAGTAGTTCATTATTCAACAAGACTAGTGCTGATAATGAAACAGAGTACTACCAATAAAAGCACTGTTCAAGCCAATCTGGAATTAATATAGCACTAAAGCGGATTTTTTACACTAGCAATTTATTTAATATGGGTTAATAAAACATAAGCTATCAATACAAACTATGTCTTAGCAAACCTGTTGTATTAGATCATTTTCCTCAGTGTATTAATTGGTTGTCGATAAACTATATAATCTAACACTAGAACATATTAAGCCACCCAAGAAAGAAGACAAACGGCTTGTATCCTTCAATGAATTTTCTAAACGCGCGGGGTTATTCAAAATAAAATGCAAGAAGGAAATATATACGACCCACAGTCAGGATTAATGTTTTCTAAATCCGTAACAGTTTTCTTATAAAACCCAGCTCTTTGTACGCTAATGCGTTCCAGCATGCTACAGTAATTCTAATTAATTTTGGCGTTGAAAATAACGTTAACGATTTAACGGCATCATTTTCTATTAATTTTATTTATTTAACAAATTACCTACTTACAATGCTTGGACACGTTGATGTTTTTCTGATAAAGGCTACTTTTCTTGTTTGTGGCAGCATAATAAGAAGTGCAAGGCAGCTAAAAATTTTTTGGCCCCTACTAGTGGTACACTGAGGAAAATGATCTAATACAACAGGTTTGCTAAGACATAGTTTGTATTGATAGCTTATTTTGTATTAACCCATTTTAAATAAATTGCTAGTGTATCAAATCCGCTTTAGTGATATATCAATTCCAGATTTGCTAGAACAGTGTTTTTATTGGTAGTAATCAGTTCCATTAGCAGCACAGTCTTGATGAATAATGAACTATTTTTAATACAGCAATTTTGTTAAGAAATAAATTGTATCTTCTCAATGCGACGTATTTTGTTCCTAGTAAAGCGCATTCTCTATAATTAAGAAAGCAGAAGAGCGTCCCCAAAAACAAATTGTATCCATTAGAACCTATAATCCATAAGACGTTGGTGGGGGTTTGTAGCGATCGGCAATCGCCGCGCGCCGTATTATTAGGTTTAACGTATTTGTTGCGCAGGTCGCAGGTCACATCGTTGTTCGGGTTTGTTGTCTTCTACCAATACCTGTTTAAATTAATTTATTTTGACTTTGTATATAAGTTTTTTAAAACTTTCCATGTCAGATAAAGCAATAGCTAGACACTAACAGCTAGAAAACTCCAAACAACGATGTAACCTGCGGAACAAATACGTACAAACTAATACTACGGCACCCGGCGATTGCCGATCGCTACAAACCCCCACCAACGTCTTGTGGATTATAGGTTCTAGCGGATACAATTCGTTTTTGGGGACGCTGTTCTGCTTTCTTAATTGTAGAGAAAGCCCTTTACTGGGAACAAAATGCATCGCATTAAGAAGGTACAATTTATTTCTTAACAAAATTGCTGTATTAAAAGTAGTTAATTATTAAACAAGACTGGAACTGATTATTACCAATAAAAACACTTCTCTAGCAAATCTGAAATTGATATCACTAAAGCGGGTTTGATACACTAGCAATTTATTTAATATGGGTTAATAAAAGACAAGCTCTCAATACAAACTAATAGTGTACCCAACGAAAGATTGCATGAGACGAAAGGGGGAATTTTGGCATAAAAACCGCTTTAAACTAGATTTACTGGTCAAACCATAGGCGTCCACAAAAACTATGATCTGTGAACAAAAATACGTCTTTATTAATTAATAATTTTTTTTTGCACAAATATTGCAGGCAAACAAATCTACAATCTAATTTCAAATATAAATAGTTTAAAAAACCTGAATAACATGCTTGAAAAAACCCAATTACAAAATCAGAAAAAACTCATTTTCTGTGATACTATTAGATCAGTAATTTTTTATTTCAATACCAAAAATGGAATGCATAAATGAAATATGTAAAAGTATTCTAAAACTATAAAGACGTAGTAAAGCAGTGGCTGCATATGAAACATTCATCTTCTGAGCCAGCGTGTATATCAATTAATCGGCCTGTAACATTACAAACATAGCAATATGCCGTGAATTCTAGAGCAGCTCCACGATGTATTTGGTTAATTTTACTAAAAGTTTTCTAAATATTATACATTTAGTAACCACGTCGTCGCGTCGCGTTGTCGCACGATCCATACACGATGAACATTATTGTCAATACTTCTTTTGTAATATACATTATTTTTGGTATGCATAGCATAATAACACCATTACTATTAAGATTAAGGTTTTGACTAGTGTTGGGAACACTCGAGTGAAAAATAACCTATCACTCGGTTTTTCAATCACTTGAATTATTCGGTTATCATCGGTAATCATTCGAGTGACGAAAATTCGGTTTTTATTTTCCAACGACCCGCATTTCATTCATACCAATCACTTATTGCGGCTAGACAAAGTAGTTTACGGAACTGGCGACCTTTTTTTTTAGAAGTGGCAGGTGTATTGAAAATTCAAGTGATTTTTTTTTACTACTTTATGAAACTGGCGACCTTTTTTTTTTACAAGTCAGCAGTGTTGTTCGACGAACTACCGTCCATATTCCCATAATATAGAATTCGAGTGTTATTCCCATCCCTAGTGTTGACAATAATACACTGGCTATTTCCAGTCGCTCAACTAATATGCCAAGGCAACAATCGATTGCTAACTTCAAAATGTAATTGACATGCTGGAAATTATCGTTTAGAAACGAATCTCTCGCTGAGTTGGATCAAAGCTATTAGTGATCCTGTAGTGACTATGTAAAGACTGTTACCTATTTTACCTCAACTTAATGTATAACTGTTAACTGTTATGAAACAAAACATTAATTTTGGATTGCACAAAAACTTTTAACAATAATATATACATATATTGATTTTTTTTTTTGGCTACATGAGATAATCAAGGTACTTATATTTTTAGTATGTCAACATATATTTATTTTTTGGCACAAATTGTATGCTCTCTTTAAAAAAATTCCTTTCGTATTACTGAAATTAATACAATGAACACGAAATTAATTACGATCTAAAAATTTCCTATTTGATTATTTTAATGGAACTCTTAATTTACCTATACTGATAACCCAAAAACCTCCTCACTTTGCCAACATTTCTTAAAAGTAAGGTCATTATCGATCCAAGTTTTATCTAAGTTTCCTCTATATTTGTATTTTAAATATAGAATATAGGGCTTTTCAACTAAGATTTTTCGTTTAATTGACATTTTCACCTGTAAAATCCATTTGCTCTTAAAAGTTTTCTCAACGAATACTTGCGATAACAAAAATCTATCTCACTTTTCAGTTTAACCAGCAATTTATTGCATGTAGGAACAAAATGATATTCACAGTAAATTTTTTTCTAAAGTTAATTGAAATGTCTCCGATTCAATTTTTTGAATTATAGAGGGGCGGGGACTTTTTGTGCCAGGCGAAGATAAGGGTTTTCCCGGGCTATTTTTTGTCTTTTTTCGTTCTCCTTTCTTATTTTACACACTGTTCTTTGGCTAACCCCAGTATACAAAGCAGCCTTAGCAGTACTTGATGTAACTGACAACATTTATTTTTAGCCTTCTCATCGCAAACACTTTCAACTTTCAGCACTTGCCACGATTTCTCTTGCTTCACTTATAATCGTTTTTCCGCCTTTACTTGCCATCGCGTACCACTACTGATGTCTCGTTGTCCGCGAGAATTGGACAGACCACAGCGAGTCGCCGATATTTTTAACAATGATAATATATTGATTTACTCCGATCCTTTGCGCTGGTCCACTATTAGTCTCGGCAGATTACGCGATGTTGCGCGATCGTCAAGCGATCTGACTTGTGAGACATGTGTTATTGTTTTAAATTGAAAGGGAATAATAAATTAATGTCGTAATAAAATCGGTTTAAATCGGCAATGCGTGAAAACAACTCCAGGTTTGTTGCAGGCAAAAATTCCTGAACATATAAGCCATTGATAAAAATGTTATTGCAGAGGGGTAATATATTGCGCAACAGTGTAAATACTTTACCACATTCTTTGAGGATGCATTCTTTTAATGGTCGAACTAATATGTCTTACAATCCAGTTGTATTAGATCATTTTCCTCCGTGCACTGTATATTATATTCGACGTTGAGACTTTACTTCCTATTTCATTCTTCACCACAATGCATTTTTAGTTTAAATAAAAAGGTAAGCATCCTTTGCATAAAACGGGGTAACGTTAATTAATAACATTTCCTATACGGACGCGAGGTTATACATTTAGGAACAGGGCTAATCAAAACACTGTGGGAAAGCTCCGGACACCGTATGTATAACTCTAATGAATAGGACTCGAGGGAAAAATAAACTAAATTGAAATAATTTTTTACACGTTCCGCCTCTTTGGTCGAGTTAATGTATGGTTAACGTTCATGTTCTCGCCACCATTGAACAAAACTAAAAACGTCCATACTACCGATTATGTCAAGACTATGAGAAGCTATTTTTTTTTAAATTTAAATCATCAAAAAAAGCCTTAGAAAAACAAAAACTAACCAATATTTCTTAACAAACTCCAAGCATTTGCTTTGGTTTGGCAGAAAAGACGTGTAGCGCGATTCTGTAACGAAATAACTCGAACCTATAGATAACGTTACATTATAAACCCCAAGTTTAAACAAGAAATTCACCTAAATAATGTTTTATATCGATATAGCCTAAAATATACACGGTGTTCCATTTAATCTAAAGTTAAGGTCGTTTTCGGTTAAAACGGAAGTGATAATGCAATGTCATGTCATAAAACGCAAATAATATCACATATAAACCCACCAAATCTTGTTTCTGTAATTTATAGTTATTTATGTACCGTGCGAGCAAAAATTATTTGCATCAAAGAGGGCCTTTTATCTAAGGACGTAATGTTTAGCCGTAGAGTTTAATACCTGTTGGGTGTCAGTAACTACCTGACTTAACAATCAATCAGTTATTCCGTCATCTTTGACAGTCGTTACAAGTAATTCGATTCATCGCTAATTTTTCCAATTTCTTGAACAATTCACACAATGGGCTTTACGAAACAGCACAAAACATTCATGGTTGAAGCGTATTTTTGAAACGGGGTTAGAGTAAATGGTGAGTAGCAATACAATCCGGGTTTGTGCATGGACGAACAAACCAGAACATTTTCCTAACGTTGCTTTTATTGCTGGGGATTT
This sequence comes from Polydrusus pterygomalis, assembly GCA_963969555.1. Lineage (NCBI taxonomy): Eukaryota > Metazoa > Arthropoda > Insecta > Coleoptera > Curculionidae > Polydrusus > Polydrusus pterygomalis. The sequence continues at coordinate 31,914,725 of OZ018382.1, forward strand.
TTATCATTTCCTGAAAAGAACCGTGGCTGTGTTTAGGGAGACAGGTTCTATACAACGCAAACGTTCGTAATATAAAGCAAAATAAGCCAACAAATTGTATAAGATGCCTGTCCCAAGAACTCTTATGGAACATGCAGGACCATTAATTCTTAAGAAGCAGCTAAATTTATTTTCTTATAAAGTGCTAGTATCACAAGAAATACACGCCGCAGATTTTGAAAGACGCAGGAATTACTCTCAATGGTTTACCCAAAATTTATTGGAAATAAATGATTTATTAGAACTCACATTTTTTTCGGATGAAGCCTGGTTCCACCTCTCCGGTTATGTGAATTCTCAGAATACACGCATGTGGAGTAGTGAAAATCCCCATTTTTTTGAAAATTGGTGTATGGTTAGCTGTTTCCCGAAGAAGAATTGTTGGTCCTATTTTTTCCATGACATAGTTACAGCACAGCGGTATAGAGACAATATTTTGAATCCATTTGTGGGGCAATTACTTGACGACGAACTACGTTTTGGATATTTTCAACAGGACGGTGCAACCGCCCATAGAGCCGCCGAAACTATTAACTACTTACGCAATTTTTGCGACGACAGATTGATCAGTTTTCGATCAGACATTGAATTCCCACCTAGATCACCTTGTTTAACGGTTATGGATAATTTCTTTTTTTCTCATTTAAACTTTAACTTTTAACTTTTTTTAAAACTCCAGTTGCAAATTTAGAACAATACAAGAAAGGGTTATCCAAGAATGTGGTAACATTTCTCCAAAGATGCTGGACACTTTCGAAAATATGAAGAGACGTGTGAATTTATGCTTGAAGCATGGCGGTGGCCAATTTCAGCAATTTATGTAATTATTTTTATTTTTCTTTCTGTATATTCTTACTTTGTTAATTTTGTAAACAACAAAAATAAATTTGTATTTGTCTACTTATTTTATTACTCATTAGTTTGGCATATTATTATGTCATAATATGAATTTGACAAAATTTTAACCTAGATTCGGTTAGTTATATCGTCCCCATTTCATGACAAAATTTTAACCTAGATTCGGTTAGTTATATCCAGTGGCGGTCCCAAGGGGGGGGGGGGGCTTTGGGGCACACAACAATTTTTTTTTCTTTTTTTTTTCTTAGAAACCAATAGAGTAGGATAAAATATATTTCAATAAAAGTTATTGGAAATAAAGAAACACAAAAAAATCGTATTATACAGGGTGCTCCATTTATTGTAAGCTAGTTTAAGATAACTTCCGATGTAAGCGGAAGTCGCATTGAAAAGAGCGCCTCCAAAAACCCCATTATCTACATTTGCAGGATTTAAATCGCATTACTTTCAAAAATATTCTAATGGACGACCACCCCATGGGGGCCTGAAGCCGCCGCCCCCCCCATGAGCCAGGTTAAAGCGCATGTAATAAAAATAACTTGCAACTGAATCCACTTATTTTATTTGCTGCTGCCTTATATGTACATACATATATTAGAAGTCTTTGGTTTTAACCCAAATGTAAATAGACTAAATAGTGTGATTGTTTTATGATGATTCATGTGTTAAGTGGATGCGCTTCTTTCGGTTTTTTTTGTGCATTATTTCATAGTTCATGTTCCCATTTTATTAAAATAAACTCGATTGAAAATGAAGAGAAGTTGCGAAGATATCAGACATTTCTTTAAAAAGAGTGTGAAGGTTGATAATCCTAGTTTAAGTGCGGGTTCTAGTTCTACAGAATGTACAAGAAAGCCAGAGTCTGAATTAAATAAAACTGTGTCTGCCAGTGGCGTATATAAGGGGGGGGGGGGTTATGGGGTCTGGACCCCCCCTCCCCCCATTGACGCTAAAGCCACGTGACGCTCATCTTATCATCATCATCTGCCAGTGCAAATAGATTCCGAAGAAATTATAGATAAGTTAGCAATAAGATTTAATTTAATAGTAAATGTAAATTAATGTTCCCATTTTGATTATATTAGCTTTTAATTTAAAGTCAAACTGAATGCCAAAGTCGATGCCAAACTTAATTATTATTATTATTATAATCTTTGATTCAAATATAAAACAAATAATACTGTAGATTCAGCTTTTGATTAAACCATCACCATGTCAATTAATTCAGCTCCGACTCCAATAACTGCTCAAAAGTAGAAATTCTCTGAAAGATAGGTAAAAATATTAAACCCCCCTTCTAACCGCACCGGGTTGTTTTTGTAACTTTCTTGAGGATTTTGTGTTGTGTTTTCTACTTTTCCCACTTCAAAACTAAGCACCTTGATTCAAAAAGGGGCGTGGCACACAAAAAAATTTTCGCCTGCGGCGCAATTTTTTTTTTGCGCCTTCTGCGCTATTTTCTCTTATCCGCGCCTGACAGTGTCGGACCCCCCCTCTGCAGTAAGCGACCAAGCCCCCCCCTTTAAGAAATCCTGGGACCGCCACTGGTTATATCGTCCCCATTTCATTGTGATATAAAACAAGCCCTACGTTTTTTTAATCCAAGCCCTCTTTGATGCAAATAGTTTTTGCTCGCACGGTATGAAAGCGATGAGTCACTGTTAAAAATTTTGGACTGGTAGTAAGTAGTAATAGGTCAGATCATTTCTCAATCGTATTATCAAGCTGATCCAGTTATAGATGACGTCGAATTCCATCAACCAACATGTCCACATATTAAAAAACTTACATAGCAAAAACATATTTTAATTTCGGCCTAAAGCTGCCAGCAAATTACCTACTTATAACAAAACATTCTTTAAAAACATTCCTTGTCTATTAAATCACCAGAACCCAGGCTTATTAACTTTTTCAACAATAGAATGACATAAATCGATTTGTAGGCTGACATTTTACAAAACCGGAAGTCCTCGTCTGTCTATGATCCCAAACAAAGCTTTCAAGAGGAGGTAGAAAGATAGTGATCTATCTTTTAAACGGCATCACGCCAATTTTGGTGTAGTTTGGGAGCAGATGACAATTTTTATTTAAAAGAAAAACGGGATTTCATAAATGTTGGAAATAAGAGTATTTTCCAAGTTAACTAATTTTTTGCACCAATAACATTTTAGGTAAATTCTGTTCAATGACCGCTGACCGTTACGCCCTATTCTCCATATTTGCGGTACGTCGTAAATTAATTCAGTCAGTTTGACTTACCTGTGGTAAAGGTTATGATTTTTCTTAGGCTTGATCTACATAAAGACGACCGCATGTGAACAAGTAAAATACAAGCGCGTTTTTTAAAATTTTTAATTATTATTTTTATACTGTTAGGGGAACTAGGGGATAGTTGATCACAGTTTTATATATTTCATTGTAAAATTCCAAATATGTTTAATCTAATTGAACAAAGGTAAACATATAACTGTACCACTATTTATCTATATAGTTTTAAAAATTTAAAACCCTTTTAAAGCTTTTAAGTAAAAAAATAAATCGTTTTTTAATTTAATGCATATGTATCAAGTATCCCCACTATGTGGGTTACTTGATCATAGGGTAAAGGAGACTTGATCACTTATTAAATACATAATAAAACCTACTTATAAAGCAAAAAATAATGTATTTCCTAATAAGAACACTTTACAAAAAACAATTTAAGCCATTTCAAATACATCAATCTTTTTCTGAAATGTGTAATACACTCGTTCTCCTTTTAAAATAATGTTAGGATCCGGGGTTATGCCAATAATGTCTTCGAACTTTACGTCACTGGTGTCTGATTCGACAATTGAAAACATTTTTTTGGTTTTGTCTCTATGCATTTTAATGAAGTCACTGTATATTCACCAACCTCATGGTCAATGGAATTCACCACGCACAGATGTTTATAGATAGATGATAGTAGTCTTCCTGCTTTAAAAACTGCAATTACAAATTTTCCAACTTTTAAATTATCAACATTCACGGAAGTGAGTTCTGCATAGTCTTCTTCAACTTCATTTATCGAGTCATCTGACTCTCTAAATGAAATTTCTGAATCATCTGAAGAAGATGAAGATGACACAAGAATTTTTTTTTTTACTTTTTCTACTTTTGTTTTTTTTTGTTAAAAGTGTTTTATTTGCATTTTCCATTTTTTGCCTCTTTTTTTCTTGGCTTTGTACATTCTTTGCGTTTATAAAAACGCGGCATCTAAAAGGAAAAATGTAATTTGACAATTGCTAGTTTGAAAAAACAATGTTAGTGACTATGATCAAATATCCCATGTTGTGATCATGTATCCCCACATTGTCGGTGCTCAAGTGTCCCTGAAAGAACCTAATTCAAATAAAAATAAATTTCAACTTACTATTTAAATGTAGAATAACTTCAATATGTGTGTCAAAACCACTGTTAGACAACACTTATTTTAAAATTTAAACAACTAGAATATGTTCAATAGCAAATGAGATATGATAAAAAAACTAGGAGCACATTTATTTACTTTTCACTATGTAAAACCAACGACGAACTGCACCGCGTCTTAACAGAAAAATGGCTGTTGCTGATGAAGGTCAATAGGCTGGACAGATTGTTACTTTTTACTCTGAAAGATATAAATCTCTAAAAGGGATCAGAGTTTTGAATAATTTCAATGAGATCAAGTATCCCTAGTGATCAACTATCCCCTAGTTCCCCTAATGAAGTCAGAAATAAGTAAATTATTTAGGGTAAAAGGTATCATGGGATCAAACATTTTATTTTTGAAAATCAGTAGGAATTTCAAAATACAGTTTTTTAATAAGTAAAATAAATCATGTTCGCAAGGATCATTATCATCATCAGATTCGTTCAAGTTAATAATAAGGTGAATAGTATCTGAAGAATCGATAAATCTTTCCCGTTCCCACACATCATTTATAATTTTATTAGTGTGTGTTACATAATTTTTCCATTTTTCCACTGGTACATTTTCTATGGCTTCATTCCACAGACCCAAAACAACGTCATTTGTTACAGGATGCATAGAACTTATTTTTGCATCATAATAGCGCTCGACTATTATCCAGATCTGATCCTTCATTTCAAATGGTGAAACCGGAATTTATCTTTGTTCTAACCATGCAACAAGTAATCTTGTTGAACAACTTGTATTTGGAATTTTTTCAATTAGCCGAGAATGGTAGGTGGCGTTATCCATGATAATAAGCGACGGTTCTTTCATATTTGGTAACAATTTTTCTTCAAACCATTTCTCAAAGTTTTCACTATTCATCGAACCATGATAATCACCAGATTTCAGGCCATCAGACTTGAATATCAAACTTGCAATATTCATAAATGAACCAGCATGTAGAATAATTTACCGTACACCCTATGACGATTTTTTTAAACTGTACATCCAGGTTTCATCCAGAAAAACAGGTTTTAAGGGAAATTGATACCTTATACAGGGTCAAAAACAAGTAAACTTTGCATCACTTGCGACCAAATTTTAATAGCCCAATTTTGATTTTGTAGAAAAACACACATTTAATAGAGCGGTACTTTAAAGAAAATGTATCTGAAATAAAGCATTGTTAAAACTGAGAAATTTTATGTAGGTTGTTGCATTGAGTCTTATTTTGCAAATGTGGTGCAATTTACAAAATATAGGTACGAAATCAAAATATCTTATCCAGCTGAAATTTTGCATGTAGGCTAGAAACTGCATTTAAAAAAACTTTTTCTTATAACTTTTTCGATATTTTCAGAAATAACCCCACTTTTGAATTATTTTTTGGAAAAAAATTAAAATTTGACAGATAATGCGAATCACGTAACAACTATTTTTTTGCTTAATTTTTATTTCGATCGAAGCAGAAATTGATGCCAAAGTCAAATTTTGAATAAAGCTATTAATAAAAAAAAATTCCATATGATGCGGACTTTACTGGTGACACTGTATATGTACCAGATCATTGATAGGTGCTGTGTGTGTGGGTATTACTTTATTAGTATTTTGCTTCCGGACTAAAATTTTAAAGTATCAAACAGCTCCCGCATTACTTGCCAAATTTCGGAAAAAAGGGTCTGCCCATTACAATGGTAATCAGCTTATCCTCGATGGTGTTATATATCCCTGTGTAAAAATATACGGACCTGTCGTTAGTAAACATGTTTTATTTGTTTTTGAAAGCTGCCCCCCGTCGGGCCTTTTTGCTTTGGTCACGCTTGTTATAAACTTTTAAAATATCATTGACGTAGAATGTTTTTATTAATTTTTTTTAAATAAACGTGGGGCATAATGGTTTTAGAAATATGGACAAAGGATATTGGAAAACGATTACTAGTCTATTTCGTTACGAAGTTTACCCCGCCATTAATATAGTACAAAAGATGGTGACAACTAGTCAACGTGTTTGTCAGGTTTATACAGTGTGACCAGTAAAGTCCGCATCATATGAGTTTTTTTTATAAATAGCTTTATTCGAAATTTGACTTTGGCATCAAGTTCTGCTTCGATCGAAATTAAAATTAAGCAAAAAATAGTACCTAGTCAAGTGATTCGCATTATCTGTCAAATTTTAATTTTTATCAAAAAATAATTCGAAAGTGGGGTTATTTCTGAAAGTATCATTGCATCCTCAAAAAATTGGTGTTTCGTTAGCTGTTTCCCGAAGAAGAATTGTTGGTCCTATTTTTTTTCATGACACAGTTAGAGCACAGCGGTATAGAGACAATATTTTGAATCCATTTGTGGAGCAATAATTACTTGACGACGAACTACGTTTTGGATATTTTCAACAGGACGGTGCAACCGCACATACAGCCGCCGAAACTATTAACTACTTACGCAATTTTTTCGACGACAGATTGATCAGTTTTCGATCAGGCATTAAATTCCCACCTAGATCACCTTGTTTAATGGTTATGGATTACTTCGTTTTTCCTCATTTAAAGAATATTATTTTTAAAACACCAGTTGCAAATTTGGAACAATTACAAGAAAGGATTATCCAAGAATGTGGTAACATTTCTCCAAAGATGCTGGACACTTTCGAAAATATGAAGAGACGTGTGGAATTTATGCTTGGAGCATGGCGGTAGCCAATTTCAGCAATTTATGTAATTCTTTTTCTTTCTGTATATTCTTACTTTGTTAATTTTGTAAACAACAAAAAAAAATGTATTTGTCTACTTATTTTATTACTCATTATAGTTTGGCATATCATGTCATAATATGAGTTGAACCAAATTTTAACCTATATTTGGTTAGATATATCGTCCCCATATTATTGTGATCTACGTTTTTTAATCCAAGCCCTCTTTGATGCAAATAATTTTTGCTCGCACGGTAGTAGTACCTACACTGATGTAGCTGCAAAACGTGGCAATATCTGGCTCCTAGCGATAAGAAGTGAAAATAAAAAAATGACAAAAAATATTTTGAATTTTAACGTTAGAATGACAGCAAAATGTTTGTTGTGTATTTATTTTATTGTCGTTGCAATAAAATGTTTAACATTTTTTCGGACGCCAATGGAATGGCACAACCCTCAAATGCCACTATCTGTTTCCAATTGTTTTAGTCGAGACTAAAACAAGATTCAAAAAAAGATAGGCATCGCACAGGGGTGGGTGCAGATAAATAGTCTCCACCCTGCGGGGTATATCTTTCAGTAGGATCTTACAAATTTTTTCTTGTCTAGACAATTATTACAGAGTTGAGATCTTTAAAATTTCAACAGAGTGTATTATTTAGGTTTTTATTGATGGAAATCATGATGGAATCGGATCAATAAAACAGTATTGAAGATGTTATAAACGGCATGCGAAACCCAATTTTATTTCTATTAGGATATTTTTAAAAGGAGGAAATTTTAAAAGTGTAAACTTGTTTCAGTTATGAAGAATAACAATAAACTCACTTGTGAAATTCAAGGGCGGATTTAGGTCCAAATCATGGGGGTGGTAATTAAAGACTTTTTTTTAACAAAATCTATAGGTATTAAAGAGCCGCAGGCGAAAAATTTTTGGGGCCACGCCCTAATTTTGCTTTATTCCCAGTTTTTAAAATAAAAAATAATAATAAAACGCTTTTTACAGACGTTTACGTATGTACAGGATCTTCCAACGAGGACTGGACAGGGGCTCATTTTTGAGCTTCCTTGTATTTAAAGAAAAATCCAAAATAGTCAATCGATGTACTTTTTCCTGCAGAATTCAAAAATGAAACCAAAAATTTATTTGAACCAGAAGCAAAAGAGTTACGCTATGGATAAGGTGTTTTTTAAATGGAACATAGCTTTTTTATACGATTTTTGGAACGAGTGATTTTTTTTTTGTCCGTTCTAATTAAAATATTTAATATTGTGACAGCTATTTTTATTAAATTTTAATGTTTTATCCAGTATAATTTAACTTTAACCTGTTTGAAATATACACTAGGTAATAAAGGTATAATCACCTTTGAATCCTTCAAAGTCATTTCGGCAATATTATAGTAAATTTGTCAAATTTTTTGACTTTGAAGGATTCAAAGGTGATTATACCTTTATTACCTAGTGTATGTTTCAAACAGGTTAAAGTTAAATTATACTGGATAAAACATTAAAATTTAATAAAAATAGCTGTCACAATATTAAATATTTTAATCAGAACGGACAAAAAAAATCACTCGTTCCAAAAATCGTATAAAAAAAGCTATGTTCCATTTAAAAAACACCTTATCCATAGCGTAACTCTATTGTTTCTGGTTCAAATAAATTTTTGGTTTCATTTTTGAATTCTGCAGGAAAAAGTACATCGATTGGCTATTTTGGATTTTTCTTTAAATACAAGGAAGCTCAAAAATGAACCCCTGTTCAGCCCTCGTTGGAAGACCCTGTACCTATTTCGACCGTATGGTCGGGGATTGCAGACGTCGAGTTTGAAAATCTATAATTACGGAACCCCTAAAATTCATGGGGGGGGGGGGTAATTACCCCGTTACCCCCCCCCCCGTAAATCCGCCCTTGGTGAAATTCGTCAATCCTATATAACTATTTCATTTTGTGAGAGTAAAACGTCCCCGATTTTGTTGGAATTAATGAACCATAAAATTTGGAACTGCTTCTTCTGCAAAGACTAATAATTTTATCTTCGCCATTTTCCGACCACAGCGATCATCATCAAAAAATAGATCGTTTGCATGTAAATGGCACCATATTTTGGCAGTGGCAGCAAAATTAATTTTTATTGTACTATTTTTAGTTTTAAAGTCATTTACTAATAAGAATTGATTGACTCGTCCGTTACTTTGTTATTAAAATGAAGCGAAAAGTAAACTTTGTTATTTGTTACTAATTTTTATTTAAATATTTTGGCGTTACGGCCGTTTCGTAGTACAACTACATCTTCAAGACGCTAATCTAAAATTAACAAACTAAGAGTATATAGGTTTTTTTTTTTAAATTAGAGGATTAGGAAATCACTATCTAGACACCCGGGAGTTTGCCTGTTTCTCCTTTGTCTTAACTCCGGGTAGTGTCAGCCTCGTTGGACTAAAAACCATCCCTCTCTCGGACCGTTCGTACCGGAAACCGCTTTCGCATTACTTTAGTACGAGGGCCTGTGGTCTTTACACTCTTCTACAGATTAGTTCCCGCTTTCTTTCTCTTTGGACTCAATTATATTTCTTACTGTTCTGTAGATGTTGTTCCATGATTCTGCCGACTCAACCAAACCTATTCTTATATTGGCCATGCTGAATAGACTCCCTGTTTGCAATGCATATTCTCTCCTAGCTTCCTCCCACCTGGGACATTTAAACAAGGTGTGTTCCACATTATCTTCCTGTTGGCAGTAAATACATTCACTAGAGTCTGATCTTCTTCTGTCGTATAGGTACTTTCTAAAGCAGCCATGGCCTGACAGTGCTTGTGTCAGAAAATGGTCAGTTTCTCCCTTGGGTCGTTCCACCCATCTCCGAATGTCTGGTATCAGTTGGTGCGTCCACCGTCCATATATTCCGTTGTCCCATTTTTCCTGCCACTCGCTTATCAGGTTGGCTCTGGCTACTTCCTTTGTTACACCTCGATACCTCTCATATCTTTCTTTAATTTGCAGTTCTATAGGAGGGACCTCTGCAATAACCCCAACTCCCTCAGTAGATATGGTCCTATAAGCCCTACATATTTTTATAGACATAGTTCTTTGGAGTCTAGCCAATTTCTTAATTAGTTTTTTGTTCTTTGTCGCCGTATGCCAGGCCGGTGAGGCGTAGAGTATCTGGGAGTGAATTACACTTGCTAAAACCTGTCTCTTGGAAGCCCTGGGTCCACCAACATTGGGCATTAGACTAGCTAGTGCTGAGACTGTTCTCTCCGCCTTCTGAATTATCATATTGATATGTTCCGGGAAGGTCAACTTTGTGTCGAGCCACACTCACAGGTATTTCACAGCCTTACTGAGCTGGACCGTTTTACCCTGTACGTCAAAACTGATGGGCCCTACCTTTCTCTTAGTCGTCAGCAGCACTGCTTCAGTGTTTTCCGGAGCTAGTTGCAAACGTCGTCCCTTCATCCAATTTGCTACTCGTAGCAAACAGGTATTTGCCCTGGCCATCAGCAGCTCTTCGCTTATTGCCGTAACCAGCAGAGCCAGGTCGTCGGCAAAACCTATCAGAATAGTTCCCTCCGGCAGTTCCAGTTGAAGCACTCCATCGTACAATATGTTCCACAAGGTTGGGCCCAGCACCGACCCCTGCGGGACACCGCTGCTAAGTTTTTTGGTTTTAGAACTATCCCCAGCCTCAAGCAATAGCTCCCTCTCAGACAGGTACGACGCTATGATACTGATTAGACTTTCATCAATTTCCCTTCTCCTTAATTCTTCTAGAATTAGCTGCCATGATGCACTATTAAAGGCGTTTTTAACATCTAGTGTTATCATGGCACAGAACCGCCGGTGAGGGCTTGTGGGCGCTGCGGCTTCCCTGGCGATTTTTAGAACCTCGTTTATGGCATCAACCGTTTGTCTGCCTTTTCTGAAGCCAAATTGTTGTTTCGAAAGGTTTCCAGTGCGAGCAAGCTCATCGTTAAGTCGTTGCACGAGTAGTTGTTCATAGAGCTTTCCCTCAACGTCCAGCAGGCAAATCGGTCTATACGATGAGGGATTATTCAGTGGTTTGCTTCCCTTTCTAAGCAGCAGAAGCTTTGCTCGTTTCCATTCCACAGGAAAGTTCGCCTGACTTGCCAACTTATTATATACTGAAAGAACGTACTCCGGACTGGTCTGTGCCAGTGCACCAATTATTTCGGGCGGAATGCTCCCAGGTCCTGGGGCTTTATTGTTCTTAAGCTTTTTACACGCAGTTTGCAGTTCATTTATTGAAAAATTTGTAAACCTAGCATTAATATCACAGTTGAATATCACATCTTGGTGGAGTATATAGAGTGACAGTATATAGGTTAACAGTCATAAAATTATTGGATCTACCTAAAGTATAATATTGTTTGGTACACAATGGCATTTTACAACATTCCTAATTATAAGGAACAGGCTGGCCAATGTTTACAAAAACTAAATGGTAAACATGCCAGATGAAAATTGTAATAATTTTAAAAATGGGGAATTTCCAAAATCTAATTGTGTATTTAACACACATTATGGTGATTTTTATGTTTTGAAATTTCGATGTTTTCTAATATATCGATGGCCTCAAATGAATACCACTTAAGTCAAAAACTGTCATTTTTCAGAGAGACAAAAAACTTCGCAGTTATACTAAAAATGATAAATTAACGGAGGAAAACAGCTAAATGGATAAGTCTATGTCCTATACAAAGGTCTAAAATGGGATGTTCAGAAAAAGTTGCTGATATTTTAAGTTCTAACGAAAGTAAAGGAGTCGAAATCAAAAAATTATGAATTTCGGACTTACGAGGTATTGATTTGATGCCATCGATATTTAATTTATGACCTTTTTGTTCTGTATGTAATATTTGTAAGTTGTTAATATCGTAAAAAATGTGGTTTGTGTCTAAAAAATTATTCGCAAAATTAGATGTTCTTTTCTTTAGTCTAAAACATGCATTATGTTCTTTAAATCTAGTTTCAAAGTTTCGTCCCGTTTGTCCTATACAGGGTGATTCATAAGTACTTTGACAAACTTCGGGAGGTAATTGCTGGCAGTATTTTAACACGAAAAGTTCTTATAAACAGTGGTCCTTGGCGACTTCGTTACGGAGATACAGGGTGTTGAAATGTTAAAAGAAATAGTAATAATTTTTAAATAACTCCTTAACCAGTAATTTTTTTTTTATGAAATTGTGTGAACTAAATAAGCATCTAAGGACACTTATTTTCAAAGTACAACACGTTCGTAAATTTAACCAGTGGCGTCGGTACAAAATGTTACTATCATATTTTTTGTGAAAACTATGCTACACCACTGACTTATTTTATTTTAACTATTTTCATATAAATCCCCCCTTTATTTAGAACAAAAAAGATCACGTGTGTTTTTTTAATACGACGGACGGTTTAAGCGTAAATGATTATTTTATTTGAATATACACAAATATTAAAAAATGTGTTTTAAACTGATCAACCACTCAAATATTTATTACAGTATTTTAACGAATACCTACATACATACTTACTAATAAACAAATATGTATATGCCTAAGGAAGGTATCTGAGGATGCCTATTTTCTAAGTATAACACGTTTTCAGTGGCATACATATTTATTTATTAGTATGTTATTTTTTAATATTTTGTATTTTGACAAGGCGGCTTTGGAAATGTTTTTTTTGTCGATAAATTAAAATATATTTGACAGTTAGTTACCATCAAAAATAACAAAACTAAACAAATAAAACTCAGTGGTAACTAACTGTCAAATATATTTTAATTTATCGACAAAAAAAGCATTTCCAAAGCCGCCTTGTCAAAATACAAAATATTAAAAAATAACATACTAATAAATAAATATGTATGCCACTGAAAACGTGTTATACTTAGAAAATAGGCATCCTCAGATACCTTCCTTAGGCATATACAAGATGTCGCACTGGGTTTTATAAATCCCGTTGATGATCGATCCTGACAAGTGATTTGTCTTTGAGCCCTGTTTCCTTCTGCCAAACTGAGCCTCACTGATGAGCCGCAATAACGGCGAAACGCGTCTGGGGATGGGTTTGGCGGAAGGAAACAGACAAAACTTTTTCGAATTAATATACATATTTGTTTATTAGTAAGTATGTATGTAGGTATTCGTTAAAATACTGTAATAAATATTTGAGTGGTTGATCAGTTTAAAACACATTTTTTAATATTTGTGTATATTCAAATAAAATAATCATTTACGCTTAAACCGTCCCTTGTATCAAAAAAACACACGTGATCTTTTTTGTTCTAAATAAAGGGGGGATTTATATGAAAATAGTTAAAATAAAATAAGTCAGTGGTGTAGCATAGTTTTCACAAAAAATATGATAGTAACATTTTGTACCGACGCCACTGGTTAAATTTACGAACGTGTTGTACTTTGAAAATAAGTGTCCTTAGATGCTTATTTAGTTCACAAAATTTCATAAAAAAAAATTACTCGTTAAGGAGTTATTTAAAAATTATTATATCTTTTAACATTTCAACACCCTGTATCTCCGTAACGAAGTCGCCAAGGACCACTGTTTATAAGAACTTTTCGTGTTAAAATATTGCCAGCAATTACCTCCCGAAGTTTGTCAAAGTACTTTTGAATCACCCTGTATAACAAACAGCTATTTCATTCATTGCATTTTAGTTTATAAACTCCTGATTTCTTATATTTTCCACATTTATCTTTAACGTTAAAAGTTAGTTTTGATTGGTTATTTGAGGATTCGAAAGCTATTGTCACTTCGTCGATAAAATGTTTGCTATTTTTTCGGAGGTTGGGCCTACATATTTATGTAAGAGTATGAAACTTTTTAGTATTCCGTGTTTTTACGTTGGGGTATATTTGTGTCATAGCTAGTGCCTTTTGCTTTTAACTTAATATGCACTTTAGAGATACCTAGTCAATAAAAACCTAAGGTTGCCATTTAAAAAAATTATCGACATCGTCATATCTCTAATTTGGGACATATCTACTGTATCATTATTTTTTTCAAAGACCACAACTTAATATGTTAATAAACGTGTCCAAGCATTTAAAAAAAACTGTAGTGGATTTGCTGAACTCATTCCAAGTTACAAACTCACATAAATATTGAAAAAATAAAAATATTTAAATTTACAGGAAGCTAGATACTCCGTCATGAAAAATTAATTAAAAAAAAAAAGCAAAACCCCAAACAAAATCTCTACATGGTGATTCACGTTGAGTGGCCTATTAGAAGATCTTGGAAACGAGTAAAGTTATATTTCTAAAAATTTGGTAGCGGCCATGATTGGCTTTGAACTTTTAAAATATTATATTATGACGTTTGTATCACTTCCGGTTATACCGGAAGTTATGGCCAACTTTGGTATTTCAAATGAAATACCCTGCATATTTTAGCATTTTTGGATACCTTATTGAAACCTAAGTAACTTTTATTCACAATGATCTATACCTATCTCTAACCGTTTTTGAGATATGAATTATAAAATGCATTTTTTATGTAAAAACCTTACCGAGAAGAAAATTCAGTAATTTTGGAATTAATAAAGCTAAACATTTAAAATTTTTTAGGGTTTTAACTAAAACATAGATCTTTAGACAACATCACTTATGTTTCCTGTTTTGCATACAGGGGGGTTTTAAAAGTGTGCCAATGTGGCCATTTAGATAAATGTGCATAAGTCAATTTTTGCGAATGGGACACCCTGTTTTTTATCATAGTAACTTGTAGAGAATCAAATTTCCCATCTAAATGTTTAATATGTCAATATCAATATTTTTAGTCGTTTTGGAATTATGAGCAATTTAAAAAAATATCTTTAAATATGTGTTTGTGTTAAGTTCACAAGACATTATTTTTGTAAAGAAGGCTTTGACTCCGATTTTTGTTTGACTTTGCAATTAGTAAAGTAGGCTTTGACTGAAATTGTTTTAAAGTTTAAAGTTGACACTCACCTTAGGCCTGTTCTCATATTCTAGTTTACTTAGGTATTGAAAATTACTTTCATTCTTTATAATCTAAGAATGGCAAATATGTAATAATTATTCTAATAACCATATTTTAAATTTATTTTATATTCATGGAGAGTGTCTACGAATCATAAGCAGAACATGCAGAGTGTTTAATGAACGATATCCACATTTACTACCAATTAGCCATAAACAATTTAGAAGAATTGAGGCCAATTTTTATAAGTTTGGTCACACAAAAGCCAAAAGGACATTTCCTATGCCTGTTCTAAACTCTGAAGAAAAGCAAATTACTGTTTTAGGATATTTTCATGCCTATCCAGATGCCTTTTTTACAAAAATAATGTCTTATGAACTTAACACAAACACATATTTTCAGATATTTTTTTTTCATTGCTCATAATTCCAAAACGACTAAAAATATTGATACTGACATATAAAACATTTAGATGGGAAATTTGATTCTCTAAACGTTACTAAAATAAAAAATATGGTGTTCTATTTGCAAAAATTGACCTATGCACATTTATCTAGATGGTCACATTGGCACACTTTTAAAAACCATGCAAAACATGAAACTTAAGTAATGTAGTCTAAACATCTATGTTTTAGTTAAAAGCCTAAAAAATTTTAAATGTTTAGCTTTATTAATTTCAAAATTACTGAACATTCTTCTCGGTAAGGTTTTTACATAAAAAATGCATTTTATAATTCATATCTCAAAAACGGTTAGAGATATGTATAGATCATTGTTAATAAAAGTTACTAAGGTTTCAATAAGGTATCCAAAAATGCTAAAATATACAGGGTATTCCATTTGAAATACCAAAGATAGCCATAACTTCCGGTATAACCGGAAGTAATACAAACGTCGAAATATAATATTTTAAAAGTTCAAAGCCAACCATGCCCGCTACCAAATTTTTAGAAATATAACTTTACTCGTTTCCAAGATCTTCTAACAGGCCACTCAACGTGAATCACCCTGTATACTACTGGCCACACCATACTTTAACTAAGCCCACAATACTATTTTATTAAAAAAATTAAACAAAAACTAACAAATTAGTACATTACAAAATTTACCTATGTGTTGGCGTGTTAATTTAAGACCTCCGTTATCAATTTATGACATTTTAAAATTAAAAATACTTCAGTAAATACAAATGATTAATACGCACAATTTATCAACAAAAACCTCATATGACAGCAGTACTTATATTCTTAGAATTAAATCTGCACTCGATTTTTTCAAATTCAAAAATCAATTTATATTTTTGACATCGGCCATCAGTCACAATAGACAAGGTATTAACAAAAGTCTGAAAATATTAGAGAATATATGTATCAAATTTTTAATAAGCTTATAGATGACAAGAGGGATTTCAAATATTTATGTGCCAACTGAAGCTTTAAACATGTGATATTTTTTATTTTTTCAAGTTGTGTATACATTAATAAACCAAAAAAATACAACATAACGCAGTTACTTATTATTGCCAATAACTTTTTGGTTGGATAATATGTTAAAAAGCAATGTTACCTCAACTTTGGACGAGTTAATGACTGCAGGATAAAAGCAATTTATTTTAGGTTTAATCATTGATAATTAACCAAAAATGTAGCTTTACCAAGTAAAAAAAGTTTATAGCTTTTTTTATAATTTACTTGTAAGTTTTCTATTTGGCTTAATTAGTTACATCCTGAACTTTTTATTATAGTACACATTGGGTTCTAAAAAATATGTTTATTAAAAAAAAAAATGCAAAAAAAAAAACAAAGAAAAATAAAAGTAAACAATTTTTTAACCTAAAATTGTATAGAAGGTATTTATGACTAAATATTTTTTTAAATTTTCAACTAAAAAGGATTGTCGTCAATTATACTCTATTTCAGAAAGGTGTAGAGTAATAAAATGGGAAATTCCGTCCAATTGTGGTGTCGGCCATAGGCGCAGGTAAACTTTGTGCATTAAATTATTTATGATAACTAACCAAAAATGTCAGAGAAAAAATAGTATTGTTTGTAAAATTAAAATATCAAGTAATTGCGTAAGAGGATTAGAAAAGGTATATTTTCTGGCCTGAAGTGTCAAAATCGAAATATTGTGTAGGGATTAGTTAATTAGTAAATTATAAAGTTACGTTTTGCGTTTAACAGGTACCATTTAACAGGTACCGAGTTTGGCTTGGCCTCATTGGCTGATCATATAAATAGGTGGTAATTTGGAATAAATACCAAGAAAAAGATGTTCCATTAATAGTAAAAATATGTTTATACAAAGAGAAGCTTTTTTCAAGATCTACTGATGTAATCGGACAATACTGTAACTTAGGTAGCAAAATATTAGGCCAAGATACAACTTCGTTGGATGGTTTACCCTCATAAATGTTTTCTACTGCAGTTACGTATTTAAATTCTTCATTCTTTTTTACAGTTACATCCAATTTGTTCCTTACTTGACCTCTTACTTTATCGTAAATGTTGATACATTTAGCGGAAAAAGTTTCAACAATAATTGATTCTCATTTCTACTCTTCAATAAAGATATTAAGTCAGATATAAAACCGAAATTAACCTTAATAAAAACAAGATCTTAAGCTACACTTGCACTTTTTAACTACTCTTTACTTTGCACAACACACTGCGAATCGTCATCTAAATCCAAAATTAGTTCTTTAATATGGCTTCGAAATGCTCTGCGTAGAACATTGCGGCCTTAATCCATGTTCCCTACCGGGTAATTACAGGTTCTGGAGGTAAAATAACTACTGGTAATATCTCCTTATACAACTGCACTCTTAGAGGCGGTTTTAGAAACACTTTTTTTTACATTTGCATTTGAAATCAATTTATTTTAATTTGAATACAGTTTGTTAAGCAGGTAATAATAATGCATTATTAAGTAATAAGAAACACCCCCTAATAATAAACCTGCAAACCCCGGGAACTCCCAATAAATACCTTGTGTATAACCAAAATGTAAATATAATTATTTCAATCTTCAGATTGGAAAATCCTTGAAATAAGTACCGAACTGCACATTAAACCTTTAACATATTAAATTTTTTGATAAAGCCGAAAACATAAAAATATGTTCTTAAAATAATAATTTATGAAAAATATGCATTTTATTATAAAATTGACAAAATATGCAAAGAATGCATATACAAGTGTGTCCACGGATGGACCTAACTATAATTGTAAAAAACGTTATTTTCAATTTTTCGAAAAAAAGTCATTCTTCATCATTTCTTTTGCTTATTAAATAAATATAATTCACGTAAGAAAATTTCCATTTTTTTATACAGGGTGCACAAAAAATTTAAAAAAGGAAAATTTGGAAAATTAAAAATTTTTTATCCAACTTTTCTGAATGATCAAAATAAAAGAGATTGAAAAGAGAATTCGAAAAGCCGAATAAAGTTTTGAGATATGACCTGTGGTAACTACGATATTTTATATTAAAACTTTAATCTGAAGGAAAATATCAATAATTTATTTAACTTTAATATAAAATATCGTAGTTACCACAGGTCATATCTCAAAACTTTATTCGGCTTTTCGAATTATCTTTCCAATCTCTTTTATTTTGATCGTTCAAAAAAGTTGAATCAAAAATTTTTTATTTTGCAAATCTACATTTTTACATTTTTTGTGCACCCTGTATAAAAAAATGGAAATTTTCTTATGTGAATTATATTTATTTAACAAGCAAAAGAAATGATGAAGAATGACTTTTTTCGAAAAATTGAAAATAAAGTTTTTTACAAGTATAGTTAGGTCCATCCGGGACACACTGTATATGAATTTTGCATATATTCCGCCCCTTTATTCATTATTGTTATTAAAAAATATTTATATCTATTTCATTACAGATTGTTAATAACCTTCACAAAACATTTCCATGGACTTTGCTTTATTAGCGGGGAGAATTTATTGAAATATTGAAATAGGTCAAGAAAGTCCGTCAAAAAACATTCTTTCCAATGTCTTGTATACACCCTTTTCACCCCTTTAGGGACAGCTTTTCAAGGAAATAAGAAATCCATATTTTATTAATTGTATTTTAGACTACTTACGTTGATTTATGTTCTTTCCGAGATAAACTTTTAATTTTGTGGAAATAGTCCATCTCTTAGTGGAGTGATATTATAAGGAAAAATAATAACACACAGTCTGCTCCACTAGTTTAATCGAAGAATTCAAAAAATCCTTAGACCGTATATGTTTCGAAGGCAAAAACCTTCATTTTCAGCGGTACATTGTTAATCAGTCAAAAAATAATTTGCCAACCACTCAACATTTTCGCAGTCAAATCGATATAACTTTCTGAAATCATCATAATATCTGCTATTTTTACGTACACTGTAGAATTTTCTTTTACGGACGTTCATATATTCAGCCATAATAGAAGACACAAATTAAGAGCAACGCACGTGTATGCCGCGGAGAACTAAAGTTGACTGCTACCAAGTGAATGATGCAGGGGTCGACCTACCTTAAAAAGTTTAAATCAATTGCTACACTATAGAAAAAGCGATTCCTTAATTTATTCATCACATTTTAAGCAAGCGATAGCGATTGCTTCTATTATTTAAGAAAAAGCAGTGACTAAAAGCAATTTCTGCACTTTTAAGTAATTGCTGGACGTAAAAGCAATAACTTTAGTTTTTATTCATTGGCTTTTAAGAAATTACTTCGATTTTATAAAAAAAAAGCAATCGCTACATTTTTATTCATTAGGCTCAATAACAGGTACTCTACAGAGCTAAAAGAGGAAACAGCGATTCAGATGAGAATAAACTCATGCATTTACAAAATAGCAACAGAAAAAGAAGCGGACCAATAGTGCTTGATTTGCTAACTATAGACAACATTGATTCAATACCAGTTGCCTAGTTAGTTAATTATTCTTTTAAAATTATTCTGCAGCCTGACGTTAGCCTTTTAAGTTATTCTGTATTATCTTAACATTACCTTACATCAAACCCTTCAATAGTAAGAAACCATAGAGATAGATTGTATGCAAATGTACACTGTACAACTAATAATACGGTAGAATGCGTGTGCGAATGAGATTTTTCCAACTGCAAATTTTGCTTTGTACCTAATGATAGCTTTTGCACAAAGATAAGCTGGTGTAATGGTATACATTTTGTTTACATTAAGTCTTCAAGTATAGTATCAAGAATCAGGAATATATAATGATGTTTGATGTTTTAATATGGCAGGATTACGTGGTAGCAGGTAACAGTACTTAATTTTAACGATGTAGTTATCTGGTTGTTGTGGGAGGTAAAAATTCTTATTGATTAAAAGAATTAACAATAAATTTTTGCATAGTTAATAGTACAACAATATAAATTATTCAACGAGCGGAGGCATTATTAATCAATTGAATATTTGAGGCGATACATTATTCGACACCATATTGGGTACAGGTGTGGCCCAAAAAAGTTCCATCAAACTCACAGATTAAGCAATATTTTAATAAGGAAGCCATTGATTAGGGGTTGAGACTGGCAGCTAAATGGAACTATTTTCTTTGTTTACAGCCAGTAAAATTGTATTTAAATAATAATAATAGTAATCGATTATTATTTGATAAAACAAATTGATACAAAATCTGCAGGTAGAGCAAGGGGAATTTTAGCAGAGATCGGAGGAACCTGCTATTCCTATACTTATAACCTAAAAAAATTAATAATACATAAAAAATAAATATAAAAACTATAGAAGTATAAACACTCGATCATAACGTGGCTAAACATAATATTAGAAGTACACATAAACCGTGCGAGCAAAAATTTTTTGCATCAAAGAGGGCCTTGCATCTATGGATGTAATGCTTAGCCCTAGAGCTTAATACCTGTTACAACTATACAAATTGTATAAGACTGCCCAAGAAGTGGGAAGATCTTATGGAACATGCAGGACTATTCTTAAGAAGCCGCTAAATTTATTTCCTTATAAAATGCAAGTATTCCAAGAAATACAAGCCGCAGATTTTACAAGACGCAGGAATTACTCTCAATGGTTTACCCAAAATTTATTGGAAAGAAATGATTTATTAGACATGGCATTTTTTTTGGATGAAGCCTGGTTCCACCTCTCCGGTTATGTGAATTCTCAGAATACACGCATGTGGAGTAGTGAAAATCCCCATTTTCTTGTAGAGTCCACATTGCACCTTCAAAAAATTGGTGTCTGGTTTAGCTGTTTCCCGAAGGAGAATTGTTGGTTCTATTTTTTCCATGACACAGTTACAGCACAGTGGTATAGAGACAATATTTTGAATCCATTTGTGGAGCAATTACTTGACGACGAATTACGTTTTGGATATTTTCAACAGGACGGTGCAACCGCCCATACAGCCGCCGAAACTATTAACTTTACGCAATTTTTTCGACGACAGATTGATTAGTTTTCGATCAGACATTAAATTCCCACCTGGATCACCTTGTTTAACGGTTATGGATTACTTCGTTTTTCATCATTTAAAGAACACTATTTTTAAAACACCAGTTGCAAATTTAGAATATTACAAGAAAGGATTATCCAAGAATGTGATAACATTTCTCCAGAGATGCTGGTCAACACTTTCGAAAATATGAACAGACGTGTGAATTTATGCTTGGAGCATGGCGGTGGCCAATTTCAGCAATTTATGTAATTATTTTTCTTTTTCTTTCTGTCTATTCTTACTTTGTTAATTTAGTAAACAACAAAAATAAATTTTTATTTGTTTACTTATTTTATTTCTCATTAGTTTGGCATAATATCATGTTATAATATGAATTTGACAAAATTTTTAACCTAGATTTGGTTAGATATATCGTCCCCATATCATTGTGATCTAAACCAAGCCCCACGTTTTTTAATCCGAGCCCTCTTTGATGCAAATAATTTTTGCTCGCACGGTACATACATTCATATAGAATCCCAATGTGCAATATATAATTGCTAAGAAAAAAAAAGTTAATAGTGGAGAGTGGAACAATACGAAAAGCATCTCTAAAACAAGGAAGTCCGATGTCTTGGAATATGAAACGAAGTGCGAGATCTAACGTTAATAGTGGTACTTCTGTCGCCTAGAAAGTCTACTAATAAGAGAAGGTGGACTATTGGACTTTATTATTTGGTGTACAAACGTTAAGAAAAGCATTTTCCTCTAATCCTCAATATTAAGCCAATTAAGCCGTGTTATGAACGACGAAACATGATCAAATTCCCTAACGCCAAAAATATATCTGCAGAAAGCATTCTGAACTTTTTGTATACGATACTTTTTTAAAACGCTCAAATAGTTACCGTACACAACAACACCGTAATTGAATAAGAACAACACCAAAGTATCACAAAACAATTTTCTGAGCTTTCCATCGAAACAATGCCTACTTGCATATAGGAGCTTCAGGGATAGATATGCACGCGGAAGTAGACTATTAATATGCTGTGTAAACTGCAGTTTCTGATCCAAAACCAATCCCAGACTCTTGGTGGTAAAATATTGTTATCAATTATTAAAATCATTGAGCAAATTATTGATATTAAAAAGAATTAAATTACACATCGTAGGGTTAAGTTTTAAATTGTGTCGCAAGGACAAGGACAAGACAACTCTAATGGTTTTCAAATCAGCATTTAATTAAGCTATAGCACCTTTTGGATCAAATCCAATAAATAAATTATTATCATCAAAAGTTAGAATAATTTACGCTGTCCACAATATCTGCAGTGTACCTATATAGAAACTAGGGGACCCAAGACGGATTCCTGAGGGACACCTAAGAAAACGTGGGACAAGGAAGAATACTGAGAATCAAATGATAATTTTTGTGTTTTTTGGTACAGGTAAGATGATATAATTAAAATTACATCAAGGGAAAATCCATAATATTTTAGTTCAGAAATTAAAACTTTCTTTCTATAATTATATCGGGTGTTTCAGTAAAAACTCCCAGGCCAAGATGTAGGTGGCGCCACGGTGCAAAGAATTTTTTAGATGTGTGGTTCTTAAAGATCATTAATTTTTGATCAAATTATGTCCCATAAAAATTTTTGATAAATC